>JAJHZJ010000466.1:6545705-7223205 GCA_023548195.1 Bettongia penicillata ogilbyi
ACATGTCATCCCAACAAAAGATTAAGTGCAGTTTTCTAAAATTCTTTGTTCTGAGAAGGTTGCCTCTCTATCTTCTGCTTACTTGTATATCCCCTCCCCACTGTCCTCCTTCATACCAGCACCCTGTACCCTCTGGAATTCCCATGTTATAATTAACAAACTTCCCTTCATTTTACACCTCTTTCCCCCATGCTCTTTTTATCTTCTAATCCTCACTGAAGCCTGGTGTCTCCCAGAATTCACTGCATCTCATGCCTTCCTTTCCAGTATGATGAAACCATCTCTCATGTTCAATGACTCACTAAGCCCTGGAGGTGGTAAGACTCCTTGTTTCCCATTATCACAGTCCAGAAGAGGCAATGAAGAAGAAAAGATATCCCAACTCCCTCTACCACAAGCAACCATCACTCTTTCCTTCTTTGAGGTTTACTCTCTCCAAATTTATCAGCCAATAAAGATCCTGGTGACTGTTAGTTACCAACTCCAACATCTTTCTTCCTCCTTTCTCAAGTTCAGTACCTGGCTCACAGTCTCCCTCACTGCCCCAATTCCTGCCATCATTCATACTAAGGGACTTCAGCAAACATATTGATATTGCTTCAAACACCCTATCTGCTCAATTCCTACAACCTAGTCCTTCACTCAACCTAATTTACATACTCCTTATAGTTTCATCACCCCTGAGAGAAATGATTATAACCAGTGATATAGGGAGATTCAGATTTCCCCCCTTTTCTTAACCCTCATTTCAAGATCTCAGTCTCTGAAACTTGAACTAACCTTCTCTTCTATCTAGACCCCACCCTAGTAGGGCAGCTATGTGTTCTGCTCAGGCTCACATAGGGCATAAATGACATATATTTCACGTTGATATATTTCACAAGGATAGGATTAACTTAAGAAGAAGATGACATAATCAAAGTTTAGGTCCAATCCTTCACTGTAATATTCATTAATTAATTAATTAAGCCAATTAGATATAATTGTCACCTTGATGAAAATGCTTCTTTGATTGTCTTTGGTCTAAGAGAACACTGGCCAAGCAACCATCCTTTTATTAAAATTCTTGACATTATTAATAAAATGACTAAGTTATCCAGAAATTATGTCTCTTAAACCTATTTAAATGCCACACCCCAAAAGTGTTCTGCTTCCATGGAAAGAACTATCAAATTCCTTTTTCCAATTACAATCTCATATAATTCCATATATATCTATGCCATACTCCTCCCAAACCCTTTCTTCATCTTCATCAGGACATATAATCTCACCTCTCCACAGTACTTTATGAGGCCATTATAAGTCATGCATCTGGGATAATTGGGATCATTACAATTTTAATGTTATCTGGGCCCTCACTGAAGTAAGCCAATCCTTTTTCTCCTAAATTTAATCTGCATTGTTGGTTCCCCTCAAGACAGTTCAAGGATCGCCTTGTACATGAAGTTTTTCTGGTTTTCAAGCTCATAGTGTACTTTCTTTCAAATCTACTTTGCATTCATTTTGTAAATATTATATCTATGCTTAAGTGCGCGCATATTGTCTGCAATAAGTATATAAGCTCCACAATGCAAAGATTGTTTCAGTTTTCATCTTTGAATCCTCAGCACTTTGCACACAGCCTGGAACACAGTAAGTGCTTCATTAATGCTTGATGATTGACTGACAGCAGACCAGCATTTTATATTCTCACTCACTTAGTAAGATAAGTTGTCAATTTGCTAACATCTTCTGCCTACTGATTCCCATCAATTCTAGAAGGAAAGACACTCTTTCTGTCAATCTTTTTATTTTTCTTTGCTAAGACCAAAATGAAATCATAGCTGAATTTCAAGAGGAAACAAAGAAAGAAAGTAGGGAAGTCAATATTTAAAAGTGAATTTATTATCTGTCAGTGACTTTTCTTGCAATGACATTTTCTGTAGCAAATCAAGCAGCACCTCTTCTAAACATGTATTTTGGGGGCATTTTTCAAAGGGGGAAAAGTAATTGTAGCAAAATCATTTCCTCACAAAAAGAGCAGTCCCAGCGCTATGATGTTGGATTTACTTCTCAGGTAGAATTTCAAGAGGGAAAAAAAATCTCAGATATCAAATCATAAACAAGACTTGGAAGTCAGAAGATAGAAGTAAGTTTTAGAAATTGCTCATTCTTCATGGAAAATACACTTAAGAAACTCTATATTTGATATAAGTATAGTCATCAAGTAAAAACATTTTTAGGCTTGAATATGTAACATGATTCTCCAGCAGATGGCCCTCAGAGATCAGAAAGGACCCAGTAACCTAAGAACTTTTGAAATAACTACTACAAAATGACATCCACTCATCACAATTAATTTGTTGAAATGAAATAAGATAAAAATATCTAGTTGGTTAGTCTTCTATAGATTTGGGTTACGTTGATAAAGTTTGAGATATTCATTCCAAATGCAAGAAAAGTATCCAAAAACTTGTATATTGCACAAGGATTGAGTTTTCATGAATTTTTTGGAATAATTCTACAGGTTCAAAATACTCAGAGAAGCACTTGTAACCTGGGAAACATGTTCAAACCAAGTATCAATTGAAAGACTCGTTAGTGGAATTGAAGCTAGGTTTCTATTTCACAGAATTGCAGAATTTCAGGATTTCAAGGGATCTCAGCAACCATTTCATCCAATTCATATATAAAAGAAATACCTAGTAACACATAGGAGACAAATGGTCATGCAACCTGTGATTGAAGACTTCTAAGAAGGAGGAGCCCTCTGTTTCTCAAAGTTGCCCATTTCACTTTTGGATAGCTCTAGTTAGTAAGTTTTTCCTGACCTCAATCATTTTAACCTTCCCAATATATTTTTATTTCATTAAATATTTTTCAATTACATGTAAAAAATTAGCATTCTTTTTTAAAATTTTGAGTTCCAAATTCTCTTCTCTCTCCTCCTTGAGAAGACAAGGAATTTGATTTAGATTATACATGTGAAGTCATACAAAACAATTCCATATTGCAAAAGAAAATAGACCAAAAAAAACAAGAAAAATAAACTTTTAAAACTGTGCTTTGATCAGCATTCAAACTCCATTAGTTCTTTCTCTAGTGATAGATAGCATTTTTCATCATAAGTCCAACAGTCTTGGATCACCATATTGCTCAGAATAGCTGAGTCATTCAGCTGATCATTATACAATATTGCTATTACTATATACAATATTCTCCTATTTCACTTTGCAACTTCCCAAGTTTTTCTAAAACCATCATACTCATCATTTCTTATAGCACAGTATTATTCTATTACATTCAGATTCCACAATTCTTCAGTTGGTCCCCAGTTGATGGACATCCATTCAATTTCCAATTCTTTGCCACCACGAGAAGAGCTGCTATAAATATTTTTGTACATATGTCTTTTCACTTTTTGCAAAATCTCTTTGGGATACAGACTTGGTAATAGTATTGCTGTATCAAAGAGTATGCCCTTTGGGCATAGTTCCAAATTGCTCTCCAGAATGGCTGCATCAGTTCCCAACTCCACCAACAATGCATTAGTGTCTCAATTTTCTTACATCCCCTCCAATATTCTCACATCAAGCTTAAATTGGCCTCTTTATAACCTCCAGCTATTGTTCTAGAATATGCCCTTCTGTTAGCCAAAGAGAACAAGTCTGATCACTCTGAAGGAGTGATAATAGCTTTTCAAATATTTAAAGACACCTAACACATCTCTCTTGAGTCTTCTCCTCTACAGGCTAAACATGCCCAATTCTATCAACTAATCTTTTTGTGACACAAATTTAAAGTCCTTCACCATGTTGGTTGTCTTCTTTTGGACACTTTCCAATTCAATGTATTTTTATATTGTGGTACACAGAACCAAACAAAATATTCCAGATTAGTTTGAATGTCACAGAATACAGCGACACTACTCCTCCCCATTCCTGGAAGCTGTGTCTCTTTCTTAATGAAACCTAAAAGAGCATCAATTTTGGCTGTCATAACACACTAGCTCATCCTGAGTTTGCCATCTACTAAACCCCAGATATTTTTCAGAACTGCTGTCTAACCATGCCTTCCCCATCTTATACTTACAAAGTTGATTTTTTTGTATCCAAGTATAATAACTTATATTTAGCTGGATTGAATTTCATCCTATTAGATTCAGTCCTGTTCTCTAACCTACAGAGATTTTCTTAAATCCTGACTCTATTGTCCAGTGTGCTAGCTATCCCTCATAACTTTCAGTATGCCTTCTTTTTTTATTTATTTAGGCCTTGAACACCTGTCAATAATTAAATCCTTCTTTAACTCATTGTCTTTCATGGTGCAGTTAACCAAACATAACCAAATGACTGAAATACACAATTATTATAACTTAAATATGACAACTTTAAATAGCAGATTAAAAATCCAGTCACATAGTAAGTGTCTACTATATGTGAGGCATTAAGTGCTGAAAAGGCAAAAATGAAATAACGATCCCTCAAGAAGCTTATTTTCTTTTGAGGAAACAAAGTACAAACGCAGGTAAATTCAAAATGCATACAAAATAAATTAGGTAAATATTTGGGTAGGAGGCAGCTGCTCATGGGGAGGAGGGATCAGGAAAGACTGTAGATAGTTCCTGAACAGAGTTATAAAGGAAATAAGGATTTTAAGAGGCAAAGGTAAGGTAGTAAGAATCTGCATTCCAGGAATAGAGGAATATCCAATGCAAAGAGGCAGAGGCAAGGGAAGGAGCATCATTTGTGACTCACAGGACTGTGTCGGCGACAACTCTAACCATCTTGGAAGAACTGCTTGTTAAATTATCAGGGTGAATATCTACACCTCAGAAATCATCAATCATAATAAATCAAGAATTGGTGTTATTATTTTGTTGATTGTCTAGACTTACAAAAGTGTTAATAAGTGCCATATTGCTGAGACTGTTCTTTTTATGAGAAAAGACCTTTGTTGTAATTGGGTTTTTTGTTTATAATGGAATTGAGAGTACTTACAAAACTCTTGTCCCTATTCAAAAAACACCCACAAAAAGACATCTTTAGAAATGGTGCAGCTTACTATCAAAACAACTTGGTACTGTCTAAGAAACAGAAGGGTAGACAAGTGGAATAGACTTGGCACTCAAGACACAGTAGGCAAAGAATATAGCAACCTCCTGTTTGATAAAACCAAGGACCCCAGCTTCTGGGATAAGAATTCACTGTTCAACAAAAATTGCTGGGAAAACTGGGTAACAGTGTGGTGGAAACTAGGCATAGACCCATGCCTGACACCATATACAAGAATAAAGTTCAAATGGGTACACGATCTAGGTATAAAGATTGATACCATGGACAAACTGGAGGAGCAAGGAATAGTATATTTATCAGATTTATGGAGAAGGGAGGAATTTTTTACTAAAGAAGAGATAGAAAGCATTAAGAAATGCAAGATGGATAATTTTGATTACATTAAACTGAAAAGTTTTTGCACAACCAAACCCAATGCAATCAAAATTCAGAGGGATGTAGTAAATTGGGAAAGAATTTTTACAGATAATCTCGGGGATAAAGGTCTCATTTCTGGAACATATAGAGAAGTCAGTCGAATGGACAACAATACAAGTCATTCCCCAATTGATAAATGGTCAAATGATACGAATAGGCAATTTTCAGAGGAAGAGATTAAAGCTATCTATAATCATATGAAAAATGCTCTATATCACTTTTGATTAGAGAAATGCAAATCAAAACAACTCTGAGATACCACATCACACCTATAAGATTAGCAAACATGATAGAACAGGAAAATGATAAATGTTGGAGAGGATGTGGGAGAGTTGGAACACTAATTCATTATTGGTAGAGCTGTGAGCTCATCCAACCATTCTGGAGAGCAATTTGGAACTATGCCCAAAGGGCTACAAAAATGTGCATACCCTTTGACCCAGCAATATTGCTACTAGGACTATATGCCCAAGAGATCATAAAAATGGGAAAGGGTCCCACATGTACAAAAATATTTATAGCAGCACACTTTGTAGTTGCTAAAAACTGGAAATCAAGGGGATGCCCATCAATTGGGGAATGACTGAATAAGTTGTGGTATACGAATGTAATGGAGTACTATTGCACCATAAGAAATGATGAAGAAGAAGACTTCAGGGAGGCCTGGAAGGACTTATATGATCTGATGCTGAGCGAAAGGAGCAGAACCAGGAGAACTTTGTGCACAGCAATGACCACAGTGTGTGAGAGTTTTTTCTGGTAGACTTGAAACTTCGTAATAACGCAAGAACTTAAAAAAAAAAATCCCAATGGTTTTCTAAGGCAAAATGCCTTCCACACTCAGAGAAAGAACTATGGAATTCATCTGCAGAATGTAGCAGATCATGTTTGTATATGTGTGTGTATGTGTGTGTATTATGTTTTGATTTGTTATATGATTTCTTCCATTTATTTTAGTTCATCTACACAGCATGACTATAATGAAAACATATTCAATAAGAAAGTATATGTAGATCCTATATAGAATTGTATGGTGTGTTGCAAGGTGGGGGGGGATAAAAACCTAAGTTTTTTGGTAGTGATTGTAGAATATTTAAAAATAAATAAATAAATGAGAAATGGTGTTTCTTGATTATTGTAGAAAATGTCACTCAAAGACTAACAAACTCACCATTAACTTGCACTAATAATGCAGTTTGAACTTAAAAGTGCATACTTTTCAAGAGAGCCTGGTTTTTAAATATTTAATAGCATATCTCTATATTGCTCTATAAACATTGTTTGAACTAGGAGTACAGTAGGACACTCAAGGAATTATATCATCATCAAATGTATATTAATAATATGTATAATAATTATTAATTAATAATATATTAATAATAATAGTGATGATGATGATAACTGGCATTTGTATTATACTTTAAGGTTTGCAAAGTGCTTTACGTCCATTATCTCATTTGATCCTCACAACATCTCAGTTTGTTAAAATACACACACACACACACACACACACACACACACAGATATAAATTCAGTTTGACTGAACCCTAGAGTGTTGGAAAGAGAGTAATGTATAATAAGCCCAGAAAGATAGGTTGGGGCCAAGTTGTGAGAGCCTATAAAAGCTAAAAAGAGATGGCATTTGATCCAGAGGCAATACAGAATTGTTAGAGTTATTAAACAGTGACATGCTCAAACTTGGACTTCGGGAGAATCATTTTGGCACTATGTGGAAGATAGCTTGAAAAAGAAGAAACTAGTCAGGGAGACTAATTAGCAGGCTATCAAAGTAATCCAGACAATAGGTGATGAAGACCCAAATGAGGGAGTGGAGGTGGGGAGGGGGGTCATCTCAGTAGAAATAAAGCAACAAAGACAGAGACATTAGTGAACTAAAATTGAGTGAGGAGTCGAGGATAAACACCAGGTTGAAAATCTGATTGCCTGGAAGACCACTGGTGCCCTTGATAAAAATAGAGAATCTAGGAAGGGAAAGGGTCTTGGACAGGAGAGACAATGAGTTCACAGGACAAGTTCAACACTAACTTACACATCTGTCTTGATTCTTTCCTTTTGATTCTTTCACAAATGGAAAATTACTATAGTATAAAGTTACATGTATTATCAGTCAGGGTCACACCTTTATGCTCTTTTACTTAATTGTTTGAGGAATGGATTATATAATTCAATTGAAATACAAATATGCTGGGATTTTGTATGTGTGTCAAAACAAATTTATCCACTGAAAAATTAAATAAGCATTTCACTAAATGGAGAAATATAAATAATCTTTGTGCTATTGTCTCCCTAACTTACCTAGTCCCTACGTTAAATAAAATTGCCCTATTAATTTCTCCACTAAAGTACTAATATGAAGCATCAGCATAATCTGTTGGTGATATTGGGTTTTTGAAAACTTTTCCAGGAAAGTAAAATCTCTGGCAGATTCTACACAGAGAGAAAAGCTTCTCTCCCAGGCCCAGTGGTGCACTATATGTCAATCATCTGTAGACTGGCTAAACTCAGGAAAGCTGAGCAAATAGAATATTCACTTTACTTTAATTCAAGAAAAAAGAAAAAAATGTTTCTCTTATATAAGGGCCACAACTACACAGGTATTTTTAAGGACATTACTCACACTTGAAGACACTTGGACCTAGATCGCAAATGGAAGTCCTTCTTCATATTTGTCCTTGAGTTAAGTCATATTCAACTCTACATCACCCCATTTGAGGTTTTCTTGGCAAAAAAACTAGAGTAATTTGACATTCCCTTGTCCAGTTCATTTTACAGATGAGGAAACTGAGGGAAACAGGGTTATGTGACTTGCCCAGGGTCACACAACTAGCACGTGTCTGAGACTAGATTTGCTCTGGTCTTCTTGACTCCAGACCCAGCACTCTATCCCATGTGCCACCTAACTATCCCAAGCCCCCCTTATTTTTATTTATTTTTATATATTGGAGTCAGAATAATCTGTATTCCAATCCTTCAGATACAAGCTCAGTGACCCTGGACATGTCACTTAACTTCTTTCAGGCTCAGTTTCTCTGCCTTTATAAAGGTGATAATAACAGCACCTGCTTCACAGGGTTATTTACATAACATGCAAAGTGTTTTGCAAACATTTAAGCACTGTAGAAATGCTGGCTATTTGTACCTCCCACAGCTATCTCCAGAGCCCCAGTGATATATCATTTCTGCCCATATCTTTTTTCTTGTGTATTTCTCACCTCACCTTTTAAAAACTTTGATTTCCTGTTGACATAGCTATTTATTAAAATATCAAAAAAATACTTTTAATACCTTTGTCACCTGTTGTACATTCCCAAGGAACCTTTTGTTCCAGTAGCTAACTGCACATTGCCACATTAACCACAAAGGTGGCGAGCCCTTCTACGAACAATAATCACAACGATATTCCCAAATCACAGAGTGAAAGCCCATAGTAATAGTTCAGGATAAAGTCTTTGGCCCAAGCATTGCAACACACCCTTTTCACAGAGGATTAATTTAATGTCTCATATGTCAGAAACCTATGAACCTCAAGGTTGAGCACCCAGAACTGCTTCCTACATTAAAAACTAACTCTTTATTATATGCAACTGAAAAAAAAAATCTGGAAGCAGCCTAACATAATTTGAAACTGAAAGGAAAGAGGAATATAAAAAAAATCTGAAATGACCTTTATAAAATAATGCAAAAGTAGGACTTGAATACATTAACTACTATTACATGAGAAAAGTGAATTAGAAGAAAAGGACAAAGGAACTCACTCAATGGATCTGTAGAGAGAGCAATTAAAGTGGTTTTGATATGTTATGCATTGAAATTAATTCATTAGCTAATATGTCACTGCCTCCCCTTCTCCCCAGGAGCGAACCCATACATTTGGGGAATTTAAAGGACAGAACTGGATGAATTGGAGTGAATAAGTCAATCCTCAGCCCAAGACATTCAGTTCATTTCATCCCATTTACCCACCCGTTAGATCACCAAGGCCCTGCCAGTATGTACTCTCCTCTCCAAAAAAGTATTGTCCCACTTTTCATCTCTTGCTCTGAGAGCAATAATCAAGTCAAGACTGCCAATGCTACTGGAAAAGGTGTGACAATCTACTGCCCAACGGCTCTCAACTAAAACTCTTACCCTCTAATATGCATTTTAGCTCCCTAATTGAATGTAAGTTCTACTGTCTCACTTTTGTAGTTTTGTCTCTAATGCTTATGAGCACAGTGTCTGGCACATAGTAGGTGCTTATTAAATGCTTGTGATTAGTTAATTACCTGAATTTATGCTGTCTTTAATAATTCATTTAAGTAAAAGGTCATTCAAGAAACTAAGCAAGAATCATTTGATTAACAGTCTATAATATGATTTGTAGCTTTTTTTAGTACCTACTCCCTTCTTCTTCAATATCTTCATATCACCTACCTAAAGCACTATTTAATTTTCACAAGAGAAACTTGGGATATAATGGGTATATAAAGGGTAATTTGGGGGTATAAAGGGTAGCCAGTGGGATATAATGAGAAATATTCCTAGAAATTAAGTCCTAGAATATTAGATCTTAAAGATGCTCAGTTCAGCTCCCTCATTTTATAGATAGACTGAGGTTTAGAAAATTACATTCTTTCCCTAAGATTATACAGTCAATAAGCATTTATTAAATACCTACCATACTTCAGGCACTGTGCTAAGCACTAAGGATAAAAAGAAACCAAAAGATAGGAGCTCAAAAATCAAGCCAATGAGTTGTAGGCCTGAGATTAGAACTCGTAACTTTCTAGACTTCCAAGACCAGGTTCTTTCTAAAATGGCATGTGGCATCCCTCTAAGCTTATGATTAGCATGTATAAAATGAAGCATTTGTGTTTTCATAAGATAATGAAGTACTATAACAAGTATAAAGGAGTATTTTTTAAGCAGCTCCAACTTTTTGGTAGAAAACAGTAAAAACAAAAAAAGAAAAAGAAAAGCAAAGAGAAAAGAATAAAAATAAATTGACACTAGGACAGTATTTTCTTAATTATAACTATATTAAAAAGTAAATTATTTAAAGAAAATAAAACACAAAAATCAATTAAAATGCATGCTGATGACAATACAGATTGCAAACAAAGTTGCATGACAATAAAGGGCAACCAATATGAATTTACATTGTTTTAAAGTACTAAAAGCCCAGCAAAAATGTGACAGCTACCCTGAGCACTGAGATTCACTGAACTGTGAGAAGAAGCACATAAGCATTTAAAATCTCTGCACTAGCAATAAAGTGCTATAAATATGCCATCAATTTCAGACACATGAGAATGATGATTTTAGGACTAGACAACAAAACTATTTAATGTATTTTTAAAACGATTCTTTAGATATCTGAAAAAGGGAAGGAAACCATGACTTAGAAGGGAAAAAAATCTCAGATCTTATTTCAAGAGAGAAAAGAGAGGGAAGAGGAGTGAGGAGAGGTGAGAAGGGAGAAGAAAAGGGTGGGAAGGGAGAAAAAGAGGAAAAGAGAAGGGAAGGTTGAGTGGGGTGGGGGAAGAGGGTAAGGTGAAAAGGGTGGGGAAAGACAGACAAAGTGAAAGAGAGAGAAAGAGGAGGGGAGGAGAAGAGGGAGAAGGGGAAAAGGGAGGGAGAAAGAGAGGGAAAAATTTCAATAATTATTGAACCTATACGCCTACTTTTCCATCTCTACAAAATTTTATGAGAATAAATCAAGGACATCTTTGATGAAAGTATGAGAAAGGAACAAAAGGCAGGTTTTCACAAATGATATTTTACAGCAGACTACATCTATTGAGTCACACAATTAACTGAAAGGTATAAGAAAAAAACCTTTTGATTTGGTCAAATCAAAAGACCACCTTAAAGGTTTCCCTCCAAAAAGATTTTTCCCTGCAAATGAAAAAATCACAAAAGATTCCCTGAAAGTTGTAACAGCAGAGATGACTTTGTTCAATGACACTGAAAATTAATATCAAGAAATATGTAAAACACAAAGGCTTGATCATGATATTTGCTATCACGGAAGATAACCAGAATTGAAGAGGGATTCCCTCTATATGGTGATCTCCAAACACTCCTCTTTGTTAATGGCATTGTTCTGATTGTACCCCATCCCTGAACCCTGAACTGAGATTCATAATCACCCAAAAAAGTTAAGCCAAACTATCCAAATAAGAAAAAAGCAAATGGATGAAGAATTTCTATTTTCCAAACAATAAGTAGATGGATAGAAAACCCCTTAACATGATCCATCAATATGTATATTTTAGACAAGCCCAGACATTGATACAAATTGGACACATAATTGAACAGGAGGAAGGGAGCAAGGCTGGATTGTCTGTAAAATTTTGCAATACTTTTAATGAATCTGAATTTCTCCTAGAAACGACTCTCCAAAGACTCCTTTTTAACAACAGCATTCTTTTGGTGATCCTGCCTGTGAGTCATAAAATATCACAATTTCCAAAAAATTAAAGTTGAGAATCACCCAAAAAGCAATGAAAAGGCATATGGCAGCATGAGACGATTACAATAAATTGCCACCAAAGAATTGTGTAAAAGAAATTATGTAAAGGATGTTATTAGAGAAATTTGTGTCTGGAAAAAAAAGGCCAGTCATATGGTTAGTGTGAGAGGAAAATCAATAGAAATTATATATATATATATATATTCCTCCCTATGTCAAAAGATCCAGAAAAAAAAAACTCCCCAACACATAGCAAAAATCTCCTATGAAAAGTTTTTGAAAGTTCATGGAAAAGAGATCACACAGGATGAGAGTACATAGATAGAATGTGATCTGCCAATGTAGAAAGGAATTGCACCACTGATGAAATCCAAGATCCATTAAATCATAAAGGTAAAGGAAATCATCAATAACTGGGATTTTTTATATGTACTTTGTGAATTGGGTTTTTATTTTAGATAGATATTTTAATAAAAATCTTGAATTAGGTAAGAAAATGAAAAAGCACAAGCCATACTTCACCTTCTGTATCTCATGCAACTAAATCTAGCTCAGCAGATGCTTCATTTGTTTAAAGCTGTATAATCTTATTTAAAACTCATTATTTCAACCAACAGAGGGGTGTGTATATTTGTCACTCATTTTGCCATCAAAATAAAAAAAAATGTTCTATCATTGCATCCCATAACAGCATTCTTCTCTTTTACTCTAGCCATATTTATGCATGTTTTACTGACTGGGTCATTAAGACCAAATTAGAATTAGAAGCATTTTCACAACACTTAAATCAAAATCTGCATTCATCCTTAGTACAACTGAAGTGATGAACATCCTTAACACAATACTGAAGAATCCCCAGGAGCAATTTAATTCCATTATTCTTATTCGTTAATCTTATAGGACCAAACAGCAGAGAATGAAAGCAAAACATTTAAATGTATTTTACAAATGAATTCTTTGATCTTTGAAGTGACCCTAGATGAGACTGTAACTGAATTCTCTTCTCATTTCCACCATCACATCTCCAGCTACCTGACGAATTTAATAGTCACGTAAGAAGTTGGCAAATGGAAAGGAAGTTCTCTGTAAGAGAGGGAATATTCATTCAGATAGAAAACTCAGATAGATGAAAATTCTGATGGATGAACTCAAGTACATCTTCCATTTTGACTATAATGACTGAAAAGCACATATTCTTCAAAAACTATATAAAAAGAATAGACTATGAGCAAGTCGCTTAACTCTTCAGTGCCCCAGCAACTCTCTGAGACTCATAAATTGCAGAGAAGATGCTGACCTGCATGGGTACAGGGAGCTTTCTCCTCCATAAGTCCCATATATCAATGAAGTCATATATATATATATATATATTTCCTATCTCCTATGACAACTATCTGAGCTTGGTAGTGTACTCAGAATAACTAAGTAAAAAAGAGAAAGCATTCATTTTTTTCTTCAGTGGAGACTAAAAATTTACTTAGTTATGCCAAGTATTAGTGTTCAAGGTATTAGATCTATTTTCTTCTTAATACTTATTTAGCTTTGCTAAATATCAAAGTTTTAGAACCTTTTCTCTCAAGTCACCAAAGAAATTAATTTTCAAACCTTTTTTTTCATTCTCAGGCTCCTCTCAGCCTCTATATCTCTGTCTGTCTCTCTGTCTCTGATTCTCTTTCTCTGTCTTTGTCCTTATCCCTCTGTCTGTCTCTGTTTCTATCTCAGCCTTTTCTTCCTCTGTCTCACTCTCTCACAAATTCTCTCTCTCATAAACTATCTCTCTCTCTCTCTCTCTCTCTCTCTCTCTCTCTCTCTCTCTCTCTCTCTCTCTCTCTCTCTCTCTCTCTCTCTTTCTCTCTCTCTCTCTCCTCTCCCTTCCTGTCTTTTGAGAATGTCAATCTCTTCAGAGGCAGCTAGAAATATATGGTGGAGGGTTCACATCCTACATAGGCTAAACTAATCCTCAATCTTTGGCTACCTCTTCTGTTTTCTTGAGTATAAGTTAACTGACAAATGTTGGACGGGATGTGGGAAAAGTGGGACATTAATACACTGATTGTGGAACTGTGAACTGATCTAACTGCTTTGGAGAGCAATCTGGAGTTATGTTCAAAGAATTATAAGACTGCGGATACTCTTTGACCCAGCAATACCACTATTAGGTCTGTTTCCCAAGGTGATCAGGGGAAAAGGAAAAGAATCTATGCATTTTAAAATATTTATAGCAGCTCTCTTTGTGGTAGCAAAGAACTATAAATTGAAGGGATGCCCATCAAGTGGAGAATGGCTAAACAAGTTGTGATGGACAATTGTGATGGAATACTACTACGCTATCGGAAATTATGAGCTGGTTTTTCCATTTTGAAAAAATGGAAAGACTTGCTTGAAATAATGAAAAGTAAAATGAGCAGAAACAAGAAAATGGTGTATCTAGTAATAGCAATGTTGTTCAAAGAATAACTGTGAACAATCAAGTTATTCTGAGCACTATAAATATTCAAATCAACTATAAAGGACTATGAAGGAAGATGCTATCCACCTCCAGAGAAAGAACTGATAAATAAAAGTGTACATAGTTTGGCTTTACATATATTTATGTAAAATAAATATATTTTATATAATATATATTATATATTTATATATTAATAAATATGTTAACTGTGTTAAATAGTGGCCTTCTCCAGTGGGGAGTGGGGAGGGAGGGCAGGAGATGGGAACATAAAATGTAACCAAAAACTTAATATAATTCAGTTTTTAGAAATAAGTTAACTCAGCAGTGATCCTGATATGCCTTGAAGGCAACCTTCTAAGTTGGAAAGTTTGGAGAGGTTTGGGGTCCTCAGTTGGTGCTGAGTGCACTTGGGATAAGGGTCCCGGCACTACTTTTTAGAGATGACCATCAGAAGAAAGATAATTCCTAACCTAACTGACCAGAAGACATGAACCTGAAGAAAACTGTTAGGACAGTGCAGTGCTGAACCAAAGGTAAAATGCTGATTCAGGAATCCTGTGGACGATTTCATGTTTTGATGTTTGTCTCAGACTCCAAGGAGAGCCTGACAGTAGTTATATATTACCGTTCCTTGTTTAAGTCTTAGAAAGTCTCTTGAGCCAAGTATTTTTTTGTGTGTAGTGGAAATAAACAGTTATCCTATATGTGATTCACAGAGAACACTGAGAATCTTTCTACTTTCCTTCTTTTAGGGAGACCTTAGACATGAACCAAATTTAAACTTTAAGAGATTTTTCCCTAAGGTTCTGAAGCAGGAGGTATAAAGAACTAGCAAGTATAGGGGGGGAAAATGTGACCGCACTCTTCAGAGGACAGCACTCCTCCAACCTTCAGGATTGAATCCAGTCCACATACCTGGATCCAGAATTGAAAGAAATCTTCTAATGGAAGAAAGCATTAGTGCCGCAGTTCCGTGGACACAACATAGGGTTATTTGTGCAGTTATTTCAGTTTAGACTTCCCCTTTTCAAAGACAAACTTTCCTTCAGAATTGCCCTGTTTCCTCTTGCTTTACTCATCTTCTATTTTTTTTTCCATTTCACTGATTTTCTGAAACACTCTTTTGAAACCTTTAGTGATTACAAAGAATCTGTGAAAATATCACATGAAGATAATTTCAAATATTCCTACAATAATATAAATTAATCTTAATGAATGAAATGTTGGGTAGATGCGAAAGGCCAGGAAGGGACATTTCTTTGCATTACATTTTTCAAACAGAAGCACATACTACTCCATGGAGTACAATTTTGTGTTCTCTTAAATAAAATTGTCTTCATCAAAAATTCTAAGCAGATTCAGACCCAACAGTGAGATTATCCAATTACTAATTTATTTTACTTGTGAAACTATTCTGGAGGTTTGACAGTTGCATACACAGTGCTCCCACTCTATTAATTACCCAGAATATTTGACACCAGCAAAGGCTGGAAGTGAGCTAACTACTTAGCAGCTTGGTCTTGATTTAAGAGTCAGTCTGCTTTATTCTTCCCTCATTTCACTGAGACAGGAAGGTTTAGTCCTGAATTCCCAATGAATACGAGACATTCCATTACCATTCTCTCCCTAATGATTAAGAAAAATAAAACAATGTGAAGTTAAAAACAAAGAGGAGGGGAGGAGGGGGAGAAGATGACCTTTTTCCTTCAGTTTCTCATTGGGGTTTCAGCACTTTTAAATAGCTGCTGTCAAGAGGAAGAAAGCAAAGTAAGTGAAGAGAAAGATAAGCTCTGGCTGCATTCAACTCTAAATTATCCCTTTTAAAGGTACACATATAACTTGAAGACATTAAAGATGGGAAGAAAGGTTCCCACATGGGACAAAATATTCATAGAAATATTTGGGAGGTTGTAAAAACCTAGAGACAAAATGTGGACCCGTTGATTGAGGAATGACTGAATAAATTATGCCATAAATGTAAAGGTATACTACTTCGCTATAAGAAATAAAGAATATGAAGAATTTTGAGATGAACTGAGAGATTCAAGTGAGCTAACGTAGAATAATAAACTAGGCAGAGGCAGGAGAACAACATACACAATGTTAGTAGTTCTTGTCGTTTGCCCTTCCTACTCGAAGAGGACCGATGATATTGCAATGTTGGAGTCATTATTGCGGCCGATCAATGCAGCATAAGCTTGGAAGCCTCCGCCTGAGGTCACATTGTCTGTTTGAACATTAGGGATGGAGCTATATCTAGATTTCTACGTCTCACATATCCTTTGTGCTATTAGTACTACAAACTAAAAAAAAATTAAGACAGATGGCCTTTAATTGAAATAATTAATTTTGATCTAGGAGAACAAATAATGAAACGTACTTTCCTTCTTTAAGTAGATAGTGGAGACACCACTAGTATGGGATGATGCACATTCTGTTGCTAGATCAATCAGTTTAACTTTTATTCTTTGTTACAAGGAAAGGCTTAATGGGGGAAATAGATCCCTATATTGAGAAATGTTGCTGGTGTAAAAATAGCAAGAATTAATAAAATAGGAAGGAAGGAAGGAAGGAAGGAAGGAAGGAAGGAAGGAAGGAAGGAAGGAAGGAAGGAAGGAAGGAAGGGAGGGAGGGAGGGAGGGAGGGAGGGAGGGAGGGAGGGAAAAGGGAAAAAAGAAAGGAGGGAAGGAGAACAGAGTAGGGAAAGAGGATAGGAAGGGAAAAGGAGAGGAGGAAAGGAAAGGAAGGAAGGGAGGAGAGAGAAGAGGGAAGAAGAAATGAAGGAAGAAAGTAGGGAGAGAATGGAGGAAGGAGAAAAAAGGGATGAGGGGAAGGATAAATGGAGGGAAGAAGGAAAGGAGTAGAGAAAGGAAATAGGTAAGGAGGAGGGAGGGAACAAGTGAGAAAAGAAAGGAGGAAGGAGGAAAGAATGAACAGAGGAGGAAGGGAAGGATGGGAGGAGGAACAGAAGGAGGGAAGGATGAGAGGGATAAGGGAGGGAGGAAAGAGAGGCATGGAGAAAAGAATAAGGGAGAGTAGAGAAGGAAGGAGGAAAGAAAGGCAATTTTTTTTCAAAAGCTTTCCAGTGTTAATGGGAAGGGGCTCTAATATTCCTTCGAACTATGTAGTTTGGTGACCCTAGGACATTATCTACAGTTTCAGCATCTCAAGTCATTATCAGATATCACAGCATGTTCATTTCTGTCTAGGCTACCAGTTTTAAGTAATATAACTGTTCCAACCACTCTTGTAGTCATAGAAGAAAGCCATTAAAATAAGGGTTTTGATACATGAGTAGAGAACAAAAAGATGTAATCACAGGAAAATTAGGACGAGGATAACTCAAACTTATTTCTTTCTTTTTTTTAGATTAGATTGCATTGTCTCATCCAGGGTGGAAGTGTAGAGGCAGCTCATGGGCCAAATCCCCCTCCTGATTGGCACAGAAGTTTGACCTGCTCAGTCTCTTACGTGGGCCAGTTCTCCTCCTCCTGAAGTAGCCTGGTAGCCACTGTCCTCTTTCTGGGAGCACACCATATTGATGCAAGACTTAATGAGGACACCAGGTTGCTTAGACCAGATAAACAGCAGTTCAGAACTCCCAAGTTTGAAGAGATCTATCAGCCTCAGCCTTTCCAGACTCAGTGATTACAGGCATGTACCAGCACACCTAGTTCAAACTTTCAACCTAGACCAGGGATGGGGAACCTGCTGCCTCCAGTCCACATTCCAGGTCCTCGGGTACGGCCTTTTGACTGAAGCCAAGTTTTGTAGAATAAATCCTTTTATTAAGGGGATTTATTCTTTGAAGTTTGGATTCAGTCAAAGGACTGCACTTGAGAACCTAGAGGGCCACTTAAGGCTGTAGGTTCCCAACTCCTGACCTAGACCAATGTAGTCAAAGAAGAAGGCCTCATTGAGTCTTCTGAAAAGAAATAACTTTGCACTCAAACACTCTTCACCAACACCATCCCAAAAATTCTCCCTTCCAGTACCCAGATACCTTGTGATTCCATCTGTTCCAGGTCATATGTCACAGAAGTACTAATGTGTCTTATAGATGGAATGGTTCTTATTGTGGAAGTTAGAGAAGCAGATGTCAGGGAAATATCCATTGTCTCCTCCATCATTCCTGGAAAGGTCACTGAAGGGTCAAAGGCTGGAGGTAATGTCTCTTCTTTTGGCTCGGTGACTGTTAAGGCTATCAATTTTAAAAAATTGTTTTTCAATTTTTTTAAGACAGGACAGTAAACAAATTATCACATAAAATGAGAAACATAAATATTATTTCTGAAGCAAGTCAAAATACCAATATCCTAAAATACAAAATAAACTATTCTTAGCAATAAGAAGAAAGGACTTTCCTGCACTAATTCAATTAGTCTACTTTTAATTATAGGTTTCTCTTCTGGGAAAGGAGGTCATAGAATTATCATAGGATCATAGATTTAGAGCTGGAAAGGACATGTCACAAGTCACAAAAATTGTTTTTCTTTTCACCACTCAATTAGTCTGCACGCCACCTTATGGGCAGTTAGGTGACACAGTGGATAAAATGCTAGGTCTGGAGTCAGGAAGACTCATCTTTCTGGAGGGAAAAAAACACAAAAAAGAATAAAATTTAAAAAATACGTTTTAATCTGTATTCAGGCTCCATCAAGTTCTTTATGAGTCTTTTGTACTTGTCTTGGATCATTGTGTTGCTGAGAAAAGCTGAAGACTCATCTTTCTAAATTCATATGTGATCCTGGGCAAGTCACTTAGCCTTGTTTGCCTCAGTTTCCTCACCTGTAAAATGAGCTGAAGAAGGAAATGACTTAACCACACCAGAATCTTTGTCAATAAAACCCAATGGGTCACAAAGAGTCAGACACTACTGAAAAATGAACAACATGCCACACAATAACTTTGGTGGCTACATTCCAAAAGCCAATAAATACCAATTGAGCACCTACTATGGAGAGATAGTGAGGTATAGCAGATAAAGAGTTGTCCTCAAAGCAAGGAAAACCTGAGTTCAAGTCCTGACACATTCTGGCTGTGTGACCCAGGCAAAAATATATAACCCCTCATGCTTTAGAGCACAGCCTAATAATACTAAAAGTTGCTGACCTGATTTGGTAAAGAGAATTTCCATACCCAGAAGTTCCCCATCCCATTAAAATCAAAGGTCTAGTCCTTTCCTAAACTACCTTTCATATAAAAGTACCATATAAGAAAGCTCAACCAAGAGTTCATCACCAAAACAGAACAAAACAAGAAAAACATTCACGTGTTTTCTCCAGCTCAAAGTAGCCCCATAGGTAAAATCTGACCCTAGGTCATTTCCAAGTTTGAGATCTCTGAAAAAACATGTCAGTAAACAAAGCTAAGTCTTTCAAATTAAGATAGACCTTGGTAGACTGAAGAATATTGCACTGGACTGGATTTACTCTGTATACAATTCATTTGCACATAGCTGTTTACATGTCATCTCCCACATTAGATGGAGAGCTCCTAAAGGGCAGGGCATATTTTCTTTTTCTTTTTCTTTTTTTTTTGTATCTTCAGTGCTTACTCAAATGCCTGGCACATAGGACTTTAAAAATGCTTATGAACTTGACTTGATTTGAATGAGCATGAGATAAACCATAGCCTAGGTTTAGCTCAGTGATTGATCCAGGTTTTTCAAGATGTTGTTAAATCTAAACATTCTCTTCAAATCCCACAAATGGTATCTTAGGCTGACCTCTGGATGTGCCAGACCATCCTAGGTATTGCAGAGAATGATAAATCCCTTTTGCCCCCACATAGTTTGGCTTCAAGATAATGTGTGTATATGTTGCTGTGGTTGAGTCACTTCAGTCATGTCCAGCTCTTCATGAACCCATTTGGGGTTTTCTCGGCAAAGATACTGGAGTGGTTTGCCATTTCCTTCTCTAGCTCATTTATATGGGTACATATATCACCACACTAAATTCCATGTCATCTCATAGAATGTACTCAGTCCATAACATTGATCCAGACTCTGTAAGCTTAATTTTCATACCTGGAGTAACCGCCAGAGACAAAGGCATGGCAGTATCCGAGATAGTAGTTGCCAAGTATTCTGACTTCCTTGGTAGCTGAGTCACACCAGAAACCACTGTGATGGGAGATGGGCTCTTATTTCTTTCCTCAGTCTCATCAGATTTTCTGGTGATCTCCAGGGTAGAATCCTGCTCTTGTGTAACAGATGATAAAGTGGACCCTCCATCTTGACTAGGCATTATTTCTTGAGCTATGTTATCTAAAAAAGATGTCAAATTTTTATTTCAAATATTCCACTAAATCCCTGTCTCCCCAAGTCAGTGTATAATTAATAAAACATGACAAAACAAAGAAATGTTTCACAGAAAGGGTCTGTTGCAGTAGCTATAGAGGATTGTTTTTAAGGAAAAGAACCATCAAATAAGTTTTCTCTTTTCCCCCAAGAGAGGAAAGAAACCTACAAAACCAAGTCAAAGATATGATTTTATATGTGGAAACAAATTCTGGAAACAAAAAAGAAAGACCAACACAAAAATCCAATTTTAGCTAATCCAAAACTCCATTTTAGTCATATTCAAATGTCAAAATGATCAATTAAGAGGAAGTAAATTTCATGCAACTGTGTGACACCCAAAAAATTTAAACAGACAATATTTTTCCTGCATAATTCAACTATGAGAGGGAAAAGAGAGTCAAAAACACTTACAAAAACATTTTATGCCTCACCAATAAGTGATCGTTCAATATCTACATATGTTCACTAAGGAAATATGAATACCACTAACCCATGGTGATTTTTGTTGCACAGATTATAAGTAGAACATAAGTTTCTCAAATCAATTATTATTAAGGGTGAAGATTAAAATATATTCTTTAGTGCCTGCTGACAAAAGGGTCTTCCATAAATGTTGATTGATTCATATTCTGTTTTAACTCAATTTTTAGGGCAGTTTATAAACTTTTTTTCCTCAATCCTACTTCCAATTACAAGACATATTAGGGATGCTGGTTAATTCTAAAACTAATTAAAACAAGAATAGAAATCTTAGTTGATCGATCAATTTAAACATCATGTTTCAAAGCATAATAGCTTTATTCAAACTTTATTGCCATGCTTATTGTCTAAGTAATCCATCAGCTTTCTGGTGTTGAGTGCTTTGATTTTTTAAAACAGTAGTAGTTCATTCCTTTCCTTATCCCTCCACTAGAATGCCCACTTTTTCTGCTTTTTTCTTTCTGCAGAGTTGGAATCCCTCATGTGAGAAAGAATAAAGGATTTCAAGATCACCCCTATTTCTGTAATATATCTATACATTTATTACATATACATAATTGTATATAGTCACCCAGGGTGGTGTAATGAACAAGTGCTGAACAAATTAGAAAAACCTGAGTTTGAATTTGACCCCAAATACTCGATAGCTATGCGATTCTGGTCAAATTATCTAACTTCCCTTAGTCTCGGCTTCCTTGTCCGTCAAATGTAGATAACAATAGTGCCTAACTCACAAAGTTGCTGTGAAAATGACAATAATAATACCTGCATTTATATAGTATTTTAAGGTTTACAAAGCACTTTACAAGTATTATATTATTTTATCTTCATAACAACTCTGGTAGGTAGGTGTTTTTATTATCCCCTTCGAATGAAGATTGTTCTTTAGTCATTTTTGAGTCATTTCTGACTCTTCATGACCCTATTTGGGGTTTTTTTGGCAAAGATACCAGAGTAGCTTGCCATTTCCTTCTCCAGCTCATTTTACATATGAGGAGAATGAGGCAAACAGGATTAAGTGACTTGCCCAGGGTCATACATAGTAAGTGTCTGAGGCCAGATTTGAACGCAAGAAGATGAGTCTTCCTGCCTTCAGGCCCAGCACTCTATCCATTGCACCACCTAGCTGCCAATGGATGAGAAAACTGAGGTTAAATGAATTGTTTGGGGTCCTACAGCCAGGAAGTATGTAAGGTCAAATCTGAAGCTGGTCTTTCTGACTCCAAGTCCAGCACTCTATCCATTGTACCACCTAGCCAACATCATATACATCTACACATACACACACATACACATACGTATACATAATGTGCCTTATAACATTATTATTATTATATCATGATATCATCCAGAGTACAAAAGAGAGCTAAATTAGAGAGGCCTTAGGTTCAAATCTCATCTCTGCTACTTACTAACTGTATGATTGGAGTAAGTTACTATGGGACGCAATTTCTTCATCAATAAAACTGGTGGTGGCTGAGGAGAGAGAGGGAAACTAAATAACCTTTGAAACTGGAAATTAATGTGGCAGAAGCTGGGCATAGACTTGACACCGTATACCAGAATAAAGTCTAAAGGGGGACATGATCTAGGTATAAAAGCTGATGCTATAAAGAAATTAGGGAAGCAAGAAATAGCTTGTCAGATTTGTGAAGAATGGAGGGATTTATGACCAAACAAGAGATAGAGAACATTATGAAATGCAAAATAGGTGATTTTGATTACATTAAATTGAAAAGGTTTTGCACAAAGTCACTGCAACCAAGATTAGGAGGGAAGCAGAAAACTAGGGAAGAATTTTTATAACTAGTGTCTGTGATAAAAGCCTCATCTCTAAAATATACAGAGAACTGACTCAAATTTATAAGAACACAAGTTATTGCTTAATTGATACATGGTCAAAGGACATGAACAAGCAGTTTTCAGAGGAAGAAATTAAGGCTATCTATAGTGATATGGAAAAATGCTCTAAATTACTATTGATTAGAGAGATGCAAATCAAAACAACTCTGAGTTATCACATCACATCTATCAGATTGGCTAACATGTGGAGGAATTGGAACACTAATTCATTGTTGGTGGAGCTGTGAGCTGATCCAACCATTCTGGAGAGCAATTTGGAACTATGCCCGAAGGGCTATAAAACTGTGCATACACTTTGACCCAGCAATACTGCTTCTAGGGCTATATCCCAAAGAGATAGTAAAAATGGGAAAAGGACTCACATGTACAAAAATATGTATAGCAGCTCTTTTTATGATAGCCAAGAACCAGAAATTGAGGGGATCCCCATCACTTGGGGAATGGCTGAGCAAGTTGTGGTATATGAATGTAATGGAATACTATTGTGCTATAAGAAATTACAAACAGGTGGACTTCAGAAATACCTGGATAGACTTATATGAACTGATGCTGAGTGAAGTGAGCAGAACCAGAACATTCAATACAGTACCAGCCACAGTGTGAGAGGACTTTTTTTGATAGACTTAGTCCTCCACAGCAAGGCAAGGACCTAAAATATTGCCAAAGGACTCATGATGCAAAATGCCATCCACATCCAGAGAAAGAACTATGGAGTTGGAACGCAAATGAAGCAGACTATTTTCTCTTTTGTTATGTTTGGTTTTGTTTATTTTTACTCATGCTTTCTCCAATTTGTTTTAATTTTCTATGCAATATGACTAACATGAAGATTTGTTTAATAAGACTGCATGTGTAGAGCCCATATAAGATTACATGCCACCTTGGGGAATGAGGGAGGAGGGAAGGGGAGAAAATTTAAAACTTATGGAAGTCATTGTTCAAAATTGAAAACAACTAAATAAATTTGAAAAAAACAAATAAATAACCTTTGATGTGCCTTCTTTCTCTGTATCTATGAAACAATGAAATTTTTCATCATTATTCTGTTTTTATGAGTACTTATATGTATATGAGTACATCATTAATGGTACCACAGGACTAGAGACCAGGAACTATAGTTATATCTTTCAGAATTACCAGCTCCTGGCACACTGCCCTCCATGCTGTAAGAATTCATTGAATTTTTACTGATTTTTATCAGATGATATAAACATCTTATTATAAGTTCTCAAGAGTCTTATATAATTTTGAATTTTTCTCATTTTTGCAAAGCATAAAATATACTTTTGTTAACAAATAAGAGAAAAATAAAATAGCCCTTACCTGGGGTTCTGGGACAGAACAGGAGTATAGTTTTAGATTTTAAGTCTTTAAAATGGCAGATTATCACACATAGGTGGTTAGTAACAAAGAAGAGTAAGGGAACAGGAGAGAGAAATGGGAAGACTTATGGTTCTAGAAAAAGGAGTTAAAGCATATGTTATATATTCCATTCTTCTTACTGCAGATAACTACAGGAATAATTTTAGTAACTGTAGAAAAATTGAAAGACCTGATCTTCAGCTGAAACCAGGTATTAAGAATAATCTCATTGAGAGGAACAACATTTAAAAGACAATTATGCTATTTCTGGAATCAATTAGGAAAATTGCTAGTATCCTAAACCTTGTAGTTACCAAATACAGATTAGGAAAAGGAAAGTTATATTTTCCTTCATTATCTAAATCAGATTTTAATAACACTTTTTAAAAAGTTATCTCAAATTTGAAGTTTTCCATTAAGATTGAATATTTGAACTTAACTGAAAATCTGAATTAAATCCCCCATTGAAATGGGGGAAACTGTTTCACATCTTTGAACTCTAGGGTCCTATTTCACACCCCAATATGAAATAAGTATTCATGTAGAACACTTCATTTTTCCTCTTTCTCCAAATAGTAATGTGACAGACTGTTCATGATAAAAGAAAAAATGACCACTCTTTTAAGTTAGAATCTCCTTTGTGTTTGCTTCTATGGCAGTGAACACCAGGTGGAGAAGCTCCCTCTATTCACGCATGTCAAAGTCATAAGTATTTGTCTCCCCAGCACATAACACGAGGCCTGGCACTTTGTGAGTCCTTCATAAATTCATTTTTATGACTGACTGACTGACAAAAGAGGCAAGACAGCAACAGATGGTTGCCCTCAATTTTTTTCTCATCCCCATCTAACAGTCCTCGAGGAAAGCAAATTCAGAAGACTTGTGAAATTCATATAAATAAATATTCACACTTAAAACTCCTTTATAGTCAATGTCAGGGGATTCAATGCTTTTAACTTTGTATGAAATAAAATGCTACATTAGATAACACTGCTTATTATAACCTTGCCTTGACATTGTAAACAAGTATATACATGGAGTTATATTTAAGAATATTTTAATAATTTTGGAAGCAGAAGGAGAGTAGATGCATATTTGTGATTTCATCCTTCTGGGTATAGAAAATCCCCAAGCTGACGATTGCAAGCCAGCTGCTCATCCACCACTTATGATGTTAGAGAATTCCCTGGGACATTGGAAGAAAGGAGACTTGTGTCAGAGGTACAATTTGACCTAAGGTCACACCACTATCCAGTATGTCACATCACCCCTCAATTTAATAATATTTTGTCATGTATTTATTTCATTGGTATATTTTTTCTTTTCATTTAATAAATTATATGAATAATGCCTTTCAACTCTCTCTTTTTTTTTAAATAAAATCAGAGGCAAAATTATAGTCAAAAAAATGTGTTCTTTACCTGTTAGTGTATTTCCCAGAGGATAGTATGCTTCAGACTGAGAATCTGTGATGGGAACTGTAGTCACAGGAAAAAATAAGGCATCATATTCCCCACTATCTAGTTGTCTTGTATTGTGAAATAGGCTTATAGTTGTCACTTTGGTTTCTTCTTTAGGATTCATAAATGGGAAGGAACCTTGATCAGTGAAGGCAACAGATTTTTCTTCCACGGGCACCATCACTGGAGATGCCCCAGTATATGTTCTCTCTCCAACTTGTCCCAAAACAACATCTGCAAAATCTGTCAAGAGTTCCCCTCCTTTCACATCATCATTGTCTGGCTGTGCTGTCTGAGGAGCTTTGGCTCCCACATGAAGAGTCCCTGCATTGCCTCTGGGCTCTGAGGCTCCTGTCAGGCTTGCACTTGCTAATTTGGTGTCATCCCAATCCTCATTCAGGGCTGAGATAGCTGGAATACCTAAAGCTGCTGTTGGAGCACTGGCTGCCATCGCCATGCTTCCTGGCATACTGTCAGTTTCTGACTCAATGCGTGGGAAGTACTCTGAGGAGTCAAGTAGGTGCTCAGTGACAGTGGCCTGAGGTTGATGAGCTGTAAGCTGTGAAGCACTCTCTCTGCTTGAAGTGAGGATATCAGTTCCAATCTCTGCTGTGGGATTTGTCACAGAAAAAGATATCGTTGTATGTTCAATGGTTATTTCCAAGTTTCCAGTTTGTGGGTTAGTCGTTAACATTTCTTCAGTGTTCAGCTGGGTTGTCACTGAATGTTCTGGACTGTCATCTGCCTTACTTTCTGTCTCCAAGAATTGATCTTCCAGAGACCTTGGAAAACCTTGTGCTGCTTCTGTGGCTTTTTCAACAGTGGGCAGGTTACTAGAACTACTAAAAAAATCAGACTTCACTTTACTATTCAGGGAGACTACTGTAGTAACAGCTGTGGTTAACCTACTTTCAGAGAAGTCTTTATTGTGTTCACTAGGATTAAACCCTCCTTCTTCTGAAGAAGCTGTTGACTCTGTAGGGGTGTACCCATCAGTGCTCTGACTATGTGTGAACATGTTGCTGACTTCAGTCAGCTGCATTTCTCCTCCAACAGTGAACTCCTTATTCAATGATGTTCCAGATAGTTCTGTTAAAACTATATTTGAATCTTCTATTAGTGCCAATTGGGCCGTTTGCTTTGAAGATTTTTCAAGGTCATCTATATTTCGTCTCTCAGTTTGACCTTCTATATGTGCTATTTCCCTCCTTCCTATTTTGGGGAAAGCCAGACATTGTGAGGCAGAGAGAAGCAGGATGTTAATGAGAGCCATGCAAATGTGAAGTTCTATCGGTCTGCTCATAGTGGAAAAGAAATGCGCTCATAAATTAGTAGAGTTTGTGGTTCCAGTAACCGAATCCTGTAGGAAAATAAAACATTTCAAACTGTCATTTGTTTTCTTATGGTAGATCCTTTAAATTCAACCGTAAGTGAAGAAATCTATAGCATGCTTAGGAGACAGTGTATCAGAGAGGCAAAA
The DNA here is from genome assembly GCA_023548195.1 of Bettongia penicillata ogilbyi. Classification (NCBI taxonomy): domain Eukaryota; kingdom Metazoa; phylum Chordata; class Mammalia; order Diprotodontia; family Potoroidae; genus Bettongia; species Bettongia penicillata. The sequence continues at coordinate 6,573,050 of JAJHZJ010000466.1, forward strand.
TCCTTCTCACTTGACCCAGTTCATTTTTTTCCCGGTTGAATTTTTAAGTTGATTTAATTTGATTCTCCTTAGGAAAAGATACAAGGAAATAAAGTTGGCCAGATCAGTTAAAAATGTCAAATCAGATGTGTGTCTATTCAGTGAAAGTGATATGCCCAAGATTACTGTTGCCCAGAAATTAAGCCTACTCTATAGCATGATACCAAGTCCTTGTGTGTAACCATATCCCTATTTATTTATCCCATTTTTGGACTTCTTAACTTTTGATTCAATTTCTTTTTAAGACCAATCACAATTAAACTTGTTTACTGTTATTAATAAAAATAAAAATGATTTTAACAAGAAAACAAAAAAAGAAACTATCAAATCATTTTAAGAATATTTTCTAAATCATTTTAGACAATCAGATAAATCTAGTATAATAATAGTATTAGCCTAAGCCAACATACAGATTTAATGTTTCATCAAAGTGCTTCATACATATTATTTCATTAGTTCTCATAACTGCATTTTGAGGTAGATAATACAAGCATCATTATCCCCATTTTACATATAAGCAAACTGAGATTCAGAAAAGTTAAATGACTTGCCCAAAGTCATACAGCTTATAAAAAGTAGAGGTGAAATTTGAACCTCAATCTTCTGTCTTCAACAGACCAGTGCTACGGCATTTCAAAGCCATCATCTTTTCAGACAGACCCACAATCACAGAATAATTCTGATAGTTGCTATACTGTTTTAACCTTTATATATTAGGTCTCTGTTTCATATTTGGTGATAGAGAAAATAATAACATCCTTACCCTTATGGAGCTTACCTTCTACTAGGGAACAACATATATACAGAAAAGTTTAAAATATATTCAAAGTAATTTCAGAGGTCTAGAGAGAGAACTAAGAACTGGAGATACTCAGAAAAGGTCTCATCTACCCGAGATGATTCTTGAAAGAAGAGGAATTCAGAAAGAGAGCACAAGATGTCATCTTAGGCATGGAGGTAGCAGACAGACTTCCTCTATGGAAAACAGAAAGTAAGCAGTTTGGACAGAAAATAAAGGTTATAAGGTGGGGTAGTGTGAAATCAATATGAAAAGATAGATTAAAGACATTGTCAAGGGTCTTAAATTCTAAACTGAAGCATTTGTATTTTAACCTAGAAGAAGTTAAATCATCAAGGAAGTGACATGGTCAGACCTTGTATTTTAGGGGGTGAGAGAAAAAGGGAACAAGCATTTAATAAGTACTGACTATGTGCCAGAAACTGTGTTAAGTGCTTTACAAATATTAACTCATTTGATTTGTAGGAATATAATTTTGGCACCCACATGAAGGATGCAGAAGAAAGAGGGTGGGGAAAAAGCTAGAGGCAGAAAGATCTGGTTAAAAAATATGATCTTAATTAAATTCTAAATACATAATGATAAATGTAAAAATTTAAATGTTGCCATTTAAACATAATTGCCACTAAAAAACAATTATACAAAAAATTATGGCCATTTTAAGAGATAATTCAGGGGCCCTGACTTCCAGAAGCCAAGAAGCAAGAATAAGTGGTAAATCTCCTTAACTCTCCCATATTCACCTTCAAGCAACCATAAAAGAGCACTCCAAGATAAATCCTGGAACAGCAGAACCAGTAAGAAGACAGGGTGAAACAATATTTGAACCCAAGAAACTTGGAAGATCTGCAGGAAAGGTCTATCTCACTCAGATAGACAGAAAGCATCCCAGCAAGCCACCAGCAAACCCTGACTCAGCACACCAGTGGTAGAATCTGAGCCCCAGTGCAGGGGAGCTGGCAAACACCAAACCAGGACCCCCCACATGCCTCAGCCAAGGGAATGGGCAGCTCTGAGAACCATCCTGTGCTTCACTGTAGCCCCAAGCAAACAGGTAGCACCAACACTACCACTGCCTAGGCAAACAGGCAGGTGCCACTTGCATCACCTTAGCCAGGGGCAAACAGGCAACACCCAGCCATCAGACGACCACAAGTTTCAGTGTAGCCCCAGGGAAAGAAGCACCCCCACTGGCCTCAACACAGGCCAAACACCAGCCCAGCACTAGATAAGCTCCCAGACCCCTATAGCCTCTGGCAGTTCCAGCCATCCCCCACATCACCCCCTTAGAACAGTACCAGACATAAGTATCCCTTCTGAGTCTCAGGGCAATATCTGTGTGTGTGTGTGTGTGTGTTCATCCTTTGTAGCCGAAGAAGACTATTCCATCAGAGAAATAATGATATGACTTGCACTTGACTTTGCACTTAACTTTGTTTTGAGTGAGGGATGGCTGTGCAAGGTTCACCAGCCTCACTTCTCCTCCAGAGTCATCTGAATCCAGTGATCAGATATTCATCAGGATGACTGGAGATGACCCAGGATGAGGCAATTGGGGTTAAGTGACTTGTCCAAGGTCACACAACTAATGAGTGTCAAGTGTCTTAGGTGACATTTGAACTCAGGTCCTCCAGACTCCTGCACTGGTGCTCTATCCACTGCACCACCTAGCTGCCCAGTATCAGTGTAGCAACAGGTAAATAGCCAGGGCCTACAGCCCCTGGCACAAGAAGCTTGACACAGTGTCCCTTCCACTCCAGAGCAGAGCACAAATTTAAAAGAAAGGAGGAAGGCCAAAAAGGATGAGCCAAAAAAGAGGAATTTGACCATAGAAAGTTATTATGGTGATAGGGAAGATCAAAACACAAACTCAGAATCAGAAAACCTATAGACAAAACCCCAAAGAAAAATGGGAAGTGGTCTCAAGCCCAGAAAGAACTCATGGAAGAGCTTGAAAAGGAACTTAAGAGAGGCAAAAGAAATACTGGGGAAATAAATGAGAATGATGCAAGAGAAATATAAAATAAAGAGTCAACAGCTTGGGAAAAGGGCACTTTTTAAAAAACACAATTGGCCAAACAGAAAAGAAAGACAAAAGCCAATTAAGGAAAACAACTCTTTAAAAGTTAGAACTGGACAAGTGGAAGCTAATGATTCTATGAGACATCAAGAATCAGCAAAATTCAAAAGAATGAAAAAATAAAAGATAATTGAGCTTTATTTTATATAGCACTTTAAGGTTTTCAAAGTGCTTTACAAAGTTGTTATTATTACTATTTTACAGATGAGGAAACTGAGGTTGGTTGAGACTGAGTGACTTGTCTATGATTGCACAATTAGTAAGTAGCTGAGGCTAAATTTGAATTCAGGTCTTCCTGACTCCAGGTCCAGCACTCCATCCATTCTGCCAAATAGCTATCTCCAGGGACATTACTACTTCAAAACCCCAATAAGCCTTGATTTCATATATTTCAAAATATCTTAGTAGACAGTTTAATAAGCTTCTGTGACCAAAATAAAATCCATTACCCATTGATCAACCTTTTGATATTGAGTTTTTCTGAATTTACACAAGTTGTTTCTCAAGTAGTAGACAAACCATCCTCAGACCTAAAATTGAAGGCTTTCCAGCTAATACAATGTAAAAACCAATAAATTTTGAGTAAAAGGACCTGGGTTCAAATCTCACCTCTGACAAGTTCTGTTTAACCTTGAACTTTACTCCTTTTGGACTCAGTTTCCTCATCTATAAAAATGAAGGGGTTAGACTATGAACTCCAAGATCACTTCTAAACCCTTATGTCTTTCTAACCTTGACGGACCTTGCCAGAGCTTACACTCTCCTAACATTGCCTTCTACTGCCTAGGGTCACCTTGACAGCATAATTAAACCATGGAGCAGGATTTTAGTAAACACCTATGTGCCCATTAAAAGAGCACTCTGCTCAATAGGTAGCCAAATAAGAGCGTTAATATATTTTGCTAGCTATATGACATTTGTCTTTAATTACAACTATTCAAATGTCACAACTGTAGAGAAGCTATATAATAATGAGCTATGTATCATTCAGTGAAACCATCCTATATACTTTTCTCTCTGTGAAAAGATTCAAATAACCTGCCTCTTTAGATCTTTGTACAGGAAAGCTGAAATATAAAACTGTTATTTAGAGCCGAAGAACCTGGAGTGGAGCACATAGTATGTCATCAGATACCTGTCGGTTTCATTTTCCACCCATTCAGAAATTTACCCACCTTATATAAACACATATTTTGCCTACTCAATTAAATCACTTGCTGAATTACCTCAGAAGATAGTGAGTTATTCAGTTTGAAACTATATTTGCAGAAATCCAAAGCATAAAAATAAAACCTGAAAATTTCTATTGTCTGAATATTCTAGTTTGCATAGCATAAAAACACTCAGATGCATTCACACTTTCATACTTTTAGCATTATTGAGTCAAACTTTAGACAAATGGAATGAATTTTTCACCTTTCATCCATATGTTTTTACATCATGTAGATGCACGTTCACTTCAGGGTGAAAAATGTTGTGAAAGAAATAGATCATGAAGACAGATTTAAATGAATGCAAAAATGCTAAAATGAAATTTTCCTGCAAGCTTTCTAATGTTTCTTCTAGACATCGTGCTATATAATCCTTGAGTAAAAGGAATTCTACTATTTCTCTAAAGACTGTCCTTTAGTGGTTTCATAAGTGCTGACCACTGCTTTTAAAATCCAATTTTAAAACACAATTAAGTGATAAGTTTCAGATAGCTATCTGTCTGTGTATTGTGACCATATGTTCCTTTTCCCCTAAGTAGTACTAGACCTTTCCTCTAAAGACAAAGAAACAGATTGCCTATAAAAAACATTAGAGGGTGACAAGCTGTAGCTTCAGAGGAATCAATAGATGACCTTCAGACTTCACATATTTCTCCATCTTTATGAACATAGCACAAATTTACCTGGAAGCTCCAATTAAATAAGGAATATGTATCACTTTTTGAGAGACATGAAACTTGAGAATAAAAGAAGTATTTGAAATGTTTAATTCACTGAAAACATATGCAAACCTATAGAACCATGCATAATCAAGTTTTATAATGGTAAGCTTCTCACAGTCCTTTTCTCTTGTTTGGAGAAAAGCTTGGTCAGAGATCTATGCCATAGCAGTTATCTTAAAGCTGTTCTATGCTGCAATATTTCATGAGAAAATGGAACACTTCCCACATCATATTTTTGACATTCAGTTTTCTTGTAAAATATCCCTTCAGAATATTCCTCAACTTCAGAATAATAAAGTTTCACTAGCTATGTGATCTAGAAAATAAGCAAAATTTTCTAAAGAACAGGATTCAACCGTAACTGGTTTTTATCCTATGAAGACCATTCACAGTGCTTTAATGGTTCTGCAGTACCATAAAAAAGTTATTGAATTTCTACCCCGAGGAGGAATATAAACAGTTCTGTCAAATATTATCTTTGACAACATCATACCAAAATATTCAAACAGATCTATGATCTTATCAACTTCGATGTTCCCTCAAACAATTTTGATTATCCAGTTTATTCAACTCATTCATATTCTCCCATAAACTCACAATAAGAGTCCACTCAGTGTTCCAGGAGTCTTCCACATTTTCTCCCAACATGAAAAAATATTAGTTTAATGGTCCAAGGATATGAAATAGGCAGTTTCCAGATGAAGACATTAAAGCTATCTATAGATATACGAAAAATTGCTCTAAATCACTATTGATTAGAGAGATGCAAATCAAAACAACCCTGGGGTATCACATCTATCAGACTGGCTAACATGACAGTCTTTATAAATGTTGGAGAAGACGTGGGGGAGTTGGAACACTAATTCATTGTTGGTGGAGCTGTAAGCTAATTCAACCATTCTGGAGAGCAATTTGGAACTATGCCCAAAGAGCTATAAAAATGTACATACTCTTTGACCCAGCAACACCACTTCTAGGGTTGTATTCCAAAGAGATAATGAAAATGGGAAAAGGATTCACATATACAAAAATATTTATAGCAGCTCTTTCTGTGGATGCAAAGAATTGAAAATCGAGAGGATGTGCATCAGTCGGGGAATAGCTGAACAAGTTGTGGTATTTGAATGCAATTGAATGCTATTGTGCTGTAAGAAATGATGAGCAGGCAGACTTCAGAAAAACCTGGAAAGACTTGAATGAACTGATGCTGAATGAAGGTGAGCAGAACCAGCAGAACATTATACAGAGTAACAGCCACAATGTGCAAGGACCAACTTTGATAAAGTTATTTCTTAGTAATGCAAGAATCCAAGACAACTCCAAAGGATTCATGATGAAGAACATTGTCCATATCCAGAAAAAGAACTATGGAGTCTGGATGCAGATTGAAGTATGTTATTTGCTCGCTCTTTCTTTTTTTTTCTTTTTTTAGTTCTTCTTTCTCATGGTTTCTTCCATTGGTTCTAATTCTCCTTTACAACATGACTAATGTGAAAATAGATTCAGTGTGAATGCATGTGTAGAGCCTATATCAAAGTACATGCCGTCTTGGGTGGGGGAGGGAGGATGAGGAAAAAATTTGGAACTCAAAATCTCATGGAAGTGAATGTTGAAAATTAAAAATAATATTTTTTTAAAAGGAATAGTGAAACACTCAGGCTATTATCCTATCTCACCTTCTCATTACATAACCAGCCCATCTTCTTTTTGCTCCAGTATTTTCCCCTATGATACTATTTATTCCAGTTTTTCTTCAAAATTTTCTTCAATTTGCTGTATGTTGCAGCCAAATTATACCCACATGTGTCTCTTCATTGCTTTTTGTGGAACAATTTTTAATTTATTGGAGACTGTAGTGCTCCATGTTTTATTACAATACAATGACACTGACAGAATATTGATATTACAAAGATAGTTCTTGTTTCAGGGAGGAGCTTAAGGGCATTTGCAACTTCCTAAAAGTCATCTAATCCATTGTACTCCTGTTTAATACTGTACACAATTTAATATCTTTTTGAACTACCAGATAGATAGGCAGAGAGACAAATACCATAGATTGCTCATTTAACTTGATAATCTGGGCAACAGGTAATCTTCATCCCCTCAGTTTTTCTATTGTAGATGATTAAGCCAAATTTTTAGAGTGGTTACAAATATCTCCTAGAAGCATCTATAATGTTCTAGGGCTTGAGGGCAAGCAGGAAGACAACAAGCCAGAGATTCTCAAATTTTTTTGTCTCAGGTCTCCTTTTTACTCTAAAAAATAGTTGAGGACGTCCAAGTGCTTTTGCTTACTCGAATGATAGCAATCAAAATTTATCATATTAGAAATTTTAAAGGGTTCATTTTATTTATTCACTTTATATTTATTTATTCACTTAAAAAGCAATAAAAACCCTTTGCATGTTAACATAAATACAATTTATAAAAAATAACCATTTCCCAAAACAAAAAAAGGTAATGAGAGAGCAACATTACTTTACATATTTTTGCAAACCTCTTTAATGCCTAGCCTAGGAAAAGATTATTGTATTCTTATAGTTGCTTCTGATTTCAATCTGTTTCAATGTATTGTTTTTGTTGAAGTATATGAAGGAAATTTAGCCTCACACAGATATGTATTGGGAAAAGGAAATTATATTCTAATAGGTAAATTGAGTCTTAGTATTATTATGAAAATAGTTCTACATATTCCTTAAAAGGGTACCAGGGACCCATACTTTTAGAACCACTGTACTAAGTATTTACTATGTACCAGACACTATGTCAAGGTTTCAGAATACAAATGTAAGCAAAATGAAAAATATTCCTTGTCCTCAAGGAGTTTATATTATAATGGAAGAAAGAAATACATAAAAGAGAGCTGGAAAGTGGAGGAGGAAAGAAGTACCCATGCAAGATGTGGTAACAAGATCCAGAGAGTCGGAATCACAGGCAGCAAGAGAATGAAGTGTATGGATCCACCTCCAAAATGGAAGCCTACAGAAGGAACTCACCACTAGGAGAAGGGGGCCTGTATGGCACATGGATATTTCAGGATGAGAAGGTCCTAGGCACAGAGGGAAAATTCAGAATAGGAAGAAAACTATGGTGACAAAGTCTGTAAAAATCAGAAGCATTACCATGAAGAGAACAAGTGAAAACCAGGCTTGATTAGATCAGAATGGTGTCCTAGACAGTCACAAGCATTTGGAGGATTTCATCATCCACTCTTTAACTTGGACTTTGCTGGATCTCTTCCATCACCGTGACAAACTTACAAAGAACTTTCCTGAGCCTACTTCCTGATTTTATGGCCTCATCTGATATTTATGATCAGAAGTTTGACCATGATTATTTCTGTTATAGCTTGCAAGGAATCTTAAATAGTTTTGATTATGTATAGGAGCCACTTTGTTAAAAGAGAGTTTTTGAGGGAGTATTTTGCTCTATTTAATTAAACGCTTATTGTAAGCACGGTGGGATCTTGTATTCTTTACATCTTTCGGGCAATTGTGTGATAGTAAAGATAACAGTCTACTGTGGAGTATCAACTGCTAAGCTTACTTATTCACTACTAATGCCCTTATCAAGAATGCCTATAGATTTTTTCATTAAAATTTTATAGCTATGGGAAAACAGAAATGTAGATCAGGAAGTGTCAATCTTTGTTATCATTTTGGGGTATTTAATTAGGTCCAAGATTTTTTCCAACCTTTTGGCATTTTCTTCTTCAAATGTCTTATGAATCAACCCCTTGATGGCATCAAAATTATATCACTTCTAGCACATATTTCTTTTGTGTATATTTGGCCTAATGCAATTGCTTTTCCCACTTTTGTTCCCCATACTAATATTTCAGCTCCCTCTATAAGCACATAAGGAACCATGACTTTGGAGTTCATGAAGTATCTCTACTGCCCCTGATGGCAAAAACAACAGCTTTGTACTATTTATCTTCGCTTATCTTTTACATTTCTCTATTGACCTCCCTCCATTTTCATCCTTTCATGCCCTTGGGATGGCCAACAGGTTATCTTACCAATCTTTATTTATGCTGGCTTTAACATCCACTTTTAAAGAGGAAATATTTCTTATAACATCATTATCTTTCCCTATAAAATTTTACAAAAGAGTTTATGTTGTAAACTAATATTGCTTTTGGCTGTCATCTCTCTCCACCTTTTAAATAAGTCATATGTTTGCTGATAAAGGTTCTTTTGGGGCACTTTTTGTCTCATTTATAAGAGCTTATTAACATCAATTAAAATTCTGCATAAAATTATTATAGTCTATGCCTGTTGTTTCTTCCATAATAAATGGAAACCCATGTTTAATTATCAATAACTTGTCTAATTAGTCAGAATTGAGTTCTCAGTTGCACAGTCTATTTTTTCTCTTTTTTATTTTTTATTTTAAATTTCCATTTTTATCTTTGTTCTACCAAGTCAGTGCTCTGCCTATACATAGACAGCTAACTCAGATGTACCTCCCTACACTGGTAGGTTCCTTTTTGGGTGTTAAATTATGATCAATTTAATATTTTGTTATGTTAGTCAGTGCTCACATGTCCAGCAATTCTTTTTCTTGATAAAATGATATATGGGCATGAGATCTCTATACAGTCTATCAGACTTTGGCCTTTTTCATTTCCTTATCTCAATCTATGTTTTCCAAGTATGAAAGTACATGTTGACTTGATTTGGATGATCTTAGTGCATGCTTTATAAAAAATTTTCTGCATCTTCATTCTCAGCAACAGATATTGAGGCATAAGCTACAATTATTTTCATTGTGCTCTTTTTAAAAATCCTTAGCATCAGCAATGTAATACAAGATGACCAAATGTTACCTGAAATGATGCTTCCTGATGCTTTGGGGATCAAAATAAAGCCAAATATCAATTTCTTAATTTTCTTCTCCAGGAGGAGTCCATGAACCATCTTTCCATTAAGTAGCAACTTCCTGCTTCTTGACATTTTATACATATCAATAATGTCAAGAATAAAGTGGTTTTAGTTCCACCAGGAGGAAGTATGTCCACCTATTAACCGATGGATAAGGATTTCACGTTAACGATACCAACATTTAAGTTTATATATAATCTAAAAGTTGCGAAGCTACCTTTAATCACCTTTTCTTCCACTCTGCCACTGTCACTACAGAAGTAGAAGGGAGCCTGCACATAATTAAGGGCCATTTTGTATTTTTTTTCCCTTGGTTTACCGTAGCCAAAGAATTCATTGCCAGATAATTAGCCTACTGGTAATGAATCTTGGAAAGCAGACTCAGTCTGTTGCTGAGACAACACTCAGTCTTCCCAGCATGGTAAAACCTCCCAAAATCTGCCCTCAACCACCCTTGATCACTTCTATGTTAAGATGAGGCATTAAGGTAAGATGTTCTGGAAAGACAGGTGTAGGTATAGGAATAGTTCAAAGACAAATGAATTACAAAATAAAAATTAATATCTAACCTACAAATGCCTAACTAAACTATACAGCCCTGCTAAATAAAAGGCTAGTTCATTTTCTTATTTTATTTTAGGTATATTTTTCAAAATTTTTTTAACTAAAATGAAGTAACTGATGGCACACCAGCATATTACATTACTATTTTATGACTACAGCCTCTGTGAATTCTAGACAAACCCAAACAAGGCTAAGTCATGGGTGTTTTTCCAGTGAGAGCTCTCTGAACTCAAAAACTGGTAAGTAAAAATCTGTCATATTTTGCTCTATGTAGATTTTAACAATAATAATAATAATAGGTAGCATTTATATATCACTTTAAGCAGAGTTGTGCTGGTAAATGTTTACTATTAAACATTAAACATTTCCTGACCGACCAGGGGAAAAAAATGTGCCCATGACACACGTTTAAGCTTAACCTGTATTGTTAACATTTTCTCCATAACATTCTTAATTCTAGACAATCAGCAAAACAATAAACCCAACTCTGATTTGTAACATTCACCAGTTTCCGAGGTGTAAATGCTCACACTGAAAATTTAACAATTGTCTCACAAGCTAGTTCTAGCTGCCTCCAACACACCCACCATTCTAAAATTTACAAAGGGCTTTACATTCATTTGGTCCTTCACAAAAGCCTGCAAAGTAGATGCCACTATTATCACTCTTTTATGCATGAGAAAACTGAGGCTGAGAGAGTTGGTCACTTGGCCAGAATCATACAGCTTGTATTTACAAACAGTAAATATTCGTTATTCACACTCAGATCTTTCAGATTTCAAGTCCAGTGCTCTTACCACTACACCACTTACTTAGCTGCCTAAATTAATGCATCAGTTGGACCCCTTCAACAAAAAAAAAAAAAAAACCTGTGGGGAATAAAGTAATCTAATCTCATATTTTTACTACTTGAAAAATATTTCTACTTGGATATCATAACACCTCAAATGCAATAGGTTCAAAATTGAGCTCTATCTTTTCCCACTAGCTAAGCTCTCTCCTAAATCTTCCATTTCTGTCACTCATACTATGCTATTCTCAGTGACCCAGTTTTAGAATTATATTAGAATTATTTACATTAGAATCCTGCTAGATTCTCCTCCTCCTCTTCTATTCCTATATCCACACATATTCATCAAGTCCTATTGATTATGCCTTCATAATATAACATGGTAATTTCCCTTAATCTTTATTCCCTTTGCTACCATCATAGTCCAGTTCCAGCTTACTTCATTGGATTATTAAAGCTACCTTTTCAATTAAATTATCTCTCTACCCATATATAGTTTCTCCTTGCTTCAATCATACTATATGTTTATATCATTTTAATCTTCCTGAGGCACAATTTTTGTTATGCCATTTTCTTGCTCTAAACTCTTCATACCATTTCCAAACTTTATTTCCTCCACTCTCCCAATCTAAACTACGCAACCCAATAAAAGTAGCATTCCTCTCTCATGCTCATTCCAGTATCTAAACCTTTGCTCATTTCATTTCCTACAAACTAAAATCTCATTACAGGGAGTCTTTCCCAATCATTCTTCTGTTAATCATTTCCTATTTATCCTGTATGTAGCATGTTTGTATGTATTTGTTTACATGTTTTCTCTTCCATTAGACTGTGGTCTCCTTGAGGGTAGGGACTATCTTTTACTTCTTTTTGTATCACTACTTAGCACAGTGCCTGGCATAGAGTAGGCATTTTATCAACGTTTACAGATTGGTTGATTGAAATGTCTCCTCTTCCTTCCCTCAACCCTCACATTTCAATAGACTGCCCATCTTTCAAAGTTCAACTGAAGCATCATTCCCTTAAATGCTTCCCCAAATATCCTGGGCACACAGCGATTTCTCCCTTCTCTAACATATTCTAACTTCTATCTATACCACTTTCAACCATGAATTCTATTTCGTGCTTACATATCTCACTGGCCCAACAAAACTACAGGTTTTAAGTAGGTTCTGCCTTATACTTCTATATCCCACCACAATGCCCAACAGAGCTCTTGATTGAAGAGTTTGGATCAAATATAAATAATCTTTGCAGAATGTAAAAGAAAAGAAGGTATTCAGGGATTCATAAATTTAAGATACTATTTCTAACAATAATTGCTTCATGGATTCCTCTAAGTCTAATTATATGTACAACATCCAGTTCACTATGATGACAAAATGTCTTCTGAACTCATCAATCAACTGAAACTGCTTTACCCAAGGTAACAATAATCTCTAAATTGGTCTTTTCTCAGTCTTCACCCTTTTTTACTTTTCTGCTGCATTTGACATTACTGATCACCTCCTTCTCCCGTATGCTCTCTCTTCCCTGACTTTTCATGACATTAACCTCTCCTAGACCTCCTTCTTCCTATATGAGTTTTAATCTCCTTTGTTGATTTTTTTTTCCAGGTCACTCCCACTAACCCTGATGTTTACCAAAGCTCTGTTCTTAGTCCCCTTTCCTTTTCTCTCAATATTATCTTACTTGGTGATCTCATCGGCTCCCAAGAGTTCAATTGTCATCTCTATGCAAATAACTCTTAGAGCTCCAGGCCCACATCACAAACTGCCAATTAAATATTTTGAACTGGATATCCCATAGGAATCTCAAAATCAATATGTTCTAAAATGGAATTTTTTTTCTTTCTCCCCAAAACCTTAATCTCTTCAAAACTTCCCTATCACTCTCAAAGGTATCACCATCTTTTCTGTTCCCTCAGGTTCATGTCAGTATCATCCTTTACCCTTCCTCCTCACACATCCACATATCCAATCTGTTACCAGATCTTGTCATCCCATCTTCATAATATGTCTCATAAATGTCCCCTTCTCTTCACTCACACAGCCACCGCTATAACTGAGGACCTTATCATCCCTTGTCTAGACTATTGCAATAGTCTTCTGGTTATCTCTCCCCCATCTCTCCTTACTCCAATCCATTTTCCACACAGCTGTCAAAGTCATTTCCCTAAAGTATAGGTTTCACCATATCACATCTCTTCTCAATATACTCCAGTGGTTCACTATTACCTCCAGGATAGAATATAAAATCTTTAGTTTGGAATCTAAAAACCTTAAAAACCTGACTCCTTCCCACCTTTCTAGATGTCTAAGTCTTTATTCTCATTCACATAGCGAGGATTCAGCTATACTGACCTGTTTATACATAACACTCCATTTCCATCTGTGCCTATGCCCTGACTTGTAACAGTAAGGACCCTGGCATACACAGGAGGGCCTGCTGTATAGATCCTTAGATCTGCTTTACTAAAAGAAAAGCAACTTTTGAGAGACTAACAATCATTTTAATCAAATACAGATCATTCATTTAGTTCAGGGGGAAAAATCAGCACCCTGAACTTCAGAGAAAATACAAATAGAAATTACAAGCAGAAATTGCAAACAGAAAGACCAACAGACAGAGCTTCCAACTATCTGACCATAGACAATACATACATCGCTACCAGACAGAAAAACACCAACATCTGGGTTTTCAAAGCTGGGGGGCTCCTTAGCAGCCACCCAGAGTCTCATCTGGCACACCAACCTTCTTCCAAAAACTAAGCTCCAAAGTAAGACCTCACCTCAGAGTATATATGAAATTTTCAGAGCTGGTGGGCATGACCCTCCTGACTCAGGGTTTCATCAGAAATTAACAAAATATATCTGAGGCCTATTAATGGGAGGGGAAGATCTTTAACTCTTCCCCTCACCCACCATTAACTTTACATTAACATTACATGGCTGTGCCTTATACCTGGAATATCCTTCCTCCTCTCTGCCTTTTAGACTCTCTGGTTTCCTTCAAGACTCATCTCGAATGCTTCCTTTTATAAAAAGCTTTCCCCAATCCTTACAACTTAGAGCCTTCACCTCTAAAGTTTCTTTACATCCTTTCTGTATATATTTTACATATATACAGTTATTCACATGTTGTCTGCCCCATTAGAATACAGATTCCTTGAGAGCAAAGTTTTGTTGTATTCCTAACACTTAACATAATACTTGGCCCATAGCAAAGACTTAAGAAACACTTACTGATTGATTGATGATTTATTGATGACCTCTACTCAAATCCCACTCCAAAGTCTTATCATAGCATAGGGAATGGCTAACCAATGTGCTACATGAAGATAATGGAATATTTTGCATTGCAAAAAAATGAATAAGAAGAATAGGAAGATATGAACTGATTCAAAGTGAAATAAGAAGGATTATGACTATTAGAATTTAAATGGAAATAACAAAAGAAAGACATCAAATGCTAAATAATTATAATGTCCAACTTGGCCCTAAAAGAAAAAAAAAGAGGACATACTGGCTACCCTCATTTGCAGAGATTTGGAAGGCATAATAATACTATGAGTTAGGTTCTATTATTTCCCCTCCTTGCAGATGAGAAAACTGAAGCTTTGACACTAAGTGGCTTACAATGGATCACACAGCCAGGAGGTGTCTGAAGCAAGACTCAAACCCAGGTCATTCTGATTCCAAATCCCAAGGTCTATCCACTATAGGTGTAGAATATTGCCTATCTTATCTGATTTACTTGACCTGATATATAATTTTATTTAACTGGTTTTTTTTCCTCTTTTCTCTTTTTTTAAAAAAAAAATTCTTTAATACATAGAGTACCTCTCTTCAGAGTGGTGAAAAAAGGAATACACTTGGAAATGAAGGTGATGTAAAAACAAAAGGTCATGAACTTTTTCAAAAGAAATAATACTGCTAATAATGATAACTTTCACATATGCATTTGGTTTTCAATTAGTTTTTATTTGTTTAGAAATAGATCAGACACACTGCACATAATGTTAGAATTTTTCAATGTGTTAGTTTTGCTGAACTATTTTTACTCTTTGCTATGAGGGACTGCTCTCTGGAAGGGAAGAATACTCTGGGGAATGTGCACAATGAAACAAATGATATCAATAAACAAAAAGATATCAATAAAAAGATAAACAAAAGATATCAATAAAAATATATATGTTTTATAAAAAGAAAGTAATAGATCAGACATGTCAATGTGGCTTTCCTTGACCTTCCCAAAGCTTCAGTTCTATCATAGATGCATCAACTTATCATTGCTCTCAAGTTTCTCAATCTCTTCTTATAGTTTATATACATGTATGTATGTATATAGATATACAAATTATTGATGAAAGAAAAAGGAATATTTCCCTTGTTTGCTTTTGTCTCACATCCTTCCTTCCAGTGCATGATTCTTCTTTAATACACATTAACACACCTCTTTCTGTCAATCAACTTCATTCTTATCTAACTCAATTTTGTTAACCATTAATTCTACCAATTCCAAAATAACTTCTCAGTGACTCATCTGAGTTTATCACCATAAACCTGACCCTATCAACACAGTTTTATCTTCAGTGTTCCTGCTGGCACTCTTTAACATCTGCACACTGGGCAAATTGACAATTGTCATTTTTCTGCTACATCCTTCCAGAATCATGCTCCAGTCATCCTCTATAGAATTTAAATAAGCTGGAAAGATGTATAAACTTTTCAAAAAGCAGGTCTCTGGAAACTGGAGGAGGGGAGAATGAGGAAAATTAAATACAAAAAGCTACTCTAAAAATGGCATAGTGCTGAGTGAGAAAGAAGTTTAGGATCAAGATTGGTTGCTTTATTTGCCATTAGTGAAATGCCTTTCCATTTTTAAGAACTATGTCTAAATTTTACATGCCACACTTCCAGATCTCTCCTTGGAATTTAGCGATGTAGGGCAGTGAAAGAATCTTCCTGTGGCTATGATTTATCATTGCATCCCTAGTTTAGTGATGTAACATTTTCACACCTACAGAAAGGAGTTTGCTACATCTATGAAATCAGTCAGAGATAGAATACCATTCCCTGCCCCCCCACCTCCTTCAATGAGTTAGTGGGTTTTCCAGGCAAGGAAGCTCTGAAATTTCAAGTCTCACATAACCTTGCTTTCCCTGATCTTGATTAATAAGTCCTTATTCATCAATGGCACAGATATTCTCACTAACCTAACCTGACACTTTCTTTTCCTATCCTATAGTTTTCTAACCTCATTTGGCAAGCTGAATGATTACCAGACTTTTGTTTTTAATCGTCATACAAGTACACTCCACTTTAAGCAAACTCAATATAGGCAATATAAATTAGAAAGATCTTTTTCATTTTACAAAGAAATCACTCCAGTAATCTTTTAAATAGCAACTCCCTTATTATATTTAACATAAAATCTGATGAAAAAACTGTCAACTTGCACACAACTTTTCAGGAATACATCTATTGTATAAAACAAAATGCACCTATAATTGAAGGGGGGGCCTTGAACATAAAATTCCACATTTTTTATCTTGAGTTCAAGTACATAATTAAATAAGGTTCTGTTATTAGTTTTAGTGCACAAAAATTATAGTCTATAGACTGAGAAGTGAGACCTCTTACCACTTCATCTGTAAAATGTAGAGAGGTCAACAGAAAATACTTGCAACTAATATTTCTTCTTGGGAAAGTTTTCATCTAAGCCCAACAGTGTTGTTTAAGTTACAAACTAAAATTTCCAAAGAGGAGAGTACCCTTTAAATAACTATTCTCTCTCCCTCCCCACTGCCTTCAGCTCTGCACTGAAATTAGTTACCAGGGGTAGGGCACATAACACTATGGATAGCATCAACTTTCAGGTAGGCAAACATGGCAAAGCACACGATCTCGACACCAATCTCACATTTTCAACTCTGGCATCTTCCTTGTCAGATTAGTGTTCATACCTGACACCTGGCCGACTATAAGCATCATTCGCCGGAGTAAGGAAGCCCATGAAGCTTATGTGCACATTGAGATGCTCTCCGTCTAGCATACTCCCTAAGAACTGGGACATTTGGCTTTTCTTACTTTGCCCAATTCTAACCTTGGGTATTTTAAAGAAAATTTAGTCACCTTTTTCCGTACAACCATCAAATTGTGTCAAAAAGAATAAAAGGAAATATCGTGACATTCCTGATTTCAGCTGTACCTTTTCAACAAAGTACAAGAAAAGACTTCCACCACCTAATATCCTCATTTGTTCCTGTCGATCTGCGTGGAGTGCTACTGGGTGAATAGTGAGTGATCATCTGACAGAAGCAAGCACTTGTCTTCTTGAACTTGTTCTTTGTTATAATGCTGGGGGCTAAAAGCGAAGAGAAAGAAAAACGGCAAACAAAAGCCAGGCTCGCCAGTTCCCCTAGCACAAAGGATTCTCCAGAGTGAAAACAACGAGTCTGGCCTTTAACTAGGGAACGCCCGGGAATCCTCTGAGGCCTGCTGTCTACCTGGTTAGCTATACCGCTCCTAGTCATACATGCCAAGGAGGTGAAGGTATACTACTCCCAGGCCCACGCCAACCGCCCTCAACCCCCGCAAGAACAGCACTTCGCCCAGAGAACCACCCCGCGAGCCTCGAGGCTGAATGGCTACTCAGCCTCGGCCCCCCCAATTCCCTCAGCCACCACCCCGCACCCTAAGTATTAGATGGGGCGGGCGCCACTGCATGCAGGGACCGGTGCGCCCGAGGGGGCGGTGCCCCTGGTCCCTTCCTTACCTGCGCTGCGCCCTTCAGGGGGGCAGCGCGCAGAGGAAGGAAGCGGTGCCAAGGCTGCCGAGGCGATGCATTCTATCTCCGCGCCTGCGGCGGTGGCGGCTGCTACCGCTTTCTGCTTCTGCTGCTGCTTACTCTGCTGCCTCCACCGCTAGGACATTGGGAGGAGGGCGCCTCGCTTGGTTGCTTATTCATAAGGCCTCATTCTAGGCTGGGGATTGGGCTGGGGGGACGATGGACCCGCCCCAGCTCCGCTGTGCCTACCGACGCAGACTGGCAAACAAGACCGCTCTGAACTCCCCAGCTCTCTCCCCACCACCACCACTTTCTCGCTTTCTCCCCCCACTTCCACCCCAATCCCAAGGGAAGAGCGGTGGCTAGGCGGTTCATGTATACCTTTATCCCCTCCATCCCCTCCTTTCAAGGTCCACTAGCTTCAGGTACCTCCCAGATCCCCCTGCTACTTCTCAGACTTCTGCAGCGTCTCTAAGCACAACGGCGCTAGGTGCTCTTTACCTGCGGTGAAGAAAAACACAGTACTAGTTTGAAGGTCCGCAATTTTCTCCGATCTTTCCTCTCCCTACAGCGAGGTCTTCAGGTCAATAATCTTTTACTTGTGGGCACTAAATGTGCGCTATTCTCCCAAATACTCTGCCAGCTCTAAGGTGATCCTGGGTATATTTGTGCCTAAATGCTCTCACTTTTCTCCAAAGTCAGAAGAGGATTGGAGTGGATGACAGAACTTGGACTGCCTAAGAACTCAGCCTCAGTAGGTATAGCATAACTCTTGCCATTCTAGCTGAATGTGGCATACTGAATTTAAGCCTAGAAACGCGTGTCAGGAGTCAGGCAACGCTAAGATCTGTTTCTTCATATAAAAATGTTTAACATAATAGAGTCTGCTGGTCCCATTAGCTGGATGGGAAAACATGAATTGTAATGTACTTATTTATATAAACTCCCAAACATTTTCTTTCCTCTCCCTTCCTGCTGAACGTTCACGAACAAATAAACGGATTGTAGAAGCATCTCCAGTGTTCTCTCCCTAAGACTCTTGGGATCGTCAGTAGTTGACTCCAAATTAGAGTAGCATCGCTAAATCTAGCTCTAAACTCTATTCATAATCAATAAATATGTTGTTGAATATGATAATGATTGAGGATGATGGACACTGTTCCGTTTGTATTAGTGCACATCAGAGCTTCAGGGTATGTTTTTTTTAAGTACCGTCACTAAAATGATAGTAGATACCAAATCGTATCATTTCTGACTTCTCTATGAGATCATTTATTTAAATATAAAAGTAGATATAGTGGAACCTATTATCACAGAGCCTTTTATTACATGGATTGGTTTCAAAATAAGTCAAATCATCTGTATTATTCAAAGCTTTAAATAATGCCTTAATTGTAATTACTGTGTTAATTATCACTAACTAGAAGGAAGATAACATGATATACCTGAAAGAATTACAGAATTTGAGAGTTGGAAGGGACACCCACATCCTTCTATGCCAACCCAGATCCAAAAAGAATCCCCAATTACAAAATACCTAATAAGTACAGACTCTGCTTGAAGATTTCCAAGGAAGGAGAATTCATTACCTCCAGAAACAGAACATTCCACTTTTAGGCAGCTCTAATTTTAAGGAAGTTTTTCCTGACAAAAATAGTAAATTGGCTTTTTGGCAACTTCCAACTATTGTTCCTGATTCTGCCTTCTGGTGTCAAAAAGAACATGTCTACTCACTCCTCCTAATGGCAATCTTTCAAATACTTGAAGACAGCTATGTGGTCTATGAAGTCTTCTCTTCTCCAGGTTAAATATCCCCAGTTCCTTCAGCTAATACTCCTTTGACATAAACTAGAAGCCTTTCTCTAGATACTTTCCAGTTTCATCTCCTTAATTGTTGTAGTGAACAGAATACAGTTGATACTACTATATCTCTACTCCTAGAAACTATCACTCTCTTAATGCACCTCAAGATCACTTCAGTTTTTTTGACTGATGTATCATACTACTGACTTATGAATTTGACATTCACTAAGACTCTCAGACCATTTTCAAAACAACTCTTATCTAATGAAGCCTCTCCTCTCTTGGGCTTGTGAGGCTGATTTTTTTTCCATCCAGATGTAACACTTAACATGCATCCCAATGTATTTCACCTTATTAGATTTAGTCCAATTCTGCATGCTATCCAGATCTTTTTGTGTCCTGACTATTGCCCACCACGCTAGGTATTATCCTTCAGCTTTAGGCTATTTGAAAATTTTATGTATATGCCATCTGTTTGTCCATCCAAGTCACTGATAAAAATGTGAAACAGTGCAGAGCAAAGCACAGATCCCTGGGCTACTCCACTGGAGATTTCTTATCTTGTTAACTGTAAATCATAAATAACTATTCTTTGAGTCCAGCCATCCAATCAATTCTGATATCATCTAATTATATTAGATTCTGGTCAACATTGCTCCATTTTCTCCACAAAAATAGTATGGAATGTCTTCTCAAAAGTTCTGCTATAATCAAGATTAAACTATAACTAAATCATCCCTCTCTTCTACTAGTTTAACAGTGCTGACCAAAAAAAAAGGGAAATGAGTATAGTCTTTGGTGACCTCCTAATGCAATTATACTGACACTAGTCAGTGATCACCAATCAGTCATTCAATTAACATTTCTTAAGTGCCTACCATATGCCAGGCACTATGCTAAGTGTAGAGTATAAAAAAGGTGGTATAGTGAATAGAGTACTGGTGCAAGAGTCAGGAAGACATGAATTCAAATCTAGCTTCAGACACTTGCTAGCTGTGTGTCCTTAGACTAATCACTTAATCTCATTTGCCTCAGTTTCTTCATCTGTAAAATGAGTTGAAGTAAACAATTCCAATATCTTTGTCAAGAAAACCCCAAATATAGTCACAAAAAATCAGACAACTGAAACAACTAAAAACAAAATAATCTCAGAGCAAAGGTAATGTTAAGGAGGACTGGGAAAGGTTTTTTATAAAGGGTGGGATTAGCTAACT
Source organism: Bettongia penicillata ogilbyi (assembly GCA_023548195.1). NCBI lineage: Eukaryota > Metazoa > Chordata > Mammalia > Diprotodontia > Potoroidae > Bettongia > Bettongia penicillata. The sequence goes on from JAJHZJ010000466.1 coordinate 6,593,950, forward strand.
TCAGGGAAGCCAGGAGGTAGAGGTAAGGGAAAGAGTTCCATGCATGGGGGATAGCCAATGAAATCATTGGAGTCATGAGATGCCTAAAATGTATAGTTTCTATTCCCTTCCCTTAAAAAAAATACCAATACTAAACTTTAATTCAGAAAACCAGAATTCAGGCAAGTTTCAGTCCCTTTTATCACTAACTGTGTGATCCTCATTTCATTTCTTTGAGCTTCTATTTCTTCACCTATAAAGAAGATAATAATACTTGAAAAGAGTTCACAGAGTTATTGTGAGAACAAATGAGAATAATGCTTATAAACATCAATACACCAAGGATATGTGATTTTGTTTGAAACATGGGTCCCAATCATCTACAAATGAGTAGACTAGTCTTGGAGAGATGCCTGAAATGCAAAGAGTTGAAGTGCCTTGCCCACTGTCACATAACAAGAAAACAGTTCAGAGGTGAAATTTTAACCCAGATCTTCTTGACTTCAGGTGCACTATTCTATCCACCATGCCATGCTGCTTCTCAACCGCCCACTTGGGGCAAGAAAGAGAGAATAGAATAACATGTACCTATATATGAATATATATGGATCTCCGATCCAGTACACACTTATTAAACTCCTACTATGTCCCAGGCACTGGGACATACATACATTTCTCTGGGGATACAATTAATAAAAGGAAAGGCAATCCTTGCCCTCAAGGAACTTATCTAATGGGAAGAGACAATACACAAAAAGGAATAAAAAAAGGCAGGAACGGGATACCATGAGGTACATGGAATTGAAAGTAGGCAGAACTACAGATGCAGTACCAACTGAGAACAAAAGTCCAGTTTCTACCTTCTATAAAGAAAGTCACTGGGAGAACTTTAATACTCCACCCTCTAGTTCTCCAATCAGTGTGGAAAGGATAGAGGGGGTTATCAATTGTGTGTGTGTAAAATATATATATATGTATGTATGTATATACATATATATCGAGAGAGAGATCAATATGTAAATATAAGAGATTACTAACACCATTTCAGTGTGGTCTAATAGATAAAGAACAAAACTTAGAGTCAGGAAGACCTGGGTTCAAACTCCACCTCTGATACAAATTAGCAGTGTAATACTGAACAAGTCATTTAACCTTTCATTACTCTAGGAAACTCTAAGAAAATGGGTTGTAGGTGTACAACTAGGTGGCTCAATGAATAGAGCACCAGTCCTGGAGTCAAGAGGACCTGACTTCAAATCTAGCCTCAGCCACTTGACACTTCCTAGCTGCATGACCCTAGGCAAGTTATTTAACCTCAATTACAACAACAACAACAAAAGAATATGAGTTGTAAAGATTTGCATTGATAGAGGGAGTGTACTCATTAAAGGGGAGCTCCCCTTTGCAATCAAATCCCAGGTCCAACTTAAAAAAAATTAACATGGATGTTAGTTTGTCTGTTCACATAAAAGGCTTCACTATATTTACATATCTTAATACTTGTGCAAATATACCAATGGCTTCTTATGCTATTTTTTGCTAACATGTGCCTAACATATTACCTTACACAAGACAAGTTTCTGCCATTGTCTATCTCTTTTAAAGATTTAATGAAAAGAAATGACCTTGTGATGCAGTATAAGATATAGGCCAGCACTCAAAAAAGAAACTCCATTGTTACTGAAAAGGTTGCTAAACATGGTAATAGGATACTCAGAGAAGTTACACAATTGCCCGTGGTCTTTAAAAACAGGATATATTTTAATTTGACTAGAATTAGGAGTAGGCTAAGAATAGCGTTTAACCATTCAAGGTAATGATAATAGAGTCATAGCTGAAATGAAGATATCAAATGTGTTTGCTGTGATTATTTGCATCAGACAAGGCTACATATTCACACAGTTTTTGTTTATCGGCTTCTTAACAAATGTTGTCTTTAAATACTGTGATCTAAGTGTTAACGCTAAATTTAGGCCAGACAAGAATATATTTATTCTGTAATGCTTTGATAGCAAAAGCTAAGTATCAAAGTCAGTTGTTCAAGATGACATACACATAAGGGGAAGATCACTGAACTTAAGGCAAGAAGACTAAGGTTTAAACTCCAACTCTGTAGACTCAACTCATAGTATGACTTTAGACAAGTCACTCATGTCTCCAAGACTCAATTTCCTTACCTGTAAAATAAAGAAAATTATATTTGTACTACCACTTCACAGAGCATCTATAAAGCCCAAATGAGTAACTGCATATGAAATTTTAGCTGCTGCCATTGTAATCTCAATAAATGCTAGATTGCTTTGTCATTGCCACTGTGTGCTTTGTTCTGAAGGTACCAGGAAGACAAAGACCTACAGCACAGCACCTATCATCTCAGTAAATGAATTTTCACCAAAAATTGTGAAAACCTTTTATTCCCTTGGTAATATATCTCACAATAATACCAATAGAAGAAATACTTGGTTGTCCAAAGCCAGTTTGTTTTCAGATGCTAGATTAAAACCCCAATGGAAGGGACAGGCCTTGTATTGCTAGTTAATTTTTTTCACATATACATAACCCCTGTCCCAAAACCCTTTGGTATTGGATACCCTCCTTTTTGGTGGCAGCGAACACTTTGTCCTGCATGAAGGGCAGAAAGTGCTGGTAACAGCTGAAGCTTTTATCATTCTCCTTCCATTCTCCTTTGGGGGACTTTTCAAGCAGGAGAAACAAGCCTTCAAATGAGTCACTCCAAGCACTCCTTCGAGAGAAAGGGAAAAAGGTCAACTCTACTTCAGATTGCTGAAAGAAAGACTCTGGGAAGACACCAGAAGAGCTGAAAATCTCCATCATGTTCCTAGAACCATGTTGTTACTCTAGAGATCTCAAGGAATTTCCCTTCAGTGAGATCTAGGACACTCTCTCTTAGTTGAGCTGTTATCTTATTACCAATATGAGAGTTCCTTCAATCGATATTGTATAATATATATTGTCTTTTGCAGACCTTCTCTGATTTCTGTTTTGCTAAAGTTTGGATAAAAGGCCTTCCTTGTTATTTGCTATGTGTCTTCATGGTGGAACTGGCATTTAGTGGGAAAGGGTCCAAGCTTTGGATATAGCACTTGGGGTCTTTCTTCCCATCAACATGATAAACTGATCAGAAATTAGATGGAACCCAATCATATTCCCTAGATTAATAATATTTAAGGGAGCAGACAGATATACTTCTAGTCCAGTAACCCTACTCTCTGAGGAAAGCAGAGTGGCCTCTGGTCCCAACTTTCTCCTGGAAGGAATAAAGTCTCCCTTGGAGGAGGGGGGATGACTAAGAGGATAGAGAGGTCTATTTTTCTTCCCTTCAAGTTGCATTATGACAAACTCCTTTCCACACTGGTGGGCCTATTCCACATACATAGGGCTCATTCCTTCGGCTACATATACATAGGTGATCGTAGATTTAGAAAAGGAAAAGATTTGAAGGATCACCTTTTGCAATTCCCTCATTATACAGATGCAGAAACTGAGACACAAAGAGGCTAAACAATGTTATAAAAATGTCATATCATAGCTTCCTTAAGTATCTCATAAGTCAATAGGGGCAAGGACTATGTTTTTAATTCCTTACATGCTTATATATACACACCCATATATATGTGGATGTATGTGGATGTACACACACATACTTGCTTATATATATCCACATGTGTACATATGTATATGTGCATGTATATATAGATATATATCAAATAGCATAGTATTTATGAAAGTATTTTAAGTAAGGAAAATTTTATGAATATAGGAAGAAATAAATCTCATTATGTTTCCTTCAGATACAGACAAGTCTAACAAAAATATAAATAATAAAGAAGTTGAGGTGTTGAATAGAATTGTTAAAAAGTTAGATATAATAGTTCACTATCAATTATTAAATGGAACAATTAGAACTTACACTATACATAATTCTCAAAAGTACATGGCATATTTACAAAAAACTGATCATGCGATAGGACATAAAAACCTCATGTACAAAAGCAGAAAAGCAAAATTATTCAAAGCATCTTTTACTGACCACAATATAATAAATATTATAATCAATAAAGTGTATTTGAAGAAATGATTCCAATTTTAATGGAGACTAAAAAATTGAATCCTTTAGTATTGGTGGGTCAAGGAATAAAACACAAAAATAATAAATAATTTCTCCAAAGAAAATGACAACAATGAATCAACAAAACAAAACTTTTGAGATATATTCAAAGCAGGTCACAGGGAAAAATCTATATCTCTTAATATTTTCATCAACAAAATAGGTATGCAACTAAAAAGAACTAGTATAACACCAATCATGGAAGCACACCTGAGGACTGCTGCAGTGAATAATTTCAAGGGTCTAATTGCATAGTATAATGAATTCTACTTATTCAGCAATAAACTAAACATTGTTCAATAAAGTAAAGCATAGCATTCACAGCAACATACTTAATCAAGACCAAGTATACAAGTAAAGTCCTCCTTCAAAATACCACACCATCCACCCCTAGGTTACAGTAAGAAAAATTTCCTTGGGGGAGGAGCCAAGATGGCAGAGTAGAAAGACTCACGTATGCTAGCTCCGAATCCACAGCCCATAAATTTCCTGCAAGAAGAACTTCCCACAAATTCTGGATCACTGCCAGGCACACAGAAACACAGTGGAAGAGATTTCCATTCCAGAGAGCCCTGAAGAGCGGTCCCCACGAGTCCGTCGTGCCCCGGACAGCGGAGTCCACCCCAGCGCTGCCCTGGCCGCGGCCCCAGAGGAGCAGATCCGAGCAGGCTTCAGGGACAGAACCTCTGGCGGCCGGGAAGATCCCTCCGCCCACAGACGCTACAGGTCAGTGAGAGAGACGTCTGGGCTAGCCGAGAGGGGAGCAGGGTGTCTCCGTGGCTCGGGCACCCTTGGGAGGTGGCGGCAGAGGCAGCGGCGGCAGCCAGGGACTCCCCAAGCAGGCAGAAGTTCAGGTCTCTGCATAAACCCCCTGAGGGAACTAAGCCTGGGAGGCGGCCCTGCCCCCACCCGCCCCATTACTGAAGGTCTCTGCATAAAGCCCCTGAGGGAACTGAGCCTGGGAGGCGGCCCTGCCCCAACCCCAGCATCAGAACTTAAGCTCACATTGAATAGCAGCTGCTCCTGCCACGGATAGCCCTGAGACTGGGAAGCAGCATTTGAATCTCAGACCCCAAGCACTAGCTGGGCAGATCTAGGCAGGGGTGGAGAGGAATCTCAGAAGTCAGGTAACTGGCTGGGAAAATGCCCAGAAAAAGGAAGAAGAATAAGACCATAGAGAGCTACTTTATTGGGGAAGAGATGTTCCTTCCCCCCTTCATTTCTGATGAAGAAGTACAATGCTTGCCATCAGGGAAAGACGTGGAGGTCGGGGCCTCTCTATCCTAGACATCCGAGTTGGATGAACGGTGGGCTCAGGCCATGGAAGAGCTCAAAAAGGATTTTGAAAATCAAGTTAGACAGGTGGAAGAAAAACTGGCAAGAGAAATGAGAGAGATGCAAGAAAAGCATGAAAAACAGGTCAATACCTTGCTAAAAAAATGCTGAAGAAAATAACACCTTGAAAAATAGGCTCACTCAATTGGCAAAAGAGGTTCAAAAAGCCAATGAGGAGAAGAATGCTTTCAAAAGCAGAATTAGCCAAATGGAAAAAGAGGTTCAAAAGCTCACTGAACATAATAGTTCTCTCAAAATTAGAATGGAACAGATGGAGTCTAATGACTTTACGAGAAACCAAGAAATCACAAAACAAAACCAAAAGAATGAAAAAATGGAAGAGAATGTGAAATATCTCATGGGAAAAACAACTGACCTGGAAAATAGATCCAGGAGAGACAATTTAAAAATTATGGGACTACCTGAAAGCCATGATCAAAAAAAGAGCCTAGACATCATCTTTCATGAAATTATCAAGGAAAACTGCCCTGAGATTCTAGAACCAGAGGGCAAAAAAGTATTGAAGCAATCCATCGATCACCGCCTGAAAGAGATCCAAAAAGAGAAACTCCTAGGAACGTTGTGGCCAAATTCCAGAGTTCCCAGGTCAAGGAGAAAATATTGCAAGCAGCTAGAAAGAAACAATTCCAGTACTGTGGAAATACAATCAGGATAACACAAGATCTAGCAGTTTCTACATTAAGGGATCAAAGGGCATGGAATAGGATATTCCAGAAGTCAAAGGAACTAGGACTAAAACCAAGAATCACTTACCCAGCAAAACTGAGTATAATACTTCAGGGGAAAATATGGTCTTTCAATGAAATCGAGGACTTTCAAGCATTCTTGATGAAAAGACCAGAGCTGAAAAGAAAATTTGACTTTCAAACACAAGAATGAGAAGAAGCATGAAAAAGTAAACAGCAAAGGGAAGTCATAAGGGACTTACCAAAGGTGAACTGTTTACATTCCTACATGGAAAGACAATATTTGTAACTCTTAAAACGTTTTGGTATCTGGGTAGTTGGTAGGACCACACACAGATGTACACACACACACGCACACACACACACGTACATGTGTGCACATACACACACATACACACAAGCATGCACACACAGAGACAGAGAGCACAGAGTGAATTGAATAGGATGGGACCATATCTTAAAAGAAATTAAGGTAAATGGTGAGAGAGAAATGTAGTGGGAGGAGAGAGGGTGAAATGGAATGGGGTTAATTATATCTCATTCAAGAGGCAAGCAGGAAACCTTTTAGTAGAGGGAAAAAGAGGAGAGCTGAGAAAAAAACATGAAGTTTACCCTCATCACATTCGACTAAAGGAAGGAGTAAAATGCACACTCATTTTGGTATGAAAACCTATCTTACAGTACAGAAAAATGGGGAAGAAGGAGATAAGCAGGGAGGGAGGGATGATGGAAGGGAGGGCAATGGAAGAAGGGAGCAATTTGAGGTCAACACTCTTGGGGAGGGACAGGATCAAAAGACAGAATAGAAACAATGGGGGGGCAGAATAGGATGGAGGGAAATACAGTTAGTCTTACACAACACGACTGTTATCGAAGTCATTTGCAAAACTACACAGATATGGCCTATATTGAATTGCCTGCCTTCCCAAAGGGAATGGGTGGGGAGGGAGGGATGGGGAGAATTTGGAACTCAAAGTTTTAGGAACAACTGTTGAGTATTGTTCTTGCTACTAGGAAATAAGAAATACAGTTAATGGGGAATAGAAAGTCATCTGGCCCTACAGGACAAAAGAGAAGATGGGGACAAGAGAAGGGAGGGATGATAGAAGAGAGGGCAGATTGGTGATAGGGAAAATTAGAATGCTTGGTGTATTGGGGTGGGGGGATGGGGATAAATGGGGAGAAAATTTGGAACCCAAAATTTTATGAAAATGAATGTAAAAAGTTAGATAAACTAATTAAAAAGAAAAAAAACAAAGAACAATTTCCTTAATCAGTACCAAGGATCTGTAATGCTAATCAGAGAGTTAAACATCTTCCCCATCCATTTACTGGGCCTGCCCATTAAGGAAAACTTGATTAGGGGAGGCACACACCTTTTGTTAATTTCTAATGCACTGGTTCTCAAGGGTTGTGAGGTCCTCTGGCTCTAAAAAATGTATAAATACTGTGAGGTGAGCTTTTACTTTGGGGTTTAGTTTTTGGAAGACAGTTTGTGTGGCAGATGAGACTCTGGGAAGCTGCTAAGGACCACCCCCCTCTGCTTTGAAAATCCAGATGTTGGTGCTTCTCTCTCTCTGGTAACTATGTACATATGGTAAGACAATTGGATCTGTCTATTGATTTGTGTTGTATGTATTGATTATGGTCAGGCTGCTAGAAATCCTGTCTGTTGATCTTGATTTCTCTGTTTGTATTTTCTCTGAAGTTCAGAGTACTGACTTTTTCTCCTGAACTAAGTGAATGATATATGTGCTTGATTAAAGTGATTATTCACCCTTCAAAAGCTGCTTTCCTTTTAGAAAAGCAGATCTAAGAACCTGTGATAGCAGGCCAAGATGCTTGCTTTTACAGTGTCCAAATAAAATCTTCTTTCATCTTAACTCGTGGTTGACTTCCAAGTCCCATGGCTCTTCCTCTGTGAGCTGACCACTCCTGACCTTCACCTAGATTCACATGTAGGCAGCTTTTCACTACTGCTCCAGTGGGAAGGGGGGGGGGCGGAGAGAGGAAGAAGGATATTATTTAAACAATTAAACCACTAGTTAATCCAATCCAAATAAAAAATTCCAAATGTAATTTTCAATATCAACAATGAAAAAGGAAAATTCCCAACAAATGAAGAGAAAATTGTTAGAAAAGTAAATTATTAGAAAATATTTTGCCCAATTATATGCCAACAAAACTGACAAATAAAATGAAAATGAATATTTACAAAAATATAAAATACCAGATTAGCAGAACAAGAGATAGGGATGTTAAGTAACATAATTCCAGAATAAACTCCCAAAGGAAAAAATCTCTAGAACTAGGTATATTTACAAGTGAATTTTATCCAAAATTTATGAACAATTAATTCTATTATAACATGGACCAGAAAAGAAAGTGTCTAACCAAAAACCATCTAGGAAACAAATATTGTCTTGAAGCCTAAAACAGAGATAGACAAAGCAGAGAAATAAAACTATAGAATAATATCTATAATGAATATCAATGTACAAATATTGAATAAAATATAAGCAAAGCTAAGAGAGTGCTGGACTTGGAGTCAAAAAAATCTGAGTTCCAATCAGACCTCAGATATTTAGTAGGTGACCCTGGGCAAGTCACTTAACTTCTGTGTGTCTGTTTTCTTTTCTGGAAAATGAAGATAATAATTGCACCTATCTCCCATAGTAGTAATGATCAACTAAGACAACACACAAAGCACAACTCAGTACTTCATAGGATGACCTGTTAAACATGAAACTGAAAAGTGTTTGCATGAGCAAAATTAACATAACCAGGATAAGAATAGAAGCAGTCAATTGTGGGGAAAGATGTATCAAATATCTCTGGTAAGAATCTGATAACCAAGTCATATAGGTAACTGACAGACATATATAGTATCAAAAGGCATTCATAAATAGATAATTAAGTCAAAGGATGTGAACAGATAATTAACAAAATAATAATTTTATACTATATGAAACACTGCTCCAAATCACTAATAAGAGAAATGCAAATTAGAACAAGTCTGAAACTCCACCTCATACCCATCAGATTGGCGACCTATATAGCTTGTCCATTAGTATGTTTATCTAGGACAAGCAATATAGATGGATAATGAACTGGGCCTAAAATTGCACATGAGGAGACCAGGTTTGATTGCCTTTGGGAAACTGCAAAGCTCCCTTGATGACCCCAAGCTTCCCATTGAAACAAAGTCCCATTTTTTTAAATAAAACTTGATTGATTTAGTTTCCATGTCAGTTACATTTCCCAATGTATCCTTCTTTCTACCACAAGCCCAGAAAGCTATTTCTAAAACAAAAGAGAAAAACAAAATTCAGCAAAACTAGGCAATACCTTGAAAAACTGTGACATTAAAAGCAGGATTTTAAACGCATAATTTCCAGCCTCTACAGAGAAGACAGGAGAGACCTTTTCATAGCTATTCTTTTAGGCCAAGTCTGGTCATAATTATGCAATATTTACTTTAGGTTATTTTGTTACTTTTCTTTCCATCTACATTGTTATAGTCCTTTAAATTGTTTTCCTGCTTATGCTTCTTTCACTTTGTATCCATTCATGTCTTTCTATAGTCCTCTGTATTTACCAAATTCATTGTTTCTTATAACTTAATATTCCCACAACTTAACATACTGCAACTTATTCAGACTTTCCCCCAATCAATGGATATCTACTTTGTTTCCAGTTCTTTGCAACTGCAAAAAGAGCCGCTAAATTATTTTGATATATATTGTTCTTTTTTTCTTTTTGTCTTGCTTGGAGTATATATCTATTAATGTACTATCTTGGTCAAAGAGTATGGACATTTTAATTACTTTATGTATGTTAATTGAATGATTCTGAACTGTATTCCAGAATGGTGAAACCACTTCACAGCTTTACGAAAAGTGTTTTGTGTGCCTATCATTCCACAACATTTCCAACATTGACTATTCTCATCTTTTGTTATCTTTGCCAATCTGAGGGAGTAAGGCAGAATATCAGATGTGTTTTAATTGTCTTTCTTGTTGATGGTAGGTAAAATTCTTTTAAGTGGTTACAAAGCTCCTTCAGGAGTCTCTGAAAAGTTCTGGGACTTGATGTACTAAGTATAATGTTATTCACAAAAAGAAACCTCTGGAGGATATCTCCATACCCAAAGCATCCATTTTTAACTTAGACTTTTCTAGATCTCTTCCTTCACAGTCATATATACATTTGGTGAGCATATAGCTCCCCATTTTATGCCTTATCACAGGTATGTGAACGGAAGTTCATTGAACAATGTTATTTCTGTTGGTTTTTTAAAGAAATAATAAATTATTTTGATTTACATATAAAAGTCATTTTGTTGACTATGAACCTTTGTTCTACCAAATCAAAAGCTTTTTTATAATCAATAAAAAAGTGAATAAAATGAAATTTTATATTCTCTATACCTTAGAGTCAGTTACAAAATCATAAATATGTGGTGTATTATTAAATATTGCTTGCAAAAACCTGCTACTTTCCAAGGAATACCCCATAGAGTATACCCTCAATTTATGTATCCATTTTTTATAAATATTTTATATAGGTGGGAAAATAGACATATTCAGATGGCAGCTGATGTTTCTTCATTCATCATTTATAGGACTAGTAAAGAAAGTCTGAGGGGTTTTTTTCATTCTTTTAGTACCTTCCTCTCTTTCAGATATTTTGCATATTGATCTTTGATGCCTCATATATACTCTTCCATATATACTTGGTCCAATCCAGCTACTTTTCACACTTTTGTTTTCCTTAGTGATATTTCTGTTTCCCCTATGAATATATCTGAGACTGTGATGGGAGATGCTGAAAAATGATATTTTGATGGTATACAAGGGTTCTTTTGTCAACTATGTAAAAAAAATGTGACTGTGGGGGATATATGTGATCTGTATGACCCTTATGTCCATCATTTTATGCTGATCTGGTTGTATGGTAAGTATATTTAGACTCATACTTATGGCCAGTGTTTTTTGGTCCTCTATCTTTCTGATACTTGTTACTATAAAAGTGTGCCATCTAGGAGACAAACCCAAATGGTTATCCAAAGATCAATTTGAAAAGTCCTAAGACAGGCCTCTTCTGGGAATAAAAATATATATATATATATATATATATATATATATATATATATATATATATATATAACTTTAACAAGAAGTAGTTTTAAATATATAACTTTAACAAGAAGTAGTTTTAAATCTCCCTGCCCCAACCATCATGCTTACCCAAACGGATACTAACAAAAGGAGAAAATGGCAAATAAAATAATCCCAAACTTGTCTATTACTTTCTCACTCACCCAGAAATGGAGCAAGAGAGAAGAAAATTATTACTCACTAGTAGCTAAAGCAGATGGTATAAAGGAACAATTAGAAATGAACACTATATATCTGTGAATACCCTTTGAACCAGGGATACCTCTGCTAGGACCGTATCCCAAAAAGATCCAAAAAAAAGGAAAAGAAAAAGGACCTTTTTATGGTGGCAAACAACTGGAAATTGAGAGGATGTCCCTCAGTTGGGGAATGGCTGAACAAGGTGTAGAATATGATTGTAATGGAATATTATTGTGCTATAAGAAATGAGGAGCAGGATGCTTTCTGAAAAAACCTGTAAAATCTTACATCCGGCCTGCACAACATATAGCCTTAGGGCAGATTGCAGCCTGCCAAAGGATTTTGGAAAGCCCTCAAAAAATGTAGAGGATGCAAAAGAAAGTAAAGATGTAATGAGTGCTTTGTCTGTGCCCTCCTTAACCCACCTTCCACTAGTCACCAATGTGCCTATCATGCAAGTGGCAAGTGGGTTGTCACTTTACACTCATATGCTCCAGCTTGTCACATGACTCATTCCAACCAACCACCATCAGTCTGTCTCTAGTCTGAGAGGAGTGAGAGTCATATCTTTTCCCTGTGTTTGCAGTCATCATTTGCATTGAACAGGGACAAAGTGAGTCCAGATATGCAACAACACCAATGCCGGTGACATCTGCTACACAATGAGCATCAACAACTCTAGGGTTTCTTCCCTTCCCAAGTTGCACAGTCACCCTCCAAGTTATATGAGTGTCTGGCACTCTCCCCAAGGTCAGACCCTCAGTTCAGTATTTCTTTGTATGTGAGCAGCTGCTGTGGAGAATTTTTTAGTTATAACATTAAAGTTTTGGGGGTAACTGTAAAATTGATGATAAGAAATGGAAGATCGATTCAGAACACAGAGTGTTTAATCCAGAATGAACAAATAATTCTTGTTTACTTACATGAGAGACAAGATATTGTACCTTGTTTGCCTAAAAGTAACAGCCATTCCAAAGGAATACAATTTTTATAACCATTTCGAATCAAAACATCCTGACTTAAGCAAGCTGGACACCAACGAAAACAAATCAAAACATCCAAATTGTTGAAAAATCTCAGTGGGGAACAACAGTTTTCAAGAAAGTAAACTCAGAAAATGAGGTGGCTACTAAGTTTTCAGATTTCTAAAGAAATTATTGCTGCTAGGAAGTCTTTTACTAAAGATGACTTCATAAAGCTGTCTGATTGCAGTTTCTAGATTATGTTCCAATTTTTAAAAGTGTGAGAGATAATTTAATCATTAATTATACATTTACTTGGAAAGTGAGCTGCTAAAAAACCTATCTGTGGCCTGAAGAAGTTTAGCCTATTTTAATTTTGGCCTCTGCCTACTTCCAAGTTGTGCAGGTCTGGCTTAAATAAACTGATTCAAAGTGAAGTAAGCAGAACCAGGAGGACATTGTACATAATAACAGCAACATCATATAATGATCAACTGTGAATAACTTAGCTATTCTCAGCAATACAACAATCCAAGACAATTCTGAAAGACTTATTATGAAAAATGCTATCCACCTCCCAAGAAGGAACTGAATGTAGATTGAAGCATACTATTCTTCACTGTCTTAATTTTTTCATTTGTTTTGTCTGTGTCTTCTCTCATAATGTGACTAACATGGAAATGTTTTGCATGATTGCACATGTATGACCTACATAAAGTTTCTCGCTATCTCAGGGAGAGAGAGAAGGGGAAAGAGGGAAAGAATTTGGAACCCCCCAAAAATGTAAATGAATGTTAAAAATTGTTTTATATGTAATTAGGAAAAAATAAAATATTATTTTTAAAAAATAAAAAATGGGCTCTTGGCATCTTTCCTTAAGTATAAGGAACAAGGGTGTGGTCTCCACTCTAGAGCGTAATTTCTGTACCATTTACTTCTGTTTGCCTTTGTTTGTATCCATGGCACTTAGCACAGTACTGGTACATAATAAACCATGTAAATCCTTGTTGATTGACTATTTCTAAAAGAACAATGTTATTTTTGTCCATTTTAGTTTTCTACAAAACTCAATCCACTAACACTATCATAGTAAGGAATATGATACTGGAAGAAACTACATTCTGAATCTCCATTAATGCTGCAGCATTTCTATTAAGGTGGAAAAATATGATAAGACAATAATAGTGGGAGATTTTTGTGTCAAAATATGCCTGTGAAATGATAATCATTATGTAGCCTCTTCTTTCTCTGTGGAAAAAGAACTAAGATTCTTAAGTTGCTATTTATATTCTACTAAAAATATAGATACAAAGAGAATTCAATAAGGAAGAAAAATGTGATTTGTATGAAGAGATTGATGCAGATGCCCAGGACACTCATCAACTAACCTGGATTTCAAAAAGAAATGTGCAAGAAATGGAAGCAAATGATTATAAGAGCATGGCATAGTTCTATAAAAATAGTGTCAAGAATGCTAAGGCTCAGAATGAAATGAGGTTGACAAGGGAAGCTAAGATAACAAAAGCAGATGTGTGCTTATCTCAGGAGGAAAAGAAAGATTAAAAAAGGGACCGAACTCAAAGATCTTTGAGGTGGTTGAAATGATGAAGGCAGAGCTGTTCAACTCCTATTTTGCTTCAGTTTTCTCCGCAAAGAGAATAATATTTACATTGAAAATAACAGGGATCTGTGCTTGGCCCTGTGCTGTTTACCATTTTTATCAGTGACTTGGATAAAGACACAAATGATATGCTCATCCAGTTTGCAAATTATGAGGTTGAATATGATACAAAGCTGAAAATGACAGATAACACAGTGGATGACAGTGTCAGGATGCAAAAAAAAAAAAACACTTTGATAGGCTAAAGTATTGGGCTGAATCAATAAAATAAAATCCAACAAGGATAAATGTAAAGTCTTCCATTTATATACGAAAAAAATCAATTTAACCAGTATAAAATTGGAGAGGTCTGACTAGACAGCAGTTATTCTGAAAAAAAAAATTTGTGGACTGCATGCTTCATATGAGTCAGCAATGTAATGTAGTATTTCAAAAAAAAAAAACCAATGAGGGAAGGAAGGAGAAGGGGATTATTTATTAAGTAACAATGTTGTGTATTAGACATTATGCTGAGCAATTTATAAATATCTCATTTGACCCTCACACAAGCTTGTAAAATAGGTGTTGTTATTATCCTCATTGTACAATTGAGGAAACTGATACAGACAGAGGTTACATGACCTGGCCAGGGTTGCATAGCTAGGTAAGTATCTGAAGCTGAATTTCAACTCAAGTCTACCTGACTTCAAGTCTAGTGCTTTACCAACTGTGCTTAGATTAAAACCATCATGGCATGTTATAAAACAATTAGAGTCTCCAGGAATACATAAGTGGTAGTCCTACTGAAATCAACCCTCATCAGACCCTCATTTGGAGTATTGTTTTCAATTCTGCACATTATGGTTTAAGAAGGATATCAATGAAATGGAGAGTGTACAGAGGAGGGCAACCAGGCGAGTGATGGGCCCAGTTAAAGAACCTGAGAATATTTAGCCTGAACAAGAGAAGACTCAGGGAGGATATGAGAGCTGACTTCAATCACTTAAAAGGCTGTCATATGAAATTATGAGGGTTATTGTTTAGTCCCAAAGAACAAAACTAAAAGCACCAGATGGAAGCTCAAAAGAGGTCAATTTAGAACTGATGTTAGGAAAAAATGATAATTAGAGCTATTCCAAAAATGGAATAGGTTGCCTTGAGAGGTAGCGTGAGGATAGACAATTATAATAGAGACTCCTTTTGAGTATAGGTTGTTCTAGATGGTTAGTATGGTCTTTCAAATCTCAAATTCTGCAACTCTGTGATTATATAAATGAAACTAGAAGAAAAAAGGAGAATGAAACTAAATGAAGGATAGGTCACAGGTATTCCCTGAAGAGCCAAAGAAAGAGTTGACAAAGTAGATTTTATGATATTCCTAAAAACAACAAGAAATATTATTTTGTGAGATTTTTGGTCATGATGACATAGTACTAATGATAAAATTTTTTAAATCTACCAGGAAAATAATTTTAACTTATGCAGTAACATCATTTGCTGAGGATGACATTGTAGAGAAATTGTACTAAGAGCTTGATAAAACATCCTAAAATCAAATCAACATTATGATTTTTACATAATGGGGACCTGACCAATGGAGCTCCATCCTCCAAACATGTACATTGTGCTCTGCCTGCTGCCAACCCATTTTGAAGAGGTTCTCCTTACATTTAACAACTTCCATGCTAAAGAAGGAAAAGTTGAGGATGGAGAGAAATACATGGGGAGAATATGTAAGGTAAAAAGGAATGAGAGACCAACAATTCATAGATTACACTGAAGCCTCATATTTCTATATCATGAAAACCTTTCTCAAGAAAAAAGTTGATATGTGTTTCACATGGAGATCACCAAATAACACAAAGAACAAAACAGATTCAATTTTAATAGCTAGGGAAAAAATGCAATTGAAATGGAGTCAGTCATTTGTGGGTTCATCAAAGTCAAGGCCAAAATTAGTATTAAAAAAACAAGAAGAAATAATGATTATAATGGGAAAATATATGGCATACAATTGAAATGACTCAACCCTAATTGGAACATGTAACTGAAAAATCAAAAATGGGAAATGGACCATAAAAATGATATTGACATGGATTATGATAATTTTATCTATTAGTTTAACCAATGTAAATTACTACAAAAAGACCTGGAAAATATTTCAGTTAGCAAACATCTGACTTAATTTTTCATCAGCAGTTCTGTTTGGTACTGCACAAACATCATGCTTCCCCCGAATAAACTCATCACCTGAAATTTCATCATCATATACATTAACTTGGTTTTTGATACTCAATACCTTCTTTGGTATCTTCAACTGCCTCTTCTCTTCTGATTAAAGGCAAAGCAATAAGCTCCTTCCAAAGCCTGACTTTATACAGGGCTCAGAACTTTCCAGGTTACTCTTCACCTTCCATTATCAACTCTGCTAGGTTTCAACTGCACAAACATCATGCTCCTGTGTCAAGTACCCCTTGGTTAATCCTGCCCCCTAACTTTTCAGCTTTAGTATATTATCTTCCTCCATTAAGCCCTCTCTTGACCTCCAGTCTCATATCTCCAAATGCCTTTCAGATATGTCTAACTGAATATTCCATAAACATTTTAAACTCAACATGTCCAAAACTGAGCTCATTATCTTTCCTCCAAAAATCATCCCCTTGAGAAGGGAGTAACTAGAAGTAAACACTTTTGGGAAGGGACAAGGTAAAATGAGAGAATAGGAAAAAAAGAGGGGAGACAGGGTAGGATGGAGGGCAATATAGTTAGTCTTGCACAACATGACCATTATGGAAGTCTTTTGTAAAATGATACATACATAGCCTGTATTGAATTGCTTGCCTTCTCAGTGGGGATGGGTGGGGAGGGAGGGAGGGAAAGAAGTTGGAATTCAAAGTATTAGAAACAAATGTTGAGAATTGTTATTGCATATAACTGGGAAATAAGAAATACAGGTAATGGGCTATAGAAATTTATCTTGCCCTACAAGAAAAGAGAGAAGATGGGGATAAGAGAAGGGTGGGGTGTGATAGAAGTGAGAGCACATTAAAGGAAAGAGTAATCAGAATGCAAGGTGTTATGGAGTAGGGGGAGGGCAGAGATGGGGAGAAAAATTGGAACTCAAAATTTTGTGGAAATGAATGTCAAAATCTAAAAATAAACAAATAAAAATATTTTAAAAATTTTTAAAAAATTCTCCCCTCTTTCTAACTTCCTTATTACCTGCACTGTTATCCTCCCAGTCCCCCATGCTCTCAATCTAAGCATCATACTCAACTCCTCACCCTTTCTCACCTCCTATGCCCAATCCATTACCAAGTTGTGATTCTACCTTCACAACATTTCTTGTATACTCCCCTTTTACTCCTCTGACACTGCTACCACCCTAGCTTAGGCCCTAATCACTTCACATCTAGACTACTGAAATAACCTATTAGTCGGTTCCCATGCCTCAAGTCTCTCCCCCCTCAAATCCAGTCTTCACTCAGCTATCAGAGTAATCTTCCTAACCACCAGGATCAAATGTAAAGTGCTATATTTGTCATTTAAAGTTATTGATAACCTCACCTTTTCCTAACTTTCCACTCTTCTTATTCTTTCCTGCCCTGGTACTCCACCATCCAATGACTCTGACCTCCTCTTATTCCTGCTCAAACTCCATCTCCCAATTACATACGTTTTCACCTTTTATTCTCCATACTGGAAACACTCTCCCTCCTCTGCTCCTGATTTCCCTGGTTTTCTTCAAGTCTTAGCTAAAATCTCACCTCCTGTAGGAACTCTCTCAATCCTACTTAGTGCTAGTTAGTGATAGGTAGGTGACACAGTGCACAGAACTCTAGACTTAAAATTGGAAAGATCTGAGTACTAGTCCAATTTCAGACACTTATTAGATGTGTGACCCTGGACAAGTCACAGAATTTCTAGTCTCACTTTTCTTATCTGCAAAATAGGGATAATAATAGCATCTATCTCTCAGGATTGTTGTGAATATCAAACGAGATAACAGTAGTAAAGGACTTAGCACAGTACCTGGCACATAGTAACTGCTATATAAATGTTAATTCTTCTTATTATAGTATCTCCAATATGCCCTTTGTATATCTTTTTGAATGTAATGGTTTGCATACTGTCTTTCCTGTTAGAATTTGAGCTCCTTGACTGCAAGACATTGTTTTTTCTTTTCTTTGGATCTTCAATACTTAGCACAGTGCCTGTTTAGGAGTAAGGAGTAAGTAGCAGCTTAATAAATGCTTATTGACTGGAAGATTGACTGATTGAGGGAGTGCCAGTGGAGCACCCTAGCTATCCACCTCTCTTCTCTCATTCTTGCCATGTGACCAGGTCATCTACTCTTCCTGTCATGTAATTCCTTGAGGACATTTTTATTACTCCTATTCTTCTTTGGAATATATATATACATACAAACACATACACACATATATACATACACAGTGTAATTTTGCGCTTTAATAACTTTAAACTGCACTGAGACTTTTGGAACACCCTATATGTTGCTTGCTCCCATCTACCATATACCTTTCATTGCCCTCTGTCTGACAATAATTTTTAGTTCTTGAGAAACTAATCTTCCAACTTTTCTCTCTGCTTTATGAAATTATATCGTTCATAATCCTCCATTTTTTTAAAAAATAAACTACTTGATATAAATGCAAATTTACACATTTTAAAATTTTTCTCCTAGTTTACTATTATTTGTATCTTAAGTTTTGCCCCTATTTTCCAGTAGCAAAAAGTACCTTTTCATATCAGTGCTCAGTTTTGTTAGGATATAAACTTTTCATTTGTAGACTTATTACTTGTTCCCCTCCCCTCGCTAATTTTATTATAATATATTCATTCAAATGTTACCTTATTTTACTAAGGTCATCAGAGTTAAACCAGTTATGGGTCATAGGGATATGTTACAGTCTGTCACTGAAACATCTCCACCTTCCAGAAGAGTCTGCTTTTTAAACTTTCTAGACCTGCAGTTCTGATTATAGCTGGAGATCAGGAACCCTGTAATATTTTGATAACTATATTTCAATATAATTGGCTTCCTTTGAAATTCTATATATTTTATGCATTTAAAACTGTATATTTTGTGTATTTAAAAGCATTAATGATGATAATAGCTAGCATTTATAAAGCACTTCAAGATTTACAAAGCACTTTACAAACATTTGGCTCATTCTTTCCTTTCAACAACCCTAAGATGTAGGTGCTATTACTACCCCATTTTATAGATAAGGACAATGAAGTAAACAGAGGTTAAGGGACTTGCCTAAGAGGTAAGGTTAGATTTTAATTCAGGTCTTCCTAAATCCAGGTGCAGTTCCTTATCAATTATACCACCCACTGGTTTATTCTGAGAAGAGGTCCACAGGCTTCAACAGAATAAAGACCAAAAGGAGCCAAATTTCTATAAGGGAAACTGACTCAAGTATACAACTAATAGATGTGAATTGCAATTGAATTAAACCTTTTCCACAAATCCAGATGGAATTAATATTATCAGTTGTTCCCCCTCTTCCCCTTGGAAGATAAGCTCTGAAATATGTGTGTATGTATGTGTGTGTGTGTGTGTGTGTGTGTGTGTGTTACGTGCTGACAGGGTCCACAGTGGGTTCACAGTATCTGAAGTCGAAAAGGAGGGGAAATGCCTACCATGCAACCATCATAAAAGGATGCTCGCTTGGGAAGAAATGCTCTACAAGCTAAAAGGAATTTGCCAGTACAGTGACACTGCTCTCTTGGTTGTATTTCCTGGATTAGGTGTACTAACCATTCCCTCTGTCCTCCCTACTCCTTCCTTTGAATCCTTTGAAGTTAGATCAAGCCTCTTTTTAGGACCTCTGGATTTTTCAACCCAGTGAATTTTACATTTACCCTTGCCAGGCATTCTGTTTACCCTTTGGTACATCAGCTTGAACCATGTCCCTGAATAAAGCCTTTCCTCCCTAGGCCTGCTCCAATCATGGCAGCAGACCTCATCCCCATAAGGGTCAGAGACTGGGCAGATACCCAGCATATAGTGAATAGTCAAGTCAATAAGCACTCATTAAGTGGCTACTTACATCGATCACTGTACTAAGTGCTGACCATACAAACAAAAGTAATAATAATCCCTGCCCTGAAGGATTTCACAATCTGAGAAATTTTCACATTAATAAGCAAGTTACTCTATGGCTATTAAGTCATTCAGCTGTATCCAATTCTAAGTGACCCCATGGACCTGTCCATGGGGTTTTCTTGCAAATATAATGAAGTGATTTGTCATTTACTTCTCCAGCATATCTCCATTTTACAAATGAGGAACTGAGGTAAATAAGGGTTAAGTGACATGTTCAAGGTCACACAGATAGTAAGTGCCTAAAACTGAATTTTAATTCAGTTTCCTGACTCCAGGCCCAGGACACTTCATGCACTGAACCACCTTAGCTGTAGCATAGACAGCTCATGTAGACAGAGCCAGACAATAACTTCTGGGACTCAAAATGTTCCTTCTAGCTTTCTATCTCATGACCCTGTGATAAATCAGCTATCTACCTCCACAGATCCAAACTTTCAGGCAATTTTTAGCCTGACCTTTTGTATTTGTGTGACCTTGGGTTCACATTCCTTATCTTCCTCATCTTTAACAAAGTTGGACTAAACAGTCCCTAAGGTCTTTCCCAGCTCCAAATCCATACCTCTATGACTGTAAATTACACCTAATTGCCTCAAGGAGTGAAGCAAGCAGTTTTGCATTTCATTTTCCCTGAATTCTAATTCAGTTTAGCACCTTTACCTTAATACTTTAAGCTTTTTCCAACACCAGACCATTGTCTTCATATATAATTGATCCAGAAGACCTTCTCCAGTGAAATGCTGAAATATATAGGTCTTTTGAAATGATACCGTGAAAGAATTCAGTATCTTTTAATGTCTTATTTTCATATGATTAGATCATGATACCAAGCACTCTAAATTTACCATTCTTCCATTCCTCTAATTATGATGAGAAGCAGAAATAGAGGTTAATGCAAATATATATATATATATATATATATATATATTATGTATCAAAAAGTTTCACTTCTTCTGTGCTAAAAAAAAATGGCTACATACCATAAGGAACATGAAAATATACTTGAACCTTTCCAGAAATAATTATACACTTAGAAATAATATATAATGGTCACAAGTAAAAGTAAAATATCTGCCAGAGTCGTCTAGTAGATTTTCTTCTGTCCTATTTATCAAAATAGAAATCTATCCTAAAACTTAATTAACTGTTAAAATTAGAAAGCGTTACAGCAGAATGTTACGGAGAAGCCTGAGGATACATTTATAAAGTGTTACATAGGGATTTTGATTGCACAATGAAGTCAAAAATAAGCTCGGCCAACATGAAACTCCCACCCTTGAAATAAAGCTTCCAACTGGGAAAAAACATATATACAGTGACCACAAGAATGTAAATAGAAATAACAACATTAAAATAATTAAACAATATAATGAAATTATATGATGATGATGAATCTTGGTTTCAAAGAACTACAAAAAGGCACCTACCCTGCCACGCTTCTTTGCAGAAGTGGGGAATTATGGCTCTGGAATTATTATATCAGACTTTTTCAATGTGTTAGTTTTGCTGAATTTTTTTATCCTTCTTTTTTATTCTTTATTAAAAGGAATTGCTCTCTGGAAGGAGAAAGGAGTTAGCTACCTACACTGGGGAAATGTAGGTGATATAAAAACAAAAGGCATCAATAGAAATTTATTTTAAAAAAGAAGAGATAAAACTTAGTCACTCAGTCTCAGTTCTATTAGTCTTATATCATACTTCAAGGATCTCGAGAGTGGATGCATATTTCCTTGACTGATGCAGTTTGAAATTTGTTTTACAACTTTGTTTCCCAGGGTTCCCATGGACAAAAGCTTTACTATCAACCTCTCAAAATAATCTTGGCATAGCCCTGCTCATTTTATCCATTAATGATGATTCAGGATAAATTTCTATTTTGATAGATAGGACAGAAGTCAATAAGAAACTTAATTAAATTTAGCAACTATTTACCTTTAAGGTGCCAACCTCTGTATATTTTTCTGAAAAATTTCAAATAATCTGCAACCCAGGCCTATATACAAGCCTTTCTGACACAGCAGAACTACTGGAGTTTATGTTCCACTGGCATGGCATTTGAAAACCCATGATTACCTTCAGACCAGAGAAGTAGGATTGTAATGGAGGGCCTTATTTTATACAAGAGGAGAAACTAATGATGTAGAATTCAAATTTTGGATCGTTTGTTTGTAAGATCATTACACCTGCTATTTGTGCATTTGGTTAGAATGCCCCTGCACCATGTGATACTTTAGGGCACTATAGAACTGTTGTGGTCCAAATCAAGTTACATACTGCCTCCTCTTCCTATAGAAAGAGAATGGGTCACGATATTGCTTATTTTGAGAAGTAGTATAATATCTGAGTTGTTCACCATGTGGCACTATGGCTCAGGCTTTAACCAGGTGATCTCGTCAAGTCTCTGGAGTGTATGCACTAACTTTCCACATTCTTCAACAAACAGCTGGCTCCAAACAGCTGAGTGAAGTGCTGAATGTAGAAAAGGGAGTCATGAAGTATTTGTGGTGAGTGTGCTCAGGCCTCAACCAGGGTAGGGTACATCCCTCTCTCAGTGTTGTAGGGTAGAGTTTCTTTTCTCTACAGCCATCACCTCAAGCCCCCAGCCATTGTGTCCCCTTCCTCTCTATCGTTATGGGGCCAATGACTAGTAGTTAATATCAATTAACTTTTACAAAAAGATATTTACTTCAGAGATGCAGATGGAAAAAAATATATAAACACTTTCCCCAATATGTCCAAGGCATGTTGTTTTCTATACCCCCTCAGTCTCTGGGGGACTAAACTTGAAACTTATATCTGTTCTTAGATAGTGTTGGTCCCATCAAGTTCATGTACAGATTCAGCACAGATCCTGGATGAATCTTTTCATAAGGTTGGAGTCTCAGAAGTTATCCCAAAAGATTGCTCCTTGTTCCTCAGGACATCAATGTAGGTGATGTTGATATAAAGGTACCCTAAGAGGTGGGTTGTCCTTTCCCTGGTTTATCCTCTAAAGGCACCCTAAAGTCTCTTGATACAAAGGTGCCCCATGGGTTGAGCTGTTCTTTCCTTGAAGCCCCAAAGGCCCCTCCCCTTATCATGAAATACCACAAAATTTCCCCTTATTCTGGACTATAAAATTCCTTGTCTCCTTCTCCACCCCCATCCTGGATCATGGGATTCCCTTTTCTCCTTTATCTTGTGTCATTCATCATCCTCAGCCTGTGTCCTTATCTTACAAGACTTATCCTGTCCCTAAAGCTTCAACCCCCATAAGAAACCCTAAAATCATCCTGCAGGCTACATAGCTTTCTGTCTATATAAATCTGGTTCTTCTCCTACATTGAAACCTTTGCTTAGTTCCTTACTAAATCTCAGGCCTGCTGCTTTTGCATCAATAAAGCTCTCAATTGATATGGAGAAGGTCTAAGAGAACTTTCACATCTGAACCAGCTCTCCCCACTCTGACTTCAACATTGGACTGATTGAGGAACCAAGCCTGGACTCTGACTGCCAGATTCCTATGAGTCACTTATCTGAGCTTTTGAAATTCTGAAAGGCAGAGACACCACTCATTTCACCAGAAGCCAGACGCAAAGAAGTCACTGAAATTCCCTAGAAGCAAATGAGATAAACAGTAGCTGAAGTTGACAGATTTTCTTTAATGCCTCTGCAGTCAAACGAAGAATCTCAGACACTCACTTACTAGCCTTGTTGCCCTGGGCAAGTCTCTTAACTTCTTTAGTTTCCTCAACTATAAAATGAGAATAACAAGAGCACCTGCTTCCCAGAGCTATTATGAGGTTCAATAAGAAAATATTTGTAAAGAACTTAGCATACTAACAGGCACACAGTAGTGCTTAGTGTTTATTCCTTTCCCTTTCCCTATTCTTCAACATGTAGTTAATTAACTGACCAATTATAAAATGTCTATACATGATCTAGGTATGTGGGGTGTTTGGGGAGGACTAGCACCTCTGGTATGAAGGCCTGCCTATCCATCTTTGGGGTCCACCTGTCACCCAACCCTCACCTGTGACTCCAAGGAGCTGTAGCATGCACAGCAGCATCTGGGCAGATGGGCTAAGCCAGGTTGAGGCAACCAACAGGCCTCAAACCTGTCAATGAGTTAGAGTGATATCTACCCCAAGCCTATGAAAACTTTCCCCAGTAGAATGAATGTATGAGAACAGAGGCCATGAAGGTGGCTAAGGCAGGTTGATATGGAATATTTAGAGCATGATCAGACATCCAAGAAGTCAAGGACATTCACTGCCTCCCAGGCCATCACCAGTGTCTTGACCTTGGTCTTGCCAAAGGATTTCAATGACTGAAAGAATGAGGTTGATGATTTTGTGCAACTCTGCCTTACTTAACTCAAATTCATGTGCAAGTCAAGATATCACCCTGTGATGTACTGGTCCTCTTCAAAACAAAAGACAAACAACAAGACTTGATTTACAGTCTGAGATCCATAGCTCTACATCTCCCTTTCAAGTCATCATGAAAGCAAATAGCTCTCAAGTGTCCTCCAAGTGGAAATACCATCTCAGGCACCCTGGGCATATGCCAGACCTTCATTACATA
This sequence comes from Bettongia penicillata ogilbyi, assembly GCA_023548195.1. Taxonomy (NCBI): domain Eukaryota; kingdom Metazoa; phylum Chordata; class Mammalia; order Diprotodontia; family Potoroidae; genus Bettongia; species Bettongia penicillata. Next base: position 6,618,721 of record JAJHZJ010000466.1, read on the forward strand.
TTGCCAAATAAAGACTAAAAATATGAACTCCTGTCTAAATACTACTCCAGAAACCTACCCTCACCTAGACTTGACTTTCTCAGTCCAACAACCATCAACATTGGTAGAATACAAATAATCTGTAGACTGGCCACAAAGTTTATTTAGCATAATGAATATTCAAGGAGAAAAGGTATACCTAATTAAAATACAACACCTTCAAGAACATCCCCAAATTCTCATCCTTGTGCCCACCTAACTCTTCTTTCCAGGTCAGAGGCAAGATCAAAGAAGGGATTTGGTGTCTAGGTTTCCGGGACACTGCAGGAGTGTAAAGAGGTAAATCAATCTCCCCACCTTCTCATCAGCCCATCAGGAGCCACAGCAGCCTCCATTTATGCCAGCTGCTTAAATCTTTGGCCTCAAATGCATCTAAATCACTTCTAAATCACTGGTCTCAGGCAGTTTCTGTTGCTGACAGATTCTCAATCAATCAATTAATCATTTGCCTTTTATTGTGTGCATACTATGTCCCTGGTAGTGGGAGGAAATGTGTTAGGTTCTAGAGATAGAAAAACAAAATGAAAGTCCCTGCCCTCAAGGAGCTTATTTTATAGGGGAGAGATAGTATGTATGCACACATATGTGTGTCTATGTGTATATATACATACATATTTACATGCAAATACCCACAGCACAATTTTGGAAAAGGAAGCCCTAGAAACTAAAGAGATCAGGAAAAATCTCAGGAAGAAAGTGGTACATGACAATTTGGAACTATGCCTAAAGTACTATAAAACTGTGCAGACCCTTTAATCCAGCAAAACCACTGCTAAGTTTATATTCCAAAGATATCCAAAAAAGGGAAAAGGACCTATTTGTGCAAAAAAATATTTGTAGCAGCTCTTTTTGTAGTGGCAAAGAAATTGAAGGAATGTCCATCAATTGGGGATTGGCTGAACAAGTTGTGGTATATGATTGCAATGGAACATTATTGTGCCTTAAGAAATTATGAGCAAGATGCTATCAGTAAAACCTGGAAAGGTTTAAATGAACTGATACAAAGTGAAGTAAGCAGAATCAGAAGAACACTATACACAGTAACAGCAATATTATATGATGATCAACCGTGAATAACTTAGCTATTCTCAATAATACAATGATCTAAGACAATCTAGAAGGACTTATGATGAAAAATGCTATTCAGTTCCAGAGAAAGAACTGATGAAGTATGAATACAAATCAAAGCATACTCTGTTTACTTTATTTTTCCTGGGGGTTTTTTGGTCTGTGTTTTCTTTCACAACGTAATTAACATGGAAATAATACATTTAGTATGACCACATATAACATATCAAATTGCTTGACTTCTGAATGAGGGGGAGAATTTGGTACTCAATTTTTTTTTAAATGTAGAAAAATGTTTTTACATGTAATTGGGAAAAACATAAAAAAATAAAGTGGTGCTTGAGCTGAGATGTGGAGAAAAAGAGGAATTCCAAGGGGTAGAGACAAGGAGGGAGTGTATCTTAAGTATGCAAAAGTACAGATACAGAAGATGGGATATCATATGTAAGGAACAACAAGAAGACAGTTTGGCTAAACCAATGGTATATGAAAGAGATTATAATGAAATAAAGCTGGAAAGGTAGGCTGGAGCTAGGTTGTAATGGCTTTTAAATGCCACATAGAGAAGTTGGTGTTTGTAGATGTAATAGAAGGCCGCTTGAATTGACTGAACAGAGGATTTACAAAGTCAGACAGACATGCTTTAGAAATACCATTTTGGCAGATAGGTAATAGAATAGATTAGACAGGGAAGAAATTGGAATAAGGGAAACCAATTAGGAGGTTATTACAGTAGTCCAGATGATAAAGATCTGAACTAAAGATGGGAATAAAGAGAAGGGTAATACAGGAGAAATGTTAGGGAGTATGATTAGCAATATTCAGCAAATGAATGGACACTTGAAGTGAGGTTAAGTGAGAAGGCAAAGATGACTAAGGAATCAAACCTTGGTTAGTGGAAGGATGTTGATGCGCTTAAGCACAAAAATAAAGGAAATTGTGAACGAGGTTAGTTTGAGAAGAAAAATAATGAGTTCTGTTTCAGGGCATAGAGTTTGAGGTCCCTATTGGATCTCCCCTTCAGAAAGTCTGAACTAAGGAAAACTTGTAGTCATCTGCATGGAGATTATAACTGAACCCATGGGCCCTGAGAGAATAGAGAAAGATAAAAGGGTGTAGAGAAGATTTGTGGGGTGCACCCATTGTTTGGAGGTGATATATGGATGACGATCTATCAAAGGAGGTTGAGAAAGAGCAATCAGAAAGATAGAAGAACCAAGAGTTTTAGGACACAGTAACTGATGATGACCTCATGCTCAGGGTCAGTCCAAGCACTTCAGCTTTATACTCCTTGTACACAGCATGGTAGTAGGGAGGAAAAATCTCTGTTAAAGACAGACAGAGGAAACAGAAATCAGAAAAAGGTATACATAGGAGAAAATATAACAGACAATAAAAAGCAAAGAAGTTCTTCCACTGGAGGGCAAGTAATTCAGTTGAAATAAGAAGGGGTAGTAGATTTCATCCAAGGGGGAACTCTCCAATATCTTCCCAGTGTAAGCTGGGACTAAGGACATGATAGAGACTACCAACTCCACTCATGTCTTCTCAGCCTTTTCCTTCAATAACCTGAAATGAGATTGGCTTCTTCCACCTCCTCTTGAACCTGGAAGCCAGAAGTACCCAAAGCAACTCAAAGACTTAAACCTTGAAGAGTTCCCAAAGGGACCGGCTGAGAACTGAAACTCTCTCACCTCTCACCAACTCTGACACACCTCTCACACAAAGCAAGGACTTCATCTCCACCAATAAGGAGAAAGTCACAAACCAACGGGCCTTGGGACAGGGGTGTCACTTTGCACAACACTTAACAGACTAAGACTGTCTTGTCAAATGCTTAAAAACAAATAAAAGTAAAAATACATATGATAATATTTAGATGCCTTCAAAGACAATTTTTCACTTTCGAACAGTAGTTCTCAAAGCGGCCATCTTCTGTATTGTTAAAGCTTAGCTTGGCAGTTTTGATATTTATATTGCTGTTGCACACACATACTCAAGTTGAGGGGGTGTACAACTCTCTCCTTTTTGTACTTCCATATTCAGGTTAGGTCCCAAAGGGGTAGCTGCTATTCCCAGATTTTAGGCACACTCCATAGGTAAACTACCCTTATGATCCTAAAACTATAGCTTACAAGCCCCCAGTAGTGTGCTTCTCTTTATCATTAACAATTGTGTAGCCCCAATTATTTTTATGACAATGGTATTTACTAAAATAGCACAGTAAGAAGAATACCTTTAAAAAAACCCTCCCACTGGTCCCTCCTCCATAAATGTAGGATGCAACAAATACACACAACATCCAAGGGAAAAGCAGGCACAAATATAAAGCATAGTAGTATATAGAGGCACATATATAAAAAATATATGTGGCTGAGTAAGGAAACTCCTCCATGTTCTTCCTTTCCTAATAAGAACCTTCATGAAACTTTCCTGCGGGCAGAGCATCTCTGCTAAGCAGATTGCTCATATGTGCTCCCAAGGTCTGCTCCTCTCTACAAAGTGACTTTCATTGGCAGGGCTCGCTTTCTCATGAGTCCAAAACCAGCATTTTTTCTGATGCCCACAGATCACTTCTCAATAGTCTGGTAGATGTAAAAAGAGAAAAGTAGCCAACCCCAAAATTTCAAAAGTACGGGTAGACCAAAGGAAGGATCCAGGTTGCTCCCTTTGCTCACTATCTTACACTGCTAGACAGCACCACCAAGTGGTTATAAAAGGGACCCTTTTCTAAAAAAAAAAAAATTTTTTTAACTTTTTTAAATTGCTTTTGACTTAGAAATTTAGATATTATTTTAATTCTATCTTCCTACTTTTTTCAATGGAGAATTTCATGCATTATTTTTGCATGTATTTAAGACAAATGGACTGCAAAAATTTTAATGTTGATTTTTTTTCTTTTTGAATTGTCATTTTTCGGCTCTTGCATTTTCTTATTACAGCTTTGACTTTGGAGTTTGAATATAGTTCCATGCTTTGTTTCCTTTGGGTAAAACTACAGCTTATTGATTTTTAAATTTTATTGCTGATATTTTCTGCTGAAATTTTGATATGATTTCCTTTTGAAGTATACTTTTATCTTATGATACTATTTTATTCTCTCACTGAAGTTATGAGTTAGATTTTATTCTGAACGTTGTTTTATTTTTGAACTTTTTTATTTTGAATTATTCTTTTCATCTTTCACTTTACTAACTTTCACTGTTTCTACACATTGTATCTGTATATTATATTTGCTGTATTAATATTATTGCCTGTTAACTATTATTGATGATAATTGTTCCTGAATATCTATTATGTAAATGGAATGTTGCTGCTTTTTAATGCTGATAATTTGCTATTATTTGTTAATGCTACCACATAGTCATTTTTTGATTTTTTTTGTTTATAATAAACAAATTTGTTTATGAGACAACTGCCCTTTGGTGATCGGTTAAATATTAGTATTATGGGTCAACATTGTGAAAATATGGGTGTAGTACTTTAAAAGTACCATTGACATTCATGAGATTATTGATATTTGGAGTAGACCCTGTGGATAAGGCTGAGGATGTTATAGAAGTCTCAAAGGTGAAAGTAAAATAGTTGGGGAAGTTTAAAATAGTTTACTTAGGGGAAACATAAGACAATCAATCCATTAAGGATGTGTTCTGTGAAAACTTGACCACTCAAAAATACCTGACAAAATTCAGATAAGGGAAAGTAGCAGGAAACTGACTTACTATCCTTTCAGAAGTAGAGAATATAGAAATGTTGCAAAATTAATGACCGCATGTGATGACATAGTACAGTAGCTGAGGGTCATACATGTTTTCCCCCATACAGGAAACTAAGGCACAACCCTTACTATCATACTTACAAACACTTCATTTGTGAATGAGGCATTTTCACACTCTCTGTACCAGAAATGAAAGCTCTACCTGTGCTTAAAGTGAGGGAGGGCTCTCCTAAGTCAAAAATAGGCGTAACACTTGTGAGAGAGAGAAAAAAAGCTAGATCCACAATAGTGCAAAGCAATACTCTACTTGTAAGTCAGGTGAGAATTAGAACCCCGAGCTGTACAGAGAAGTTTCACATGGGAGCAGGCCACAAACAAAATTCCTAATTACAAATAGGAAGGTTAAATAAACAAAGGAAAGGAATTTTCTCAGGAAAAGTACCCTTGTCATCCCAAGGAAGACTTCATAGATATCTGGGCCAGGTACACAACAGAACTCCTATAGACTTCTGATAGAGACAAGATAAATTGTTTGATGAAAAGATTTAAAGGCCCAGCATTTGAACACTTGCAGGATTCTGTGGACAAAAAAACCCCAGGACTCATATATCTAAGATACATACATAAAGGCAAGGTATTCTACAGCCTTGGATAAATAGCCACGATGATGATAGCTGTCACAGATGACCAGCAAAATTCAGTCAGACTAATAATGAGTGGGGTAATAGCCTCTGCAGATACAGATATGAGTGGTCAATGAGCTAGGTGGATGACTTGACTTAGGGATAGCCCTAAAGAATGCCATAGAATTGAAATATTCACTGAATTGTAATGACTTTTGATAGACTATATTAAGTCATTTGGGCACTAGAAAAGGGATACACAATGTCACTAATACTGCAATGATTCAACCCCAACCACAGGATCTCAAATCATAGATTTGGAACTGGAAAGGACTTTCAAGGCTATCATGTCCTATCCTTTCATTTTATAGATAAGAAAACCAAGGCATAGAGAGATTAAACAGATTTCTCAGGGTCACATAGCTAGTATCTAACTCTTAGTTGAAATTCATGTCTTCCTGACTCAAGTTTCATCACTCTATCTACTATACTTCCTAGGTGCCTCTTAAAGTGTGTTCAAAGCACTTCATGCATGGTCCAAGCAGGGGTCCTACATGAAGAGAGTCATCTTAAAAAATTCACAGGATATCTGGTGAGAAGTGAATCCATGAGAACTCATTTGTATCATCAAGAGGATACCCACAGCAGCAGCTATGAATATGCCAGCATATTTCCAGGTTTGAATCACGAGACATAACAGCCTCTCTTCACTGAAGACAGAACCAAGACATTTACTCAAACACCAAAAAGACAAATCCATCATAGTAACAAAAAACTCCATCATAGTAACCAAGAAGTCTATACACTTTATAGGGCCTTCCCACAAACCTACTCCCTTAAGCAAAAATCACTCCCTGTCTCACTCACAGCTAGCTGCTTGCTCCCTCTCTCTTCCCCAGCTCTGCCTACTCTGTCTCACTTCCTCTCAGCTCTGCTCCACCATTCCTACTCCACCCCTTCCTGTTCCATGTGACTTAGACTCATGTGACTCAGGCTTCCATGTGACTTAAGCAGATCACATAGACCTATCAATGGATGGGAAAGATCTTCCTATTCCATTAACAATATATTAACAATACACTAGTCCACCTAGAAAGGAAACAAGACAAGAATAAGACCATGACAGTCTGACACACAAATGCCAACATGAGGAGAAAAAGAGAAGGGCAGATCTACCTTCTGTTAGAATAGTAGAGAAAATGGCCATACTATACAGGCAATATGCATGCAAAAGGAAAATGCAGCATTGGGGCTAAAAAAATAACCTAAAGATTACAGCTGAAGTGCTAGGTACAAAAGGTGCTGCCTCTGGGTACAGGCTTTGCCAATTATTTGAATTAGTTATTGGGTAAGAGTAGAGAGTCTTCTCCACTTGAAATATCTATTTCAGAACTCTTCACTGTCTTGTTCAAACAGTCTTCACATGACTGTTGTTATATTATTGTATGACTATATTATATTAACCAGTACTTTTTCATTTAGTGTCTACTGAAGAGAGCATTCATCAGTCTCTATTTGCTCACAAGCAACTGAGACCCAATTTAAAACTGATAATCCAGGAGGACCTAGCTTAGCCATGAATCACACCACCTTTCACTAAGACAATAAAGGATGTGGGGCCAAAGTACACTGTCTCTCAGAAGCATTGGAATGTAAAGAGTGATGTTATTTTCTCAAAACTAATTTCAATATCAGCAACAATGTATTTAAGATCATATTATATAAGCTGAATGAACAATTGTTGGTGTCATTCAGAATTGTTTTTGGTAACAAGTTGGTGGAGTCCTGTACAGATGATGTAAACAGCATTATAATGCCTCTACCTTCTAAAGCAGAGGTTCTTAACTTGGAGTCTATGGACAGGAATCTGTGAACTTGGATGGGAAAACTTACCTTTAACTGAAATTTAGGGTTAGCTTCAATTACGGATTAAAAAAAAAAAAACTGTTATTCTAAGAAGAGGTCCATAGGTTTCACCAAACTGCCAGAGTAGTCAAAAAAAATGTTAAGAACCTCTATTCTAAAAAAAAAGCAATCCCCTTGAAGTATGTGGAGACTAAATCCAAGAGCAAATAAGGGCATGATAATGTGCTACCTACACTATGAAAGTTTTAGATGACTGGAGTATGGACTATACTCCCTAGCTATTTTGGTCCAACACCTGGAATGTCCAATACCTGGAATTTCTAAAAGAATAGACTAAAAGGAGCCATGTTTTTAGGATAAATAAGCTCAATGTGTGTAATATCATTTACTCTAGTTTGGGGCTCTCCAGCATGGGGCAGCAAGTTGAGAGCAAAGACATCATATGTTATAATGTCAAGTAAAGTGATTATCTGTCCAAGCTGATGGGTGGTTCTTCAAGGAAAGCATCCCATTCAGCAGTCATATATGTAGATGGATGTGGATAACCCATAGATTGATCTTCATAAGCCAAACTGGCTTAACAAAAAAATGAAAAGAGGCCAGGATTGTCAGAGAGATATTGTTGGGGAAGTACAGTTTAAGGAGTGTGTGTTTTACAAAGATATCTTAAAAGACAGTATTAATAGATGATAACCTTCCTTTTCAAAAATAGAGGAAATTATCGAAACTGCCAGGAATCCTCAGGTGTTCAATACACTTTGCCTGGGAGGTGAGTCACACTGGATGTAAATGCCTGGGCTTTGTACCTTTGCCATCACAGTACCCAAAAATTACACCAAAGTTACACCACTACCACCCTTCCCCCATTTTGTTATTCTATATGGAATAAGCCATTTGGGTTCTCTGGAACTGATAGAACTAAGCGGAAGGCATGGAAGTCTGTGTATTATCTATGAAAATAGAGTGAATGTGCTTTCCCACAGACCCCATCCCATATGTATAATGAGGGAAGGAGATCATCATAGACCTTGGCTTTGAAATATTTTGGGTCAAATGTTTGGCCATAAATGTAACCAAAAGTGCCCAGAAGAAATAATCCCCCTAACATCAAGGAGTATGGATCCATGGATGATCAGGATGGAGGAAGAGATAAGATGAGGCAAACATCATTATGGTGAAGAATAAAAATTTGACTTGGACATGGGAATTCCTAAGAATAATTTCCTGGAAATCACTTGCTTTTTACTTTGATTATAAATCAAGCCCATGTAGTAAAGCAACACTCAGACATCTCATTACAAAGAGAAAAGGTAAACTGATGTTGCAGTTCAATCTCTGGTCAAGTAAGACAACAAATTACGTAAAAAGTGTCATAAAAATTGATAAAAGTTTGAAATGTGTACATGGAATCCCTATTGCTCATTCACCTCTACCAAGCAAGAACTGAATATACTTATACAACTTCTATAAGGTACTGGGATACTCTTGTTATGCCTATTCCTATTCCAGAATGAAGAAATTAAATAGATTCTGTATCATTTTTTATAATTGATTTTATTATGCAGTTAATTTTATTCTGTATTACTACCTCATTTTGTATGATTGCTCAAACCACATTTCTTTCTCTCTTTGCCTATGAGTTAAGTTTAGAAGTTCAGTTCTCTAGTTAATCACTATTCTATTCTTGCCTCAAGGAAATTAACTGATCATGCTAAGACCATTGTCTCTAAGTTTACCTTTATTTTCAAATGTAACAGGAGTCAGTAGATGAAGGAGATGAGATCAAATATACCAGATATGGAACAAAGTGAAGTAACAACATGGTTATTTTGCCTGGAAGCTGACTAGGGGGAAAAAGTAATACTGTCTGGCTTTTTTCTAGTTTTTCCATATCTAGTTATGAGAAAAGAAGGAAAACTGTCATACTGGTTTTGACAAAAACTGAAGGGCTGGGACAAAGAAAAGGCCTGAGAAAAAGACTGCTGGAGGCTCAGAGCATAACAAAGGAATGTGCATCAAATTAGTTAGATTAAGATTATGTTCCTAACCTTAAGGCTATAGGACAAAATAGTATATATTTTTTTAAAGGGGATGAAATGGAAGTTGACAAATGAGTTATACCGATCCACACAGAGACCATAAAGGTGTTGGATGAATACACATTTTCAGAAACGGCCAATGTATAAATTCCTTTTTCTTACCTGTGTTTATTTGTTACAAGAAAGGAAAGTTTTTTGGGGGTGGGGTAGTATTGGGAGAAGAGAGCTAGTTACAATGATGCCAAGAAAAAAATGAGTGTCATTGAAGTTACTGTTATTGTTTCAAATACACAGAAGAGAGGTGAAAGAAGTTCAAAGGGAGACACAAACAAACAGGATAGCTTTGAAACTAATATGTTCATAAAGCCCAGCCATGGGCTCAGATTCACACTTCATGTATGTAGCAGCCACACCCCACTTCTCTCTTGTTCTGAGCTGGCTCAGTCATCCCAACCTACTTTCATGCTGGTTAGTCTAAGGAGTTCCCCAGAGGAGGAGGGCTAGTCACTCAGCTACAGCTCAAACTCTCTTTCAAGTTCCTAATAGCAACTGATAGAGAGAGGGAATACATTCCTACTATTAATCAGTTGTTCCTGATCCTGAATCTCCACCAGAGTGGTTCCCTGTTTACACAAAATCAGTCACCATGATATCATGGACTCAATAAAACATTTACTTGATAATAAAGTGAGATGATGAATATGTATAACATTACTAAATAAAAGGCAAAAGTAAGAATAATTAAATAATAATTAAAATGTTTGCCCATAAACCTGGGTCACACTCTGCTATCAAAGCACACAGTAGATGTGAGGGAAAATGGGCATACACCTAGGAGGGGGGCACATGGGTAGGAAAACCGATTCGGAGCAACTCAAGACTGCGAATGGCAGACCCCGATGTCTTAGGCGTCTTTAGGGAACAATCTGCACCAAACTGAGCAAAGCAATGTCTTTGCTATTTATTTTCTTTGTGGGAGCAAAGCTGTTTCCCCTGCTACTCTCAGGCCATTGAAAGAATAACAAACGTTTAGCCTAGGGTCACAGCTGCAAAGTGCTGACACACACAAGGGTGTGCTCTTTCTGGAATAAGGAATTCTCTTAAACCAGAGAACTTCCAAACTCCTCAGATCTTCTCTGGAACTCTGAGAGGAGTTTCTCAAGCCGTAAATGGTGATTGCAGGCAACTAATAAATGTCGGACTATGCATAATCTTATACACATAAACACAAAACATGTATCAATTATATATGGTTCATATTTGTATCCAAACACATATACACGGACACGTATACGTATATACACATGTATACATACACACATAGGGAGATAGACAGATAGATAGATAGATAGATAGATAGATAGATAGATAGATAGATAGATAGACAGATAGATAGACAGATAGATGGATGGATAGATATGGATATAAATATATCACAGAAAAGTTGGCCGTATTGCTTCCCTTACACATGATTTCCATCATCAAGTAGGCTGTATTTCTTTCTTTTCCCTAAGTCACATAATAGCTGTAAAAGCTGTTTGACCCAGCCTCGAAATCTCCTTATCCCGCAAGACCCAAATTCCAAGTTTCCCCAAGAGCTTCCCATGGAGAATTCTGAATGACTCCCGGATAGAGCCTACGGAGGCAGGTAGCTGCCCGCAGCATTGCCTGATCGATTCGACACTCTGGATTTGGAGATTAGCAGACACTGCCTACAGGCACTTACGTAGCCCTCCTACTGCCGGTCACGCATCCCGGGGCGGACTACGGTATAGGAGGGCGAAAGGCCCCAGATATACGAAATTTTCCTGCGTCGGTGACTGGGAAGGCCCCTGGAGTGACGCAATTTCCCTGCGCCAGGGACAGCAGAAGGCTTTCCCTTTTCTGCTTTCCAGTCTTCTCAGTGGCCGCCATTGTTCTTTAAGGGGAGTATCCCCTGTTTGGGCCCTTGGTTCTGGGTCTGCCCCGCAGCCATGCCGCTCTACGAGGGTTTGGGGAGCGGAGGGGAGAAGACGGCGGTAGTGATCGACTTGGGTGAAGCCTTCACCAAGTGAGTCGGGCAGGAGCCGCCACTTTGATTTCAGAGTTCGCGGGCGACCCGGCTTCTCCCCGGGGTCCCCGCGTCCTCCGAGGATGGGGGCCTTTGGAGGACGGGGCAAGAGGACCCAGGCATAGTACCCAAGGGTGGCGAGAAAACGAATTCGAAACTACCCCGTTTTGGGGCCAGTTGGTTCCTTAGTCATTTGGTAGGGGGTATGACAAAACTGTTAATTAAATTCATTAATCATTGAATAAGTGCCTGCTGTGCGCAGGGCACTGTTGTAAGCGCTGGGGATACAAAAAAAGAGGCAAAAGACAGCCCCTGCCTTCAGGGCGCTTACAGTCTGAGGGGGCCGACCACATTCAAACGAACATATACGTACAACATAAATAGGAAATAATTAGCAGACGGAAGGAGAGCCGCTTCCGCTGACCTAGTTTTTTTAGGAAAGAAGAAATCTAGTTGTAATGCTAGATGATAATGCAGCTCATCAATTATTTACTTTTTAGTTAATTTTTATTCCGAACTTAGATACCCCAAAATGGATATTACCTCGTATGTGGTAGAACAGAAGAGGATTGTAAATGAAATTTTTGATGTCTGTTGTGTTCAACCTGATTTTGTTATTTAGGTATATAAGCTAAGCTGCTTGCCTTTCTTTCTGCCTTTTCTCTTTATCTCAGCATTGGTTTCAAAAGAATGTTATCAATTGCTTGTTTGCATACTAAGCAGTCCCAGTCTTTCCTACCTTCTCATTGCCTACCGATTGGGGAGAAAAAGAAAGCCCTCTCATCAAATATTCATGTTGTACCTGTGCTAGATGCTGAGAATGCAACTAGATAGTTGGCTCACCTGCTTCCTTCCTGTCAAGGAACTTATTAAGAAGACAGGACATAAAAGGTTGCTAGGTAAACTTTAATGTCCGTGAAAGCAGATATCTTATTCCTCTGTCTTTCCCAGTTATGTCATTTAATAGAGGATTTTTGAGAAAAATTAATGGTATACATATTTTTTAAAAATGGGGAGGAGGAAGAGTGCACAGGGAGCTTGAAGCCTGGGATCATAAGATGACATGAAGGGGCTTCCAGCTCTGGATCTATGATCTGATGTCTAAAGGAACTGGGAGAGAGAATGATACTGGTTCCTAAAATGGTTAAGCTTGAAGAAATCTTAGAAGTAATTTAGTCCAAGTCCTTCATTTTATAGATTAGGTGACTGACAGATGGGAAGTGTTTTGCATTTAGTAGTTGAATTGGAATTCTAGTCCAACCCAAGCCTCCTGTCTCCTGGTATGGTGTTTCCACTTTACCATGCTGCTTATGAATAAGGGAGTATTTTCTTGTACGTTTCTAAATTCTCCGCAACTCCTAATGTAATAGTGTAAGTTAATTAAATAGTTCTTGAATAAACAGTGAAAGTTCTATGGAACATGGAGAAGAGAGCTACCTAGAAGTAGTGGAGGTACGCCTATCCTCAATGGTAGTGACTTTATGGAAAGGATATACTTAAGAAATATTAAGAAAAGGAATCCGCAGGTGACCATTGTGCACACAGCATTGCTGTAATGATGATCAGCTGTGAAAGACTTGGGTACTCTGATCCATACAGTGACCCAAGACAGTTTCTCATGATGAAAAAGTGCTATCCACTGCCAGAGAGAGATCTGATGAACTCTGAGTGCAAATCTTGCTTTTAAAAAAAAAAAAAAAAAAAGGATGACTAAGATGGAAATATGTTTTACATGATTTCACATGTATAATTGATACAATGTTTTCTTTTCTCAGTGATCATGAAAGGCGTGGAAGGGAGGGAGAGAATTTGGAATTCAAAATTTAAAAAAAAAAAGAATGTTTAAAATAAATAAATAATACATTTTTGCAAAAAAGAAAAAGTCAGCAAGACAATAATTGCCATAACATAGGAAGTAAGTTAAGACAAGAAAGTGATTGAAAATCTAAATGCTTTGGGGATTTGGAGCATAATAGTGCCCCTAATAAAGGAAAGATGAAAATGGCTAGAGGACAGGGTGATAGGGTTTAATTTTAGATTGCAGTTATAAAGCCAAGAAGAGGCTATAACCAAAAACACAGGTCAGGAAAAGAGTTGAATTTAAGGTTTAAATAAAAGTTCAGGATGTTGTCAGAAAGCAGCATGGTTTGGTAGAAGGAAGAGTGTATTAGGAGACTTAAAACTGTTTTGCCTTGACCTTTCTGTTGTAGCTGTTATCAAATCATAGAGTTTCATGTGGTTATTTTCACCCATATATTTTCTTTGTTTTTACATTGTAAGCTCCATGAAGGCAAATGCTTGGTCTCATTTTATCTCTGTATCTCCTGCTTCTAGCACAGTATGATGTATAACATGTTTAAGTACTGTTTAAACTGAAGTCCCTAATTTTAGTTAAGTCAGTATCTCTGAGCTTCAGTGTCCTCTCGTGTAAGGTAGATTTAATAATACTTGGTTAACCTACTGTTGTTGTCCAACACTTAATTAAAAATAAAATAAAAATGCTTTTGTTTTCTTTGGAAATTGATCAGTAGAGTGTTATTGTACAATAAAGAACCTAAAAGAAGTGAATCCAACCAAGTTTAATTTCTGTTCTACCAATGAGTAATTAATAATAATAATAGTTGACTTTTATATATTTCTTTAAGATTTGCAGAGCATTTTAAGTATATTCTCTCATTTTAATCACACTATTGTCATTAGTTTGACAAATCAATGAGACAAAGAGAATAGACATTTTAGTCACTTTTACAGATAAAGAAACTGAGGCTTAGGTTAAGTGATTTAGAAAATAGATTAAAGTTCATCTCAGAAAAGTTAAGTGACTTGCCCAAGGTCACACCTTTTGCTAGTGACAGTGTGGATTCAAACCCCTGGTCTTCCTGACTCCCAAGTAGCGAGTAAAAGGTTTCACCTTATCCAAAAGTTTTGATTCTTGCTTCTTTGAAATTATTAGAGGAATCCTATTTATAGACTTTAGGAAATATTGTTGATTTGCATTGCTTTGCTGATTGTCATCCACTTCTTTTTTGGGAAATAAGAAAACTAACTCCCTTAATCAATGTATAAAAATAATGCAAAATGTTTGAAAACATTTTTAATTTATGATTTTCAGGTGTGGATTTGCAGGAGAAACTGGCCCAAGATGTATAATCCCTAGTGTAATCAAGAAAACTGGAGTGTCCAAGGTACTTTAAACAACAATGTAAAATAAATATTTTATTGTAAAATTATAAATTATAACTTCAGAAAATAACAATTGGGCTAAATTTCATTTGCACTACTTGATAGAGGAAGTTTGAAGAAAAATTTTATGGTCACACTTAATACTCTTAACTTTTGATAATTAGCTCCCTTTGAAAAGCAATATGGCTTATCACAATTACTTAATAGTACAATAGAATACACAGTAGATAACCAAGAATTATTTGGCATAGGTTTGTTTTTCTTTTTTAATCTGGAAAAGGTTATCACCATTGTCAAGTAAATTTCCATAATATTTCCTGTTCCCAAGTGAAAATAATATATGACTTTGAAAACTTTTTAAAAATCATATAGCAATTTAAGTTTCCAGCTATTCTCACATAAGCTAAAAATGTAATATGTATTTGTAGTATCATATTAAAAAATAGAATCCTATAGAATTATTTTTCAAATCATGGGAATCCCACTTGGTTTATAATGTTATTGTGATACAGAAGAAATCCTGCTGACTAGTTTAAACTGGCTGACCACTTTAACCCTGATTTATGTCTGGTACTTTTCTAAATATTTTGACTTTTCACTTTTGACTTACAAAAGAATGAAATAGCTAATAAAATTTTTATATTGTCTTTCAGCACCAAATACCTATATTTGTTAACAAACTTTAAGAATTTCATGATTAAGTGAAAGTATAAAACAGATTATTTTGAACTATAAATAAGCTAGTAATAACATTTTAATCTTTTCAGTCTATTAAAGTTGTTCAGTATAATACTAATACAGAAGAATTGTATGCCTACCTAAAGGAATTCATCCACACATTGTATTTCAGGTAAGAAGAGCCTTTTATCTTTGGTTAGCAGATTTTGTGATCAGATATCTTTCTTTAAATCCATGAACATAATACCTGTCAGTAATATTTGGTTGCTTTGTGTCACATTCACTGGTTCTAAAGTAAAGTTTACCCTCCTAACATCCATTTCTACTTCCCCAATTTCAGTCTTTCTGACAGATTAGGGACTATTACTAGTTGGAAATTAGAGTGGCATGTAGGTGAAAACGATTGCCAAGTAGGATAGAAGGTACAGAAGAGCTCCCCTTTTCCCAGAGGACTTGAGGATTCAGATATTTTGGACTTTTGGCTAATTGTTTTACTTAAAGGATGGACTAGTGAACTGGTTTGTAAACAATCCTGTTTCTACATTTTAAGTTTGAAAATAATACCTAGTACAAGGAACATCAGGAAAAGATGCAGACCTCAATGGAGACTTAATAGTGACATCCTGAATAATGAGTATGTCAAAGAATATACCATAAAAACAATTAATTATGTGAACAGTAAGCCCATTTTGCAGCTGCAGCTGTCCTCCAGAAATATCTCTTAATCTCTCTCTCTGCTTTCCTCATCTGTAAAATAAAGAGGTTAAACTCAAGGATCTCAGAAGTCCCTTCCATGCTCTAAATCCATGATTGCCAATAGGTTAGCCGAACAAAAAGAGGGAGAATTAGTGATCTGAGTAAACAGCTTTTTTTAAAAACTAGAAAATAACTAAATCCAAAATCAGCATAAAAGAGAAAATTTTGGAAACTAAATAATAGGTAGAGTGGAAAACAAAAATATATAGAATTAATAAACAAAGTTGAAAAGTTGTTTCTTTAAAAAGACTAACAAAATCAGTAAACCTTGAGCTAAACTAATTAAGTGCAAGACAAATCAAATTGCTAAAAAAAAATGAACAAGGCAAAATTACAGCAGAAAAGAAAAAAATGAATTAACTGAACCTATTATATACAATTACATGTTGGAAAATCAAAAACTTAAAAGAAGTGGATGATTATTTACAAAAATGTAAAATACCTAAATTAGAAGAACATGAAATAGATATCTTAATCCACTCTCAAGAAATGAAATTGTATAAACCTTAAAACAACTACTAAAGGGGAGGGGGAGGTAACTTTGGTCCAACCAGATTTATAAATAAATTCTGTCAGATGCTTACGGAACAATTAAAATTATGTAAATTATAGTCAAAAAACTGGGAAAGAAAATACTATACTAGACTTGTTTTGTGTGACCAATAAGGCCCTAACGGCTAAACCAAGAAGAGATAAGGCAAAGAATGGGAACTGTATGCCAGTATCACCAATGAATAATGATGCAAAAATGTAAAATAATCCTAGCAGAAAGGTTACTACAGTATAGCTAAAAAAATTATTTACTATGACTAAGTTGGATACACATGCAAACCTACATACATACATGTGTGTATATAAAAAATATTAACACTCATATTACACCACAAAATTAAAGATATAGTTTGAAAATTATATCACAAAGCAGTCTTAAACACTTTGGTGCTGGTTTATAAGTCAAAAAAAATTAAAGAAGAAAAAAGAATAAATAACTTTCACAGCTATGGCTAGGGACAGAATTCTTCCCTAAACGAGGGACAGAGCATACCCCCAAAAGAGTAGCCAGTTTGTGTTATATGAAATTTAAAAGCCTTTAAAAAATCAATGCAGCTAAGATAAGGAAAAAAGAACTTAATCAGGAAAATAACCTTTCATCAAATATGTCTGGTAAGAGTTTTATATACAAGATGTATTGGGAATCACCAACATGTAAGATCAAAAGCCATTCCCTAGTGGATAAACTGTTAAAAGCTATGAGCAGACAGTTCTTAAAAGATTAAGTACAAGTCATTAACCACATGAACGAATACACCAAATCACTAATGTCAAATCAGAACAACTCTGAAATTTCACCTTACGCCCAGCAAATTGGCAGAGATGAAAAAATGGAAATACTAGGTATTAAGGATTTCAGGCAGGCAGACAACACTAATACACTATGAAAGCTGTGCTTGGGTCCAGTGATTCTGAAAAGCATTTTGGAGTGATCCTTTAAAAAGTGATTAAAATAACCATTCCTTTTAATCCAAAGATGTCACCAAGAAAGTCCATCACAGAAGAAAGATTTTACACACACACACATACACACACATTTATGCATCTCTTAATAAAATATTTGGTATTTCTACCTGAGGATGCAAAAATGTTCTCTCTATCTTTGTGTGTGTGTGTGTAGAGTCATATAATTTAAAAGTATACAGATAGAACTATTTCTCACTCTTCTTGTACACACACACACACACACACAGAGAAAATATTCATAGCAGCACTTTGCCTAGCAAAATATTGAAAGCATAGTAAGTGCCCATCATTTGAGGAATGGCAAAACAAAATGTCTTATATGAAGATAATAGAATATTATTGCATTTTAAGTAGTTATAGATATGAGGAAGTCAGGGGATTCAGAGGCAGTTGGGAAGACTTATGTTCTGATGCAGAGCAAAACAAGCAGAATCAGTCAAAATAGACTTAATGACTCCAGCAAGGTAAAGAAAAAGAAAATGGAATTGAACATTAATTATGAAGATCAAACTTTACCCTGGAGGAGAGTTAAGAAAATGGGCCTTTCTCCCTTTGTGGTAGAGTTGGGGGGCTATAGATGTGCAGAAATTGAAGTCCTTTGATGCATAAAAGTGCTGTTGTGGGGATTTGCCTTCCTTCCCTTAGCTATTTTGCTTGTTACTTTTCTTTGCTATTATATTAAAGCACGATTGTAATCAAAAGGTTTTTTCAGGTGTTCTGAGTTTCTATGCAACTACCCTGAGGGGCTACTTTAGTTATAAATTATCTTATAAATGAGTGAAGTGTCATTTCTTAATAAAGAAGAAAATCTTAAAATACCACTTTTTCTATGCATTTTTGTAATCATTTAAAAATTCACTGTTTTTCAGACATCTCTTAGTGAATCCGAGAGACCGCCGAGTTGTGGTTATTGAATCTGTACTATGTCCATCCCACTTCAGAGAAACACTCACTCGTGTTCTTTTCAAATATTTCGAGGTATCTACTTTTTAATTGAATATCTAGATTATTTTGACGTATTTTGAAAGAGGAACAATAGAGTATTTTGGTGAGGTTTTTCCACTACTTACAGTGTTGCACTGATTTTTTTTTTAAATGTATACATTGAATAATATATTCAGAAAGAGATCTTTTGGTAGGATATGTGACAGAGATGAACTGAAGGTTACTTCAGAAATAAATACTTACCTTGCTTTTAGGATTCTTTCAGTCACCTATTTTAGATCAACACTATAATTTGGAATAGTAACAGATTTTTTTGATTTAGCTAGTTTTTATTGTCCTATTTCAAAACCTCTTTCAAATTCAAAAGGAACATTCAGCAATTTGGAATTTTTAGTGAGTTTCTTTTAAGCTTTTTTATCACCTGTTGGTGCTTTCTATTCTGACTCTCCATTTATTTCTTACTTCAAGATTTCAGTGGATATAGTTACTCCCTCTCCTAGGGAAATCTCCTCCTCAGTCTTTAGGAATTACTATGGCTGAAAAAACTAATGACCACAATTGTGGCTCCTTCTGTAGTGATGAACATGCATGTTTTGGTGGGGTTTTTTAGCCCTCTATTAGAGAAGATTGAGCATTTGAACCAGATTTACCTTGAAGATCTTCATCTGCCAATTATTTTTAAATTTCTTGGTTAGAAGGTGTATCACCTAGGCAATATTCTCAGCACTAAGGGCGACTATGAATATGCTGGCATAGTTCTGATTTGCAAAGTATAACAGACTCTCCATATAGAAGGCAGATGAAAAACATTTATTCAGACACCAGAAAGCCAAATCCATCATAGTAACCAGGAAGTCAATACACATTAGCACTACAGGAGAAAAAGCCATTCCCAAGCTTCCCCACAGCAAACCCACACTCAGGAACCTGCTTGCCTGTTTCTTCTCCCTCCCTGTGCCCTAACTGTTCTCACTGACTTCCTCACAGTTCTTCTGTTCCACCTATTCAGCAAGCTCCTCCCATCACATGTGACTTAGGCTTTTGTGTGATGTAGACAGGTCACATGGGCCTATCAATGAATGGAAAAGATCTTCCCATTTAAATTACTCTTACAATAGGTAAAATTCTTTTAGTTTGATATTATAGAAGCATTTTTAAACTTTAATGTCACTTCAGAAATTATGTGGATATATGGATAACCTGCCTAATAATATTAGTTGATTCCGTGAAAATATAATGAAACAACATTACAGGAACTAGTTAAATAATAAATGCTAAATAACATTGCAGTGGGTTTCATGACTTTATGGTATGGATTTGATTCTAGTATATTAATTATTTTAGGACAAACTTATGCCAGATATACCTATATGTAAAGCTTTAAACAAATCTTAAAAGGTAAGTGGCTTAATAGATAGAGAACTGGACCTGGAGCCAGGAAGACCTGAGTTCAAATTCAGCTTCTGATACTTATTAACACTGGGCAAGTGACTTACCTGCCTCAGTTTCCTCATCTGTAAAACAGGAATAATAATAGCAATTATCTCATAGGATTGTTGTGAGAATCAAATGACATATACACTTAGCACAGTGCCTGACACATGGTAGGCGTTAAAGTAAATAATTAAGTAGGTAATTGAGAGAATATTTTTGCATCGGCAAATGGAAACATCAAGTTTTTTATTATTAAAAGTATTTATAAACTCACCTAGCTATTTTACCAACTGGTTCCTTTTTCCATAACAGAGAAATTTTTTGTTAAGATAAAAATGCTATAAATTTTGCTAATTAGGCAGATTAGCAAGCAGAAAGCTACTGCTACTTGAGATAGCGCAGTTAAAATTTCATAGGGTTGTCTTTCTTCATAAACTTTCTTGATAGATTTACTCAGGGCACAATTTTCTTATATCATTGCAGTATATTTTTCCTTAGTTAAAAGTAGAAAAGGGTATCAGTCTTAATTCTGCCCTTTTGTAAGGAGATTATAGTATTACTACTTCAATCTCTTTTAGATAGGACATATTCTTTTTAAGGAACAAAAAATGCATAGGGTTTTTTTTTTTAACACTTATAATTAGTTAGAACCTTTTCATTGTTTATATTCTTAAGCCAGGCTTACAGGACTTTCCCAAAAGGAAAAAAAATTTAATCCACATTAATTAATCCATATCTGAGGAAAACAGACTATTCCCCCTGAAGTGTTAGAAATATGTAAGCTACAATTATAGTTTCTTAAGTCTCCACTTGTTAAAGTTTTAAAGAGTTTTATCCCATATCACAGTTCCTATCTAGATGAAAAAACATAGCCAGTAATTGTTTTGTCTGCCATATATTCTGTGCTTAGAAAGTACCATCCTTTTTTTTTTTCCCCAACAGATCTTTAGCTAATCTTTGTAGCTCTAGTTAATATGATTAAAACATGCTGGGGAAAAGTGCTGTTAACCCCCAATTTTAATACATAAAGTAAGAGTAGAAACAGTTTGGTCTCACAGGAACCAAGGATTTCAGTAATTTGATGTGTCAATTTTATTTATAACTGCAGTGTAATTTTTTTAAATACAGTTTCTTTTACAAATTGTGAATGTTTAGTTATTCCTTCATAATTTTGGAAAAGATTTAATGTAACAAACAATATTTGAGAAGTACATTTGCTTTCTTTTTCTTAAATTTGAGGTCCTTTTCATGGAATTACTGAAATTTAAATTTGAAAGGGACTTCAGCAGTCATATAGTTCAATCATATTATGGAGTGACTCAGCCTTTTTCATTTAGTCTTTATTTACTTTCCCCCAGTCCACTTCCTTAATAATTCAGCAAGGCATTCTGCTAGGCAAATTCAAAAACAAAACAGTCCCTATCTTCAAGTAACTTACATTCTGCCAGGGGGATAGAATACATACATTTAAGTAATTTCCGAAGCGCTCAAAACTAGATGGGTCAGAAAAGGGTTTGCTTAAGAAATGCAACTACAGTAATACTTTGGGCATTCTAAGAGATGGAGGTGAAAAGGAAGTGTATTCCAGACATGGGGGACAACTTATGTAGAGACCCAGACACAGGAGACATAGAGAGGGTAAAGGAGAATACTATTAAGTTACTTAATGTCAATTTCTTGCTTAAAAAGTTGGTGTTTCTTCAGTTTATAAATGGTCAAAGAATAGGAACAGGCAGTTTTTCAATGAAGAAATCAAAACTACATATAGTCATATAAAAATGCTCCAAGTCAGAAATGTACATTAAAATAATGTCAACATATCTTATACCTGGCAAATTGGCTAAAATGATAGAAGGAAGAAATGACAACTGTTTGAGGGAATGTGGAAAATTTAGGACATTAATAAGCTATTCATGGTACTTGTGAACTGATCCAACCATTTTGGAGAGCAATTTAGAATTATACCCAAAGAGTTATAAAACTGTGTATACCCATTGACCCAGCTATGCCACTGTTATTTCCCAAAGTGATCAAGGAAAAAGGAGAAGAACCTGTATGTTCTAAATATTTATAGCAGTTCTCTTTGTAGTGGCAAAGAAGAAATTGAGAGGATGCCCTTCAGTTGGGAAATGGCTAAACAAGTAGTGTTTAGCCATTACTGTGCTGTAAGAAATATTACTGTGCTGTAAGAAGTGATGAGCTGGTTGATTTTAGAAAAACATGAAAAGACTTGCTTGAATAATGAGAAGTGAAACAAGCAGAACCAAGAGAATGTTGTATACAGTAACAGTGTCATTCAGAGAATAATTATGAACAACCAAGTTATTTTGAGTATTATAAATACTCAAATCAGTTACAAAGGATCTATGAAAGAAGATGCTATCCATCTCCAGAGAAAGAACTGATAAATGCTATGCATAGTATGGTTTTACATATACTTATTTTTCTTAAATTGGTATAACAGAAGTTCATAGTTTCTTATGTAATCCTCTTGCTTTTCTTTATATTTTGAAATGTTTTTTGTTGCTATTTTAAATTCCCAATAAAAAGAAAAAAAATTTTAAATATTAAATACTGAAAAGATAAGTGGGAACTATATATGGAGGATTTTAAATGTCCCTTCTCACATATATCTTCCTGCTTCTGCATTAGAACCTAGAGGTCAAGAAAAGTTATTTTCCTCCTTTATAACAGCCCTTTTTTGAACTCTCAATAAAGATAAATGGATTAATCAAGTAAGCATAAGACTTTATTATAAGTATAATTGGTAAGAATCATAATTCAGTTTTATTTTCTTTTCAGTTCTGAATTTTCTCCCTTCCTTACCCATTGAGAAGACAAGAAAAACAGCCCATTACCAAAATACAGTTATATGAAATAAATTCCTTCATTAGTCATGTCCAAAAAAAAAAACCAAAATATTTGCTTTGATCCACCCTGATTCTGTTAGCTCACTATCTGCAGGTGAACAGCATGTTTCATCATAAGTCCTTTGGAATTATGGTGGGTCATTAAGTTGATCAGAGTTATTACGTCTTTCAGAGTTGATTATATTTACAGTATTGTTATAATCATATAAATTGTTCTTCTGGTTCTGCTCACTTCACTTTGTATCAGTTCATACAAGTCTTCCCAGATTCTTCTGAAACTATCATTTCTTACAGTGCAATAGCATTCCATTACATGCATATATCATAATTTATTTAGTAATTCCCCAGTTGATGGGTGTTCCCTCAGTTCCCAGTTCTTTGCCACTTCGTATGAAGTGCAGTAAGAAATAACTCATTAACAAATACATCATTTAATATGTAAAGGAACCTCCTCATATTGAAACTCAATTTAGATTTTTTGTTTTTTTTTTTTCTTTAGGTTCCATCTGTATTGCTTGCTCCCAGTCATCTGATGTCTCTTCTTACACTTGGGATTAATTCTGCCATGGTGTTAGACTGTGGATATAGGGAAAGCATGGTGTTACCTGTATCTTTTGCTGTCAGTAAATTCAAGAAAAGATTCACTGGGCAAAACCACTATTTATTAATATGTTTTTAACTAATTGTAATTGTTTACTGCAGCTGCTTCTCACTGTATTGTATACCTTGTGGATATGTGATAATATGGGGAAATATAAGAAAATTGACTGCTGAGTTCACAGGGTCTTTGATTTAGATCTCTAGTAGAAAAAGAGGACAGATATCATTTGTTCATAGGATCTTGTAGGACCAAAGAATCATTGATTCTAAGCTGGAAGAGACATTAAAAATTATCTTATAATTCTTGTGGTGTGAAGGATGTAATTGATATATTTTAAGCTTTACAAATCCCAAAAAATGTTTAAAGAAGGTGGAGCATACATTTTCTTTAGGCTGGTATCATAGAGAAATGTGGCAGCCTTTGGGTTTTTTGAGAAGAAACAAGAGGAAGGACTTACTTCTTCATATTGTTCATACATTCCACCGATATTGAGCACCTGCTGTGGAAAGGCAGCATGCCTGGAGCATTTTGGGATGCAAAGAAGAAAAGGTTGGTCCTTGTGATCATGGAGCTTATAGCAGGGAAAAGAAACATCTAGTCTCAGTAGAATGTGAAGATGCAATAAGAAAGGGATGAAGCACTATTGGAGATCAAAAGAGGGAGGGATTTCTTCCAGCTGGGAAAGGATATAAGCCTTTTGAAAAAAATGGTAAACCTGCGATTACCTAAGCATAGAGAGATCCAATTGTGCCAGTTCCCTCCACTGATAGAGCTTAGCAACTGTTCTGTAACTTAGAATCATAAAGAGTTGACTAAGGTTTAGGGAGCTTCAGTGTCTTGACTGTGGTGATACAGACAGTGTGTGTGTCCAAGATAGGACTTGAAATCAGGTCTCCCTGACTGGCCCTCTGGCCATGATACCCTTGTTACCTTTCACAAGAATAATAAAAGTTTTCAACCAGATATTGATTGAGAATCCTGATGAAATATGTAGGCAAATTACTTATTGTTTTTATTGGTGTCATAAGATATCCTTAACTACTTTATAGATT
This sequence comes from Bettongia penicillata ogilbyi, assembly GCA_023548195.1. Lineage (NCBI taxonomy): Eukaryota > Metazoa > Chordata > Mammalia > Diprotodontia > Potoroidae > Bettongia > Bettongia penicillata. The sequence continues at coordinate 6,643,161 of JAJHZJ010000466.1, forward strand.
TATGAAGGTATACCAATTCTGAATTGTTGGGGAGCCCTCCCCCTAGGAGGAAAGGCCATTCACAAGTAAGTTTTTTGGGAAACTGATGTATGTTCTCTGAAGACAAAAAACACATGCAGTTGTTTGACATTAATCAATAGAAAGCTCTCTAATATGGAAATTATTTTAATTGTGCTAATCTTCCCCCTTTCTGGTGCTCTATCTTTATGGACAAGAGGCTATTTTAGCAAAATGCATAACACATAATGATATAAAAATGTTTTTTAGATCTTTTGCCTCATCTTTTATTCAAAAGATATGTCAAATTAAGTTTAGGATATTAGGTACAATATACTTGTGTCACTAACTTTATTTTTAAAAACTTCAGGGAGTTGGAAACTCAGCTATTGGAGCAATGTACTGTTGACATAGGTGCAACTAAAGGACAGAGTCTCCCATCAGTAATGAGTAAGAAATGTTTAAATTAAACTAAGCATGTCGAAAATACTTTATGCTTGTTTCTCATATGTGTCTCCTTATTGTTATCACCAGTAAGGAGAAGGCACTGTTCGTTCTGTAAACCTGAGATTATTCATTTGGGAGCATGTACTTTTTTTTAACACCTTGATAACTTTTTTAAAGTAATTAATTTCTTTGTAACCTTATGTATTTTATTTTATGCATTTTTAAAACATTTTGAGGAGTCTATTAGCTTTACCATACTACCAAAAAGATCCATGACACAAAAAAGTTTGTCACTGATATAAGCTGATATGCAATTTCCTTAACTCCAAATTGAAATACAAAGTGGCTCCTCTTCAGTGTAGTACAAATTGACACTAAAAGTATGAAGAGTCTCTAATAATAATTTACCAAGTATGGCATCACAAGGCAATTTCATCAAATGTCTGCTAGGGCACCAGGGCCAATGACTGATGAATTTTAAAAGGTGTCAAGTACAATTTGTCATTGTGCACATTTTTACTACCAAAATAGTTATTTCTTTTCCATTTGATTTCTTTTCTTTTTAACAGCCTTTGCATTTATAATATTTTATTTGTATAGAAATATAAATATATTTTATTTTTACCTATTGTAATTTTTTATTCTAAATATAATTTCTCTCTTAGGCTCAATTCCAGAAGTTATTTTAGAAGACATTAAAGGTAATATTTTATACAGATTTAAACCCTGATTTTTTTCATTCGCTCCTAAAATGTTAATTTGGTTTCAGATTTCATAATACACGTGGGTATATATGCCCAGTGCATACATATGTAAATATATTGATGTGTGTGTAGTTTTCTAGGAACAAGATTATATGGTACATGCTACCTTTAAAAAAAAACACACATTTATTAAAACTCTAAAATGGGAAGAGTACTTTGCTTCTACTTGGTCTCCCAGATTCATCTCAGTATTCCAGTCCATTCTGCATACATTGCCAAAATAAATTTCCTTAGGGGCAGAATTGACCATACAGTTCCTATACTCAATAAACTCCAATGTCTTCTCATTGCCTCTAACATCAAATATAAATTCATTTGGGGTTTTAAAGCCTGAAAACTGTCTCTACTCTTTCTTTCCAGCCTTATTGGACATTACTGTCTCTCCCACACTTTCCGGTTCGGCCACACTAACCTCTCTGTTCCTCATACAGAGCACTCCATCTTTCTTCACAGTGCCTTTGTACTACTGTCCATTCTCCATTCCTGGAATCATGCTACCATTTTAAAATATTTTCTTCTTTTACCAGTAGATTTATAGGGGTCTGTGGTAGTAATTCATGGTATTTTATTGAGGAAATTCTATTACTACACATTTTTTAGAGAACAAATATTTTTACAGGGATAAAGACTTGAAATGACAGTTTGTTTTTTAAAGCATTGTATTAATGTTGTGTTTAGCATTTTAGTATTCTTTTTTTCCTTACCTGACGTGAATTACATACTGATATTTGATTGGCCCTCTATTCAAGAATTATGAGATTTGGCCCAAGTATGTATATTCTTACTTTGCTATTGCCAACATACTGAAAATCATTTTAACTTTCATTTTTATTATTCATGCATTTTATCAGAATTTTCCTAGTTTTTTCTGTTTGCCATTAATTCACTGAAAAATGAAAACTTGTAAAATATTTTTCTAAATAATTTATCTTTTGTGTACAACAATACCTCATCATGTTGTGGAAGGGCCCTAGATTTTTGAAGACTGTGCCAGCAGATCTCAAGCTTTGTCATGTCCTTTCAGGATGGTAAGGCTTCAAATAGAACCTAGCAAAAGATTGTCGTCCAAAAGTCAGCATATTTTTAAAGAGGCCCATCACCTCAAAGTTGGCCACCAGGTGGCAGACTTACTCAGGTTACTACAGTTTATGAAGTGTCTACTGCAGTGTGTAGGACTTTTGATCTCTATCAGTGGAGGAAGTACTTAAGTTGATACAATCACAGATTTTTTGAAGTTTTATAGAAGGCTGACATAAACACTCTAGGATACAATAAGACATATGCTAAATATATGGATAATCATAAAATGATGGAATTTTAGGGATAGATGAGACCTTAATAGATAATCTAAGTCAAAATTTTCATTTTAGAGGTGAGAAACATAAGATCAGAGGTTTAGAGCTAGAAGGGACTTCAGAGGCCATCTAGTTCAACCCCCTCATTTTACAGATGAAGAAACTGAGGCCCAGTAAGGTTAAGTGACTTACCCAAGGTCACTCAGAGAGTAAACTTTAGAAGTGGGATTTGAACCCAGGTTCTCAGACTCCAGAGCCCATATCCTTCCCACTGTAACAAAATAGTGAGACCTTCAAAGCTTAAGTAACTTACCAACCATACCACATTGCATTCCTATGTATTTCTTATAATTTGAAGGTGGTGGGGATGTTAAGAGTTAATTTATGCCAGCTCCTTATTTTATGAAGGAGGAGACAAAGGCCCAATGAATCTAAATGACTTGCTCAGGTTCATACAGCTAGTAACAGAACTGGAACTCAGTTGTCAGCTTGAAATCCAGTGTCTTTCCAGAGCACCTTATTTTAAATTTTCGAAGTGTGTGATTCATCTCCAACTGTAATCAAAGCCTTTTTTTAGAAAGCTGGGACTTTCACTGATAGAACGTTATCTGAAACTACCTTCAGATTGTTTTGGGGAGAATAAAATGATAAATATGAAAGTACTGAAAATGTAGGAGAATTGGGTAAATGTGTCAGACATACTTGTAGAGAGTAAAAGTGAATGATTTGTTTTGTCTATGTTTGATTTATCGCAAAGCACACTTATTCACCACTTTTACCACCAAACTGTTCTTTTCTGTTAAGTACGTACTTGTTTTGTGAGCGATCTACAGCGGGGGCTTAAAATGCAGGCAGCAAAGTTCAACATTGATGGCAGTAGTGAGGTGAGTTTGAAGTACCCATTTATTGCTTGTTCAAAGATTGGAAATCATGCTATCTTTTGTAATACTTCTGTTTGTATTTTTAGCGACCTTTGCCACCCCCAGATGTAGACTACCCATTGGATGGAGAGAAGATTTTGCATGTAATTGGATCAATCAGGTTGAACATTTCTTTTTCTAAGCTGAATAATGAATCAAGGTTGAATTAAAATTTTATTTGCATACTTTATCATAAGAATTTTATTTATAAGAATTTCAGTAGTTTTATAATAATTTAGCTTAGCATCAGTCTTTTAACAACATGATTTTAAGAATCAGAATCTTATCACAGGAAGCACCCTTAGCTACTAGCTCAACTCCCTTATTTTACAGGTGAGGAAATTGAAGATCTAAGTTAGTCACAGAGGCAATAGCTAGAAACAGAAACAGTTCTAGAAGTTACATGTTCTGATTCTCAGCCTGGGCACTCCATAGCATAGAGACCTGTCATTCATGATTAATTTAGTAAATGAATCTATAACTAGATTTTAGAGTTAATTAGGAACCACATCACCTTTATGTGTATCAAATGTTCACCCTCCTACTTATTAAATGCTTATTAAGGGCTTAAAATGTGCCAAACACTATGTTAAATCCTGTAGATACAAAGACTAAAATGAAACAATCATTGCCCTCAAGTATTTTACATTCTAATGGGTAAAATAGTTCATGTATATACCCAGAATATGTACACAGTGTATTTGGGGAGGGAGGTCTCTAGTAATTACGGAAATCAGCAAATGCTTTGTGTAGAAGGTTTCATTTGAACTGAGTCTTGAAGGAACTGGGGATTCTCAGAAGTGGAGATGAGGACTTGATGAATAATGGTGTGGGGACTAGCCAGGGCAAAGGTAAGGAGATAGGAGACAGATGGTTTTATATGTTCTGAATAGCAGGTAGGACAACCTGGCTGCATCACAGAATGAATTGAAGGGTGGTAATGTATTAGAAGACTAGAAAGGCAGAAAAAGTTCAGTTTGTAAAAAGATTTAAATGACAAGAGAGAGGAGTTTATATTAATTGATCCTAGAAGTAATAGGGAGCCAGTGGAGTTTGTTGAATAAGGAGGTGACTTGGTCAGACTTGTATTTTAGAAAAATCACTTTGGTGACCATATGTGAAGGATGGAGTGAGATGTGAAGAGAGGTTTGAGATGAGACCAAGTAGGAGTCGATCACAGTAGTCCAGGTGAAAGCTGATGACCTGAACTAGGATAGGTTCTTTCTGCGTGGTGAGAAAGGGTCATGTGCATGAAATGTGGAGATAGAAAGGACACGATTTGACAGCTGATTGAGTATGTGGCTAAGTGAGAATGAGGTGTTAAGGGTGACAGTGAGATTGTAAAACTGGGTGACTGGAAGGATCCTCACCAGTGATAGGGAAGTTCTAAAGAATATGTTTGGGGGAAAATATGAATTCTGTTTTAGTCATGTTGAGTATACAATGTCTATGGTACATCCACTTCAAAATATCCAATAGGAAGTTCATGTTGGGACTGTAGTTCAGAAGAAAAACTATATTTATAGAGCTAGAAGTCATCTCCATAAAGATGGTAATTGAACACATTGCTGATGAGATCACCAAGTGAGAGGAACAATGGAATATAACCATAGGATATACCCAGTTGTAAGTTATTTAAGTTAGTAGGCATGACATGGATGATGAGCTAGTAAAGGAGACCAAGAAGGAATGGTCAGACAGGTAGAAAGAGAACTAGGAGAGACCGATGTCATTAAAACCCAGAGAGGAAAGACTATCCAGGAGTCAGAGAATCAAAAAGGGTGAGAATTGAGAAGAGGCCATTTAATTTTGAAATCAAGAGATTATTAAGAATTTTGAAGAAAACAATTTAAGTTGAGTGATGTAGTCAGAAGCCAGATTATAGGCATTTTAGGAAAGAATGAGAGGAAAGGAAATGGAGATACCAAATATCTATGGCTTTTTCAGGGACCTTAAATGAGAAAAGAGGAGAAATACATAGTTAGGAATAATGGAATTTATTGAAAGTTTTTTTAAGTAGAATGGAGACAGAAGGGTGTTTTTAGATGTCAGGATAAATAAATGGTTGATAGGGAGAAATTGCAGACAAAGGGGAGTATAAAGATAATAGTGTGGATGGTATTCTCAAGAAGACATTAGGGAATAAGGTCAAGGGTGTAAGTGTTGTCCTTGGCAGGAAGAAGAGCTGCCTTTTTAATTCAGGCTGGAATAAATGAGAAACTATTGAGGGAGGACATCAAGAATTGTGAGATGAGGAAAGAGAAGGAACTCTTTGAAAATGACTTCAATTTTTTTGATAAGTTGAAGTGAGGACTTTAGCTGGGGCAGAGGGAGCAGGGGGATGGTACTGCACTGAGAGGCTCAGAGAAAGAAGAGAACATCTATCACAGAATGGTAAAGAGAATTAATTTAAGAGGGAAAAAGGATTCCTTACACAGGACCCAGTTGAGATTAGATAATATATATTTGTAGTGGACTTAATTAGTACAGTTTCATAACTTCTATTCAGTTCTATTCAGCAGCACAGTTGACATCCGTGGGAGTAACCCATGGATGAGTTTACTCTTTATTATTCACTAAATTTATTTTCTGATAGTGGCATGTGTCCTTTTTGTATTTTACATTTCAGTAATTCAAGACACTACTTATCAGGTACCTACTATGTGCAAAGTTCTGTACTGAATACTGAGGCTATGAAGACAAAAGTGGAACAGTTCCCAAAGATCTTATACTGAGGAAATACAGTGTATACAATGATGAATAAATACAAAGTAATTTGAAGAAGGAAAGAGCAATTTAAAAAATGGGGGTTTCAGTAAAAGCTTTCATAGGAAGCAATACCCAAGCTAAGTCTTTTGAAGTGAGCCATGCATTAGGACAGATAGAGGTTTGGATATATTGCATTCTAGGAACAGTCTGGAATGAAGGCTAAGACTTGCAGTGCCCAATGCTCAGAATAATTGATAGGCCATTTTGTCTACAACAGAGGTTCCCAGAGGGTGGTTCATGGACCCCTTGGGGTCCCTACAACCCTTAAATAGGATCATAAAGTCAAAATTTTTCACAGTATACAGAGACATCTTAATTTCTAATATAGTAATTATGAATAGATATAAATAGCCTTCATAACTAAAGCTCTTAAAAAGATTCTCAAAATCAAAGGGGTTCTTTACAAAAGGACCTAAAAACTTGAGAACCTCTGGTCTAGAACATAGAATATTATGAAATAAATCTGGAAAATAAGTTAGAGATGCTTCGTAAAGGACTTTGAATGCCAAGGTAAGTAACTAGTTTGTATTTTATTTTAGAGGTAATAGCCACTGAAGAGTTTTGAGCAGGAGAGTAACGAGACCTGACTTTGCCTTAGGAAGATTATTTTGTCGGCTGTGTGAAGGATAGAAAGGAGTCAGACAGGAAGCAGAAAGACCATATATCAGAAGAACCCATGTAAGGGGTAATGAGAGCCTGAATTCAGGTGGCAGTGTGAACATAGTCAAGGGGATAGGTGCAAGAGAAATTTTAGAGGTAGAATCAATAAGACTTGACAGCTGTTTGGATAAGGGCAATGAGAGATAGAGTGAATCCCAACTCCTTGACAAGCCTCTTATAACAAAGTGAAGCATACAATGTGGTGACCTCATCTGCAGCATGCAGCATTCCCTGTCTGTAACGCCTTCCTTCCTAAACAGCCTCCCTTCTTAAAAATCAACAGAAATTTATTTTCTCTCCTTGCTAACCCACATCTTATTAGGGAAAAAAGAAGAAACAAATTCCTTATAACAAATACCCAGTCAAGCAAAATAAATTCCCTCAGGAATTTTATGCAAAAGTGCAAATGACCCAGTTTATATCCTCTGTCCATCACCTTTCTGTCATGGATTCATCATTCATGTTTCATCAGCAGTCTTCTGGAATCATGAATGGTCATTATATGGATTATAGTTCTTACAGCTTTCACAGTTGTTTATCTACTGTGTTATTATTATTGTATAAATTGTTCTCCTTGTTCTACTCATTTTATTCTTCATCAGTTTATAATAGTCTTCAAAATTGTTCATTTTTATAAAATTGCTATTATAGTATGAATTATTCTCATGTGCTTACTTTACTTGAAATCATTTTATAAAAGTCTTTTTTTTAAATCTCTTCATTTCTCATAGCATAACAGTATTCCATCGTTAGTAAATAAGTAGTGACGCATATATGAATATCACATCTTACTGTTAGGACAATGTATTTGAATGTACTTACAAGCCTTTTTGGTCTTTTCCTCCACCATTGTCACTGTCCCAAGGCTAGAAGGAAATTGAGTTCCTCATTAGCCAAGACTTGACTTTCAGGGAATCAGTGGGACAAGGAGAAAGCACACCCTGCATACTTTTATCCCAGTGGTCTCTGACTTCTTGGAGTATAGTTTAAGCCCAGAGGATTCCACAGATAAATTAGTTTGGAAACGCCATTCTACAACTTAACCTACCATTCAGCAAGCATACTTAGTACAATTGTTACTGGCTAGCCAGACAAATATTACAATATTTCCATGAGAAATTGTGTTGATTTCCACCTTGAGATAGGAGAAATTCATTTTCCTTTACCCTGGCAGTGGGATTAGAGTGACAGTGTAACAGAATTTTTAACTGGAGGGGACCTCAACAGGTCCACCTAATAGCTGAAAAGGAGTCCTCAGAATGTATCTGATAAATGGGCACCCAATCCCTTCTTGAAAACCCCCAATGAGAAGGGGGTCACATTGCTTCCTGAGGCAACACATTGTTGAAGTCATTGCATTATGTTTCCCTTTGTTAAAAGAGACTCCTCATAGAGTTGGGGTAATATGTAAATGTAAAAAACAGTAATAAAACTTAAAAACAAAAGCAGCCCATAGTTCTTGTCCTTAAAAAATTGTTCCTGAAAATGGAGCCCAAATTACCTCTTTGCAGCTTCCACTATTTGCCCTAGTTTTGCCCTCTGGGCCAAATAGAACAAGTTTAATCCCTTTTCCACAGAACAGCCCTTATCTGCAGATAGCTGTCATGTCCGACCTGATTCTTCTCTTCTCCAGACTAATTACAGCCCCTTCTGTCTGACAAAGCCCTTGACAACCTGATTTCAGTCCACCTTTCCCTCTTACACACTTTCTCAGCCAGTATGGCTGTTGTTACTCACACATATCTCTCCCTTGCTCCTTCACTTGTTTCAGTGCCTTTACATAGGTTATCACCCTTGCCTTCAATTTCCTTCCTTCATAGCTCTAATATTTAGAAACTCTAGTTTCCTTCAAAATTCAGCCCAACCTTCTATATGAAACCTTTTCTGAACTACCCAGCTATAAGTGCCTCCCCCCCAAAAAAAATAAAATTAAAATTAACTCGAATTTTGGATGTTTTACACATACATACTGTGTTAACCAGTAGAACTTAAGCTCTTTGAGGGCAGAATGGTTTCATTTCTGTCTTCGTATTCCTAGTGCCTACCAGAGTGCTCAGCACATAAATGTTTAATAACTGCTTGCTGATTGGTTGTTCCTTATGTGGCATAAACTCATGTATACCTCAGCTCATCAATGTCCTTCCTAAATTGTGGTTTCCAGTGCTAAAAATATTATTCCAAATGTGGTCTAACCAAAGAAGATTATATAACGTGTGTCCCATCCTTAGTTCTAGAAGCTCTGCCCTCTCAGTGCAGCCCAGGGCCAAATTAACTTCTTTGGCCACCACATCTCCTTATTGAATTATATTGCTTACTCTCTACTATCTACTACTTCTCTTTCTCAGACAACCATGCCTCCCCCATCTTGTAGTTGTAAAGTCAGTTTTTTGATACCAGTTGTTAAATTTTCCATTTATCATCTCTGTTAAATCTCGTGTTATTAGATTCAGCCTGATGTGCCACCCTGTACTGTATTTTTGCTAGGCAGTGAGATCAGGTTAAAGGACAAGAGCACCAAGAAAAGAGATGTTGTTTGGATGTATGGTTGAGGGAGAATAATGTCAGATTAGATTACTTTCCAGGGTTGGAGGGAATGGTAGAGGAAGTGAGGAGAAGAAGCCTGACCCACATGGGCAGGTTCCAGAGCATGAAAAGAGCACAATAAGTTAAAAATGTGTCAAACTGATCAGGAGTCAAGAATGTAAGTTCCTCTATGCTCTCAGGGTTATAAAAATATGCATACCCTTTGACCCAGCAATACCACTTCTAGGTCTGTATCCCAAAGAGATCATAAAAATGGGAAAAGGACCCACATGTACAAAAAATATTTATAGCAACTTTTTTGTGGTGGTCAAGAACTGGAAGTCAAGGGGATGCCCATCACTTGGGAAATGACTGAACAAGTTGAACAAGCAGGTGGCTGAACACCTGCTGAGAGAGCTTCTTGTTTTTAACAAGAACTGTCTACATTGGGAATCTAGATTCTCATCCTAGAGCTGTCCTGTTCTGGGCAACATGATTTGGCACATGACTTTTTCAAATCCAGTGTCCATAGTTCAAGATTTTAGAATTTCTCTAATAGAGTGTGTATGTGTGTGTGTGCACATATACACATATATGCATGTGTGTATATATATGTATTGTCTAGGCATATGTAAGTGTAGGTGTGCTCAGATATACATATGCATATGTATAATATATTTGAGGCAACTAGGTTCTGTTGTGAAACTTGAAGTCAGCAAGACCTGATGAATTGTATCATAAGTGGCTCTGAATAAGTCGCTTGACTTCTCTCTGCCTCTGTCTGCCTCATTTTTCTCATTTGTAAAATGAGATTAATAAAGTACTCCATCCTCATGGTTGGTGTGAGGATCAAATGAATATTAAAGTACTTTGCAAACTTTAAAGTGCTGTATAAATGTTATCTATTATTTTATCTAAAATAGACAGTTCTGATGAACAATGAAGGGGGCCCAAAATTAAACAGGAGCAAGATGGGCTAGATTGCTTTCAGAAAACTGAAAAGCTCTTTTACTGTCCCAAAGCTTCTGTGAAAACAAAGGCCCATCTTTTCAAAACTAATATTTTGCCAGTGTTCCTACGAATGAAGAACTCCAAAGAACAGGGATAAAGGACATCATCAAGTCATTATATGACAGGGAAAAAAGATGAACTGGATATGTAGCAAGAACAAGAGATAACAGATAGCCCAAGAGTTCCACTGGTAGCCTTAAAATGTGCATTGGGTGGATTCCCAGCGGCAAACTTTTGGTAAAACAGACAAAAGTCACACAAGATGGACAATCATGAATGGATTATGTACTGTATCATGTTAGAGCATTCTTAAATCAGCAAGATCATAAATACTTCTAAATCTGTTTAGTAACAACCTGTTTTGTTATTAAATTATGCTGTATCATTTTAGAATTATTTTTATGTTATATTCATTACAGTAATTGCTGTGATACTAGTAGTTTTTTTTTTCTCACTAGAGATTCTGTTGTGGAAGTTCTATTTGAGCAAGATAATGAAGAGAAATCGGTAGCCACTTTAATATTGGATTCACTTATACAGGTATTCCTGTTATTTTAATGAATCGATAAAATTCAGTATAACAAATATAATTCAGCAAATGATTACAAAGGGTGTACTATGTATAGAAATTATAAATTCCTACATATTCTGATTGTATTGCATTCTTTCAATTCCATTCAAGAAACATTAATTACCTACTACCTACAAGGTATTATACTAGGTGCTGACAATACAAAGACAAATATGAAAAGGCCTTGCCCTTGAGGAGTTTATATTCACACTCTACTGGAGGATAAACATATTCACAGCTGTTAAGGTAATTTGAGAGCGGAAGAATACTGACAGTTGGGGAAATGAAAGAAGGCAGGTAGAAGGAAGAAATTATGTCATCTGAGCTGGACATTGAATGAAGATAGGACTTCTGAGAGGGGGTGCTTGGGGGATGGCTTACGTACAAAGACGGTGGAAAGTTGAGTTGTAAGAGGTAGTAAAGCCCTAAACTAGGAGAGTGGCACTGTCAATAGAGAGAAGGAAATAGGGGCAAGATGTGGAGGTAGAATTAACATTTCCCAAAGCAGCTATTGAAATATGAGTAATGAGAATGAAGGAAGAGTCAAGATAATGACATTATAAACCTGGGTGACTACAAGGATAGTAGAACCCTATACAGTTTATTTCTCAAGGAGTCTTTATCTCTGTTACATTTTTCATATCTGTATTAGAATATTACCGGAATTATCATATATTGGTAATTGCACATGTAGCTTCAGAGTCACAAAACTGAGTACCACTGCCTTAGAAAATAGCATTTGCTTTTAGGTCCCTTTTCTGTAATTATTGCAGCACCTATGAATAAATAAAGATGCACATGCTCATTTTTAGAGTGGAACGTTTCAAGGAAATTACATTTATTTTCTCTTTTAGTAAGAAAAATTTATATGTAGTATCATAATTTTTCCAACTGTATCATCACTTGTGAGAAATCACCATTGAAAGATTGTGTAAGTCACATAATTATTTCTTAATGCAAATGATCACCAAACATTTTATTATTCTAGGTTCATTTTTTAAAAGTCAGGTTGTTCCTGTACATATAATAACTTGTTTTCTTTTGTCTTTATTACTAGTGCCCAATAGACACAAGGAAGCAGCTAGCAGAGAACCTGGTAGTCATAGGTGGCACTGCTATGCTGCCAGGATTCTTACATAGATTAATGGCAGAAATCAAGTATTTGGTAGAAAAACCAAAATACAAAAAAGCACTTGGCACTAAGACATTCCGAATTCATACTCCACCTGCAAAATCTAATTGTGTGGCCTGGTTGGGAGGTAAGACTTCAATTTTAAAGTACTATGTTTAGCATGTTAAAAATAAATTTAAATCTTCAGAACTTAATTTTTTCTTGTATTGATGATACTTGTTCATTCAATAACCATTACTGTGTTTTTAGTGGTATTGATACATGGTTAAGTACAATTATAATTCTTTATTCAGAACTATTAAGTGTACCATAAGAATGCATGCGCACACACACGCATATATGTATATATTTTACTTTGAATGCTTAAATAGTAACAATTGTCTAATAAATTTATTTCTCTTGTCATTCAGGTGGAGGTATGAAGTATAAATTAACATGGTTTATTTAAAGAACTAGCTTTATTTAAAAGCCAAAACTAACAATTGGGGGAATAAAGGAAAGCAGGTAAACGTAAGAGATGATATCACCTGAGCTGAACATTGAATGAAGATATGACTTCTGAGAAGCAGCAGTGGAGGGAATAGAGAAGTGAAATCGAGTGCTGTGTGTGAGGAAGAAAGAAAAGGCCAATTTGGTAGTACCATAGCATACAAGAGAAATAAATATATAATCAAGGTTAGAAATATAGATTGGGGCCAGATTGTAAAATGCTTTAAAAAGCCAAAGTAGTTCATATTTTATCTTGGAGAAAAAAAGAGAATCATTTGGAGCTTATGGAATCAGGTGTAAGCATTGGGAAGTATGGATATATTTAAAAGATTATACACGATGATAAGGTTAAACTTAATGCAGTTGGTTGGTTCAGTACTGAGAAATCTATAAACATACATATAACGTATATTAATCATATAATCAAAAAATCATATTAACAAAATAATAAAAATCACATGATTGTATCAATAAACAAAATTATTTTGACAAAGTAGCCAGCCACTTACATTAAAAGTATTTTCTTTTAGAAATAAATGGATCCTTTGTTAATATGAAACAGCTAGGTGATGCAGTAGATAGAGTGCTGGGCGTAGAGTCAGGAAGATTCCTCTTCTGAGTTCAAATTCAGCTTCAGACAATTTACTAGCTGTGTAGCCCTGGGCAAGTCACTTAACCCTGTTTGTCTCAGTTCCTTATCTGTAGAATGAGTTGGAGAAGGAAATGACAAACTACTATCCTTGCCAAGAAAATCCCAAGTGGGATCACGAAGAGTCAGACATAACTGAAAAATGACTCAACATTATTAATACGGTATCTAAAACAAAGAGTCAGTACTATTTATAATAGAATAATGCTACAAAGGGTCTTTGCAGTGAAATCAGAGTAAAGCAAGGATGTCCGATAATACCTCTATTATTTGATATAGCAATAAAAAAAATTGAAATTGGAGGAATAAGCATAGGCAAAGAGTAAACAAAATTATCACTTTAGTTTACTGAGAGTACCCTAGAGATTCAGCTAAGAAATCAGTTGAAACAATAAAGTAAACAAAGTAGCAGTATGTTAAAAATATGTAAATGAAAGTCATAAGTGTTTCTATATATTATTCTTTTAAAAGTTAGCAGGAAGAGATAGAAAAAGAAATTGCTTTCAAAATGACTGCAGAATGTATAAAATACCTGAGAGTCTACCTGTTGCAGTTTAGGCTGTGGGACACCAAAATCTGTTACGGTTTCATGCTGTGTTGTGGTGGAATCATCTCAAAGAATTCAGAGTACGACCACCTCTAATCCAGGTATAGGCATTTATTGAGATTGATGCCTCTCATGAAGTGGGCTAAGTTCCAAAAGGAACTAGCAACTTCAGAGAACGCAAGAGGGATTTTTGTAGAGTAAAGATGCAGTTGCATAATAGAAATTATGAATATTAAAAAGGCAGGAGAGGTTTGTTAAGGGATTAGGTAATGGAACTGCACCTGCGATTACCCACAGTGCATACAGACAAACCCATTTAGAGGGGTATGTATATATGATAATAATATTATGATAAGCCTCTTTATGTCATGCGTTTACTCTAGGTCAGTTCTTTACTATTTTAGTAGACAAAATAACAACAGAATTCACCTGGCAGAGATAAAGGTCAAGTATCTCAAGGGAAATAAATGGCGGGGGGGGGGGGGGGGGGGGGGGGGGGGGGGGGGGAGCGGAGAATGAAGGCCATATAGTGCTAGATGGTACCATACTCTAAAGCAGTAATCATCAAAAATTGAACTTTTGGTTCAATTTTTAAAATAGAAAAGTGGATCAATGGAAGCAATTAGATGTTAGTGAGTTCCAGAAACAATCAAATATAGTAGCATAGTGTTTGATAGACTCAACAACTCCAAATAATAAGAACTTTCTCTGAGAGAAACTGCTTGGGAATACAGAAGAGGAATCTGGCAGAAATTCTGTTCTGAGCATCGTTTCAAATCATGTACCATAATAAGCTTCAAACATATCCATGGCCTAGATGATGCTAATAGCATTTATGTAGCACCTACTCTGTGCTGGGCACTGTACTCAGCACTTTACAAATGTCATCTGATTTCATCCTTGCAATAACTTTGGAAGTAGGTGCTATGTATTATTCCCTTTCCACAGTTGGGGAAACTGAAGCAACAGGTTAAGTGCCTGCCTAGGGTCACTCAGCTAGTCTGTGTTTAACATAAAAGATCTTATTATAAACAAAGAAACAAGAAAAGAAATACTTTTCATAAATATGGTAAGGGAGGAATCATGATCGCACAAAAGATGGAACAGATCACAGGAGACAGAATGGACAGTTTTAATTCCATGAAATTGAAGTTTTTGCAAAAGCAAAATTAATTTAGAATTAAAAGTGAAAGTTAACTGGGAGAAAAATCTCTGCATCAAATTTCTCTGATTAAGATCTGATATCCAAAATGAATTGATATAAAGAACAAGAAATTCCCCAATCAATAAGTGATCAAAGGAAATTAATAAACATTTCTCAAAAATAGAAATGCAAGCTGTTAACAATCATATCACTAGTAATAAGAAGAAGAGAAATTCAGATTAAAACAAGTCAGAGATTATACCTTTTATCCACTTGATTGACAAAAATTACAAAGTCAGCAAATTATTTTTAGAGCCACTATGCTCCCAGTACAACTACACTAGTGCTGGTAGAGTATAAATTGGTCCGGTTATTTTTTAAAGCTATACCCAAAACATCATGAAATTGTGTATACATAATATCATGTGCCTCAGCAATTTTACTACGAGGCATATACTTCCAAAGATATAAAAAAAAGAAAGGACCCATGTGCACAGAAATAGTTATATAGTAGCACTTTTGTGGTGACAACAAACTGGAGACAAAATGGATAGCCATCAGTTGGATAATGACTGAACAAATTGTGATTTAAGGATATAATTTAGTAATGTACCAAAAGAAAGTGTGAAATACAAGGGATCCAGAGAAGCCTGGGAAGACTTGATGAACTAAGCTAGACTAAGGTGAACAGAACTCATAGAACATCTTATACAATGACTACAGTCTAAAGTGTAATAGTAAAGGAAACAATATAAAGGAAAACAACTGTGAAAATTTGAAAATAGTGATCCGTACAGACCAGTCAGACCTCCAGAACATTAATAATGAATCATACTTCCCACCTCTTAGCAGAGAGATAATGGATTAAAAGGGCCAAGAAAAGAGCTTTTATTTTGTGAAGAGAGGTTAAGAGAAGTATGAGAGGAATGATTTTGATACACACAAAAAAAGGAAGGAAGGAAGAAAGAGCATCAGTGAAACATTTTTAAAAATACCCAGAGGAGCTCAGAAGGGGATGTAGACAAGGCAGGCATTATTGGACCTACTGACTTAAATTTAATATATGTCTTTATAAAGCAGCAAGCTCTATGAATGGAGAAATTTTGTGTATGTTTTTCAAATTCATAAGTAAAATTTTTTCTTAAAATTTTGGGGATAGTGATTAGAAGTTATGGTGAGGGCGGATAACAAATTTTTAAATAGACTTGAGGAATAAGGCATAGGGAAAAATGGATGATAGGAGGTTATAGTAGAGTATTATCAGAGGTTTTGATCATGGAAATGCAACACTTTGTGGGTAATAGTGACATCCAGGATGTGACTACTGGTGGACAGTAGTGTATTGGAGGACCAAGCGAGACAATACAGTACCCGCCTAGCTGCCCTGAGCGGTAGTTTGACTCACTGAAAGAAGGTGCCACCACTGCCATCATTCACCAGCCAGCCCCATCAAGTGCTTGCCAGTGACCGTCCCCTTTGCAGATTTGCAGCAGGTCTCCAGAATATCTGTTTATGCCTATAGTGCACTTTCTCTGATCTGGTTCGACTCAAAAGAGGAGTTGGTCATGCAGTTTGGAGTTCCATAAGGATGATTTCTGGAGATCTTTCCCTTCTTCCCACCTTCCTTTCCCCTTCTTTCTTCCTGCTTATGCAGAAACCTAACTTAACTACTAATCCTCAGGAATCCAGAGGTGTTTGGGGGCTTCATGCTGACACACAATGAGTTCCCAAGAAGCCTTTGTGCTACGTGGCCCTGGATGAATACTTTGTGGGGAGGATCTATGATGGTTTTGCCAGTTGGGGGACAGGGGGAGACAGAACTAGAGGAGTGGGAAGATAGGGATTTAGATGTGAATTATTATTATTTCATGATTGGGAGTGGTGGATAAGAAGAGATTGGGCGTCCTTGAGATCACCCTTCTGTGTTGGAGCTTGAACTGATATTAAGGGTCTAAGAACTAAATTGGTTGTTTCTATTTCTCACACCCAGTTTTTACATGTTTGATCCTTTAATTTTATTTGTTTTGGCTTGCCACCCTCCATAAAGGACATTCATCCATCCTGGCTCCAGAAAAAAAAAGTGTTATAAATTCTGATGTTTTTAATTTTTTATTTATTTTTATTCTTTTAGAAGTCTCATTTACAAAGTAATTTCATGATAAAACAATTGAAATTTTATAATTCCATTTTTTATGAAGGGAAACGATTTTTTCCCCTCAAAATGTATATGTAAACAAGTACAAGTAGAGTAAATATTAGAATCTGTTGTATTTTATTGCTACTCTTGTGGTTCAGAAATGACACCATTGATCACATTATTGCTAAATGACAGTGATAGAATTTAATTATACATGGGGAAAAAATTTTTGAGATTCTAAAATGAGAAATAATTGAGTTTTGTAACTTAGGTTTAAAAATGCAAATGAACTTCATGGAAAATGTTTTTACATGCACATAAACTTGGAAGGTTTATTATGAAAATGAAATGATAGAATCATAGAATCTTAGCGCAAGTTATGTTCACAGTGCTATAAAAATATAAATTACTAAATATTTCGGTTAAGGTATTTTGAGTATCAATCCATAGCAAGTTGGCTGCCAAGGTTAAAAAATAAAATAAAGTGAAACATTACGATTGTAGACTTACCTACATATTAGCCTAAGGTCTTTACACAGAGGACAAAACTATAACAAAGGCTTAAGTAGTTTGAATGCAGGAAGCATAGGACCACAAAAACCAAGAGTATTATTGATTGTATCTAGTTGCAGATGCTTATAACAAAAATTTATTTCAAAAATGAAACATACGATGGAGTGAAATCTCATAATTTATTTCAAAAAATTAGTAACAAATTATTTCTAAAGGTACATATAAAAGTTAACCAAGGGCTGTGTATCACTGAATGATGATGTAGCAAAATTTAAAAGTATAATATCCATAGTGTCTAAACTAGTTTTTTGTTTTTGTTTTAATTTACATTCCAATATGGTTTGCAATCTTAGTCTTAATCCATGTGCCTGAGAATGAAGCCTTGTATTACTCAGAGCTTTTTTTCTGAGGTGAATCAAAGTAAAATCTGCAAAGAGAAAAGTCTAAATCAGGAGTTCCCAATATTCTGAGTATAAAAACATTTTTAAATAAGTCTCACAATTTTCACTCACCGTATTCTCTGATTCTTGTCATTTTATAATTCAGGTGCTATTTTTGGAGCCTTGCAGGACATACTTGGGAGTCGTTCCATTTCAAAGGAGTATTATAATCAGACAGGCCGAATTCCTGACTGGTGCTCACTCAGTAATCCCCCTATGGAAATGATGTTTGATGTCGGTAAAGCTCCACCCCCACTGATGAAGAGAGCATTTTCCACTGAAAAATAAATGCCTGAATGAAATGCAGCTGCACTTGACTCGAGAATATATCATCACAACCAATTACAAATGTACCACACAATGTGTACAGGATATTGTTTTATAGTTAACTTAAGTGAAAGCAAATCTGTGTTTCCTTTTCTGGCCATTTTGTTTTTCTTAAGGAGCTTTGGTAGGTGACCCTTGTGAGATTTGCTGTATTTATATAAGTAGTATATGCAAAACAGTTTAATTTTGGAAGTTTGTTAGAAAGTCCATTATAAGAAAAGAGTAACAGTTTTTTCTCCCTGCAGTTTGTGATATGTATTCCAGCCTTTAGAGAGTCTGTTGGAAATGTCATAATGTTTAATGGTTATTCATTTGAATATTTAACAATGTTAAATATTACTAGTTATTTCAAATATTAAAGTTATTTCAAATATAAAGAAGTTTTGTTGTGGCCAGTATATTATTCCAGTGGGCAAGGTCCGTGAATATGTATTATAGCTATTAGAGTTTCAGGTAAATTAAAATATCTTTGACCCTTCTTGCTGAAAATATTATCTTAAATATAAAGTAACATTACTTGAGCATCTGTTGTATATAAAATATGAAAATTCTCAAGCATTAGTTTCACAGTGAAGAATAGTAGTAACAAATAGCCAGCTTGCATAGGGTCTTAGTATAGGGTCTTCCTGAATTGCTGTGACAAAAAAAAAAGCAGCCTTCAGTGAGAAGACTCTGAATTTAGTCTGGGCCTCAGAAAAAGATAAAAAGTATCTGTTGCCAGACCCCCCTACCCAAAGTCTCTGGTTTTTCAGATCTTCCATATGAGTCACATAGTCACATGATCCAATCAGGGTTACCTACATGAAATGATGAAGAGTCAGAGGCAGATTTTAATGGAGCATATATTTATATTTTCTGTCAGACCCTAAGTCTTACAAGTTAGCAATCATTTCATCAATCCTATACTCTGTATGCCAAATGTTACTTTTTATACTTCCTTAGGTACTTAGCCTCATAATTTTTAAGTGTAAATAATCTTGCTGAAATTTATGCTTGTTTTTTCTTTATTTGGTCCTCTGTCATGACTCTTATTCTGATTTGTATCATAATTATTTTTGTGTCCCTTGATTCCCCTACAAAATTGTCAGCTTCTTAAAACAGGGTACTGTCCCTTATTTTTCTTTTTCTTCGTTTTCCAATTTCACTGTTCAACAGAAACTACTTTCTCCAAAGTTACCAGTTAATGAGATCTTAACTGCTAAATCTAAAAACTAATCTAAAAATCTCAGTCTTCATCCCCTTGACCTCTCTCCAGCATTCAGCGCTGTTGCTCACCCTTGTCTTCTGGATAGTTTCTCAAGATTTTTGTGGTACTGTTATCTCCTATCTTCCTTTCTTCTTTCCTGATCCATCCTCCATGTCACGCCCATTAACCACAGGTGTCTCCCAGTGCCTGGTCCTACACTCTTTTCTCTTTTGGCTCCAGACTTACCTCATCCGCTCCCATACGTTCAGTCATTTCTGTGCAAGTGATTCCTAGATCTACCTCTCCATCCAGCTTGAGTCCCTCTGCTGAATTGCAGTCATGTCTCCAGGTGCTTGTTGTGCTTGTTGTTATACAGGCATTTTATCTAGACAACTGAGAACAATTCATTATTCAGAAGAGTGAAGAAATCAAGACAAATACTCTTTTTCATACTCCCTTCTTTACAACTAAAGCCAAAGAGTTTCAGTTTTCAGGATAAAAAATAAAATAGGCCATTTACATTTTTTCTCCATAATGAAGTACAATGGCTAGAAAATATATTATTGCAATAAGGGAAACTGGATTTTGGTTTGTCCGTGTTCATTCAAGAAGGCAGTAGGATAGTGAATGAAATGAGAACAGGTCTACCCACTGAAAATTTAAGTGCAATCTAAATTTTCCAAGCCAAGATTTTCCAGCACTTTTGTTATCTCTGGAAATGAAATCTCAAAAGGATGCATTTTCCCTTCCTTTCCTATAGTCTCCATGTCCCATCCTCAGAGCATACAGTTCTCCAGCACTAAACCTCACACAGCATAAGGACCAGTGTCCTTTGTCAGATTCTAGCTCTCCTCCACTATTACAATCACATTTATTAAGCTTAAAATCTTCTCTGCCTGCAATGACAAATTCTCTAGGTGAAGAGATATAGAATGGATTGGAGCAGGAGTTTCAAAGGATTTAATTGGCTCCAGACTGAATACATTATTAATAACTGCATTACCAAAATCTCTCCTTCAGGAATGTATTCCG
This sequence comes from Bettongia penicillata ogilbyi, assembly GCA_023548195.1. Lineage (NCBI taxonomy): Eukaryota > Metazoa > Chordata > Mammalia > Diprotodontia > Potoroidae > Bettongia > Bettongia penicillata. The sequence goes on from JAJHZJ010000466.1 coordinate 6,663,714, forward strand.
TGCTGCTAACTGACATAGTAAAGTTAAAAGACTTCACTTCTGTCCACTATCCCAGAGGTAGACAGTTTTTATCACCAGCTGAAACAATCTCTCTTCTATACCAGAGGTGTGACAACCGATTAGGTTCTGCTTCAGGTTTGTTGAAATTGTGTACGTAAGAGTTAATCCTGTCCACTTGTCAATAATTAGGTGTTATCCTAAGTGAAACCCACACTTGATAATTTGTTTATAAGCCAAAGTCATCAGTTCATCTTGAAACAGAGTCCCATACTTTGTCTGTAAAATCTGAAACTGCTACAACTATTTTTGGAGCATCTTTCTTCAATGTTCCAACCCATACAGCACCCTTATGACCTAAAAATCTCCCAGTCCAGTCTCCCATATCTCCTTGGAGCTGCATAGCCTTACCTTTTTTGCAGGTACTGTTTAGGAAATAGTTACAGGGCATGATGACATAATGACCAAATCCACCATAGACCACATGTGCCTTATGCAAGTAAATGGGGTCTGCCTGTGCCATGCGGTTATTGATGACCTCCTACAGCTGCTCCTGCCCCTTCTGGGCAGCAGCTTGGGCCACCTCAAGAAAGTCCTGGTCTTTACATCAAGACCAAGCAGAGGGGAAGGGCAGGAAGCTGGCCAGTTGGCAGTGCTGAAAGAGCATCCTCCAGGGAGTCCAAATGGTCTCCAGTTACAGAAGGGAGGGAAAGCAGGAAGAAGAAAAGAAATAGGGTGGTACCTAGGATAGTCCCCAACAGTAGTAAGAGGAAGTGACTTCCAACTATCATTTGAATACTGAACCAAATGTCCCAAAGGCATTTCAAGCTCAACCTATTCAAAACAATTCATCCCAACTTTACTACTACTGTCAATAACACCTAGGCCTGCAACTTCAGCATCTTCCTCGACTCACCACTCATTCCACATATCCAATCTATTGTCAGATCTTACCATTTCTACCTTCACAACATCTCTGAGATATAAAGATAGATATAGATACGTACGTATGTATATACACACCCACATATGCGTGTGTGTGTGGGTCCCCTCCTCTCCACTCATGTAGCCACAAACCTAGTTCAGGTCCTCATCGCCTCTTATGTGGATTGCTCATCTTCCTTCCTCAAGTCTCTACAACTCCAATCTATTCTTGGTTGCCAAGATGGTCTTTCTAATAAAATTATGTCATCCTGTTCAATGAATTCTAATGGCACTCTCTCACCTCCAGAATCAAATATTAAGACTTCTTTTTGGTATTTAAGGCTACTTATAATGACTTATTCTTACCTTGCCCATATTTTTACATTTTATTCTCCTTCCATTGAATTTCCAATCCATTTCCTCCAACCTGGCCTTCTGTCTCTAGTATGCATGACTTTGCACTAGCTGTTCTCCATGCCTGGAATGTTTGGCCCCCTCTTCTTCTTAATTATTAACTAGCTTCCATCAAGACTCAGTTCAAATCCAACCTTCTGCAAAAGTACTTTCCTGGTCCCCCCAGTTTCTAATGCCTTTCCCTCCGAGATTACCTTCCATCTACACCATATATATTGTGTATCTATTTACGTGCTCTTTCCTATTTTTTACCTTTCATTATATTCGCAGTAACAGTACATGGCACATAAATAAATTTTCATAAATGCTTGTGGATTTTTGACTGCCTTTATATTCCCAGGGTTTAGGACAGTGTCTTGCATGTTTGCTGAATGATTAAAATGGAGCCTTCCTTATGGCATCCAACTTTTGCCTCCAATCATTTTGTTGAGCTCTTCTAAGTTTACTCCAGTCCCTTATATAATTCAACCAAAAATGAACTGTAGTATTCCAACAAGTCTTACTAAACTGTGTATAGACCTTTACTTACTGGTAATTTTATTATGTATTCTTTGTTTGCTATACTTCATTATACTGCACTTATTTCTTTAAAATCTAATGTTGCTCATCCATATTTACTTGACTACCAGCTTTTATTCTCAAGAATATCACTAAAGATTAGACTTTGAATTATATGCTTGGTTTAACTAACTATAAGAATATTTCTACTGTACATTTTCTTGGGGGAAAGAGGGACCAAGGGATGATACAGACCTGTGATGTCATCTATTTGGGCAATTCAGTATGTCTGTCACTGAGGACCTCAATTCTTCCATAATTCATAGGCTTAGTTACCTCAGGCACTGAGAAGTGTATGATCACCTTAGGGACAATGAAATTCAAGGTATATATTGACTTTCTAAGAGAAAACTTCTTGTGGACAAGCTATAAATTGGTGGTTGTGCCTACAAGGTGGAGAGAAAGAATTCAGTATTACAGTAGAAAATTAACAAAGTTTGGTAGAGTTGTAAACCAGTCTAATGATTCTGGTGAACAATTTGAAACTATACCCAAAGGGTTATGAAGCTGTGCGTGCTGTTTGACCCATCAATACCACTACTAGGTCTGTTCCCTGAAAAAAATTAAAGAAAAGGGAAGAGTACCTATTTGCACAATAACATTTGTAGGAGTTCTTTTTGTGCTAGCAAAAAAAACAACCTGGAAATTTAGCAGATGCCCATCAGTTGGGGAATGGCTGAACTTATGGTATATGATTGTTGTGATGGAATATTATTGTGCTGTAAGAAATGATGGACAGGTTGTTTTCAGAAAAACCCAAGAAGTCTTATATGAACTGATGCGAAGTGAAATGAGCATAACCAGAATACTGTATGCAGTAGCAGCAATATTGTAACCATAATCAACTGTGGAAGGCTTAGCTGCTCTAATCAATATAATGATCCAAGACAATTCCAAAGGACCCATGAAAAAAATGCTTTCTACTTCCAGAGAGAACTGATTAACTGATTAAAGCATACTTTTTTCACTTTATTTTTTCTTGTTTTGTGTGTGTGTGTGTGTTTTCTTTTGAGACATGGACAATATGGAAAAATGTTTCGAATGACTTCACATGTCTAACTGCCATCATATTGCTTGCCTTCTGAAGGAGTGGGAGGTTGGGAGAATTTGGAAGTCAAAAAAGAAATCTTGAAAATGTTTTAAAATGTAATTAGGCTATATTTACTGAAATAAATAAAAGTATTTTAAAAGGAAAGTTAATAAAGTTTGACATGATCCCTGCCCAAATGACATGCAAAATTGTGATATATAAAGCAAGGGTTTGTCCAGGTAAGCTGAGTTTGAACCTTGTACCCCTGACTATCTTTTCCTGTTTGTATTTCCTTCCCCTGGGCACAAACAGCAATTCTGAGATACATGTTCAGCTTTGGAGGGAGCTTCATGAATTTAAAGGGGTCAAAAGTACACAGAAGCACACATTGACAAATACGTAAAACAATAACCCATAATTACTATTATAATCCTGAGAGGTCGGAAAGACTCCCAAGGAACTTGTGAATAGATTTCACTGTAACTTTAGCCCCCTTTGTCATAGTATTGAGCAATTCACTCAAATCCCTATCTTTTGGCCAATCAAGCATGCATAATGCATCCTCCAGGTGCTAATTACTTTCTCCTCTTAGAAGGCTATATAGCTTCAGGAAGTACCTCCTACTGGACAATTCATACCCAGAACTTATTAAGGACTCGGGACCTCTCAAGCTCATGCGACAGCCACCATGACTAAAAAGAGCCATCTTGCAGGATCGCCGGTCACTTGTGGTCACTCAGGAAAAGAAATACAAGAAGCAGAGGACTTAAGTTTCAGTATGAGGTCATCTAGACAAACTTGCTCTCTGCAATGTGCTTAGGCAGCCATAATTCCTGCTAGGGAGAGGAAAGGAGAGACAAGTTTTCCTCCATCCTGGATGGAAGTCTGAGGAGACGACTGTTGGAATCTCAAGCCACTCCTCCAAAACAAAAAGAGAAAGGTCAGAGACTTTGTCCTCTCCTTTGAAGCCTACAGAGTAAGCAGCTATTCTAGGATCCGGTGCCAAAGCCCTTTGGAAATTCCCTCCCCCACAGAGACAAAGAGCCCTTTAGAAAGGGGCTCTCCAAGAGAGCACGTGTGCGTCTCCAAAGTCTCCACGGGAAGGGGCCAGGGCAGGCTGAGCTCCACGGAAAGTGGCCCAGTCCTCCAGAACCGAAGGGCTTCCCTCGTTACCTTTATCTGTTTTTCGTAGTTCTGTTTGTTCGCTCGTTGGCCCTACCACACTCGTCCAGTCACAAAGCCGAACTTGAGCCCAGGTCTTCCTCACTGACTCTTGGCTTGCTTCCCGGACGCACTGTGTCTAACAGCAGAAAGCTAAGGACCCCTCCATTCAAGTCCTGGCTCGCACAATTCTGGCTAGGAGACCCTGGCCAAGTCACAGTTTTTCTCAGTTCCCTAGGCAACTTCTCTAAAACGGGAAAATTGCAGAGAAAGTGATAACTTTCTTTGGTAGAGGGAGTTCTCTCACCCAGAAGTTTCTCATATTTCGTATTGATTTACCTTTGTCGATGCTGTTTTCCCTCAGCGAACATAAAGTTCCCTGCGAGCAAGGACTGTTTGGTTGTCTTCGAATCCCTAACTTTGTACAGAATAAATACAAAATAAATGCTTGTTGAAGGAATGAATGAGTGAAATGGCTCTTTCTGGGCCCCTCCCCCAACACACACACACACACACACACACACACACACACACACACTCATGAGCTTTTTCTACTTAATCTTACACCACGTCAGAAATCCTCTCTCCCTCCTCTCCTACCTTCAAGTTTCAGCTAAAGTCTCACTTTCTGCAAGGAGTCTTTCCCAGCCCCGCTTAATGCCAGTGCCTGAATGAATGAATGAATGAACGAATGAGGCCAGTCTCTACTCTCGGTCCTCTCAGTCCCGGGGCAGCTACCGCAGGACCCCCGGGGTTCGGAGCCCCAACCTCAACAATCGGGGATTCAATATTCTGTTCGCAAACAAAGAAGGAGGGCCCCCTATCAGCGATCATGCATAACGTTATAATTTTATCTACAGTGAATTTTATATTCTCAAAAGTTTGGGGTTCTTTATTTTTTGTTGTGTTGTGTTGTGTTTTAAATAATCAGTTTCAAGTTCTACCAGAAGAAAAAAGAGACAGGGTGGGGTATTATGGCTTTCGATACGCATGCGCAGAAAAACTTCCGCCCTTCCTGTTTCCAAAATGAAACTAACCTTCCAGGAGCACTTTATTTTCATCCTATTTGTTTAAATTAAATTAAATTAAATATACACGGGACTGTGACTTGCGTTAGGGTTGTTAATTCTTTAGGTGCAAGACTCGGAAAAAAGTTACGCGCCCAACGTGGGGCTCGAACCCACGACCCTGGGATTAAGAGTCCCATGCTCTACCGACTGAGCTAGCCGGGCAATCCTAAAAGACAGGCGCTTTTTTACCCTCTTGATATTCACATATGACTCATCGATTGTCTTGTAAATTTCATTTTTGTTCTTGAACTGAAATGGGTGAAGCATGAAGCCTCATTATACAATGGCTAAATTGCATCCGAGAAATTCTTTAAGAACCTTTTTGGGGCTTGCACTTGGAAGTTCTCTGAAAGATAAGTTTTAGTAGGGATACAAAGTCAAAGCTTTGGCGTCATCTGGAACATTCTTAAAGGGGAAAAAGGTGCGAGTGTTTTGTTAAGCCACTAGTAAAGGGAGGAGAAGTAGAAAAGGTCAGTTGTGAAAGTAAAAAAACGTGGACACAAAGGGTGGAGTGAAAACAAAATCGAAAGCAAGCCAACCTAATTAAGAGGAAGGGGAAAAAAACCACATTAAAAAAAAGAAGAAAAGAAAAGCTAGAAAAGGGAGGGGAAGTTGGGCTAAGTCGACCCAAGGCAAGATTTCAGGAATATCTATTTTTTCCTTCGAGATATTTTGTTGGAGTTCAAAAGTTCTAGATCGGCAATGATCTTTTTTTAAAAAATAATATTTAAAATTATCTCAGTTATTCACAAACTACACTTCAAGCGAACAACTGAAAAACTCAAAGTTAATTCGTTCTAATAATTCATCAAAACCCATAAGCATCTCCGATGTGCAAAACCTAGCCACTGGTAATATAAAGAAATGAAATACAAGGGCGTGTGCTCAAAGGCGTTGACCCTTTAGTGGGGAGATGACATACACCTCATATCAGCCAGGGGGTGCTGGAGTCAGGAAGACAGCCCGTCAAATCCAGTCTCACGACACTTTCTAGCGCCGTAACCCTGGAGAAGTCCCTTGTTCTTTCTCAGCTTCTGTTTCCTTATCTGTAAAAGGGCTTCTTAATAACACCTACCTCCTAGAGTTGTTGTAAGGGTCAAATGAGATGATGTGAGGTATGCTAATATATATTACTATATGATAATGTTATCATTATAATATTACTATACATTATAATATAATACTATATGTATAGCAGGTATAATGCGAACAGTAAATCTTAAAGAACTGTATCAAAACTGTGATTATTAAATCAGTAAACATTTATTAAGCACCAAAGGCCTAAAGAATACTGTGCTAGAGACTAGGTAACTCAAAAGCCTAGGTTAGATGTGTTTCCTGCTGTCATGTAGTTTAATGTCTAGTTGGAGAATGACACATATAAAATAATTTTGCTATGCAGCAATACAATAGAATGTAAGCTTCTTGGGAGCAGGCAGAACCTTTTAGTTTGTTATTTTAAATTTTCTTTGTATCCTCAGCAAGTAGTAACACGGTAGGCCCCTAAAAAAGGCTCATCAAACTGAATTATGTGTTACAGAGAGATGCCAGATAAAGTGCTTTTTTATAAAGTGAGAAGAGCTAGTGGTAGTTAGCTACAGGGAAAATAGGAGGTGAGATTTGAGTTGGTCTTTGGAGAATGTATAAACATAAATACTAATATCAAAAAATGGAGAAGGAACCTTCCAAGTCTAGGGAAAGCCAGGAAAGTACAGAACCTGTTGCATCTAGTAACAAACATTAGCCCAGTCTGGCTGGAGCATAATGAGCATGGGATAAAGCTAGCAACAGATTAGAGGTGAATGCCAAGGAAGAGAATTTGAAATGCATTTGACAGTAAGGGAGCCACTTAAGATGCTTGAGGAAAAGAATGATATTGCCTGATGTCTGCCTAAGAAACATTCGTGTGGCATCAATGGGGAGGATAGAGTTGGAGGTAGGAAGTTAACTGGAAGCCAGTGGTGATATTATGGGCACCTGCTAGAGCTGCTGCAATAGGAATTCAGAGGAGGGAGAAAGATTCCAGTGATGCTGAATAGGTAGACTTGATAACTGGATAGGCGAGATGATGGAAATGAAGGGAGCTGACAGAAATAGTGGAGCTAGGAGGAATTTAAGGAAATAAGCTTAGTTCTGAAAATTCTAATTTACAGTGCATTTCAGGAATCATGAGAATGATGTAAATCCGGAACCCGGAAGAGAGGTCTGGGTTGGAGTTATTATCCAGGAAGTCACCCAGAGGTGATAACAAGCTGAACAAATAATCTAGATTGATGGAAAGATAGAAAAGAGCAAAGTGCAGTCTCTTGGAGAACCACTGACTTTAGGAGAATAGGAAGCCGGTGAAGTAATGGAGGAGTCATGAAAAGGGCAGTTACAGAGATAAGAGGAAAATCAGGAAACAGGTGTCTCTATCGGAGGAGGAGGGTATTCGATAGGAAAGCGGTGTCAGTAGAGTCAAGGGCCTTCAAGAAGGTGAAGAAAGTGGAGAATATAAAGAGGGCACTGCATCTGACAGTCATTGGGTAATGGCAGGATGGGAAGTGGGGAAGAACAGGTCAGGGACATTGAAGCAAAAAAGGCAGAGGAGGAGGAAAGAGAGAGAGAGACAGAGACAGAGACAGAGAGAGACACAGAGAGAGAGAGACAGAGAGAGAGAGGTAGCATATTTAGACAATCTTTTTCTTTTTTATAATTTCAAATGCTTTCTTTTTTATTGTGAACTTAAAAATCCACAAACATCTCAATATACACCGAACCAGAAAGAAGTCATGAACTATTTGTACACTTCGTTTTTTTAAAGAATTATATGTGTATATATGTGTAATTGTAACAGAATTACTCTATTTGTGTCCCTTCATCAACTTATTTTTGTTTTCTCCTATGCATTTAATAAACAAATAAAATCATAATGATAGCTAGCATTTATGTAGACCCACTTTGGTTTTTTTGTAATATTATGTCAATGCTCTAGTTTTAAATCCATCCCTTACCCACCAGCCCATCACCCCCATCTCCAAGTAGAAGTTCTCCCTTGTACACATAACAAACATATTGTCAAAAAAACCAAATTGTAACATTGTTCATGTCCATTCTGCATCTCTAGTACCTCTGCCTGAGAATATTTGCCTGATTTACTGAATCTTGCATAATACATGCCATAAGGATATTAAAATATTAAGGGGTTTGTGACAGAGGGCTGCAATTTAAACTTGTAAAAAAGAAATTTACCAAATCTATTTGAAAACAATCAACCCATGTTATGCTGCAATTTTCAGAGGTTTTCAGATTTCTTAACCATATTTAATAAATGTCAGTAATTCCACAACCCTGTACTTCAAAAAACTTTTTTTCCCATCAGTATTAACTATTGGGATACTACTGGTTTTGTATTTTTTTTAAGATTACAGTGCATTTACATAGAGAGAATTTGTTGGATTTTTATGTATATTTATTTCATTCCAGTCTGATTTATTTTAGTTATTAAAACTTAAGTTTATCAAGCAGCAGACATTACTTATTTAATTGATTATATATTTCAGTTTATCCAAGGTATGTATGTATATATATGTGTGGATGTAAATATAGATTTGGTGTTTTGAAAAAAAAAACAAATCTCTGACAAATGATGTTTCATAAATGGTTTTGTAAAGTCACGACTGCTTTGGTTTAGAGTTCTGATATCTTTCAAAGTTGTTTCTTCTTACACTATTATTGTAATAGCTAACAACATTGTTTTCCTAGTTGTGCTCATTTCATCCTACAGTAGTTCATATAAATCTGTCCATATTTATTTCTTAGGGAACACTAATATTCCATTGTATTTATGTATCACATTTTAGCTGTTTTCCATTGGAGAGGCACTGATTTTCTTTCTATTTCTTTGCTACTATAAATATTTATGAACACGTGGGTCCCTTCTCATTGTCCTTCATCTCTTGTCCTAGGTGTAGGCCTAGTAAAAGCAGAGTAAAATAAAAATGCATATGAAGCACACCAACTGGAGTTATATTTCCAAATTATTTTCCAGAAAGTTTAAACCAATTCACAGCTCCACTAACACTGTATTACAGTATCTGTCATATCACGACACTTTTAAAAATGGCTATTATCCACTTTTTTTATCTTTGCTAATCTAAGACTAAAGTAGAACTTGAAAGTTGTTTTAATTTGCCTTTCCCTTATAGTAATCAATCCACACATTTTATCCTTTATAATCACTTTTATCGCTTATTTGGTTAATAATTTTTTCCCTAGTCATAATACCTTTTTGAGTTCCAATCTTCCTTCAGTCACTTACCAGTTGCATGACCCCAGGCAAGTCACTTAATCCTGTTTGCCTCAGTTTCCTCATCTGTAAAATGAGTAGGAAAGAAAATGGCTAACCACTCCAGTATCTTTGCCAAGAAAATCCCAAATGGGGTCACAAAGAGTATAACACAACTGAAAAACAACTGAACAGCAAAAAAAAAAAAGTGCCATAACTATAAAAGTTATCACCTTCTCTTTCAATTTCTTCATAATTTCTTTTACATTTAAGTCATGCATCTGGTTGGAATTTGTTTTAATATATGGTGTAAAATATTTTTCTAAGCCTAATGACTGCCAAACTGCTTGCTGGTTTTTCCAATCAAATAGAGAATTCTTATCCTAGTATTTGGAATTGTGGTAAGCCTGGGTATATCAAACATTATGCTACGATGTTCAGTTGCTTCTGGCACAGTTTATTCCACTGATAAGCATTACTATTTTTTAACCATTACCAAATAGTTTTGATTACTATTGCTTTAATATGTGGTTTGAGATCTGATACTGCTAAGTAGCCTTATACTTATCTTCAGTATTTTCCTTGACATTTTGTTCCTCCAGGTGAATTTTGTTATTATTTTGTCTAGTTCTATAAAATAACCTTTTTTATAGTTTAATTGGCATGACACTCAATATGTAAATTAATTTATGCAGCACCATCATTTTTATCATGTTAGCATCTTCCAAAATGTACAATTAATATCTCCTCAATTATTTGTCTTTAATTTCAATAAAGAATGTTTTTTGTTTTATTTATATATGTCCTAACTATGTCTTGGTAGGTATGCTTCCAGATATGTTAAACATTCTGCTTTTATTTTGAAAGATATTATTTTTTTCTGTCTCTCCCTGATGGCTTTTTTTTTTTTTAGCAATATACAGAAATGGTGAGAATCTTTGTGGTTTTATTCTATAATCTCCCTCTCTACTGAAGTGAATGTATCAATTATATTTAGCTAAATACTTAGCATTCTCTCAGTAACCATCTGCAAAAAGTAATTATTTTGTTTCCTCTTTGCCTGTGCTTTTTCTTTCAATTTCTTTTTCTTGTCTTTTTTATATAGCTAATGTTTCTGAAACTGTATCAGATAGTAGTGGTGACAATTGACAGCAATACTTTAACCCTTTAACTTATTGGAAGTAACTCTAGTGTTCTCCCATTGTAGATAATGTTAGTTCTTGGTTTCCAATAGACACTCTTGAAAAGACTAAGGAAAGATTCATTTATTCCTATGTTTTCTAGAATTTTTAACAGAAATGAGAATTACATTTTATTTAAAACTTTTTTGCATCTCTTCATAAAATCATATGATTTTTATGATTTTTGTTATTAATACAATTTATTTATAGTTTTCCTAGTATTCAATCAATCTTCATTCTGGGTACATAACTAATTTCACCATAGTTAGTTATCTTTTAATATGTTGTTTTGGTCTCTTGGTAATAATGTATTCAATATTTTTGAAATAATATATTATAGTCAGTTAGGTGGGTAGAAGGCAGCTGGGCAATACAGTAGTATTCTGGGCCTGGACTCAGGAAGACTCACCTTCAGGAGTTCATGACCCTGGGCAGGTCACTTAACCCTGTTTGCCTCAGTTTCCTCATCTGTAAAATGAGCTAGAGAAGGAAATGGCAAACCACTCCAGTATCTTTGCCATATTTGCAAATATCATTATGAAGAATTGGACACAACTGAAAATCCACTGAACTGAAGGTGGACAGAACATATAGAACAATGGACCCAGAGTCAGGAAGACCTGAGCTCAATGCTGCTTACTAGCTGTGTGACCTTGCAAAAGTCACTTAACCTCTGTCAGCCTCATTTATAGAAGTAGCTCTCCCAGAAATGTTGTGAGAAAAAAGTGAGGTAATGCTTGTAAAGCACTTTGCAAAACTTAAAGTACTATGTATAAATGTTAGCAGTTATTATTAGAGTTATTACACCTTATTTCTCTCTATCTCTCTCCCAGTTTGTATATTAGGGCCATATTTGATGCCTTCTTTATCCATTTTTGAAAATAATTTATGTGGTATTAGAGTTGTCCTTTGAATGCTTAATAGAAGTCATTTTTGCATCTATCTGGACATGAGTTGTTGTGACTTTCTCCCCCTTTGGCCACCCATTTATAGCCAATTAAATGTATTTTTCTCAGATTGAGTTATTTAAATGCTATATTTCTTGTTTTGTTAATCTGGGCATTTTATATTTTTGTAAATACTATTCTATTTCTTTTAAGCTATCAGTTTTGCTGGAATATAACTGAGTGAAATAATTTCTATTTTATTTCCTCTTCACTTATTATATTTTTTCATTTTTTATTTTAGTAATTTAGTCCACTTCCTCCCCTCTCACTCTCTTCTAAACTCGGCAGTTTGACTTCAGAGTTCATTATTTGACTGAAACTGCTCCTTCTGGTTACCGATGATCTCTTAAATGCCTTTTCTCACTCCTCATCCTTCTTGACTCCTATGTAAACTTTAATACTGTTAATCACCCTCTTCTCCTTGGCACTTTCTTCACTCTAGATTTTTATGATATTGTTCTATCATGTTCCTCCTCCTACCTACCTGACCATTCCTTTTCAGTCTTTTACTAGATCTTTATCCAGGTCACACTCACTAACTGTGAGTATCCCCCAAGGCTCTGTCCTGGGACCTCTTCTCTTCTCCCTTTTTTCTATTTCATTTAGTGATCTCATCAGTCCTCATGAATTTATTTATCATCTCTGTGTAGATGATTCATATATCTGCACCCTTAACCTCTGTCCTTTCCTCCAGTTTCATATCTCCAGCTGCCTATTGGACATCTTGAACTGGATGTCCCATAGATATCTTCAACTCAACATGTTCAAAATTGAAATCATTATCCCGCGCCACCCCTCAACCATAACTTCTTCCTAATTTCCCTTCTCTGTTTAAGGGTATCACCGTTCTCCCAGGAAGAAAAGAAAGAAACAAGAACTTATTAAGCACCTACTATGTTCCAGGCACCACACTAAGTTCTTTACATTTGATCCTCGAAACAACACTAGGAAGTAGGTTTGCTATTATTATCCCTTTTTTACAGTTGAAGAAACTGTGACAGACAGCAGTTAAGTGACTTGCTCAGGGTCACACAGTTAGCAAGTATCTGATTTCAACTGAGAGAAATTATAACAATTTACTATGGGGGAGATCCAGGATATTTTCCTTTCTATTTCCTCATTTGGAAATCAATCCTTGTTGGCTATTCAGACAGCCTTGGAAGTGCAGTGATGATAATGAAATGAAATCTTGGGAAACCAGAAGAATTTAGATCTGATTAAAAGGTAAAGAAATTTTAGTTCAGAGTAATTTGTCTGGATGGAAATAGATTTTCCCTTTTGTCTAGATTACCTGAGATGAAGTGGTGTGGGTATAGATAAGTCTATTTGTCCAAGACTGAGTGATCCATCATGTACCCCAGACCCTCATTAGAATAAGTCCACCTCCCATTATAACATTCATTTTCTCATTACTTGTTGACTGATCAGAGTTGATTTTCATTTGTGAGGATCAACATGCCAAGACCTTTTTACTTCTCTCTTTTTTACTATTAGGAGATACCCTGTTTCCCAGAACTAGGATCCAGCAAGCAAGCTGTTATGAGGTTGGCATAACAACAATATTTGTGTTCAATTTCTGGATGAACTTAGCCACAGCTAAATCTCAGAATTGTTTCACAACAGCCCCACAAGGTCCTTGAGCTCAGACAAGCACCTGCAGGATCCATATTCTCTGTGACTTTTTGGCCATTGTTTTCAGATTTGACAAAGAACACCCGCTCTTCCAAGGGCATGTGAGCAGTGAGGGGATTCCATGAGAGGTCCTTGGGATTCAAGAGTGCCACTGACCCTTTTTATAAGTTGTTAACTAGCATAATGATTCATGATCTAGAAACCATGTCTCTCAAACTTTTATACATCACAGTATCCAGCTGTCACTGATTCCAGGCTCAGCACTCTATCCAGGCTCACAGCCTTGGTTTCATCCCTGACTTCCCTCACTTGTACTAAACTATATATCCACTCTATTGACAACTCCTGTCATTTCTACCTTTATAATATCTTTCACATTTCCCCTTCTCTCCTCTGACATAACCTTAACTGGCTCATTGGTTGCCTGTCACAAGTCTCTCCCCACTCTACTCCATAACCACCAAAGTGATCTTCCTAAAGTGCAGGTCTGCCCATGTCATCCCTCTGGTCAATAAACTCCAGTGATTCTCTATCACTTTCAGTATCAAATATGAAATATTCTGTTTGACTTTAAAAATTTTTCCTGACTTTCTAGCCTTCTTATACTTTATTCCCCTACATGCACTTGACAATATAGCAACACTGACCTTGCTCCTTCTCTCACCTGACCTTCTGTCTCCTAGCTCCATGTCTTTTCACTGATGGTCACCCTTGCCTAGAATGGTCTTCTTCCTTGTCTCTGCCTCCTGGTTGCAGTCTTCCTTCAAGCCTCAGATCAAATTATATCTTCTGAAAGAGACCTTTTCCAGCCTCCTATCCCCATAATGCTAAGTGCTTTTCTTCTGAAATTACCTCCAATTAACCTTGTATGTGTCTTGTTTGTATATTTTTTTTCAACATATTGTCTTTCCCATTAGCATACGATCTCCTTGAAGTCAGGGAATGATTTTGCTTTTCTTCATATCTCCAGTCCTTGCCATAATGCCTGCCTTGAAGTCAGGGAACGATTTTGCTTTTCTTCATATCTCCAGTTCTTGCCATAATGCCTGGCATAAGGTGAAAGTTTAATAAATGTTTATACACCCGACATGACATTTTATGAATGAAAGGATAGGCTAGAAACCACTCCCATTCCATATTAGCCTCTGATTACTTAACTAGGTAAGAACATGTTTCAATCACACATAAATCTTAGACTAAATACTAAAGAGGCCTTTTACCCTAGAAGGAAATTGCACAAGAATGGATAGGCCTGGGAAACTTAACCTTGACCCACGGATTGCCTATAAATTATCAAATGAGTCAAGAAGGATTAAATTTCAGAAAAATGGAACAAATTAGGTTTTCTAGCATATTCCTAAGAAAGAACTGCCCAGGAGGAAGGGTAGGGAGGACAGGTGCTAGCTTCCTCCTCTGAAGGGTCCAGAAATATTGGACCTTCTATCTTCCCTTTGGTGTCCTCACCACATCAGATCAGCTGTGACAGGGTTTACATAGTGAAATAAAGACAGGCCAGCCTCATGTATCAATAAGGAGATACAGCAAAGAAATCATACTGTGTCTAAGGGAAACTTCTTGAGAATCCCAGGAATGAGAGAACAGGATGTCCAGGAGCTAGTAGCTATGCATTACCTCTTTTGTCAATTTAAATTCAGAATGAGACTCATTTGACCCAGTCCTTTTACATGTTACTCCATGTTTGCATACTCTTTTCATATATGCCAGTTACGAGAAACATCACATTCTTTTTTACACTCTTGTATTTCTTTTACTTAATTAGGTAAGAACATGTTTCAGTAACATGTAAGTCTTAGAGTAAGTGCTAAAAAGCCTTTGATTGAAAAAGAAACTACACAAGAATAAACTTTGGATAGGCCCAGGAAACTTGGCCATGACCCAAGGAGTGCCTATAAATTATCAAGTGAGTTGAAAAGGGATTAAATTCCAGAATTCAATTAGAGAATGAAAAAACAACTCTTAAAAGAATTGTACACTATTAGCAGCTTTATGCAAGCATTCTCCAAATCACTGATAATTAGAGAAATGAAAATTGGAACAACTGAGAGATCTCACTTCACAACTAGCAAATTGGAAAAGATAACAAAAGATGAGAACAATCTTTTCTTTAGTCCTTTGGTTTCATATAATACATTTTTATTTTTAAGTATTTTTCAAGGGATCTGGGCTTGACTAGAACATCTTAACCATCTGAAATATCCGTCACATCTTAACTGGTTATTTTAAAACAATTTCTTCAAGATATTTATTAGTGAAAGGAGAAAAGTGATGGAATGGATAGTAGTTGTACAGAAAAGATCAAGGGAAGTTTTTTTCTTTTTTTCTTTTTAAATGATTGGGGAAGCCATAGTCTATTTGCAGGAAGATAGGAAGCCAAGAGAAAGAGAGAAATTGAAGATACTTCCAACGTAGTGGATAGTTAATTGAACAATAAGCTGCTTGATGGTGCAGTGGTTAGAGTGATGGACTTGGAGTCAAACAGACTTCATCTTCATGAGTGCAAATCTGGCCTCAGACACTAAATGTGCAACCTTGGGCAAGTCACTGAACTCTGTTTGCTGCAGTTTCCTCATCTATAAAATAAACTAGAATAGCAAACCAGTCTAGTATCTTTGGTAAGAAAACTCAGATGAGGTCACAAAGAGTTGGATAGGACTGAACAATAGCAACCATTGTAAAATATCCTGGAGAAGAGGAGGGAGTGGGGTTGAGAGTCTAGGCAAAGAAATTAGCTTAGTGACCTGTAGGCATTTCTCCTCTTCTATGAACTGAGGGAAGGGGGAGAAAATGGGTGATGAGGTTAAGAAGTTTTAGGAAATAGAAGAAGTTAGCAGGGCCTTAGGATCATAGATTTAGAGCTGGAAAGGCCCTTGAGGTCTGTAGTCCAACTCCTTCGTGTTATAGATAAGAAAATTGAGGTCCAGGGAAATGAAGGCATTATCAAGAGCAGGCACTTGAACTGAGGTTCTCTGACTTCAAACTGAGGGCTCAATCTTAACAATGAATTTTAGTGATTTAGAGTAACTACTTTGAAATTGTCTATCCCTTTGAAACACACGTACAATGAAAAACATTTTTATTCTTGTGAGTAGTAATTTAGTATAGTGAAAAGAACACTGGTCAAGATAGCTGGTTTGGGGGTCCTTATGGGGGTCAGTCATTGAACCTCTGCAGAAAACACAATTCCAATAGTCTGGCCATGCTGTTTGAATGCCAAAAGTATGCTTGCCTGAAAGATTGTTTTATGAAGAACTCACACAGGCAAGTGCTCACATGGTTTTAGTAAGAAATGCTACAAGGATACTCTCAAGATTTCTTTTAACTTTGGAATTGATTGTATGACATGAGAAACACCGGCACAGGATCACCCAGCATGGTGTGCCCACGTCAGAGAAAGTGCTGTGTTCTATGAGCAAAGCAGGAATGAAGTAACTCAAAAGAATCATGAGATGTGCAAATTTAGAGAATCCACCCCAAATGTTCCCATGGAATCCCAGTTGGATGCACTGTAATTTGACTCTAACATAGTGATGTCATTTTGGTCTTCTTTGAGAATTAAGGACAACCACTAATGTACTATACATATCATGCTATATAATATTCTACAACTGTGGTCCAGCTCTACAAAGAAGGAGGGGGGATGTATTTTTTCAACTTTTCTCCAGGATCAAACTTGGCCATTTTAATTACACAATGTTCAGGTTCAGTATTTTGTTCTTTTTATTTATATTGCCATAGCTATTGTATATAATACTTCCGTGTTTCTGCTTACTTCACTCCTTAACAGTTAATATTATATGTCTTCTCTCAGGCTTCTCTGAATTCTTTATATTCATAATTTCTTATGGTACAGCAATATCCCATTACATTCACATGAATGTAATCACAATTTATTTAATCACTTTCAAATTAATGAGTATTCCACAAAAAATTCCTCCTTTGAATATTATGGCATATACGAGTCCTTTCTACCTTTATTCTCCGTGGGGTATTTGCCTAGTAGTGGAATTTGGGGGTTAGAATGTGTGAACATTTTAGTAATTTTTTAAGCTTAATTTTGCTTTCCAAAATGGTTGGAGCACATCTTCACCAAATATGCATTAGGTTGTTGGTAATTTATTTTTAGCATATCTCAAAGAAGGGAAGTTTACCAACAAATGGGAAAAAATCATCAATCCACTAGGCCTTCTTAGGTTTCCATGTTCTTCTTCTTCTTCTTCTTCTTCTTCGTCTTCTTCTTCTTCGTCTTCTTCTTCTTCTTCGTCTTCTTCTTCTTCGTCTTCTTCTTCTTCTTCTTCTTCTTCTTCTTCTTCTTCTTCTTCTTCTTCTTCGTCTTCTTCTTCTTCGTCTTCTTCTTCTTCTTCTAAAAGTCTCCATTCAACAGATTCAATGGAGCCCAACCCATAATAAGAAGCTATTATGATGCTGCTGATGATATGGCCCTGTCTCCTCCACTCAGTAGGAGCTAGACTCTGGCAATGAGTAAGTAATTGTTTTGCAAAAGTGATAATGTTAGTTGCTGCTTTGGGGAACTTGCAGACCTAGAGAAGTTAAAAGATTCCTTACTCGGATACCTGTCTGATATCTGCCAAAGGCTTCATTCATCCTAGTCCTTGTGAACAGAGACCTCCAATAACATGGGGTTAGAATGGTGAAGGGGAAGAGACTAGTAGATAACCTGCTTTAGGTCTTACAGGGCCCCATTGAAAAAGGTCTTGAGAGTTATACTTATTAAAATATCAAGATATTTTGGTGAGGTATTGTGGCAGATGGCCTGCATCCCCATGTGGCTTGATGACAGTGGTGAAAAAAAAGACGCGGGCAGGCGAAAGAAGATAGGGCAACTCCGTTTATTGATCCGAGGGTCAAGGTATTTATAGACAGAAACTTCAAGTCTACATGACATTCTACTCATCTCCTGTCCTAGTAATTAGGACAGTCTTATTGTCTTATAGACTGTTAGCCTAGAGGGTGTCTATTTTACATATCCCTTGTATTCTGTAGTTCTCTTGTTTATCTCACAGAGATGGCAACATGGAGGGGTGGGGGTGGGGGACTTGGAGAGCTATTCTGGATGATAATGAGCACAGTCTCAAAGAACAGTTTCCTCGAAGGTCTGGCCTGAACTTTGCCAACAGCACTCCATCCTGGCCCTCAACAAGATATGGGGATTCTCTAGAATCCAAAAAGTCCAATAATGCTCCAAGCTTGAATTTTAGACTGAATAAAGCTGAGTGTTCATAACTTACTCTTATAATTGCCAAATTTAATGACTTTTCTCTATCCTCATCTTTCTGGATCTCTCTGCAGCCTTAGACACTATGGATCACTCTCTTTTCTTTTTTAAATTCAACAAATTTTTTTCTTAAATATTTTATTTTTTTCCAATTACATCAAAAAGTTTTTAATATTAGTTTTTTTTTAATTTTGAGTTCCAAACAATCTCCCTCCCTCCCTTCTTCCCCCCTCATTGAGAAGGCAAGTAATTTAATACAGGTTAAACCTGTGCAGTTATGTAAAATATATTTCCATAATCATTCTGCAAAAAAAAAACATAAAAAAACTAAGAAAAATAAAGCTTTTAAAAGGTATGCTTCTATTTGCATTCAGATTATATCAGTTCATTTTCTGGAGGTGGAGAGCAATTTTTATTATGAGTCCTTTAGAGCTGTCTTGAATCCTCGTGTTTCTGAATCATTCACAGGTGGTCATTGTACCATACTGTTGTTACTGTGTACAGTGTTCTTCTGGTCCTGCTAACTTCATTTTGCATCAGTTCATGTAAATCTTTTCAGGTTTTTCTGAAAGCATTCTGCTTATCATCTCTTATAGTATAATAATATTCCATTACAATCATATACCACAACTTGCTCAGTCATTTCCCAATTGATGGGCATCTGGTTAATTTCCAAATCTTTGTCACCAAAAAAGAGCTGCTATAAATATTTTTTGTAAAAGTAGGTCCTTTTCCGTTTTTTTGGTCTTTTGGTATACAGACCTAGTAGTAGTGATGATGCTGGGTCAAAGGGCATGCAGTTTTATAGCCCTTTGACCTAGTTCCAAATTGTTCTCCAGGATGGTTGGATTAGTTCACAACTCCATCAACAATGCATTGCTGTTTCAATTTTCTCACATCTTCTCCAACATTTATCATTTTCCCTTTTTGTCATTTTTCTTTTCTGTCATGGTAGTCAATTTGATAGGTGTGAGGTGGGTACTTTAGAGTTATTTAAATTTATTTTTCTCTAATCAGTAGGGACTTAGAGCATTTTTTCTTACGTTTATAGATAGCTTTGATTACTTCATTTGAAAATTCACTGTTCATATATTTGCCAAGTGAGTAATGGCTTTTATTTTTTGGCTCAGTTCCCTATCTTTTTGAGAAATGAGGCCTTTATCATAGAAACTTGAAGCAAATTCCCTCCCCACCCCAGTTTCCTGTCTTCCTTCTAATTTTGGCTATATTCAGGTATTTTTTTGTGAGTGCAAAACCTTTTTAATTTTATGTAATCAGAATTATCTCTTTTGCTTCCCGTGATCCTCTCTATTTCTTGTTTGGTCAAAAATTTATCCCTTATCCATAGATCTAACTGGTTCATTTTCCCATGCTCTCCTAATTTACATATGATATAACCCTTGACATCTGAATCATTTATCCATTATGACCTTATCTTAGTATTCTTGTAAGATGTTGATCTTTGCCTAGTTTTTGCCAAGCTGCTTTCCAGTTTTCCCAGCAATTTTTGCCAGATGTTGAGTTCTTATTCCAAATGCTTGTCTCTTTAAGTTTGTCAAATACTGTAGGTGTTGTTTGTCCTTCATTGTCAAAGAGGACCATGACATGAGGGAGGAGAACCCATGACATTCAAGTGAATTGGATTGGAGGGAAGTAGGGCTGGCAAAATCACCAGCCTCACTTTCTCCTCCAGAGTCATCTGGATCCAGTGGCAAGATATAGATCAGGGCAACTGAAGAAGGCCCAGGACTTCCCCAAGATGGCATGCAATCTGATATAGGTTCTATATATACTATTATCTACATATACTAATATCCTATAACATATTTTCACATTAGTCATGTTGTATAAAAGAATTAGAATGAATGAGAGGAACCATGAGAAAAAAACAAAACAAAACAAACAAAAGAAAAATAGTCTGCTTTGCTCTGCATTCAGAATCCATAGTTCTTTCTCTGGATGTGGATGGCATTTTCCGTCATTAATCCTTTGGAATTGCTGTAGGAGCTTGCATTGCAGAAAAAAGCTAAGTCTATCAAAACCAGTCATCACATACTATGGCTGTTACTGTGTACAATGTTCTCCTGGTTCTTCTGTTCACTTCACTTAGCATCAGTTCATATAAGTCTTTGCAAGTTTTTCTGAAGTCTGCCTGTTCATCATTTCTTATAGTGGGAGCAGAAAAGGTCTGGGGAAGAGAACACGCAAACAGAGTTTATTCCTTTATCCCTGTGGCTTAGGAGAAGGTCAGGGGAATCCAATTAATATTTGGAATCCTGGGTTTCAGCGTCATAAACGTTGAGGTCAGATGTTGGGAGAGTGGTTCGGGTGTGAAAGAATTCACTTAGCCCTTCTTTGTAGCCTTTGGGAATTTTATTACATGAAGCAGCATGGGTCTGATTATAAAATCTCCAAATGGCTACGGAGAAAGTCTAAGTGAATTCTCACTCGAACTGCTCTCCCAAAATCTGATCTCAGTACTGCCCTTTAGATGTGATTTTCATCTCCCTTGAATCTTTACAGCATGTTACCTTTCTAATAGCAGTTATCATCTCATTTTGCCATTTATATTTTTCAGTTGTGTGCTTGGACTACTTTAGAAGTCCATTGATGGAAATTATCAGCATAGTCGATAGAATACTGGTCTGGGAGATAGGAAGATGTGAGTTTGAATTCTGTTTCATTTACTTGCTAGCTGTGTAGACAGTAGGCAAATCACTTAACTTCTTCCACTATGTTTTTCTTGAATAACTGACACTTAACCTCAAAGGCTGCTTCTGAGGATCAAATGAGATAATGTATGCAAGCCCTTGGCAAACCTTAAAGCTCTCAGTAAAGGACTGCTATTACTATTCACCCGAGTGTGCACATAAGAGCTGAACTAGCTACTTAAGATGTTAATGAACAATAATTAGCCAACATTTATGGCATACTTGAGGGTTTGCAAGGGGCTTTACATATTTTCTCATTTGCTCCTAAACTCTTAAGAGGTAGGGATGATACTATTACTCCATTTTACAGAAGAGGAAACTGAAGCAAGAAGAAATTAAGGGACTTGCTTAGGGTCACACAGCTCAGTGTCTGAGACAGGGTTCAAACTCAGGCCTTTTTGAATCTTATTGAATCAAATAATATAATATTGCATATCCAAATGACACTTTGAGGTAAAAAAAAGTTTTTTTCCTGTAATTATTTTTATTTAAAAAACAATTTTACTTTAACATACATTTTTTAATATTTTGAGTTCCATATTCTCTCCCTCCAGCCCCTCCCCTATCTTTTGAGAAGGCAAGCTATATGATTTCAATTATACATGTGGTCACGCAAAACATACTTCCATATTCAAATAAGTTTCAAAAGATCCGAAAAAAGTGATGGGTTCTCCACAGGAGAGTGTGAGAGTCAGCTCCCACCTGCTTGGGGGAGCATCTTGTTGAATTTTCAGTACAGGAATTTACACTTAAGAAATTTACAAAGCCTACAAATTAGGGCTTCATTTCTTCTTTTGTTAATTGTCTGGGCTTAAGAAAGTAATAGAGAAACTGTCAATGATACAGATTGAACTTTTAAAGTCTCTTCAGGTACATCCCTGTCCCCTCCCCCTACTTCAGGAAATTTATAGAGGCCATGCATATATACATACACGCATTAGCCTCTACACAAGGTTGGTCCAGGGTCACTGCCCAAATACTTAGGCTGGATGGACCACAACTCTTTTTTCTTCCATATTTATTCATTCACTCATTCATTCATTTATTTTTTAACATTCATTTTCACAAGATTTCGAGTTCCAATTTTTTTTCCTCTCTTCTTCCCCTCTCCCCAGGACAACATGCAATCTGATATAGGCTATACATGTATAATCATATTAAACATATTTTGATACCAGTCATGTTGTGAAAGAAGAATCAGGACCACCGGGAAAAACCACAAGAAAGAAAAAAAGAGAAAATAATATGCTTCAATCTTCATTCAGACTCCATAATTTTTCTCTGAATGTGGATAGCATTTTCCATCATGAGTCCCTTGGACTTCCAATGTTGCATTACTGAGAAGAGCTAAGTATGTCAAAGTTGGTCATCACACAATGTTGCTGTCACTGTGTACAATGTTCTCCTGGTTTGGATCACTTCACTCAGCATCAGTTCATGTAAGTCTTTCCAGGTTTTTCTGAAATCTACTTGTGCATCACTTCTTATGGAACAATAGTATTCCCTTACATTCAAATGATGTGGATATAACATCAATGCCCTAAGGGTTAAAAAGAATATTGAGTTGTTTGCCAATACTTTGTGAAGATCCTCCTGAGGCAGGGTTGGAGCTCATTCTGTAACCTATCCTGTAACTTGAGATCCAGTAACTCGAGGGCATCCTAAAGTCCCTTTCCCCTCATCCTGTGTCATAAATTTCTTCTTCTTTTGTAAGCAACTATCTCCTTCATTCTGTGCTATAAATTCTCCCTTACCCTTAATTTTCAACCATCATAAAACCTTAAAACTACATCATCCTGAATATCTATAGACTTTCTGTCTATATATGCCTAGTTCTTCAAATGTAAGTACCTTTTTTACTCAGCCTCAAGGCTACAGTAAAAAAGGTCCATATACATGTGTAGCTTTCATCTAATAGAGCTCCCATTAGTTAAGAAAAAATCGTCTAAGTCAATTCTTTCACATCTGAACTACTCTCTCAAATCTGACTTCATATACTACAACTTGTTCAGCCACTCCCCAATTGATGGACATCTCTCAATTTCCAGTTCTTGGCCACCACAAAAAAGAGTTGCTATCGATATTTGTGTATAAATAAGTCCTTTACCCATTAAAAAAAAAATCTCTTTAGATACAGATCTACTAGTGGTATTTCTGGATCAAAGGGTATGCTAACCCTAAATGTGCTCTCTTCCCAATCTAAAGAGAGGAACTATGACCTCTTGGGCATAGTTCCAAATTGTTCTCCAGAATGGTTGGTTGGGTTTACAACTCTACCAACAATCCATTAGTGTTCCATTTTTCCCACATCTTCTCCAACATTTATCATTTTCCTTTTTCATCATATTAGCCAATCTCATAAGTGTGAGGTGGTACCTCAGAGCTGTTTTAATGTGCATTTCTTTAATCAACAGTGAATTTAGAGCATTTTTTCATATAACTATAGATAGCTTTAATTTTTTCCTCTGAAAATTGCCTGTTCAGTCCTTTGACAATTTATCAGTTGAAGAATGATTTGTATTCTTATAAATTTGGCTCAGTTTTCTAGATATTTTAGAAACAAGGTCCTTTTTCAGAGAGCTTGGCTGTAAAAACTGTTTCCCAGATTTCGGCTTCCCTTCTAATCTTGGTTGCATTGGCTTTTTTGTGCAAAACCTTTTTAATTTAATGTAATGAAAATGACCTCTTTTGCGTTTCATAAGGTTCTCTTTCTCTCGGTCGGTTCTCTGTGGATCTGACGGTAGACTCTTCCTTGCTCCCCCAGTTTGATCGTGGTGTCACCTTTTCTGTCCAGATCATGAGCCCATTTTGACTCTATCTTGGTATCCGGTAGAAGTAGACCCCAACTCTCAGTAAGAGGGCTATCTGTTTACTTGTTTAGGAGCCCTTTCTGGCTAGTCTGTCGGTCTTTTTACGCCCTCGCTGCGTTTACCGGGATCTCTTCCTTTCTCAAGGAGCAATCTCCCTTCCGAGAAGCTGGGAAAGGGCCCAGGGAGCAGATGGGGGCGGGGTACTGCGGCCCAGGACTTCAGTACCGTACACCAGGAGACAAAAGGAGCAGCGCCCTAGCTCCGCCAGCCTCCAACGAGCGGAGGAGGACGTCAATATCACACCCCGCCCCTCAAACCCGCACCATTTCTGCGCACGCGTGCTCCCTGCCGCCACCCCCCACCTCCCTTGCCTCTGGGCTCCTAGGCCTGGCTAGAGAAGGGGGCCAGCTCCTGGAGGCTATTGGTTGAAATTCGGGCCAATGACAGCGGGCGTTGTTCGTTTGCGCCGGTCTGTGGCGTGAGGAGCCGCGGCGCTTTAGGCCTCGAAAGATTTCTCCTCGTCTGTTGGTGGCTAGGCGCCATGAGCTCTATCGGGACCGGGGTGAGTCTTGTGTTCTCCGCGCGGATCAGGGGAACAGGACCGAGGGGGGAGCGGAGGCCGCTCAGAGCGCACCCTCCGGCCCTGCCCGCCGGTTTCTCCTTTGGGAAAGACGCGTTCCCCCTCCCCTCCGCAGGGCCCCCGCCCCCCGCCCTAGAAGCCTCCGAAAACGTGTCCTAGAGCCCCGGATCCTAGGAAGCCGCGCCCCAGGAGCGCGGTGTTCTGACCCCGGCGGCCCAGCGTGCGCCGAGGGCCCGGGGCCTCCTTAGGCTTGCCGAGTCATTTTCTGTAGCCGGCTGAGGAAAGCGAAAGTAGCGAGTCGCAGGCCCAGCGCGCGGGCCGGCGTGGCGGGAGGGGAGAAGAAGGGTTGAGGAGGCCCGGAGACGCCTTGTCTCTTCCCAAGCCTGGAGGGTGGTGGGATCCCAGGCCCCTGAGGCTCCAGGAACCCGAGGACCCCGGCCGAGGGACCCGAGGACTCGGCGTGCTGCTGAGTCACGGGGCTCCTTCCGTGGGATTCTTCCCCAAAATAAACAGAAACCCAGGCTCTGAAGAAGGCCCCAGAGAGGCCTGCCGTCGTGCCAGAACTCCGAAAGATGATGATTAGGAAGAGAGAAGTCTGGTTTAGAGCTGTTGTTTTGTGGTGGTGTTATACTAGGCTTTTTTTCCCCAAGCTTGTGCTCTCTTCCCCTCCCCCGGACTCCTCTTTACAAGATAAGAGTGTTGAAACAGACGGACTCAGCAAGACAGCGGGTATTTGATGCTTTATAAAGCCTGGTTCTAAATTCAAGTTACTTCACTTGGCAGTTAGGCTTTAATACGTTAAAAAAAATAAAAAGTCAGTGTCCGGTAGTTAGTGTTTCTCCTGGGAATTATTTAACTTTCCCACCTTCCGTCTCAGCTAAATTCTATGCCTCTGCTAACTTCCTTTGATGTATGCATTTGTTAAAAGTGAGATTCCCTAACCCTAATGTTTGTTTATCGCTCACACACACACACACACACACACACACACACACACCACACTCTTTCTCAAGTTACCAGGAGGAAAAATAGTTGAGTTTTTTTCATGGAAAAGTTCTAAGACACTGCATAATCCATAAGTACCACTTTTAAATTTTACAAAATGTTCCCCGACACCATCCCTGTATGGTTAATATTGATTGCAAGTATTCTGACTTTCAGAGATGCCAGTGCTACCCAAGTTCTTTACAATCCCGGTCTTTCTTTATTTCACCGGCCACCTTCTTTATACTTTGCCACACTGCGTCTTGCCTTTTCGTTCCATTGTCATCACTCCACTTCATATTCTCTTTTACTCTTGCTCAGAATGTTACAAAAGCATGCTATTTCCTCTAGTCCCAAATACGTGCTGCTGATTGATTGATCTCATTTAAAAATTACTGCCCTGTTCACTGCCTATGATGCCCAAAATTATTGGCCTTCAGATGGGTAGGGCAAGAATATTAAGTGAATTCTATATGTAAGTCAATGAAATACAATATTGGAGATACAAAGAAGTGAAACAGGCCCTGATCTCCAGGAGCTTACATTCTATCAGGTATAAATATTTTAGAAGATAAGTAATATGGTCTACACAAGGCATTTAAAAGCTACCAGGGATTCCAGAAAGTGGAGAATAGGAGGGATAGCATTCTAGGAATGGGGGGAAACTGCTTGTGCCAAAGGCATGGTGATAGAATGTTATATATAGGAAATAGCATGAGACTAGTTTGTTTAGAATTGAAATTGATGTATGAGGGGAAGTGTTATGAAATCAGTCTAGAATGACCGGTTAGAGAGATTGGTTGTGGAGGGCTTTAAATGCCAGAGAAGAATTTGTATTTGAGCTTAGAAAATATAGGAGCCACTGGCTCTTGAGCAAAGGGAATGATGTGATCATACCTGTGCTTTAGGAATATTACTCTCTCAGCTGTGCAGAGGATAGATTGTAGAGGTGGAAGACTGAAGGCAGGGGGAGACCAAATAGGAGAATATTGCAGGAGATCAGATAAAAGGTTATGGATGAGGGCCTAAAAAAGGGTAATTGTAGGTACCTTCGAGACCGGCTGGTCCAGCTCCTTTCTTTTACAGATAAAGAAATTGAGGTTCAGAGAAAAGTTATTCAGAAAATGATCATAGCTAGCATTCATTCATTGCTTTAATGTTTGCAAATTACTTTATATATGTCATTTCATTTGGTTAACAAAACAATTCTGTGAGGTAGGTGCTAGTATTTATTTTACAGATAAAGAAATTGAGACAGGTTACAGGACTTGCTCAGGGTCACACAGTGTCAGAGGCTGGATTTGAACTCAAAGCTTACAAATCTAATGTGCTTTCCACTGTACCACATGAATGAAGAGATGGGAATGGATATGAGAGAGCTGGAATTAAAATGAGTTTGGTAATTGATTAAATGTTGGGGGATGAGACATCTATAATTGGAGTCTTACCCTATACCTTCTCACCCTATACCAGTCAACTGTTACATTTCCCTTGTCAAGGAATCTTGCACTTCATGCCCTCATAATCCTTGTAATTTAGTCATTTAAAACTCTTACCTTAACTACAGATTTAGGCAGTAATCTCTACCTTTGCCCATCTTTCCATTATACCCTTTAAAATCCCCAATAGTAATAACAAGTACCCTGTAATTCTAGATCTTTTCCTTCTAGTCCTTACAGAAACATATCTTTCTCCTGAAGATGCCTCATTAGCCCCTTGCAACACTCTATAATGCTGGTTGTTTCTTTTTTCATGCCACTTGATGTACTAAGCCAGGAGGAAAAGTTAGTGTAGTCCTTATTCTCCACTATCACTTGTAGATCTCCCTTTGTGCCACCATCACTTGTAACTCATCTTCTTTTGAAGTTCACTCCATCTGTATCATGCCTTAGAGTAGACTATATCATCTAAAACTGTTGATCTTAAATTCTGTAATTCCCTTCTTTAGTCATAGTCTAATGTCCTTCATATCACCATCTGTGGAGGGAGAGCTAAGGTGATGGAGTAGCAGGAAGTAGTATAGCAAATGTCCCTCCACCCTTTCCAAAAAAAAAAAAAACCTCCTCTAAACAGATCTAGAAAATGAACCAGACCAAATTCTGATAGGGAAATAAAGAAAAGTCACAGTGAGTCATTTTTTTCAGTTTAGATTGGCACAGAGACACAGAGATTTGTGAACGTTGGGATTGGGTTGGGCCAAATATGCAGCAAATGGAACATTCCAATGCCTAGAGAAAGGCTGTCCACCAAGGTAAGCAGAGGTCCTAGACCCATACTGGGACAGCTATCAACTAGCATCTTGTTGCCCTCTGCACAGTTTCAGGTCACAGATCTAGGACAAACAGGAAAAGACACATTGGCACAAGAAAGACACCTCTTTGCCTGTCTTCGTGACTCCAGGTCTGTGGTTGTGCTACCAGCTGCCTCTAATGACAATTACAGCCAACATTTAGAATTTCCAGTCAAAGGAAAAATACTGTAATCAATCTGCCTCGGTCCTCCTAAATTACCTTGCCTTCACCACCACTTCCAGCGCACCTGTTTGTCTGCACCCACTGGCCTCACTTTTTTTCTCTCCTAGTCTTGACCCCATAGTTAATCAGTTTAGCAAAGCACTGTCTTCCACTCTTTCCCTCTTTGTTCACTTTCTCTTATTTGTATTCTGCCAGTACTCAGCTTTGGATAATTTCATTGTAAGCTTTTTGCTTCTGCTCCTGAACTGTCAGGTAGTATTAGAAGTTCCATAACCCCGTTCACCAAATCCATTATAAATTCATGTTGTTGTTGAGGCATTTCAGTCCTGGCCGACATCACTCTTTGTGACCCAATGTGAGGTTTTCTTGGCAAAGGTACTGAGAGACTATTCTGGAATTAGGGTGTGGGTCACGCTATTCTCTCCTTGCTACAGTATCATAATACTTTTATTCTTCCCTAACTGACTTCCTATCATGTTCTCTAGCAGTTTTTCTCCAACATTTCAAGTACCCAGTGCCCCCCCTTTCCTCCAGCAGATAACCTCATTTCTAACTTTACTGAAGAAAATCAAGGTCATTTGTCGAATTTTATTTATCTTTTCTACTTCATATCTTAAAACCTTTATAAAACTTTTCTTATAAACTTTCTTTACCCCTTCTCAAAGCCATTCCTTCTGATCATCTGTGTCCTTAGTCACCTCCCTTTCTAATTCATCAGGGAACCTTCCTCCCTACTCAGAGATACTTTCTCTTTCATCTTCTTTCAAACTGTTCTGGTCTCCTTCCTAAGTTGCCAACTTCAGGCCTGCTCAGGTCTTAACCATTGTTGGAAAAAAAAAATGTCCCTTTGCTCCTGTCAGCCCTTCAGATTTATCCTATCTCTTTTCCTTTTCATTGCTTAGATCCTTAAGATACTTATCTAGATCCGTGGTGTAAAACTGCAGCTGCATACTGACTTCCACAACACTTAAATTTATGTTGTTTGTCGTTGTTGAATGTTTCCCAGTCACAGGTTAATCTTGTTTTGGCCTTGAGTTAGATATTTATGAACTAGACTACTTTCAATTTTTGCTTCTTACTACTTTTACTTCATTACCTACTCCTTTTTTAACAACCTCTGACCTTGCCACTCAATTAAAACCTGTTTCAGAGGATACCAGTGACCTCCTGATTGATAAATTCCATTCTATTTTCTCAGTTCCCATTTTCCTAGAATTTTTTGTAGCTTTTGACACAGTTGGCCACTCCCTTCTTCTGAATAGTCCCTTTCCTTGGCTTCTGAAACACTGCTCTATCTTGGTCCTCCAACCTCTCCATTACTTAAATCTCTTTTTCTGATTTGTCATCTTCCTCTCAACTCTCCAGTCCTGTAAGGCTCTCTCCTGAGGCTTCTTTTTTTCTCTACATTCTACCTTGAAAATGTCATCTGCTACCTTGAGTTCAGTTATCTTTATGCAAACCACATATTCAAATACACAAATTATACATTTCTCCTTAACTTCATCCAATCCTGCGTGTTTGACTGGTTGCTGGATATTTCCACCTGTATAATGTCATCACTTGAAACTCACTCTGTTCAAAACTGAACTCATCGTGTCCCTTTGGAGGCAGAGAGGAGTGCACTGTATGTTCTTTCTCCCTTTCTCCTCCCCCCTTCCCTCCTCTTTTTTCTTCTCTTTCTCTCCCTCTTTCCTTTCTCTCCCCCTTACACTGTTTTTTCCTCTCTCCATTCTCTCCCTTCTCAATACAAGTGATTCCTTTTTTAACTAGTCTCCCTTTCCCTGCAAATAGGCAGTCATGTTCCCTCACCCTTATATTCTCTACCCTAATTCTTGTGTAAAGCCAACTACAAAGAAAAACAAGATTTTTGTCTAGAGTTCCCAAAGCCAGCTTGATTGGTAGGCCATTGCCTCTCCTCCCAGGTCAGATTGGAGCCTCTTATCTTTTTCTGCTTCTTCTAATGTGCCAGCAAGGTTTTTTTGTCATGACACTCCCAAGTCGTCCCACCAAAATTTCTGATTTCTTTTGAAGGAACCTCTATCCTTCAAGCTACTCAGCTTCATGTCTGAATTACCCTGGACTCTTCTTCACTCTAACCAAAACTTCATCTTTTTTCCGGACTGTTGTGTTAGCTTCTTAATCAGTTTCTGCTTCTCAGTTTCTCCCTTCCTAGTTTGTCTTTCATGTAGCTAGCAAAATAATTTTTCTAAGGGCCAGGTCGAACCATGCTATTTACTCTTCACTTCCCATTCTAAAACCTTCAGTGGTTCCTTATTTATCTTAATCTAAAATACAAACTCCTTAATGATCATGATAATTAAGGTCCTCTTTATTCTGCTTACAAACTGCTTTTCCAGCATTACCTTATATATTCCCTTTAGCATTTTGTGGTTTATTCAAACTGGGTTATTATATTTTACTGCATAATCTTTGCAGATTTTATGCCAAATGTGTGCCTAAAAAGTGGGGTGTGATGGTTATGTGAAGTTTTTTTATTTTAATTTGTGGTGATATTATTTAAAAATCCATTTATTAATAAACTATCTTTGTGCAAGATTAGGATGCACGGAATATTTGTGAATATACATTGAAATTGAATATTGACAATGCTGAGAATTCAAGGCTTGGCATTGAGAGAGAGAAGTGCATATCCACTTGCCACTGGTGAATATATTGCTGCTCTGTGTACGTTTGAAGCAGCATATGGAAAGAAGTATACCACACAATGATTATGTGACAAAAGGTTGTAAACCAATTTTTGGACCGAAGAAACAGGGTGTGACAGTTAATGCAGTGAAATATGGTGCTAGCTGTTTCTCAAACACAGCATGCCTTCTCCCACCTCTGCATTTGTAATAAGCTGTCCCTCTCTGGAATGTATTCCTATCTAATATCTACTGCTCAGAATCCATAGCTTCCGTCAAAGTCTAGGTTTACCCAGCATACTATGTCTCATCTCTCCCCTCCCCTTTACCTCTCTATCATGTATTTACTCAGCAGCATGCATGTTTGTTTTATCCTTCAATGAATGTAAATATCCCAAGTGCAGGGTCTCTTATAGATTTATTAATACCAAACCTGCTATGTTGATGCAACAAGCTTATTTTTACTTTTTTTCTTTTAGTATGACCTATCAGCCTCAACTTTCTCTCCTGATGGAAGAGTTTTTCAAGTTGAATATGCCATGAAAGCAGTGGAAAACAGTAGGTAAGGAAAATATTTTACTTGCATAATGAAACTTGTATGCAGATTGTCACTGTCAAGCAAATACTGTCTTGTAATTTTGAGATCAAGTTTTCTTGGGTTTCAAAGATTTTAGAAATTTGATACTTTGTTTATAGATCATTCTAGAAACACTATTTCTTTACTATTTATTACTTTCCTCCATTTTGGAAATATACTTTTTAAAAGTAAATTTTCCTGTTAATTATGCATTTATAAGTATTAAAATGAACATTTCAGTATACAAGGTTTTATTAAATTTAACAGTAGTAAAAATTGCATTTGTGTCCTTTTCTGTACTTAATTCTGCTTTTTAAATGTATTTTTTATAAATGGTGATACTTTTTTCTTTGCCTTAGTATCACTATTCCATAACTCATTCCCTCCTAAATAGAAGTAGCAAATAGACTCTAATTCATTAATGATGTGTGACTATCAATTTTTCTTAACATTTAACACATCTTCCAAGTCACTCAGGTTAATAACCTCTGAGTTACCTTGGACTTTTCTTGTTCACTCACTTTTCATATCCAATTAATTGCTGAGCCTTGTTGATTCTACCTCCACAATTTCTCTTGTTACCCATTCTTTCCACCCTTAGGAATGTCTCCCCATGAAGCCTTCTTCTTTCTTCTAGACGAAAGATGTCAAAATCAAATCCTTGGAAGCTGTATGCTGCTGTACAAATTAACGTTATGTCACATTATATTTTTTGTTTATTTTGTTAAACATTTCCCAGTAACGTTTTAATCTGATTCTTTCTGGCACAGGTTATGACACCTGTTTTAAACTATTGTATTAGTTTCCTAATCAGTGTCTCTACTTCTTAGTCTCTTCTCTCAGGCCATCTTCCACCCAGCTAGCAAAATAATTTCAGATATATATCTGAATCTGCATGGTATTCTAAACTCTGGTTTGTTGCAAAGACAAAAGTGAATCAGACTATGCCTTGAAGAGCTTACACAAAGGGTTTGGGGAAGAGAAGAGAGATAACCATGTACATATATAAATGTATATGCAAAATAAGTGGAAGATAATCTTGTGGAGAAAGTACTAGTAACAAAAGGAATGACTTAAAACTTTATGTATTAAGTGACATTTGAGCTGAGCCTTGAAGGTTACTAGAGATTCCAAGAGCCAGAGATGATAAATCAGAACCTTCCAGACATGGGGACAGCTAATGCAAAGAAGTACTTGTGTGAGGAACAGTGAAGGTGGTGGATTTTAGGTGAACCATGATGTTCACGAATGGGAGAAACATATAATAAGTCGGTAAAGATTGGATGATGCCAGATTGTAAAGAGCTTTAAATGCCAGAGGAGTTTGTTTGATCCTAGTTAAGGTAATAAGGGAACTTTTGGCATTTGTGTAAGGGAGTGACATAGTCAGATCCATACTTTTTAGGAAAATTACTTTGGCAACTGTGTGGGGGACATATTGAGATGTGGAGAAGACTAGAGGAGACCAATTAGTAAATTATTGCAGCAGTCTGGTTGAGAGGTTTTGAGAGCCTGAATTAGGATAGTGTGTGTGAGTTGAGAGGAGATAGTTACAGGAAAGCTATTGTGGAGGTGGAAATGACAAGATTTGGGAGCTGATTGGCTTTGTGGTATATGAGGGGTTGAGGCTGAAAGTGTGGATGAGTGGAAGGACGGTGGTGCCTGACAGAAATAGGGATGTTCAGAGTGTGGTGGGTTAGAGGATGGGAGGGGAACGAGTTCTGTTCTAGGAAATTTTGAATTTGAGATTGCTATGGGACATCCAGTTTGAAATGTCCAAAAGGCATTTTGTGAGACTGGAGCTTCAGAGAGAGGTTGATGTCTAGATACCTTCATGAATCATCTTCAAGGCCCAGGAGAGGGATTTGGGGACAACTGCTTTTGAGGATGAGCTATAAATGATGATCTCTCAGAAGAGACTGAGAAGGAATAGGAGAGTATCAAAGCAGAACAGTAGCACAAAAACCTGGGAGAAGTGGTCATCTGCATCAGAGAGATGGAGGATTGAGAAAAGGCCTTCACGTTTGGCAATTAAGAAATCATTGTTAGTCTTGGAAAGATGAGTTTAAGTGAGACATCATGATTGAAGTGGTTAGGGTGCTGTACTTGGGAGGCAAGAATTTCTGGGTTTAAGAAATTGAATGAAAAGAGAAAAATGATGAGGGTTCAGTATAGGAAAATATAACTATTAGTTGACCCTTATTATACCATTTTATTTTTTTAAAAGCTTACAATCCTTGTAGTATAAATTAAACTTAATAATGCTTAAAGCTGTCTGACAGAGTTGGCTGGCAGCCTGTAAAATAATGAGTTCCCCATCACAGGAAGTCTTCAGACAGAAGCTAGGTGATCATTTGTCATGGATGTGATAGAAGACTACAGGATAGGCTTCTTTCTGATTTGAAGTTCTTTGATTGTTATTCAGTTTTGCAGATAGAGAAACAAGGTTCAAAAGGTCTGTGATGCTTAATTGCTATTTGACTTACTCATGTTGACTTCCAATTTAGCATGCACTCTCACATCATACTGTCTCTCTTGGGATACTTAGAAAAGTATAAGTTGTTGTGCAGACCAGCAACTTGCATGTCCTATGTCCCACTCATCTTTTTTGTACCAAAGGCCTTAAGGTTATCAGTTTCATACTACGCTTGCAACAGACAGTGTGTATATAGCCAGTTTGAAGTTGATTGATTATTTTTTAGATTTAAATTTCAAATGATAAGTAGTGGAGACATTTTGTAGTCTTTTGTCTGGTAGGACTAAAAGCCAAGATTTTCTCCTGTAGAAATGATCCTGGTACCGTCTATTTTGCAGATGTGTAAGATAGAACAAAGTGGACTTTACCAAATGTTAGAGCCACGTGATAAAAGATATATATCAAAATCAAACTTTGTAACTTCATAGTATCTTAAGCAAATTATTAATAGAATTGGCAACATTAAGTATTATTGAAGCAATTTCACAGTAGTCTTTCTCATAAGTTCTTATAGTCATTTCATCAAGTACTTTGGAATTCATTGAATTTGGAGAACTTAAAACCCAATTTCCATTTCTTCCTCAGCATTACTTTATTATCTCCCCATCTACATCACTTATATTTCAGGCAAACCACAGACTTTTTTTTGTATTTCAGTTTAATATTCTATTGGCATTTTGAATAAAAAGAATCATGGGATGAAAGTCTTGTATGAGAGCCCAAGTCTAGATTGTTCTTAAAAGCTACAGTTTTAATCTTGAAGGTAGTATTTATTGTTTCATTTTTGACTTATAGTATTATCTTCACATCTAGTAAGAAAATAGCTATATTGCATAATGTGCTTGATGCAATATAGTGTGTATAAATTGTATAAATCAAACTTTTCCCATTGTCATAATGAACCACTTTGTTTTTAGTTCTATTTTATTTTAAGTTATTGGCATTTTAAAAGAAACCTCAGACAGAGCTAGAACTTTTTATGCTTAAATTCAACCATTGCATGTAAAATAGGCTTTGTACCTAAGAGACGTCAAAAGATAGGAGAGTGAAAAAATAACTTTTGTGAAGCTACCCAGGGAACCTACCAAAATAACCTTAAGACTGGTTAATGTTAAGTGGTGAATTAAAATTGATTCTTTAGATGGTATGCTAGATTTGAAACTTTTGAGAGAAGTACAAGAGTTTTATATTTTATGTGGTAAGAAATCTTCATGGATTTCTTGAACAGAGGAGCTAGCTGATGAAAGTAGTATTTGGAAGAACGTACTGGAAAACTAGATGGGAACAGGGTAGGGGTAGCTAGTCTAGTCTTAGGAAAACCAGGTAGGAAGCTGTTAAAAATGAGAGACCTGGATGACATTGGTGGTCATGAAAATAGAGGGCTTTCAAGGGAGTAATTGATAGGACTTGTAATTGATTATGGGGAATGAAAAGGGATGAATCAAAGATAATTTCCAAATGTAAAAACTGGCAAAATGGTGTAATACAATTGGAAGAATTGGGTGGGAAATAATTTTATGTTGGATATATTTGTCTTTTCCTCAAATTTAGCATCTACATTAGTTGTTTGTTACCAGGATTATTAAGTAATTTTCATAAAGCTGTCCCAACATTTAAATGATAGTTGATTTTTAGCATTGTTTTTAGTTCATTCTGACCTGACTTACAGTTGAATGTCATATAGTTTACATCTGCTCAAAGCGCTTTTCCCTTCATAATATATTTATAGAGTCAAATACTGATTTCACTATTTTTGGTCTCTTGTCTCGCTAATGACATAGGATTGTGGAATTGACCTAGACAAAGAAATGGTCGTTATTACTTTAGCTAACATTTAGTAGCACTTTATGGCTTGCAGAACCATATATTTTACATATATGATTTGATCCTCACAACAACCCTGTGAAGTCGGTGCTATTATTACATTTTGCAGATTAGGAATCTGAGGCTGAGAGAAGTTAAGGGACTTGTCCAGGGTCACAGAGTTAATAATGTCTGAGGCATGATTTGAATTCAGGTAATCCAAGTCCAGCACTCTCTTCACTATGCCATCTAATTAATTCTATCCCCCATCTCAATCATGATTTTAAGCATACATGAAAAACCTTACCATGTGCAAGATACCCTGCACTAGTTCTTCATTTTGTCTAGGATGGTTTTGCAGCTACAATGTATTTTATGGTTACAAATGTTACAAATAACCATTATTCAACTAGCATTTATTAAGTGCCTAATGTTTGCCAGGCTGGGGATTCAAAGACAAAAATAATGGACAACCATGTAGGTTACCTTGACCTCTGTTCTCTGATTTTTGGAGGAGGCAGATTGGTTCATTTGGAATGAAGTGTATCTGAGTTGTGGGTAAGCCTAATCTGTTTTAAAGTACTTTGTTGTTGAGTCATGTATTATTTTTTTTTAAAAAAAAATATAAGGCATATAGACTCTTTCAGTTAAAAAAATTTAATTTTCTCCCCACTTGTTTCAGTACAGCTATTGGAATCAGATGTAAAGATGGTGTCGTCTTTGGTGTAGAAAAATTAGTCCTTTCTAAACTTTACGAAGAAGGTTCTAACAAACGCCTCTTTAATGTTGATCGACATGTTGGAATGGTAAGATAACATTCCTCCCCTTTAGGAAACTTTCTTCGAAATAACTATTTGTTGGGATGTGCTTTTCGGAACTAAACAAAGACTATAAACAACTTGAAGCATCAGGAATGATTCTAAAAATGGAAACTGGAAGATATCTCTAGTAGTGAAGTAGTTGAGCAGTGAGCAGCAGTTAAAATAGCTGAAATGAACTAAAGATTCCTATTCCATATACTGTGATCATTTGGTTTACCACTAAGAAATTATGTGTACACTCAATTGCCAGTGGTGAATGTGAAGGCTAAAGAGAAGAAGACAAGAGTGTTGAGCAGAATGAGTGGTAATATATCACAAATGACAATTCATTGGGATATTCTGATGATAGATGAAAGCCAGGGACAGAGGGTAGAATAATTCAAATGTTGGAAGACAGCACTATTCAGAGATCAGTAGCTCCTAAGAGAATCAGTGTGCCATGTTCTAGACACGTCAGCTGTAGAATACTGTAGAATTCAAATCAGAACATGGAGGAATAGGGCGGTTAGTGGAAAGGTAAGCCAAGTCTTCTATTTTCATTAGAATATTACTCTATTCAAGTAATGCCACACTGAAGATTTATCCAATTATACATGTCAGCAGTCAAGGTGGTACAGTAGCAATCAAAAGCTGTGTTAGAGATATATAATATGTGCAGTAGTTTTTAGCTATCTTATACTACCAGAAATAAGGTTAAGCTATCCGAGAACATGGATTCTGAATTTTTTCTAATGAAAAGATAAAGAGTCTGCCTTATTGCTTTTGACCCCAGTGATAGCTGAAAAGGCCAAAAAAAGTGTAATAAACAGATTCTGATCCATGTGTATTTTCCTTGACATTTCGGGGATGCTAAATTTTTATATAGCTGATAGAAAAACAACTGGCAAATCATGAAATTGCAGAAGAATTTTGAGGGTTTTTCTTTTTCATTAAGTTATATGTGCAAAAAAAGTTCCCAAACAATCTTATAATGGTAATGAAACTGATCTGTTTTGACAGTGTTCCAGTTGTCAACCTAGCATAGCTAACCTTAGTTTCAAACAAACTAAGGACAAATTCAGTGTTATGTGCTAATACTATAGGCTCCCATAAAATAAAGCTTTTGGTGACTGGAAAGGATAAATCATTCTAGAACTTCCAAAGTGGCACATAATTGTCTGGTGCATAATCGTAACATTTGTTTACATAGCTGTTTAAGGTTTTTTTAAAGCCCACTCCACATGATAACCTTGTCAGCTTGTACTTTTATTTCCATTTTATAGATGAGTAAACTAGGGCTCAAGGGTAAAAATAAAAAAGTTATACAGCTTCTAAATGTTGAAGCAATGATTAGAACTCTAGTCGACTGAATTCACATCTAGTATGCATGTGTATATAGAGAAAAAAATCTCTATCCCTTATATTCTGTCATCTTCTTATAGCTTCATTAAAGATCATTCGAGAAACATAGGCCTAGCCAGAGGTAGCAGAACAGTACTATTATTAGGTAATGGTGGAATTCACTTTGTGTTGTTCCTTACTGGTTCTCCCATCCTTTTGTGTCTTCTCCGAAGATTATTTTGGAAACACAATATTAACTGGAAATAACAAAGCTGTTTCTCTCCTATTAGGTAATTGTAGAATCATCTTGAGATGAATTATCTTTCTTCCTGTTAATCTTGCCTCGTTTACCCAATATTTGGACTAAGATATTACTTAAAATATTATTATAAAAAAGATTTTATGGGAAAAGTTGATTATGTAGCTACTGTAGAAAATAGTTTATGTTAAGTATGTAGTTTTAAATGTTTCCTAGAATTCTCTTCAAATGTTAAATGAAGGTTTATTGAACATTGTAACCTGGTGTCATGTTTACAGAAGTGTCATTTTCTGGTGGTTTAAGATTTGTAAATTTAGGAATAAAGACTTCCTGAAAAATACTAGCACAATATTTGAAATGGTAAAGAACACTTCTCTGAATCTCATAAAGAAACATTACGCATAAATGAGTGGGTGTGGTTGATGAAGTGCCAGTGGTGTTTTTATGGTGTAGATAAATCTTTAAATTTTGCCAATTAATTAAAGAATGCCAATAACAACAAAATTGATGATTTCCTGGAGAATAAAGAAAGTACTTTTAGAATACTGTCAATTTTATAGTCTCCTGGAAGTCATATAGTTGCATATCCTTCAGTTTACCTTTGTGAGAGACACAAATAACCAAAGCCAATATTGGGGTTATTTTTTTTTTTTTTTGAGACAGCCAGATACGGAAGCAAGAAAGGATCTTTGTCCCTTCAACATTTTTTGATACCCACACTATCTGCATTTAAAACTATAGTTTAATGCTAAGAAATTATTCTATGTGGGTGTTCCCCTCCATTCCATCTCCATAGAATGTAGTTTTCATGAATTTCAGCAGCCAAAAAAGTTTTGTTTTTGGCCAACATTCTTGTGATAAGCCTCTCTCTAGAGTTTAGGTGATGGACACATCTAGGCTCATACTGAACTTCAAGCCTCCCTCACAAAATTTGAACTCGGCTAGTGTAGCTTTTGAGATCCCAGGTTGCTTTTCATTAGAGATGGACTTGAATGGGCTGGACAGAGCTATGCCTCCAACACAATAACTAGACTTAATAGTGACCCTAAATTATTAGAAAAAATGTTATTATTTAATATATCTTAAGATAGGAAAAAGTATAATCATTGTAGAACATACCATCAAAAAATTTAGTTCAATTCAGCAAACATTTATTACGTATTTACACTATGTGGGGCATTGGTGATAGAAAGAAAAAATCTAAACTGTTCCTGCTCCTACCAAACTTACATTTTCTTGGGAGGAATATTAGATATACACAGACAAGTAAATGCAAAGTACTTGTAGGAGTTAAAAGAGACTAACAACTGAAAAGGATCAGAAAAAAACTTAGCCTAAGAAGTGTCACTTGGGCTGAATCTTGAAGGGGAACTAAGGATTCTAAGAGGCAAAGTAGAAGAAGGAATACCTTTTCAGTATATGGGACAGCCTGTGCAAAGACAAAGTTGGGGGGAATGTACATCAAATTCAAGGAATAGCAAGTAGGACTTTTGGGGAAAATGAAAAAAGTCTGGAAAGATAGGTGGGAGCTATACTGTGTAAATGACAAATTGAATAGTTAGTATTTTATCCTAGAGGTACTAGGGACCCACTGAAGACTATTTTTTGTTTTATTAGCATTGTATTAAATTTTATTTATCTGAAAAAATAACACCTTGAACACCTCATTCCATATTCATGCTAGATAATTGAAGGCATATAGCATTACACACTGTGTGTGTGTGTGTACATGTGTATGTATATATATGTATATGCATATATACACACACATTTGAAAGGTAAAGATGAATATTATATGAAACTTAATGTTCAAAGGTACTTGCCATTTAGTTTATACCTTATCCCATCTTACCTATAAAGGAAATCTGTTCAAGAAGGACTGCCAATCCTTACACCATCTTCCTCAGTACTAACTCATAGTTTTAAGGAACTAAAATGGCACCTATCCAAAAAGGTTGAATATGCTTGCTTTAATGTTAGAGAAAGTATTGCTTTATGGTATAGGAGGCAGAGAAGAGACCCCAAAGTATTGTGTTAGAAAAGAAGCTTAAGTAAGTTCTTCCAGGTCTTGTAAATAAAAGGAGTATCTGTCTGTTTCTCTTTCTCTTTCCCCCTCCTTCTCTTTCCCCCTCCCTTTCTCCTCCTCCTTTTAAATGTCCAAAATCTCACAAAACTCAATGAGTTTGTTTTTTGTCATTTCTTAGGTTCACCTTTTCCTTCATTTTCTAGCAGAAACTAAAATAGAGGTGGTTTTTCCTCATAAAGTAAATGTTTAATAATCTCCTCTCAACATTTTGGAATCAAACTTGAATAAAGATGATTTGGTCTTACATTCTTTTACTTTAAAAAATGGAGCAGAATTGGAAATGTTGGCTACTTTCTAGCTTCTTTTGAATTTGAACATTAAACAAAAATTTAAAATTATACTTAAAAGTATACGAATTCCCACTTTAAACAAACCCATTGTTTTAAGTACCAACATGCACTATAGAACTACTTTATGGGCTTAAGAAAATTTATGTAAAGAAAATTCACTACAGTCTTAAAGCCTCTTCTCACTGCCTATACTTGTTTTGATTTGTGATAAACACTTTTTTTGTTTTAAAGTTGACACTTTTCTTTATTTCAGGCAGTAGCAGGTTTGCTAGCAGATGCTCGTTCTTTAGCGGACATAGCTAGAGAAGAAGCCTCCAACTTCAGATCTAATTATGGCTATAATATTCCACTAAAGGTAAGTGAAATTTTGAAATACTAGTTGAATTTTAGTAAAATTAACTTACTTAGTAACTTCATGTTATCTTTTTGTACTCTAGCACCTTGCAGACAGAGTAGCCATGTATGTACATGCTTACACACTCTACAGTGCTGTCAGACCTTTTGGTTGCAGGTATGAAATTTTTTTCCGTAAAATGTCCTTGAATGACTAAGCTTACATAGTTCTAAGCTGGCATCTTATAATTAGATGATTGATGTCTAGATGTCAAGAGAAAACAAAGTAGTTTATAATTTGTTAATAGAGGTAATAAGGGACCACTGGAGTTTGATATGGTCAGATCTGTGCTTGAGAAAAATCACTTTGGCAGCTGGGTGGAAGATGTATTAGAGTGAAGAGGAAGTATGGTAGTTGTACTGTTGTCATTAATCAAGTCGAGAGGTGATGAGGGCCTGAAGGTGGGCGGAGTAAAGAGGAGTTAGATGAGGAAGATCATGTGGTGATAAAAATGGTCACTTTGAGGAGTTGAGGGTAATGTCTATATGAGAACTTCTTTTCCTATGTTTGATCTCCTTGGGGCATCTACCTTCATGTGGGATCTCTGGGTCAAAAGATATGAATATTTTGGTCAGTTTGTTGCAGTTATATAGATTGCTTTCTAGAATGGTTTGACCAGTTCATTTACAAGTGTGAGTTAGTATGTTGTAGTCTCTTTGGAACCTTTTATCTGGAACTTAGTTTTCTCTAGATTCCCACCACGGGCATCCATGCCATGTAAGGAAGATAAGAGAAGAGTTTCCTATCCCTTTTTAAAAATTTTGTTGGATTCAGGGTTGACTGGGTAAAATTTCATAGGCAAATTGGTTTTTGGTAGATGTCTTTTCATCTTCTGGGTGTCCTTTCTGTTATTTTCCTTCCATGTACTTACTTAGGGTTCCTGGTATTATTCCTCTTGTTATGTTTCTACACACTTATTAAACTCTTTCTCAAACAATTCTCTGTTCCCTCTCCAAAATTTTTATTACTTCAGTTCTCTCAATTTCCAGTTTTTAGGGGGAAAATACTATACTTAAATTCAAACTATCAGTTTGGTGAACTTGAAACACCTATTATATATAAGCCCTTATCCTTATAAAGTCAGACATAATACTCCTTGCTGTCAAGGAGTTGATTCTGTCAGAAGGGGGAGGGTTAATAAAATAAATATACATATGAATTCAAAGCATAAAAAGTAATTTCAAGAGTGGTAATATCTGAGAGAGTTAGGAAAGATACCATGGATGGTAACTAAATTGTACTTTGAAAGAAGCTAGAGATTATCTGGGGCAAAGGTGAGCAGGAAGTGAAACCTAGATATAAAGGACAATCTGTGCAAAGACATAGAGATGGAATCTTATACTAAGAGAACAGCTGAAAGTCAATTTGACCAGGACAGAGAATGCATGAAGGTTGGTAATATGAAATAAGACTCAAAGGAGCCATATTGTTAAAAGCTTTAATTGGCCAGCTAAGGATTTTGTCCTACAGGCAATGGGGACCCACTGAATTTTTTTTTTTTTTAATTGGAGGAGTGACAAAATAGGGTCTGTATTTTAGGAGTACTGACTTTGGTAGCTTTGTAGAAAATGGTTTATAGAGAAGATAACACTGAAGGGAGACCAATGAGGAGACTTGCAGTAGTCTCATATGTGAGGTGATAAAGATCTGAACTAGGCAGCCTCTGTGAATTGACATAGGAGGGGTAGAGGTAAAATCAACAAGACTTTGTAACTGATAAGATACTAGAGTGGAGGAGAATGGAGTCAAGGATGACTGAAGTTGTCAACATGGGTGACAGGAGTGATGTTTTTTAAATTAAAAAAAATTTTCTGTTCCAATTTCTCTTCCTCTTTCCTCCTCCCTTTACCACCTGTTCCACCCATTGAGAAGGCAAGAAATACAATATCTGTTATAAATATGAAGTTATGCAAAACATTTTTACATTTGCCTCGAAAAAGAAAAAAAAGATGAAAAAAACAAAAGTAAAGTGGAAAAAATATACTTTAGTCTGCACTGAGTACTCAAGAGGTCATCATTTTTTCTTTGAAGGTAGATAGCATTCTTCATCATGAGTCCTTTGAAATTGAATGGATCATTGTATTGATCAAAGTAGCTAAGTCTTTCACAATTAATTACTGTTAAAATACCGCTGTTATTGTGAGTAATGTTCTAGTCTTCTTGTTTCACTTTCACTTTACATCGGTGCAGTCTTCCCATGATTTTATGAAATCACCTTCTTTGTCATTTCTTACAGGACAAGAGTATTCCATTACAATTCTATACTAAAACTTGTTCAGGCATTCACCAATTGATGGACATCCCCTCATTTCTATTCTTTGCCACCACAAAAAGAGCTGCTATACTTTTGTACCTATGGGTCTTTTTTTTCTTTTCTTTGATCTCTTTGGGATGTTACTACGCAGTATTAGTATAGTATTTTGCAGTATTAGTGGGTATGCATAGTCTTAAAACTCTTTGGACAGTTCCATATTGTTCTCTGGAATGGTTGGATCAGTTTACTCCATCAGCAGTGCATTAATGTCCCATTTTTTTCCACATCTCCTGCAGCATTTGTCATTTTCCTTTTCTTTTATGTTAACCAAATACTTTCAATAGAAATAGAAAAATTTGGAGAAGAGATGAATTTGAGGGAATTAGGACTTCTATTTTATACATATTGTATTAAATATATACAGGACATCTAGGTGTTGGCAGTCATGTGGGACTACAGTTAAAAAGAGAGAGATTAGATTTGGATACATTTGGGATTTTTCTGTGGAGAGAATAGAGCCCATGATAATAGATATAATCACCAAGGGAGAACATATAGGCAAAACCAAAGCCCTGGGTAAAGCATTGGTGGGACATGCATGCTTATTTAGTGGTAGGCAAAACATAATGATCTCTCATAAAAACTTCAAAACGAATAGTCAGCCAGGTAGGAGAAGAATCAAGAAAGAGGAAGAAGTTTAGGAGGAAGAGGTAGTTGCCAGTGTCAGAAACAAGAAAAGATCAAGTTAGAAGGGGGATTGACAAAAAAAATCATTGAGATTTAGGAGTTTTAGCCAAGTGACAGGTTGGGAGGCAAATGGGGTTGAGTCAGTCAGTGAACATTTATTAAACACCATTATGTGCCAAGTACTGTGCCAAATGCTAGGGATACAACAGAAAAAACAAAAGATAGGCTCTGTTCTCAAGTTCAGAATCTAATGAGGGAGACAAAATGCAAGTAATTGTATAAACAAACAAGTACAAGATAAATAGGAAATTAACGATAGAGGAAAAGCACTAGAATTAAGGATTGGGAAAGTTTTCCTGTAGAGGTGGAATGTTAGCTGGGGCTTGAAGGAAAACAGGAAAACCAGGGGCGGAGAAAAACTGAGGCATAGTATGTAAAAAAAATATCTAGAGTTGGGACATATGGAGTTCAAGGAATAGTAAGGTTAGTGTCATTTTTCTTTTTGCTAAGCCTATGTTTGTTAGGGGTGGTATCTTTGAACACCAAACTGGCTTTTCTACTTGACCCTGAAGGAACCACTGAAGTTTATT
The DNA here is from genome assembly GCA_023548195.1 of Bettongia penicillata ogilbyi. Lineage (NCBI taxonomy): Eukaryota > Metazoa > Chordata > Mammalia > Diprotodontia > Potoroidae > Bettongia > Bettongia penicillata. Next base: position 6,707,909 of record JAJHZJ010000466.1, read on the forward strand.
GAAGTGGGGGCAGTAGAGGAGTGTATGTGACTTTAGAAATATAACTTTGACGGCTGAGGGGAGTATAGACTGGAGTAGAGAGGATACGAGAGGCAACAAGTATGGATGAATAAGAACAGATTGAAGATGAGAGAAGAAATGGAATTAAGGACCCAAACAGAGGAGTTGACCTTAGCAAGAAGAGCTACTTCATCAGAAATTGGAATAAAGCGAAGAATGGAGGAATGGTTAAGGGGTTTTGAAGTACACTGTGGGGATAGAAGAGGGAATTGGCAGTGGTTAATTCTCCTTGAGTTTAAATAGAGGAATATTTTTCAACTCAAATTGAATTTCTTAAGTGTGTAAAGATATTTGGGAGTTCTTTCTAGAATCTGGATGGTCCTTATTGTCCTATATAATGTCCTAATTTTTCATATAATGTCTTAGATTTTCCAAAAAGTTTTTTTACTTAATCTGGGTTTCATTGGCTTCTTAGACCAAGGATATATGAAACATCTGTGATTTCATGTGAACTCCCTCTACCAAGGCCCATTGTAACCTTTGTAATATTTGTGTTAAGGTCAGGATTTGAACACAGGTCTTACATGCTCAGTCCAATATGACACTGCCTCTACTTTCTCAGGACAAAAATGAACCATATTCATTTTAGTTTACAGACTTTGAGATTCCTGAGCCATGATTCTTTGGATGCTTTACAGAATATTTTTGTTATCTCAAATGAAGACGTCATACAACTTCTGAAATTTCATTGCCTTCCTCCTTCTTAAGTGGTCTGTTCATCACTCGTCTGAAAGGGACTGCAATAACAGTAATTTATTTCTTCCCTTAGCTTTAAATCTACCAGAATAAGGAAATGACGTTTTACAGTTTAATGTTTTAACTATTTTTCTTGAAAAACGTGCAAGCCAGTGTGATCATTACTACCTAGTACACAATTCTTAGAGAATTATAGACAGCTCTTGCCTTTAAAAAAAAATTTACATTTTTTTCCTATTACAACAATTTTAACCTTCATTCTTCAAATTTTTAAGTTCCAAATTCTCTTTTCTTCCCCTCCTTGTTCCCTGAGAAGGCAAGTGATTTATAGATTATATATACCTGCACCATCATGTAAAAAATGCCTCCCTATTAGCCAGACTGTGAAAGAAAACAGATCTCTCATACTTCCCTTCCCCCCGCAAAAAAACCCCCAAAGAAAGAAAAATACGGTTTTTAAAAGTATGCTTTGATCTGCACTCAGAGTCCATCAGTTCTTTCTTGGATGTAGATAGCATTTTTCATCATAAGTCTTTTGGGATTGTCTTGGATTGAATTACTGAGAAGAGCTAAATCATACATAGTTGATCATCATACAGTATTGCTATTACTGTGTACAGTTTTGTATTTCCAATTTTTTGCCACCATAAAAAGAGTTTCTATAAATATTTTTTGCACATATAAGTCCTTTAACCTTTTTTAAAAAAATCTCTTTGAGATACAAACCTAGTAGTGGTGCTAGGTCAGGGTATGCCCAATTTTATAGCCCTTTGGGCACTGTTCCAAATTGTACTCCGGAATTGTTGAATCAGTTCACAGTTCTGCCAGGAGTGCAGCAATGTTCCAAGTTTTTGCCTTTTAGATGATTAGATGAGCCACTTTGAAGCTAGCAGTGAAAAATAGTTGTTAGAAAAGAACATTCAGAAAAAGTATTGGAATGTATCCTTAAAGACCACATTAGGAGGCTCGTTTTAGTACTAAGAGATACAAAAAATACAGGAGGAGTTTTTAAGTCTGGCAGGGGGAAAGGAGACATTAAATACATTAGGGATATGTTAAAAAAAAAGTGCTTTGTGAGAGACCTAAGGGAATAAGATTTGGTATTTGAGTTGGGCTTTAAGGGAGAGGAAGAACAGGCATAAGGAACAGCATCAGCAAAGACACTGAGGTGGGAATTCACAAGTAACTGCAGTCTGGTTTTGGAAAGTGACAACAGAACAGTTTCTTTAGTAGAAGGTGAGGATGGAATCCAGATTCTGTGGGGTTTGATGGAGAGGGTGGGGATAGATAAGATTTTCAGTGAGACTAAAAAGGTAGTTTGTTGTTAGGGACCCTGGGAGTTTGCGCCTGATCTCTCAGGCCCACAGGCTTATCTGACCAGCAGAGGCCTGTAGGCCTTGCTGGAGTTTAGCTGTAAGCAATGACTGAGGCAGGAAACAAGATAGTAAGAACTCAGTTTATTCAAGCAGAGAGCGGTGCTTTTATCTCTTCTCTGACTCCTGTGCTCTAAGTGAACCTATCACCAATTAGTTTGCCTTTATAAGGAAGTAATTTACCTTAAGCCAGGACTGCCCAGGGTGGACACATAGCCCCTAGAAAGAAAAACATTTTGGGCTTCTTTGTTCTCTGGAAAGCCTGGGAAAATAGCCTTGAGCAAAACAGGGGCAGAACCCTTCCTCCCAGTGCCATCTTGTTCATGCCTTACCAGTCTCCCCTCAGTTTACCTGAGTCGTGACCAGCGAATGCCGTCCAAGAGGCTGGGGGTTGGCAATTGCCTTACAGTTTGTGAAGAGCCTTGAGTATTGTGTGTATGTGTGTCTGTGTATGTGTGTAAGTAAGAGTGTTGTATGAAGTCATGTAACTAAGAAAAAATGATCAAATGAGAGATCTAAGAAAGTGACAGTAAGAGAAAACCCTACCAATTTAAGTGACAAGGTGGTTTGCATCATTAAAGAATGGTTTCCATAAGGATAGTTGAAAGCCAGGTTACAAAAATTTTAAGCAGAGTGGGTGGTGATACCAAAGGAAACCTTTCTTAAGGCCCTTTATTTCTGCTGTGACCACAGCTTTACTGTTTCATTAGTAAGATGCTATTAGAACCTTTTCCAGAAATCTTGGTAACAGAAACCTAGGTCATAGTGTCATAGTTATAAGTCATAATAATTTTGTAAGTGTCCTGTTTATGGTAATTGTCATTCTTACACAGTTTCATGTTAGGGTCTTATGGTGCAAATGATGGAGCACAACTTTATATGATTGACCCATCAGGTGTTTCTTATGTGAGTATTTTTTAAAGTTTTTATTGATAAACTAAATATAAGTCTTTTGCATCATCTTAATTTCTAAATCTCCACCACCCCCATAACCATGCCTTATAAATGTATGAATAATTCCTGCCAATCTAAAACTCTCCCCCATCTTATACTCCTCATGTTCAAAATTTTGAATTCTGCTGTAACTCCAAAGGGGCTTGAACTTTATGTTTTAAAAATCTGGCCTTCCTTTAAAGGTACTGAATTTTATTGAAAAGACTTTAAAAGAGCAAAAGCCAAAATGATGGTAAGCTCTTTATACTATCTGTAAAGAATATTTTTTAAAACTCTTGTGTTTACTTTTGTGATTTCAGAAATCAAAGAATTAGATGGTTACTGAATATTGTCATACAATATGCAGTGCATGAAATGTTTATAGGCATCATTCATCCCAAAGATGAGGATAAAATAAAAACTGTCCCTTGACAGTAGAAAAATGGATTATTGGGAATATTGAAGGAAATCATGTGATATCATTAAAGCTTTAAAAAATGGGTGATATAAAAGGTCATATCTTTGAACACAGTTTTTAGAAAATATATATGCCATATTGATCCAAATACAGATTGGTATTTTTCTTCTTATTTGGCTTGTATAAAAACTGAATGTTAGGATTTTTTTATTTTTTTTTTATTTTTTTTTTTCATTTATTTATTTATGTATTTAATTTTGAGTTGCACATTGGAGGTGGGGATTCTGGCCTGTATATTTTTCTTTAAAAAAAAAAGCCCAAACTGTAGCTCCCTTTTTCTTCCTTCCCTTTTGGTGGGGGGTAAAGGGGGTTTTGCAGAATAAGAGGGGAAGGGGACAGGACTGGTTGGACACGATGACCTTTGAAGCAAATAAGCATTGTCAAAACATTTCCAAATTGGCGTTTCCCAAAAAGTTACACTTCTATTCTTTTTTCTTTGAAAAATTTCATTTTAAGGGTATAGCATCTCCAGAATAAGAAATTTAACAATGTTGTTTGAAAAAGTAAATATTTTAATTGGTTATAGATGAACCATAAAGGAACTACAGATGGCCAACCTAAACATACTTGTCAAATCCATTATAATCACATCTCTGCGTAGCAGAACTCCAAATTGTGTGTGATATATTTAAAAAATATATATCAAAATATATATAACATATAAATATACATCAAATATATAAAAATAGAATTTCAAAAGCATTTTTATATTCTATCTTTTGTTATTCTTCTCTTGCCTTAGAAATAATTTACATTACTATTATTCTTAATTAATATTCTACCTGTGTTCTTATATAGGGTTATTGGGGATGTGCCATTGGTAAAGCCAGGCAAGCAGCAAAAACAGAGATAGAGAAACTCCAGGTAAGACTCAGTTTACATAAATGTTTAATTTACTAAAAGAATAACAGTGATTGTATCCAAATATAGTGGGGGTGGGGGTGGGAGGTGGGTAATAGGAATCTGCCCTAAGTTATTCTCTTACCAAGATTGCCTAAGATGTTTAAAATGCTATTTTACATTTATCGGATACCGTAGTGGCATCCACAAAAAAATACCACACAAAAATGTAAGCATAATATATGCGTAACCAAAACAGATTCTTACTTTTATTCTTGAGTATACAGGAAAATGTCATTTAAAAATACCATATAGCTTAGTATTGTGGTGTAATCCCTGTTCTCTGTGCTGCCTCAGAGAGGCTGACGAATATCACATCCCTTAACCTCAGGGGTTCTGAGTCACAATCAACTAAGGCCATCCAGTGTCAGCATTAAGTTTGGTGTGATTATGTTCAGCCCTTAGAAGTGGGGAGGCCACCAGATTGCCTGAGGAGGGGGCAAACTATTGAGATCAAGTTGCTTTGCTGGTTAGAGTTGTACTGCCCTCAAGGAGCTCTAGACTTGGCAGCCTGGAAGAAATAGGGAGACACTCAATCTTCTAAAATAAAAATAATACTATAAATTTTTTTCTATTTTTTTTAAATATATAATTTATTTATTTTCAGTTCTTAATATTCACTTCCACAAGAATTTGAATTCAAAATTTTCTCTCCATCTCTCCCCACCCCCCACCCCAGGATGGCATGCACCCCATCCACCCCTTCCTCCAATCCGTCCTTTCTTCTGTTACCCACCCTTCTTCCATCCCCCTTCCCCTCTATTTTCCTGTAGGGCAGAATAGATTTCTGTACTCCATTGCCTGTATAGTTTAATTTCCAGTTGCATGCTAAAACAATTTTTTACATTCATTCTTAAAGCTTTGAGTTCCATATTCTCTCTCCTCACCCATCCTCTTTGAGAAAAAAAGCAATATAGGTCATATATGCATAACAGTGCAAAGCAGTTCCATAATAGTTGTTGTAAAAGACTAACCACATTTCCCTCTGTTCTAACCTGCCCCTCATTATTCCATTCTCTCCCTTTACCTGTCCTCCAACAATGGTGTTTGCTTCTGATTATCCCTTTCCCCAATTTGCTGTCCTTTCTATTATCTTCCCTCTCCTGTCCTCTTCCCCCTTGCCTTCCTGTAAAAGAGATTTCCATATCCAGTTGAGTGTGAATTTCCTCCTTAAGCCAAATCCTATGAGAGTAAGTGTCAGTTATTTCCTTTAATCTCCCCCTCTTCCCCTCCATTGTAAAAGCTCTTTCTTCACTGTTTTATGTGAACTGATTTGCTACATTCTACCTCTTGCTTTCTCTTATTCGTAGTACATTTCATTCAACAGTAAATTTTATTTTATTTTTTAGGTATTCTCCCTTCATATTCAGCTCACCCTGTGCCCTCTGTGTGTTTGTGTGTGAATGTACATACATACAACACACATACATCCATGTACATATACATGCATACACACATATAATATATACATACATACATACACACACACACACACACACACAAAGTACCCTAATACTTAAAAAGGTTTCATGAGTTACACATAACACCTTTCTGTTTACTTTTTCATGTTTCTCTTGATTCTTGTATTTGAAAGTCAGATTTTCTATTCAGCTCTAGTATTTTTCATCAAGAATGCTTAAAAGTCCTCTATTTCATTGAATGACCATTTTCTCCTTAAAGTATTGTACTCAGTTTTTCTGGGTAGGTGATTCTGTGTTTTAATCCTAGCTCCTATTATCTCTGGAACATTCCAAGCACTTCAGTCCCTTAGTGTAGAAGCTGCTAAATTCTATGTTATTCTGGTTGTATTTCCACAATACTTGAATAGTTTCTTTCTGGCTGCTTGTAATATTTTCTCTTTGACCTGGGAACTCTGGAATTTGGCTATAATATTCCTAGGAGTTTTTCTTTTGGGATCTCTTTCAGGAGAAATTCTTTCTATCTCTATTTTACCCTCTGGTTCTAGAATATCAGGGCAATTTTCCTTGATAATTTCTTGGAAAATGATGTCTTGGCTCTTTGTTTCATCACAGTTTTCGGGTAGACCAGTAATTTTTAAATTATCTCTCCTGGATCTGTTTTCCAGGTTAGTTGTTTTTCCAGTGAGATTTCACATTGTCTTCTATTTTTTCATTCTTTTGATTTTGTTTTGTCATTTCTTGGTTTCTCATAAAGTCATTAGTTTACATATGCTCCATTCTAATTTTTAAAGAACTGTTTTTCTTCAGTGAGCTTTTGAGCCTCCTTTTCCATTTGGCCCATTCTGCTTTTTGAGGCATTCTTCTCCTCATTGGCTTTTTGGACCTCTTTTGGCATTTGGGTTAGTCTATTTTTAAAGGTGTTATTTTCTTCTACATTTTTTTGGATCTCCTTTAGCAAACTCTTGACGCACTTTTCATGGTTTTCTTGCATTGCTCTCATTCCTTTTCCCAATTTTCTCTACCTCTCTTAATTGACCTTCAAAATCCTTTTTGAGCTCTTCCATGGCCTGAGACCATTGCATATTTATTTTAGAGGTTTTGGATGTAGAAGTCTTGACCTTTATGACTTCCTCTGAAAGGATGGAAGAAAATACATTTTCACCAAGAAAGTAACCTTTTATAGTCTTATTTTTTTCCCCTTTTTTGGGCATTTTCCCTGCCAGTTACTTGACTTGTGAGTCCTTTGTCAAGTGGAGAGTATACTATATGAACCTGTAAGTTCTCAGTTTCTCCAAGGTGGCGCAATCAAGGGAGAGGAGTTTACTCCTGTTTAGAGCTGCTCTCTTGTCTGTGAGCAACCACAGGCACTCTGTTCTGCCCAGGATCTGCGAGTAGGTTCCTTCTTCACCAGCACCACCAACTCCACCATACAAGAGCTCCTCATCCCAGGACCACCACTCAGGGCTGAGATCCATATCAGCTGCTTGATTCCTCCAAGGTCTTTAGGCTGAGGGCTGCAAAAGGGAACTTTGCTGCAGTGACTTCCGCTGCCCTGGGACCAGGGCTTGGGCCAGACCCACACCCCCGCCTCTCACCCAGGTGAAAGAACATTTTTACTGATCTTTGAAGCTGTCTTTGGTGTTTGTGGGTTGAGAAATCTGGGAACCTTAGCTGCTACCTGTGATTCTGCACCCTGAAGTCTGCTCTAGTCCTATCCGAGCAATGCTGTGCAGCTGAGGCTAGACTGTGCTCTGTTCTAAGCCCTGTGTGATAGACCTTTCCTGTTGGCCTTCCAGGCTGTCTTGGGCTGGAAATCTCTTTCACTCTGTTGTTTTGTGGCTTCTGCTGCTCTGGGATTTGTTTAGAGTCATTTTTACAGGTATTTAATAGCTGTCAGGGGAAGAGCTAGAGCAGGTCCGTCCTTCTACTCTGCCATCTTTGCTCCGCCCCCATTTTTTTTTCTATTTTCAAACAACTTATTGGGTTTAATTTCACCATTGTCTATAGGACTTTAAATGTGGCTCATACTTATCAGTCCCTTCTACAATAATCTGCTGAGTCTCCTTCATTACCACCCTGAATATGCCTTTTGCTGTACTTAGAATGTCATTTCTCCATCTTAAACTTACCCCCTAAGCCTTGAGGTCCAGATTAAATAGTGTTAAAGTGTTACCAAGTCCTATTTATTCTTATGTCATTGGCATAGTCCAGGTTTTTGGGAAGCGGTGTTTTGTTGTCCTGTTCTTACTGAACTTGCATATTGGGAGCCAGTTCTCCTTTTGGGTTTTTATTGCTAATGTCCAAATCTAGTTTGTGTCTCTGTTCCAAGAATTCTTTCTTGTCAGCACCTATATTTGTTGAGACAACATTTGAAGAAATAGGGCTCGATGGTTTTAAAAATAAGCCATTGCTACCAAAGCTGTTTCTAAAACTAAAACTCCAACTTGGGGTTTGAACCTGCACCTTTTTACCCAGGGCCAGGCCCTTGTCCTTTACTTTTTTCCCAACTCCAAGCTACTAATTTAAATGAATAACCCCATTGATTAATGTAGCATTCCCTCAATAATTAGATAAACAATAATGAAGAAGAAACGGTAGAGAAGCTTTGAGTTGGTTCTTAGAAGTATTAATGTTGTATCTCTTGTGTAGTCTTGTGTGTATCACAAGGAGGACATCTTATATAAATAGGTTATGGAGGGATAATAGAAATCCAGTTATCATTATTCCCTAATAAGAGAATGAATTTGTTCTGGTTGGTTGGTTATTACGCCATTTTGGACCAACTGATTCATGGTTTATTCATTTTCTTTTATAGCTTTGCATATAAACAGGGTTTTCAGCAGGCTCCAACTTGGTACCATAAGTAATTTAATTGATTACTCCCTTCTTAGGGGTTATAGTTCCAGCGACTCTTATTGTAGCAGGAGTCAGAAAACCTATGTGAACATTCTCCAGGCTATGATAATTCTCCTACATGCAAGTAAAAATATTTTCTGAATCAAATTTATCTTTATAGTGACTATATGTGTAAAGATTTTTGAACCTTCACTGAATTGTCATTGTGTTAAATTCACATATTTTATTCACCTTTAATTGTATTATCAATTCTCATTTGTCAAACACAACCTGAGAGCACTATTATTGATACTATTATTAGACTTTAAGAAAACTCTTACCTGTTTTCAGGCATTTTTGTAGGCACTTTCAGATTTTTTTTTTTTGGTCATAAAGCCAAGGTGGTGTGAGTTTTATTTTTCAAATTAGTGAAGTTGAGGGCCATGATTATGTTGTCTTTGGAATAGAAGAGGACTTTTAATTCAGTGATAACTGGAACATGAAAAAAATGGAAGTTTGACTTTTTTAAAGTACCTTACCTTTGATGGTGATTATTTTTTTGGAGTGGAGATAATATACTTTAGTGTTGCAAGGTAGAGTGCAGTGCAGGGAATGGCAAACTACCTTGATATAGCTAAAGAAAATTTCATTTTCAATCATTTCCTCTTTTTTTTTCTTTAGAGATAGGAAACTGAAGTTGAGAGTTCAAGCAGTTATTAAGGTCATACATATGAAAAGCAGCAAAGCCAGTATTCTAATCTACATCATCTGACTCCAGATTTTTCCTATTGTGCTACATTCAGAAGCATATTTTTCCCTGTATTGCAATTATTTCTCCAACAATGCTTCTCTTTCCTTCAGTAGGTGTTAAGAAAGCTAAATGTGTCAGAGAATAGAGTCTAGAACTGGAGTCCAGAAGACCTGAGTGCAAATCCAAACTCAGACATAGATTAGCTTTGTGATCCTGGGCAAGTCACTTAACTTCTCTCTGCCTCAGTTTCTTTATCTTTAAAATGAGGAGAATGAGACAGTATTTGTAAACCTTACAGTGCTATATAATTGTTAGCTTTTATCATTGTTACTGTTATTTATTAATAGTGGAACACACATAATTAGGCATTCTAATGTTATTCAAAATAAAAAAAATTATAAAATAGATCTTGGTTTATCAGCACCGTATCACAGTCAACTTGGGGTTCATTCATATTCCCAGGTTCTTCAGTGTGGGCTCTGGCACTTAATTACATGTATACTTGTGTAACTGTGAGCAGGTGACATTGCTTCTCTGGACCTGTATTTTCTAATTTATAAAGTGAATGGTAACGTTGGATTAGGTGATTTTCCAGCTTTAAATAAAATCCCAGGATTGGGGCAGATGTGCTGCACTGAGTATAATAACATAAGCTATATGCAATCATTCTTCAGACTTTGAATAACCAGTTTTACTTAGTGACCATAACAACAGAACAGTTAAGGGAGGTCCTGGCCATAGTTTGTTATGTTCACTTGACATCATTGCCTTTACCCATCACATAGCCACAACTACCAGCATTCTACTAGTCATTCTTCACTCATAGGCCTCATCTTTGTGTTCATGGGATGTATTGGAGGGGCTCTGAATCCCAGGCATTGGAAACACAGTCACATAGAGTTTATGAAAAGAATGTCTTTTGTGAGTCCTGTTCCTGTTGAAGATCATTGTGTGATCCCAGGAAAATTCCTTAACTGCACTGACCTTCAGCTTCCTCATCTATAAAAATTAGGAAATTGGACCAAGGTTTCTGGAATGGAAAAGTAGGAGGAGGCTAGGTTATGAAAGGTTTTGAATGCCAACAAAAGATTTTATATTTTCTCCTGGAGGCAATAGTAATCCACTGGGGTTTATTGAAGGTGACTAGCTGAATACAGGATATATTGGATTTGGGAGAGACTTGAGGCAGGCTAACCTACCAGCAGGCTATTGCAGTAATCCAGGCATGACATGATGAGAGCCTGTGTCAGAGGAGAGAAGGGGGCTTATTCAAGAGATGTTGCAAAGGTGAAATTGATAGATTATGGCAGCAGATTTGGATAGGGGAGTGAGGAATCCAGAATGACTCCTAGTTTGTGAGCCTGTAGGACTGAAAACATGGAAGGAAGGAATGGGGCGGGCAGGGTTTACAATTGTATATATTGAATTTAAGATCATAATCAATATGTCTGAAAGGTAGCTGGAGATGCAAGATTGGAGGTGAGCAGAGACATTAGAGCAGGATAGGTAGATTTGAGAATTATCAGTGTAGAGATGGTTAATTGAATCCATGGGAGCTGGTGAGATTACCAAACGAAGTAATATAGAAGGAGAAGAGAAGGGGACCCAGGACAGATCAGAACCTTGAGGGATACCTATGATTAGAAAGAGTGATCTGGTTGAAGATCCAGTAAAGGAGACTGAGGAGTAGTCAGATAGAATACCAGGTCAGAGTGATGAAAACCTAGAGAGAAGAGAGTATCAGTATCAAGTAGGAGTGAGTGATTAACAGTATCAGTGAGTGCACAAGGAGAATGAGGATTGAGAAAAGGCCATTGGATTCGGTTTGACAACTAAGAGATCATTAGTAACTTTGGAAAGAGCAGTTTTGGTGAAATGACAAGGTCAGAAGCCAGATTGTAAGGGCTTTTAAGAGAATAAAAAGAAAATGTCTGCCTTTTGTGGATAGCTTTTTTGAGAAGTTTAAGGTACAAAGGATGTAAGAGCTACATGAGGATAGTTACATGTTCAGTTGAAGTTTTAGGGAACAGGTCAGGTTCTTTTGTCATTTTGCTAATATCCTTACAGTATTATGGGATAGTGAAGTTTTCTTTGATTTGGTATTTGTGGCCTTTGGAGCTCCCATCTTTCCTTTAATCCAACAAATTTAGTTTGCAGGGATTTGCATCCATTTCTTTTTTATAGTTACTTACAAAAAAGACTTAAGTATGTTTATTTCTAAAACTATAGTGCCTGTGTAGCTTCTATTTAACATCTTTTTTGAAAGGAGTAATTAACAAATGTTATTTCAACTAGATTTTTTTTAAGAAATTAAAACTGTTCTTTAACATTGTTATTTCCAGATTCTCTCCCTCCTTCCTACTTCTTCCCCACACACAAGGCAAACAATATGATATCAATTATACATTTGAAATGATGCAAAACATATTTTGGGCAGGTAGGTGGTGCAGTAGATAGAGCACTTGAAGTCAGGAAAACTGTCTTCCTTAGTTCAAATCCAACCTCAGATACTTAATAGCCGTGTGACCCTGGGCAAGTTTGAGATACTTAACTCTGTTTCAGTTTCCTTGTCTGTAAAATGAATTGGAGAAGGAGAAGGCAAACCTCTCCAAGATCTCTGCCAAGAAAATCCTCAGTGGGGTTGCAGTTGGATATGCCTGAAACGACTGAACAACAACAAATATTTCCGTATTAGCCATATTGTAAAAAATAAAAATTAAAAAAGGAAGAAAATTATACTTCAGTTTGCACTCCGAGTTCATTGCTTCTCTCTGAGGTGGATAGCATGTTTAGAATTGTCTTCGATCAATGTATTGATCAGAGTAGCTAGGAGTTTTACAGTTGATCATTACAACATTGTTACTGTGCCATTGTTCTCACTTCACTTTGCATCACTTCATACCTTTGCAGTGTTTTTCTGAAATTATCTTTCTCATCATTTTTTATTCCATCACAATCGTATACCACAACTTCTTCAGCCTTTCCCCCAAATTTAATATCCCCTAAATTTCCAGTTCTTTGCCACCACAAAGAGAGAGCTGCTATAAATATTTTTGTATATATAGGTCCTTTTCCTTTTTCAGGTACAGACCTAATAGTGGTGTTGCTGAATCAAAGGGTACGTGCAACTTTATAGCCATAGGGTGTAGTTCCAAATTGTTCTCCATATTGACTGGACCAGTTCACCACTTGACCAGCAATTCATTAATATACCTATTTTCCTTTATCCCCCTCTAGTATTTGTTATTTCTTACAGATATGAGGTGGTACCTCAAGAATTGTTTTAATTTTCCTTTCTCTAATCAACAGTTATTTAGAGCATTTTTTAATATGACAATAGTAGAAAGCTTTGATTTCTTCTTCTGAAAACTGCCTGTTCATATCCTTGACCATTTGGCAATTGAGGAATGGCTCTTATTCTTATAAATTTGACTCAGTTCCCTATATTTGAGAAATGAGACCTTTATCAGAGAAACTTGCTGTAAAAATTTCTGATATTACTTCATTGCCTATGTTACCTTAATTTAGCAAAAGGTAGTTTCTTTGCTTATCTTCTTTAAGTCTACTTTTGTTTTTGCTTTCTTTGCAGTCATAGTTGCTATCCTTGCCTTTTTTACTTAAAGTGAAGCAAAATAGGTTGTTTCAACCTTTTATTTTGTTTTTTTTTGTTTCAAGTGTCTTGTGTACACAACATAAGTTGGATTCTGTTTTCTAATACATTCTATCAGCTTCTGCTTTATGGGTTAGCTCATCCCATTCACAGTTATGATTACTGTGTTTTTCCTTCCATCCTCTTATTCTACTGTTTATCCTTCTCTCTCTTTTTATTCTGTTCCCTGCTTCCTCAAAAGTATTTTGTTTCTGACAGTTGCCACCCTTAATCTGCCTGCTATTTTGTCATCCTAACTCACCCAGTATTTCTTATCCCCTTCCCCTCCAATTTTTCTACTAGGTAAGATAGATTCCTATACCCAGTCTTCCCTCTTTGAACCAGTTCTGATGAAAATGAGATTCAAGCATTGACTCTTCCTCCTTTTCCCCTCCACTATAAATGCTTTTCCTAGGGCTCCTCTTTTATGTGAGAAAATTTGCCCCATTCTGCTTCTTTCCATTGCATCCCTCTTTCTCATCCCTGTATTTTTTTTTTGAAGAACATCTCACACTTGTGTTTCTGTGTAGATTCCTTCTAAATGTCCTGATAATTATAAAATTTTATAGGGATTAGGTATATCATTTTTCCATATAGGAATATAAAGTTTAACTTTATTGAGTCCCTTGTGATTACTATTGTAATGTTTACCTTTTTATGCTTCTCTGAAGTCTTTTATTTGAATGTCAGATTTTCTTTTCATCTCTGATTTTTTTATCAGGAATGCTTGGAAGTCTTCTATTTCATTAAATGTATGTTATTCTCAGTCCCTCCCCTCCTTAGAATTATACTCAATTTTGCTGGATAGGTTATTCCTTTTTGTAATCATAGTTCCTTTGCCTACCAAAATAATTGTACTCCAAGCCCTCTGCTCCCTTCACGTGAAAGCTGCTAAATCGTTTGATCTGATTATGGCTCCCTGATATTTTACTTCTGATTGCTTGCAATATTTTCTCCTTGACCTGGAGCTGTGGAATTTGACTCTAACATTCCTGGGAGTTTTCATTTTAAGATCTCTTTTCAGGAGGTGATCAATGGATGCTTTCAGTGTCTACTTTACACTCTGAATCTAAGATATCAGGGCAGATTTCTTTTATAATTTCTTGAAATATGATGTCAAAGATTTTTTTTTTTTGATCATGGCTTTCAGGTAGTATAATAATTCTTAAATTTCTCTCTTCAGCCTATCTTCCAGGTCAGTTGTTTTTCCAGTATGATCTTTCACATTTTCTAAATTTTAACTTTACTTATTTCTTGAAATCTCATGGAGTCATTAGCCATTCTTTTCTTCAGTGAATCTTTGTGTCTCTTTTTCCAGTAAGCCAATTTTGTTTTGTTATTTTAAGGTGTTATTTTCTTTAGTATTTTTTGTGTGCCTCTTTTTGTTATTAAGTTGTTTCAGGTATGCCCAACTCTTTGTGACTCCATTTGTGGTTTTCTTGACAAAGATACTGAAATGGTTTGCAGTTTCCTTCTCCAGATCATTTTACACATGGGAAACTGAAGCAAATAGGATTAAATGGTTTGTTCAGGGTCACACAAGTCGTAAGTGTCTGAGGCCAGATTTGAACTCGGGAAGATGAGTATTCCTGACTAGGTCAATCCACTATGCCTCTTTTACCAACCTGTTAATTCTTTTTTCATACTTGTCTTGCGTTACTCTCATTTCCACCACTCTTAATTTCTTCAACTATTCCAGGAATTCTTGCTGGCCTTGGATCCAGTTATTTTTTTCCTAGGAGGCTTTGCTTATGGCTGTGTTCACATTATTGTCCTCCAAGTTTATTTCTTGGTCTTCCCTACCACTGTAGTAGCTTTTGATGGTCAAGTTCTTTTTTAGTTGTTTGCTCATTTTCCCAGAATTTTTCTTTTGAACATTATGTTGGAGTTGGGCTCTGCTCACTTGGGTATGGGGAGGCACTGTGCCAAGTTTAGTTTTTTTGTGCTGCTGTTTTCAGAACTAGTTGTGGGAGTCTTTGAAGTTTTGGTGCTTCCAGGTTGATATTATCTTGGGAGAGGTGTGGTCATTAATCTTTACCTAAGAAGAGCCCCTGTTCCACTGTAGCTGCAAAGATTAGTGTTCCTTTTGGCCCTGAAACTGTAGTCAGGGTTCCTGCTCTGTGACTGAAAACAAATGCCCTACTTTGTCCTGAAACTATAACAGAACTACTTTTGGGCAGTAGATTTGACAGTGCCTACTGTATCCAGTGCTAGCAAAGAGTCTGCTGTGGTTGCTTTCTGACACTTTTTCTACTCCCTTATCATCTCTGGGCTGAGCTCCTAAAGCTGTTGCAGCTACCTCCAAGGCCCACAGCTGGTGGTCTGGCCACATTCCAGGCCTGCATCCATCCTAGTGTTAAAGATCTCTTCTGTGGACTTCCTAAGTTGCCTTACGCTGGAAAATGTCTCCCTGTGACCTTTCTTGGCTCTATTATTCCAAATTTTGATTTGAGGCATTATTTTAAAGTTGTTTGGAGTGAAATGTTGGGAGAGTTCAGCTGGTTATCGGCCTTTATTCTGCCATGTTGACTTCACTTAAACTAGATTATCTTAACAACACAGCGTAGGTGCTGTGGTATTGGAATTACTATAAAAAAGTTTTCGGACTGTAAAATTGAGAATGGAAAATTGATAAATTCAGCTTTGGGTATATTCTAACTTATAACAGTTTTTATGTTACGATATTAATAGCATTCAAATATAATACAATCTTGAAAACATTGATGCTGGAATCAAGAAATGTAGCCCTCTGCTATATTGCATCACTTTGGGCAAATTTGAAAGTGTATTTAGCCGTTAGTTACTAATCTACAAAACTAATGAAATAATGCTTTTAATAAGCCAAGAGATTTTTTTGAACTCCATGTTTATATAATTTTGTTATCCTGTCAACCCTTCTGATTATACATTTTCTCATAGATGAAAGAAATGACTTGTCGGGATGTTGTTAAAGAAGTTGCAAAAATGTAAGTGTTTTTTCTGTCGTTAACTGGGTTTCAGAATTATTTTTGTAGTTGTAATCATCACTTTTTAGTGCTTGGGTTTGGTTAAAGGAGATTAGTTTTTGATGTAACTTTTAGAAAATTAATGCTGACTTATGTTTTGCCTGTTTGCCTATTAACTTATGCAGGGTATTCATCATTGAGTTACCAGTCTTAGTCTTGTCTTATTTCCCCATCTTCCCCGCCCCTCCCCCCGAAAAATATTCAGGCTTAAGGGGAAAAAAATGTCTTTTTCACACTTTTGGCATCATGAACATTGGTAAACTTGAGAGTCTGGGCCATGAAAACAGTAGTAGAAACCTTCATGAGGAAGAAAACTTGATTATTTCAAATGTCTCAAACCAATGAAAAATTTTCAGAATGTAAGTTTATTAGGAGGCTATAAGAAAAGGGCAGTTTGAGGAGGGAAAGAGCCTTAAAACTGGAGAATATAAAGAAAGATAAATAATCTAAAAGCTAAAGACTTTTTTTCAAATGCAAGGAGATATAAATTTCATTTGTGAAGTAGTTCGGTTAGAACAAAGTAGGAGGAGGAAATAATGTGAAATAAGATTTAAAAGGGTAGATTGGAGCCAGATAATAGAAAGCCTTAATTCTTATGCAGGAGAAGTTGTATTTTACCCTAGAGGCAAGAGGAACAGTTGAAATGACCTACACTTTAGATTGTTTGATAAATTTATTAGATGGAGGATTGGAATCAATCAGGGAGACAAAGAAGAAATGATTTTCAGTACTATACTTTTTGAACTGTGGAAGGCACTGCAAAGGTCACCTAATGCAACCCCTTCGTTTTTATAAAGAAGGGACATAGAGGCTTAAAGAATTGGTGACTTACTTGAACGTAGGTGTTTCATAATTCTTTTCATGTTCTCTTTTTAATTTTATTTTTAATGTTCTACAGTCACTACCATAAAATTTAGATTTTAACCCTCCTCCACATCTACCTCCCACTACCCCCCCCTTCCCAAGATGGCATACAATTCTATATAGGTTCTACATATACTTTCCTATTGAATGTTTTCACTATAGTCGTGCTATGTAGATTGAACTAAAAGAAATGCAAGAAATCATATAACAAATCAAAACATAATACACAAACACACACAAACATGATCTGCTACATTCAGTGAATGAATTCCATAGTTCTTTCTCTGAGTGTGGAAGGCATTTTTGCCTTAGAAAACCATTGCGATTTTTTTTTAAGTTCTTGCATTAATTCAAAGTTCCAAGTCTAACAGAAAAAACTCTTGCACACTGTGGTCGTTGCTGTGCACAAGGTTCTTCTGGTTCTGCTCCTTTTGCTCAGCATTAGATCATATAAGTCCTTCCAGGCTTCCCTAAAGTCTTCTTGTTCATCATTTCTTATAGTGCAATGATTCTCCATTATATTCATATACCATAATTTATTCAGTCAGTCCCCAATTGATGGGTATCCCCTTGACTTCCAGTTTTTGGCAACTACAAAGAGTGCTGCTATAAATATTTTTGTACATGTGGGACCCTTTCCCATTTTTTTTATCTCTTGGGGATACAGTCCTAGTAGCCATATTGCTGGGTCAAAGTTTTTGTAGCCCTTTGGGCATAGTTCCAAATTGCTCTCCAGAATGGTTGGATGAGCTCACAGCTCCACCAACAATGAATTAGTGTTCCAACTCTCCCACATCCTCTCCAACATTTATCATTTTCTTGTTCTGTCATGTTTGCCAATCTGATAGGTGTGATGTGATACGTCAGAGTTTTGATTTGTATCTCTCTAATCAAAAGTGATTTAGAGCATTTTTTCATATGATTATAGATAACTTTAATCTCTTCCTCTGAAAATTGCCTGTTCATATCCTTTGACCATTTATTAGTTGGGGATCATGTTCTCTTTTGTCAAGTTGGCACTTATATGCATTCATTCCCTTGACGTTTCCTTAAACAAACTTCTCACTCTCCTTAGATTTTAGTCCTGTAAATTCTATGACCACAAATTTGTGGTTTTATCATTGTGATTCACTGAAGTTACAAAAAGATTGATACTGAACATATCAATTTAGCTTGAACTTTGAAAACTGTACATACTTTTTTCTTCTTTTGATTTAGATTTGTGATTTCTTTGATTTGGGAAACTTTCTAATGAAGAAACTTAGTTTTGCTAATGCAGATTGGTCTGCAGTTAGTGGATTAACTTATTTATGTGATAATTTTATTACTTTTTTTATTCTAGAATCTATATAGTACATGATGAAGTTAAGGACAAAGCTTTTGAACTGGAGCTCAGTTGGGTTGGAGAAGGTAAAAATCCTTTCATAAACATTCCTTTGTACATTTTTGTTTTGTGAGCTTAGACTGTATACTCTTTGGGGATAACTCAATGTTTTGTTACTGTTTTAACTTTCTAAACTGTCACATATTGAGGTTACAGTGAGATTTGAAAACTGATCTAGTTTCAGGATTTTGCAATCATCAGCATAATTCAATGCAAATACACATTTCAGAAAGGATTATATCTGAAGAGGACCTTCCTGTTTCCAAGTCTAGTACTATTTATACAATGCTGTTTCTCCAGTCTTTTACTTCTGACAACATAATAATTTTGAATTCTTCTCAAGGAGATTTTCTCAGCAAGGCTCCAGCATGGAGTTTGCAGTATAACTTTCCAGCCCCCTGCATTAAACCTTGACAGTACTGTTCAGTTTTTAAATGTGTATTCAGAGCAGTTAAAACACACAAGTATGAGACATTTAAACAATAATTATACTAATGATAACATGCTACTACCCATACTTTTAAGTTAAAATCGTTAAATTTAAAAATATGGCTTAATTTACAGTAACCAAAGGAAGGCATGAAATTGTTCCAAAAGATATAAGAGAAGAAGCAGAGAAATATGCCAAGGTAAGCACTTTGTAGAAATGCAGCTAGGTGGAGTTTTCTAACTGTGGGTGGAATTGGTTAAAAAAAATGAGCATTTATTTGAAAATGAACATAGATATTATGGGAAATAACTAAGAAAGAGATTACTTGAAATGGTCTTCAAAAGCATATTGGGGGTGGTGTGGGAAGGTCCATTAAACCCCTGTATTCAAACTTAATTTTTACATTGTATAGTAGCAGGTTAAAGTTTTTTGTTTGTGGGTGTGTTGTACATAACCACAGACTATTTAAGAAGCATTTTAGTGTTAAAATACTGACTGACTATTCTTCTTTTAAAACAGGAATCTTTGAAAGAAGATGATGAATCAGATGATGATAATATGTAACAATGAGTACTATAATACTTTTTTTTAAAGAAATGTTTCACGTGTAAACTATGTAAAAGTAGTGTATTGTGGTTTACTGCGACGAATTACCAGTTTATTAAAAATTTATCTCGTATCCACAAGTTCATTTGTTCTCTATGATAAAGTTTCTACTTTGGAGGGGTTTTAGGGACTTTGCCCATTTTTCTTACACTATTAATGTGAGACAGTCTACTTGAATCTCTGGCAGATTAACTCACAAGGGTTCAATTAAAGATGAAATAATTCTATTTCTTTAGCAGCTCATTCTTTCCTGTAACTAAAACAACTTCAAATAAGAGATTATGACATGATAATGTATTGTGTAAAACCCCTTTCATATTTAACCCTTTTCTGCCTCCTTCATGTCAAAGGAGTGAACATGAAGTTTAGTAGAAATTTTTCTTGAGCCTACCCTGCCCTTTTCCTGGTCCTATGGATAGTTACTAGATACAGTAGGAAGTATTACTAACATACTTGTTTTATAGTACCTAGCAATTGAAACTCTGAATTGACATGTTCCAACTTTGGAAATTTCATTTTAGTGTAAGCTACTATTTTTTTTTTAGCTAGAGTGAACTTTGCTATTGCTGGACTTTGAATATTTATGTAGTTTACAGCAGACTTCATAAATACTTAACTAAATTCCAATAACTTGGTAGTTTAGCTTCTCTCAAAAAAAGTTTTAAGACCTGGCACCTAGAATTGGCCTTGTTTGCACAAAAGCAAAAGTGTACCTGAGGATACTTAAGACCATTTTTAAGACTGACAAAGTGGTATCATTTCTCCACTTCCTATTAAAGTGTGAGTATAAAAAACACCCTTTGCTATTGTTTATGCCGTTTGTAATGTCCTTTTAAAACCTATTTCCTAAGTGATCCCTTATGTTTTCTGAATTTGAGTTGGATAACAAGACTATTTGTAATAAGTGTCATGAGAAAATTTTAAAGCTTCATTTCTCAGATACTTTGAATAATAAAAGTTTAAAAACTAAACTTTGTCCATTGGTCAACCATCTTGGAAGGTAATTTTTTAAAAGATTTTTAACCTGCTGCATAATATTTATCAGCAACATTTAGTTACTCAGAAGCATACCTGTTAGAGGAAAATTTGTAGTTAAGTTTTTAACTCTATATCATGGGACAATTATAATTTATCTTAAATGACCACATTGTCATAACAAGATACTAAGATTTAAATAAACCTTAAAAAAGGTTGCTATCTCAAAAAAAAAACTTAGAAGTTTTTAGAGAATTGGGTTTAGAGGTGTGAAAATGAGAGTATCAGAATTAGAATATTAACAACTAACCTTTATATTAGCACTTTAAATTAGGTTTGTGACACACACACTTTGTTATTTTAAGGCTGTCCACTAAAATTTTACTCCAAGAAGTCTAAAAATTTGGCAAACCACTTCCTGGCACTGTTTCCTTTGAAAAATATGGTTAATGTTAATGCTATAAAAGTGAGCATGCCTTTAGAGTTCAAACAAGAAGGGGACCTTTTGAGACCATCTAGTCGCGCCTGATTGTATATAAGAAAATTGAGACCAAAAGGTTTAAATTATATAGATGGGAAATAACAGAGGTTCTAACTCCTAAATCAGCCTTCCCAGAAAAACTGCTCTAACTCAATGAAATCTGTAAATACGTTCATCAGGCAACTTTTAATCAATCCCAACAAAGAGAAAAAATACTAACTATATTTCATGGAGTACTGAATTGAAAATTAGGTAAGAACCTGGTGGTTTTTGCTTTGGCTGCCTGAAAAATGCAGAACCCTGCATTGAGGCCCTTCCTTGGGGCTCTTTGCCTTTCCTTGGAGGATGGCTTCAGAAGTCAAGGATACCTCCTCCTTTTTTTCCATTCCATTCAGTCTTTTTTTCCATTCCCTTTCTTGACTCTGAAATGCCAGGTGATTTGGTCCTTAATCCCTTTTCTTTCAGGAAGGAAAACACGGAAGATGGACAGTATTCCTTTCTCAAGTCTAAGACTTCAGAATAGTTGTGTCTGAACTATGATTTTATCTTTTAACTGTTACTTAGTCTTAACAAAAAATAGGAAAATAATTAATTTCCCTACATATTTTCTTTGAAACAAAGGAATTAAAAGTTCTAATATAATTTTAAAATAAAAAACTCAAAATCTGAAATAGGTGTAATAGCAGTCTTGAGAAAGATTTTTTTATGCTAATTCATCTAAATTTCTACCTAATATTAAGGAAACTGAACTAATAAATGAAAGAAAAATATAGTAATAGAAAATGTACTAAAATATTGAAAGCTGGATTTAGTAGGTCCCCAATTTGAGTTTATGAATTTGGGTGGCTGGTGGAGTATACAGAGAACTCTGGAGACCAACTAGTTAGCTACCATACAACATGAAGTCTTGTTAAAAATTTTTTACAAGCTAAAGTAGGGAGTGGTTATATGTTTTGAGCCCTTCATGTTGGTGTTTCTCAAGGTTTCATCCCTGGACTGCTAATTTCCCTTTATAAATTCTTTCCCTTGGGAGTCTTTTATGCCTCTTGATTCCTGTTATAACCTCTACCCAGACAGCTGCCATAGTTCTAGTTAATGTATTTGTGTTCCTTAGGCAAAGATCATACTTGCAAAAGATATTAAACGCTTGGTCCAAATAAAAGCTCCCTATGTAGGTGGTGATTTCTAGACGCTCTTGTCTGAAAGTCACTCAGATGAGTTTGACCTAATTATGAACAAGAAAATCCAAGTAAACGAATCTGTTCAGCTATGTTATGTGGCTGGGTTAAGGTTTCCTAACTAGGTGTCTTTGGTGTGTGAATTTGGATAAAAAAAAATACATATATGCACTTGTAAAAGTATATTTTTATTTCAATATAATGGTTTTCTTTGTAATCTCATGTATTTATGCTTTTAAAACCATTATTCTGAGAAAGGATCTATAGCTTTCACCAGTGCCAAAGGGTCCACAACAAAAAAATGCTGGAGGGCTGCAGGACCCCCCCACCCCCTTTCCCCACCAGAAATTTTAATTGCAACAAGAATGCACTTCCCCTGAAAAAGTATGTACGCAGATGTACATAATTTTATTATAAATTATACTGGTATAAAAGATGTGTAACAAAATTTGCAAGTACACTATACTACAAATTTTCACAGAATGCTTTTGTTGAAAATTTTTTTTGCCCAACTCATATATATTCCAACTTATAGCTCTACCAGAATTTGAGCATAAATTTTCATTCAAATCTGTTAATCCTTTCCCCAAAAAATCTGTCAATAAATCTGATGTAATTTACTCTTATCATAAATTTATTTTTATCACAAATCACAAAATCTAAACATGTTTCAACTTTGCTACTGACTACAATGGAACTCTTTAGCTTTCTGAACAGTTGCAGGAATTGGAACAATGTTTAATTCTGTATCTACAAATTCCAAAAGCTGTAAAATCAATTTCCTATTTTTAAATTCAAATTTTTCCAACAGCTATTCATACTGAAGTTTTTCCAATGGTTCTAATAAACAATTAAAAATGCTATCATCATTTTTGTTCTGTAGAACATTAAACTCATCTACTGAATGATTTTAAAGTAACATTCATAGGAAGAGCATTAAATTTATTGTGTTTATGAAATTAAAATGAAAAAATGTCTTTAAAACTTATGGGACTTAAGATCCTCAACTTGAGATTCATACGTTCCAGTACCAATTTTTACATTTTCCAAAATTCTTTCGGTACACATTAATTTTTGCACTTTCTAAATGTAATTACAAAGCAGTTGAAAAGTAATCACAATTGCTCTAGAATGTTAAAATGCAAGAAATTAATGTTAGGTAATCAATCTGCCAAACTAGAATAAGAGAAAAATGGAAGTAAAATGTAGTATGTCTTCACCACATAGCAGTTACCACTAAATCATATGCTTCCCTACCCCAATGTTAATAATTTCAATTTTTTTAAACTATAAATTTGATTTGATTGTTGATAAACAGAATGAATTTTATCCAGAAATATTTTTTAAATCAACTTGTTTTATGGAAAATTTTCTAAGAACTTTATTTTCCTATTGGCACCATCACAAAAAATGCAGTTAAGCTTACTTTCAGGTATGGATTACCTACCTCAAATAAGTATGGCTTTAATAATGATGTATTTGAAAATACAAATTCTTTTAGAGCAATAAGTAGCATCTATGCAGTAGCTGACTGAATTGAGCACTGGACATAAAAATCATTCAGTCCTTTTTTTTTTTTAATTCCATTTGTCTCATCAATTATGATAGATTTTTGTGGGGGAAGGTTTCCCCTACAATATTATTAACTATTTTAAATAATATTTGTATCATTTTATCTTCACAACTTCCCCTTTGAAGTAAACGTCATCATCCTCATTTTTTTTTTTTTGACAGATGAGGAGACAAACTAAATGATTTGCCTGGGGTCACACAGTTATTTAAGTGTCTGAGGTGGGATTTAAATTCAGGTCTTCCTAATTCTAGGCCCAGTTCTCTGTTTATAGTTGTAAAAATTGCCTGTATCGATTATATATTTTTCTTGACATCACTCCAATTGTTCCCTCAATATTAAAGATCCAACATTGTAAAGAGTACTAAAAACTTGAGAGAATTTTTTCGTGAATCATTTAGTAGGCAGGGGCTGTAGAAATATTGTGTTCCCTAATTTTTTTTCCCCACAGTGAAGCTTACCTAAGTAATCTTGCCTTTTGGAATTGCTAAATATACACTCCATTCCTTGGATATGTAGACATCCTTTCCTGCTGTCACTCCTACATGTTGAATGGCTGAACAAGCCTTACATCTTAATTTATCTTCTTTTATTTCAAGCCTTCATACTTTTCTGAAAACATAAATGCTCCTTTTTCATTCCAAGTACAAGACTGATTATCTATTTCTTCTTTTATAAAACATGATGGTTTTCTTCAACGATTGGTCATTCAGCAGATTCAAAATCTGGAGTTCTGTTGGCTTTGATGCTCCACCATAATTTCCTTTTCCATGTTCTTCACGTGAAAAAAATGCTGACAGTTCTTTTGGCATTTTAGGGAACAGAATCTGAAAGATAATTTTGTTACGTTAGTAACCAAAAAACCCAATTTATTAACAAGAACTTCATATAACTTTAGAACTTACAAATTTTAAGCTACCCTTGCTTTTCAATTTATAGCCTTACCACTTGAGTGTGATTTGCTATTTCTTGCAAAATTTTTATTGCCAACAAGTGTCACATAATCAGAACCTAAATACTTGATTACTATCTCTTTCAGCAAAGTCCCTCTCACCACTGAAAAACCAAGTGCGATTCCAGAGGAGGAACTTCCTTGTTGAACAATGTTTTCACAATTTCCTGTGCTATTCATAATGCAATGGCAAAATACTCCTATTATGGCCAATTTCAAGTGACCAATCTGACGTCACTGAATGACTGGGAAAAAATGCAGTTATACACTATTAAATAGTATTTTCACTATTGTATTACATAGATATGAGACATATCAAATCTCAAGATCATAAAATGCAAAATGTAGTAAAATAATCAGAAGTTGTGAGGTGTGAGTATTGCCTTTGTTTTTTTTTTAATTGTAAATTTATAATTATTTCAATATTTAGCAATGTGGTTAACAACTGGATTGCAAAATTCCTAAAAAATTAACACCTGGCTTTAGAGAGCTGCTGTGAGCCAACTCCAGCACACCCCTAGATGTGATAGGAGGTTAAAATCAGGAAAAGGCAGATTTTGACACTCAGTGATCCAAAATACCTTCTAATCTATCTTTGACAGATTAAGACCAGGGAGGGTATGAGAATAGGTTGGGGGAAATCTTTTCAAACATCATAGGTAATGAAAATGTGTAAATTGAAAAATTAATAGCACCATGAGAATGAACTTCCCTTTCCTTCTTAATTTTACCTTCTCTCTCCCCACACTTCTTTTTCTAGGTGAGGCCTGAATCAGGACAAACTAGTCTTTCTGGTGTGGAATAAGAATAAAATGGAGGACTCATAAAACCATCAAACTCATTCCCTATAGCATTTGTTCAGTTAGGAATATCCCGAACCCTCCCTTATTTGTTATGATGATCTGTCTGATCAGAAGCATGTGCAAGCCACACCTGAGAAGTCTCTAGTTCATTGTGTACTGGGTTTTTGAATATAGGTGAACAGAAAGGAAACAACTCTATCACTGGTTTGGTGACTTATTCTTCTGTACCATGTAATTCTCAAAGATGATTTCACCACCTTTTAAGGAAAATATCCTATGCTGCAAGGACCTCCAAAAACTTACACAGTCATGGGTTCCAACCAGTTTAATGAGAGGTGTTGTTCCTCTCATATATGACTCCTGAATGACAAGGTCCTAAAGCATTCTTAGATGTTGTTCCTACCATTCTCATTCCTGCCCTACCTGCTCACAGAATCCTAGAGCTTATGTTTCCAGAGTATTCCATTTATACTGATGTATAAGTCTAGTCAGTGCTTCCACTATACAACACTGCTAATACGGTGGAAACCATCTAGTTCCATACTCTCCAGTATCCCATCTCACTTTAACAGATAAAGAAAAGAGGTCTAAAGAAAAGGGCATTCAATGTCACAGGACTAATTAGTGGCAAAGCTGGGACTAGAACCCAGTATGACTATATTTGTGTTAAGGGAATGGAGGGAGGGAGAGAATAAGCATTTACTAAATACCATACCTACTTTCCAAGCACTGTACTAACTCCTATTAGTGATCCTTACAACAACCCTGTGTGGTTAGTGCTATTGTCCCTACTTTACACTTGAAGAAACCAAGGTTAAGTAATCTACTCAAAACCATAGTTATTAAGAGTCTGAGGCTGCCTTTGAATTCTGATCTTTGGTCTTATCCACTCTGCTACCCAGAGTGCAATATTTAGCACAGACTTCAATAGAAGTTCCTTTCCAGAATGATTAGACAAATTCACAGCTCCGTTAATAGGTCTATATGAGTATACCCATCTTTCCATAGCCTCACCAATAGTGACCACTCCCAACTTGTTTATTTATCACTGAGGTAATAAAAGCTCCTCATCTCAAGTTGTTCTGCTTTATATTTTCTTGTATAATTTAGAGAGGTTCACATAATCACTGCTAGTAATTACAATTTTGGGCTATATAACCATCAGGCAGTGGGTTTTTGGTGTTACAGATTTGTGTTGGTATTAGTTCCCTAATCATCTTGAATATCAGACAAAAATGATATGTATGTCTGAAAATATTTGCATCATTGATTCTGTGGCTTAAAATATAATGTGTACATAATATTAAGAATTCTCATATCTACATACTTTTAAAACTTGCAACACCATTTTACAACCTGTTTAAGAAATTTTCCAAATGAAATTTCATTGAGTTTTGAAACCTATGTCAAAAGTACAAAAATGTTTCACCTTTTGATTAGTTTGCAAAAATAATAGATTTATGTGAAGGAATATAGAAATTTGCTAGCTGAATTAAAATTTAAAAAATAAATGAGCATCATGCTCTTTAATAAGTCCAGCCGACACTATACTATATCTTGGTTTACAAGTAACCTGGTTTATGTATGCTTTGCTGGACGAGGAAAAATTTTTTTTTGCAAAATCTGTCTTCCAGGAAGAACAAAAATTCACATTAAAACATCAAAATTTTGTTGAAAAGGATCACCCAAATAAGGCTGTAGCAATGAGAGCCACAAAAATATAACAATGTATGCAATGTCACATTTCCGTGACATTCTGAAAAACGTCAAAACCAAGTCATTAGATTTTTCTAGTCAGAAGTGAAGGTAAAGGAAAAAAAAATCAATGAACCAAAACATGAAAGTGATTCCAAAAAATGAAAAATAAGTGAAGGCAGTAGTGTTAGTCTTACTTTTAGTGAAAGTATCATAAGAGAGAACACTCGACGGAAATACCCAAAGTTCTCAGACTTTCCTTTCATGCAATAACCCTTCCTCTCCTTCTCCCTCTCATTTCCCTCACACCAGCCACAACTCTTCTCAAGACTAAGTACAGGTTAATTTATTTTATTTTTGATGTATATTGTGTACTAATCATTGGTATTGTATTTCAGGCTCAGTAGGGACAAAAAAAACCTTAAAATTACAAATAATTATTTTTATATGAATATTTTTGGGGATGTGGTACCAATCATCCTACTTTACAATTTTCCTATGGGAAAATTTGCTTTGCAATATGAACAAATCACATGATGAGCAGAATCTCTGAACAAATTAAATTCGTAAACCAAGTACTGTACCCTCTTCTATTTTAAACTGTATATCTTTGTGATGAATCTTGTCCAACTATGAAAGCCATTAAAATCTAGTATCTAAAATATACTGTTAATAGTATTAATGAACAGGATAGCTAGATGGCACAGTGGAATCAGACTCATCTTCAGGAATTCAAACTTGGCCTCAGACACTTACTAGCTGTGTGACCTTAGGCAAGTAACTTAAGCCTGTCTGCCTCAGTTCCTCATCTGTAAAATGAGGTTGCAGAAGGAAATGGTCCAGTATCTTTGCCAAGAAAACCTCAAAACAGGAGTCCAGATTGAACAATAGCAATAGGATTGATGTATGCAACCTCATTTGTAAGTATACATACATTTGGGGATGTACTCAGAATTATCTACTGATTGGGTACACAAAAATGTTTGGACCACACTGATCTAATGACTAATATTACAGCTTTCAGCAGAAAGAGCAATGGCAGATTGTACCTCTTATGAAGAGACAGCTGAAGACTCTAGTTGAAACCTGAAGCTAGAAACAGAGAAAGTTTTCTTCCCTAGGAGTGCCAAACTTTGTAATTATAGGGAGCAGAAGAGCGTCGTTAAGTAGTTATCATGTATGATTGGAGATCTGACAGATCTGCAAGGACTAGACTCCTGGCAGAAACCTCAAGACAAACAGGTAACAAAAGGGGGAGTGAAATGGCATCACCAAAAAATTTCATTGGACTTGCAGTATCAGAGGGCTGAGCCCTAGGTACATGTCTTTCCTTCACGTGTATCCCAGCCACATGTTCCCTGGGTATACACCTTGTCAGGAGTGTCCTTTAGATGTGTATACTCTTCTCACTGATAATGAGTATACTGTATGTGTGTATGTGTATACCCACACCCACCACACCCCCAGGGTTGTGAGGGAAATATTTTGTTATTTTATATTCTGTGGTATTATGTAAAAAATACAGAAGACTTGGTCCTACAAGTAACATGCCCACATGTCAAAGTAGAGTACTTATATAATAACAGTACTGGGTTTAATAAAAACAGATAGCCTCATTGGTTTCTTACTAGAAGATTTATATACTTTCTCTCCACCATGTAGATTCAGGGCCTCCCCTTTTCCAACCTCAGCTTCTAATAAATGATAAAAATGTCTTCTCTCTTTAAGACCAAAAACTTCTTTCCCAATCTTTCCTTGGACACTGTCACATTAATAATGTCGTTTAGTGTACCATTTTTTAAAGCAAATAAATGAAAAAGTGTAATGGTAAGAAGATAACAAGAAACAAAAGCCTGGGCTCTAACTACTCTTTGGTAAGCAGATAGGGAAGTAAAAATTGTGTCTTTTCTGGGCAAGAGGAAAATGAAAATAAATCATTTGGTGATCAAAATGGGGATAAGAGATTATGAATTATGCTCCCTTTAATAGGCAGGAGGGAACTACTGCTATTCAGTCTCATCCAGCGTACTCCCATAAGCTCTCAAAAGCCTAAGACTTAGCTTCTCAGCTCTGATCACCATAAGCATTACTGGCAATTTGCATTAGTCCTGAGAAGCAGGGGCAGGAAGCATCACTCTGACCCCCTATACAATCCAACTCCTATTCATGGTTGGACAAGATGGATTCCCTGTGTCTTCCTTTTCTTCAGAACCTTCTTACAATGCCAAATTTAAACATTTCAAGTCCTGTGAACTTGGTAAAATCCACTAGATTGTCATGGTTTTACAATTCCAGCACCTCAAGTTTCCTCAACAACACCTCCAGGAAGTAAGAAGGTACAATTAAATACCTTTATTTCCAATTGTCTTTTCGTTGTTTAGTAAAAATAAACACATAAGTGGGGGACTCTTAGCTATGCTTTTGATGAGATAGAGACCCACAGAGTGCCTTAAGTCTTGGGTAGTCTTGTTTGGGGACTGATGTGAGTTGCAGGATATTCCCAGGTGCTCTAAGATAATCAAGAGACTAACTGCTGATGGTTTTTTAAAAAAAAAAGACCCCAAAACTGAGGCTTATCTATCTCACCAGTACAGCTGAAGACTCCTTTTGCTTCTGCACAAAACCTCTCAAACTGCTTATGGCCCCTTTTTGACCTTTTTCTTTCCGTTTTAAGGCTATCCTAGATTTTCATTTTAACCTAATTTCAGCTATCTAAAAATGGATAAGGGTGACAGAGAATGATTTGTTCCTTACTTACTAGGGTTAAGTAAGGCTTCTTAATCCTTTTTTTGTGTGTGTGTCATGAACCCCTGTGGCAGTCTAGTGAAGCCTACAGACCCTTCTCAGAATGTTTATAAATTAAGTGCTAAAGATGTAACTGTTTTTGCATCCAAGTTCGAAGACCTCCTAAAATCAATTCATAGAACCATTTGGAGTCCACAGATCCTAGGTTAAGAACTACTCTAGAGGATGGCACTAATGTTTCTCCCCTCTGAGTGCAAAGGATAATCAAGAACTCATTGCAAACAACTAACACACAAATTACAACCCCCCCTCCCCCAAAAACAAAAGGCTCTCCAAACTGTGTATGAAGACTGGTGTCAGGGGAAAATCATTTCTCTTGAATCCAATCCTAAGCTACTCCATGCAGAATAGCTACCCATTGCTTTGATACCCAGGATCCCACTGCCTTCTGACAAACAGAAAAATGGAATTAAGTTGAGTTTCATTCTGAGAGGTGAGGTCTTCATCCCACCTCTGTAAAATAGTTACTCTATCAAGGACTAGTGTAATTTCTTCTGCTTTTAGGTTGGAAGATACAGTTATAGAGTCAGTCTCCTAAGAATATCTTCAAGGACTTAGGCTGTATCAACTGATGCAGTGCAATTTTTTTTTAATTCGCAAGGCAAATAATATGATAAAAATTATTGCAAAGTAAAATTATAATATGTGCTAGTAATTATATATATTTAAAGTGCATTTGCAGTTAGAAGAAAATATCAAATCTATTTTCTTGTAATCTCTCCTTTACGGAGCACAAATTTACACTTTTTTTGCCATCAACTTGCCACAAGTATGTCAGAGCATCTGCTTCAGCTATTGTTGTTGTAATTTCTGATTTGCCATTTGGACAATCTCCAACAAGTTCCTCAATTTTTGGATATATTCTTGATAGCTATTCGAATTATAAACTTTTTTAGAGTCAGGTATTGATAATGGTCACTCAATAACTTGCTTCTTTCACTTAGTAAGACTGCCATTTGGTTGAGAACATATACTACTTTCTTATTCGTTTTGGAAAATAGAATAGTGTTTGGCTTTTGCTTTGACTCTTCTCTGCTAAAATCATCTGGATGGAGGTACTAATAGGAGTTATAGATCTGGATCTATTACACTGTAGATTTTAAAATTAGGGTTCCATGTAATGGCTTACATGTTTTTGTTATTTCTGGAAGTTCTCTACTACTTCAACAAACACTGCCAACTGTCTAGCATCCTTTGCTTTGCAAGTCTCAAACAAAGATCAAAAGACATAAAATAATTGTCACAGGTTACATTGTAGCCGTTGTTAACAGTGGTTTCATGAGTTTCAAAACTAGCTATATGTACACTGGTATTGTTGTTTCTAGCCTCTTCTTTCCTGAAACAAGAAAATCCACTAAACCAAGTATTTGTTTCCATTGTCTACTGCCAACCAACATTTCTAGTAAAATGTGTCTGGTCTGAATAAATTTACAGCATGCCTTGCAAGGCAGCAACAGCTCATCAACTGTTATTTATACATAAAGAATAAATGTCTTCCAACAATTTAAAAAAAAAAAAAGAATTCCACAGAGAGGATGCTAGAAAAAACTTGTCCAGAGACAGATGTGGTTTCCTTTTTTTTTCATGTCAAAGTGAAGGTATGTTATCATATTTAGGAATCAACTAAATGGCATAGTTTTATTCAACAAAGTCCAGCCCAGAAGCTATTCCTAACATTCCAAACATACTTTTTATAGGTAGACCTTTCCATTGATAGCACCAAGTGAGATGATAAGATCAACAGACTTTTCTAATTCATTTAATCTAACAGACCAGTTAACATTTCCTCTTATTTGTTGGACTCTCAGCACTGGTACATTTCGGAATGTTTTAAGCAATGGCTCACTTAACAAAACTCAAAAACAAGAGTACTTTTCTTGATGACATGGGACATGATATATGGTCAGATCTAAGTTTAGTATTAAGCTGCTGCAAGCATCCTCTCCTGTTGTTTGAGAAGGAGCAGGCCAATGTGAAGAAAAAACATCTTTATACCTCTGAAACATTGTGGTACTACATCTCTTTTAGTCATTAACTTGGATCTAATGAGAACTGCATCAATCATTACCATTTATATTATCAGCTGTAGAAGGAATTTCTCTGAAGTTCCCTGCTGGAATCATGAGGGATGCTCTTAAATATGCCACTGCAATTGTAGCACTTACATCATTTAAGCCACTACCTGAAAGTTCACCATCAGATGAACCAGATGGGATATTTCTTATCAGTTCTAAAATCTGCTCATCAGAGTCTCTTGGACATTTTATCAATAAAGATGCAAATAAAATTATAGCTTTAATGAAAACCAAACTATACATTCTGAAAATCTGACAAGCCAGAATTTTTTTAAAAATGGTATTAAGAACGGAAACTACACACATTTTTACTCTATAAATATATTATTCACAAGGTTTACAAATATTTGACAAATTCAACTGTTACTTTAATGAGAAAAGACTGATATGGACAAAGAAATGACCCAATAGGAATAAATGTAGGAACATTGCCTCTTATTTACAACAAAAGTATAGTGTTCAAGTATAGTTTACATCATTTGACACATCTGGTCCTTACAGAACTACATGTTTCATTTCTTGGGTTAACTGAAAAGTCTTTAGCATGCTAAGGAATTTTGCTTCTGCCTCCTGGTTTCCTTCAAATCACTGCTAAAATTTCACCTTTTACAGGAAGACTTGATCAATCTCTCATAATTTTCAAGACTTTCCTCTGTTGATTATTTCCTGTTTATTCTGTACATAATTATCTGCCTAATCTCCCCCATTAGATCATGAGTTTCTCAAGGACAGGGGCCTTCTTTTACTTTTCTTTGTATCCTCAGCACAATGTCAGGCCCAATGTAGACACTTAAAAAAAAGCAAATATGTAGAAGTAGTTGTGAAGTACAAAGTTTCAAATATCCAAAAACATTTTTGCTTCAACTGACATGACTGGTAAGTCATATCATTATGAACAAGTCTCAATCTCTCTGGATCTTTATCTTTATCTGCAAAACACATGGGTTTGGAGGAGGGGGTGAATCTAGGGTTAGATTAGACCTATATGGTCCCCCCCTCTGTAGTCTGAAACCACACGATATAAAAACCACTTTCACAACAACTACCACAACTATACAGATGAAACCTATATTTTAAATTCTAGTCTGGACTTCCATCCTTAGCTCTGGTCATACATTTTCAATTGCTTGAGTATTTTAACTAACAGCTCACCGTCTCCTCAAGCTAAATGTGTCAAAAGAAGTCATCTGATCTTTATCACCAAAGTAACCCCACATTCCAGTGCACTATGAAGCAGTCTCTTACTACTGCTCCATTTCACAATCTCTGAAGAGCAAGATATCCACCCACTCCTACTGATAATCCTTTTCTATTTCTTGTCTTTTCCTTTCCCCGTCACCATACTAGGTCAAAACCTTGTTAATTTATGTCTTTATGGACTAGTAAGTCTTCAGTCTCCTCTTCTACCCAGACTTTCAACTGTGGATACACAATTAATCTTCCAACAACATATTTTACTCCTATCATCCTTGCTACATTATGCAAAAACAAAACAACATCATTACCTTTCAATGGCTTCCCATGGCTTAAAGAACAAGTCATTTTGGCTCCACAGTACATTTCTAGGCCCATCATTTTCTATTTGCTTCCCAAACTCTTCACTCTAGTCAAACTGATTTACTTACTCTCTGCCAAACATACCTCAATCTTTCTCCTAAGTTTTTGCCCATTTTATTCCACAAGAATGATTTCTGCCTTGTCTATCCAAATCCCATTCCTTTCAAGATCAACTTATGATCCCACTTTCTTCATAAAGCTTTTCCTGCCAAATCCTTTTCCTCCCAAATCCTTCTGACTCCTCTAATGTTATGTGACTATAAAATCTGACAATTAATCACTACCTTGAAATACTGTTTTCTTAAATAATTAATTTTTTTTTTTCCTATTAAATAACAGGAATTTTAAAGCACATTTATGTCCCATTTTTCCAGCTGTATCACAAGCTCTTTAAGGACAAAAACTTTCTTTTATTTCTTGGTATTAGCTAGAATACCTGGGCTAGAGCTTTGCATATTAAAGCATCAAAATATTTTAAATGCTCAAAAATTATCACTTTGCTAAAAATATTGTTTACTCACTCCATAATCTGAAATGCATTTTTATTTAGGCTTGTTCATAAAGGAAAACTAAGATTTATGAATTCCAGTGATTATGCAATTCAAAAGGGAAAAGTGCAGCAATAGGGGAGCTTGTACCTGGTTAGAAATTAACCTGTTATTTAATTTTCTTTAGAGATAAATGGTTCATTGGGAAATTTTTTGGCTCCACTAGAGCTGTCAAATCTACTTCTCAACATCATTTGAAATGCTTACTGAAACCATTATACATTTCAGAGAGTACCATTTCTTACCTAACTTTGTCATATGTAATAGCATTGCCACACAATATTAAAAACTGGAACTTATTTAATTTTTTTGTATCATTCTAAA
Source organism: Bettongia penicillata ogilbyi (assembly GCA_023548195.1). Classification (NCBI taxonomy): domain Eukaryota; kingdom Metazoa; phylum Chordata; class Mammalia; order Diprotodontia; family Potoroidae; genus Bettongia; species Bettongia penicillata. The sequence continues at coordinate 6,742,257 of JAJHZJ010000466.1, forward strand.
AATCACCTACCAGAAACATTCCAAGAAACAGTAAGAAAACAGATGCAGATCTAAGGGTTAAAAAGGCCTTTGATGACTTTTTCCCTATAAAACATCAGGATAAATCTGAAAGACAAAGAATTAAAAAAATAGAGATGCTGTCCAGGCTATCTCATAGTGAAGCACAAAATCATTTTACAAGAATCAACTTATTCATAATACTTAGCCTACCTCTCTTAATAGTGTGTGGAGGTTGTGGAGTCAGAAGTCAGCTCAAATACTACCACTGATGCTTACCATCTGAATGACCTTGCACAAGTCACAGCCTTCCTTAATCTCCACCTTTAAAATGAGGGGACTGATTCAGATGTCCTCTGATATACTGTCCATTCCTAACCCCATGAGTCTATGTATAGCATCATATACTATATCATCAGAATGAGAATGTTTGTATCCTCATACAAATTAAAAATCTGCTTCATCAAGATTCTTCAGGAACTTTAAAAAAAATTATACTATAAAAAGGCACTTAAGATTAATCAGGAAATCACTGTGATAGTCTTCAAAAGATTCTCTAACACTACATCCTACTAGAAATCAGAATCACTGAGAACTAAACCTGGTATTTACACATGAAAAACAGTAATTCTCAAGGTCTTTACATTTGTGAGTGCTCAGGATTAAACAAAAAAGAATGAAACTGATGTATAACATATGCAGAAACTAATAACTATTCACATTTTCTCAAAAAAAGGTTTTCAAAATTTATTTATGCAAATAAAAAGAAAAATTTAACTTCACTGATTAATGCTATTTTTGTTTTTCCCAAATAGCCCCACAAATGTCACTTCACAAGTGCCCAAATTTTGCACTATATACTCTGAAGAAAGAAGAAATAAAGATAACAAAAGTGGTTGAGGCTATTGCTAGGTGAAAAAAGGAAACCATGTACCACCCGTAAATCCTAATCCTAATTAAACAAGAATATGTCAAGTATCAATAAAATCCCCTAATAGAGGGAAAAGAAATTCTCATTTTACTAAAAAAAATTCACAAAAGATTGAAGTCTACAATCTTCAGTCTGTGGACATACCTAATTTATTATATCCCATGACATACTATAGCTATCTGTGCAGAACCTAATTCCTATGTATGGAACACTTTAAGAATTACAAAATACTTTCCTCACAAAAACACCTGAGTCATAATTTTTTACTTATCAAAAAACACAGCTTCAGAGAGATTAAGTAATTTATTTTCCCAACATCTAGCAGTGTCTGACAACTTGGTAGGCACTTAAGTGCTTGAGTAGGATCAAACAGCTAGAAAGTATCAAAGATAACACTAAAATTCAGTCATCTCTAAGACCACTACACCATGGAAATGACAACAGTATTTTATACCACTATTTTAAAAAAACGAATCTAAGACTTCTTTGCTAAATTCTAATGCTAAAAATTTCAATACCACTTATGACATCACAACTGATTTTGGTGGGCAAGACTACAACTTAATAAAAGCATAACTGATGTAGAAGGATTTCCTGATGGTAAGTACTACATAATACAAGCAATGTGACTGACAGGACTGTTTTTAAAGTATATATTTTTGGAACCAGAGGCAAAAATGGTGTTTCAGGGTGTTACAATATAAACTTCTGCTTCATGAGAAAAGTTAAAAGACATTTATACCCAGAACAATGTACATAGGGAGCATGGTTAATAGCTGTTAAATGAATGAACATGAAGGGAAGACAGGGGAGATGGAACGAGGTAGTTGTAGTTCCCTAATCACATTTTCCTCAAGCTAATGTTAATAGTTTGCTAATTCTCAACATTCGCTGGCTGGAACACAGGGTTCCAGGAAGGAAGGTAGAAAAAAAAGATATCAATAGTTGAGAAGATTATGGATATTAATCATTTGCATTAATAATTTACAATGCAAATAAGCTATGTAAAGAAAACAGCTACAAACAGTTGAAAAGAAATAAAACATTTCTGCTCCTGTGATTACAATTTTGCTTTCACTGGAAAAAATTCCTTAGAAGACATATTAAAAGGAATTTCATTTATACTAAAAGATCACATACTATAAAACTCATGTAAAGTCCAAAATGAAAGCTAAACAGTAAAGAGAATTATTATTTCCCCAAAGCACCAAGACTCAAAATCTGTTGTTTGTTGCAGCCTACCTGTTCTTCCTTCAAATATCTCTCTCCCAGATCCCCTTTTCATTACTCGATCCATGCCTTATGTCTAGAGTACTGCAATAGTTTCTCCTAACTTGTCATACAGTTGCCAGACTCCAACACCTCTTAAGCATCCTTCCAGATGTCAGTGGATTAATCTTTCCTGAAGTGCCATCTTGGGAATGGTACTTTAAAACACTTTTAACACTCTGTTTAAGGTTTTGAACTGAAATTCAAAGGTTCTCTATTATCTGGTTTCTATCCTACCTTTCCAACTTCACTTCCCACTAAACAAAGTCTTAGTCAAACTAGCCTACTTAAAGCTCTCCAAACTCATTTTAGTTTTATTTTTGCTATACCTTTTACATCCAATTAATTCTCCATACCTCAAAGTAACCTCATCTTTGCCTATTAAACAAAAGCAACACCCATCCTCCCCCTTCTTTCAACAATACATCACAATCTACCTCAAAAGACTTCGGACTAGGCATGAAAATTCATTTCCTAGGTGTTTTCGCCACCTCCTTCCCTCATTCTCGATATTTTCAGAATTATATAAGGACTCACCTCTGCAACAACGTTGAATGACTTTCTCAAGTTTACCCAATCTACAGATCCTTAAGAGTAAAACTGCAAAATAGAGAGAAATTTTTTTTAAAAGTACTTATATCAAAGCACTTACACCTCACTAAATTTGACTCTAAAATAGTTTAAAGTCAACAAGGGATATTATAAGAATAAACAATGGTGTGAACTCCTTAGAACCCAAAGCTTTTCTAATTTTAGTTAATACAGTTTAACATATGCAAGTCTCTTTACATTAAAAAACTACTCAATTAAGGAATAACACACTTTATCTAGTTCGAACAAGTTTTTTCTAAATAAAATTTAAAATCCAGTTGCTGTGCTCGTCTCCAATTCAATCTCTGATTCATCATTACTTAAGGTTTTAAAAGTGATTTAAAATACTTTCATCTGAGAGATCCATTACACAAATGCTGAATCAAGGGTCACCGTACCTCTTGGTGAAAGATTACTGGAGGACTGTTGGACATACTACATTCCTATCAAATACAATCTCCGCTTAAAAAGCGAATTATAGTTTGACACAGCAAGACCTTGGGCGAGCAACTATCAGGGCAAAGTGGGAAGGAGAATTCCTGAATCTTGAGAACCAGGGATTCCCCAGCTTCGAAGCGAGTGGAAACACCCTTTTCTTAGGCAGGGGGCACCTGGCAAGAATAACTTCTTTCAAGTTTAAAGAAGTCAAACCTAGGCCCCTCTGCACGAGAATCAGAGACGCAGGCAAAGCACAGAGATGGGTGAGGGGTGGAGAGCGCCAAGGTCGAGCGCACACCTTCTTTACATACACAGGAGAAAAAGAGGGGATGATCCAGCTAGGGAAGAGGTAGCAAACTCCACCCCCTCTTCTCCGGCGGGAGAGAAGGCCTCGATACTCCCCCCACCCCCATTCGCCCCCCCAGCGAGGAACTTACTCTGCCGCGGCCGCCGCGAGGCCCCCTCACTTCCGGTGTTAGTGCCGCTATTGCTGCGCCATCCCCTCAACACCCCCCCCTCACACCCTCCCCCGTCAGTTAACCGCAGCCTTCAGTTGACCTTTGTGGATGGATCCCAAATTTGTTCAGTCACTCACGGTGCTCTCACCCGGGACGGAAGGTGAAGGTCTAGTCCATGAGAACGACTCAACCGGGTAAAGTCTCAGCTCCCCTCCTCGAGAAGCTTAAAATGGGAAAGAGCTACAACCACTGCTGCCGAGACAAAATGGCGCCGAGAACAGGATCTAGCGCAGGCGCCTTGTATAGTCCCTGCCCCGCCCCCGGTGCAAGCCCCTCTCCGCAGCTATGAGTTCCGTTTCCATGGGACACCCACTGCCAATCCCCGCTCTGGCCCGCTCTTCCTGACCCCCAAGCTCACCAATCAGTGATCACTCAAGCACATCCGGAGTCATCATCACCAATCATTTTTCAGGATCTACTGACTCAATTCCCAACTCCTCCAATAATGTTTGGCTCTTCGGGGAACCAATCATAAGTACGATATTTCCTACCTGCTGCTTTTCTTACCAATCGGTGCACTCAAGACTTTACATCCAATCGGGGCGGCGGGTAGCGAGCTCCAATGAGGAGCGCGGAAGGCTGCTCCATCGTCATGAGGGGCCAATAGGAGTTCGTGTAGGAGCGAGTCTGCTCAACAGCTTGTTATTTGGTGGATTGTGGCAGTAAATCGGGGCGAGCGGGGGACTGGGCGCAGGAACTGCCGCGGCGGCCAGGAGTGGTGCTGCCCGGACGGGGGCCCGCTAGGGTCAGTGTGCCTGGGGGGATCGAGAGCTGACAGCGCGTACTTAAGCCGCAGTTGGTAGGTAGGGAGAAGAGGAGCGGGGGCTATTGAATGGGCGAAGCGGCAGTAGCAGCTGGTGCTGCTGCCCGGGAGTCCCGGTGCACTTAGAGGTTTGGAGGTGGGGGTGGGGGCGGCAGAGGAGAAGCCTCAGCAGGGGGAACCGCTGCTGCCGATTTTCTTTTTTTCTCCCTCCTCCCACCCCTTCTCCGGTTCCCGGAGTAAAATGGCTGTGGGGGTGGCCGCCCCGCTAAGTTTGCTCCGGCGGAGTGAGGAGCGGGGCTGCTCCCGGGAGAGGGGTCCCAACTCTGCGGCGCTTCTCCCTCGAGTGGGTTTGGGAGCTGGACCAGAGGAGTCGGGGTGGGGGCCCGGAGGACCGGCGCCTCTCGGAGCGCCACAAAAAAAGTTGAGGCGGGTGAAGGGAGGAGGCAGTGGCTGCCACTGTGCGGTTCTCCTCCCCTCCCACACCCTGTCCCGGCTGCCTCCCTTCCTCTTCTCCACCCCCTCACTCCCCCCACCCCCTCCTCCTCCTCCTTTCCCCCTTTCTCCTTTTCTCGGGCGGCGGGCGGCTGTTGCCCCTCTGGGACCCGGAGCCTCTCCTCCTGCCTGACATGGTGCAGAGCTGGTGGAGGCAGAGCAATGGCGCCGTGACACACCGCCGCCGCTGCCGCCGCCACCGCGGGCACCGGGGGGGAGGGGAGAGAGGGGGGAAGCGGCCGAGGAGCGGGCGGGGGGGGGCAGAGGCGGGAGAGGGCGAGCGGAGGGAGACACGGACCGCCCCGGAGACTGCCCCTCGTAGGAGCCCGAGAAACAGAAACTGCCGCCCTCCGCCAGCGCCGGCGGCACTCGGAGGAAGCCCCGACTACACTTTGCCGGGGTGGAAGTGGGTAGAGGGGCGGAGGCAGGGAAGTCCTCCGAGGGGCGGCATGAAAGCTGGTTTGGGGGCTCCTCCCGCCCCCCCTCTTCCTTGGGCCTCTGCTTTTCCTCCCGGACCTGGGACAGCGAGGGCTGTGCCCCTCCCCGCTGGGGCTTGTTTACTCGGACGGCTTCTCGGGCTGTTGTTGGTTAACTGCACTTCTCTCTTCCTCCCTCACGCATCCTGCGCTGCCGAAGACTTCTCTTTGAGCTGGAACCTCTTAGATCGTCCCCCAAAATGAAGGTAAACGGGATAAACGTGGCCGTCCCCGCTGGAGAGGGACCGGCCTGCCCCTTTTGGGTCATCCTCGCTCCTCCCCTGCTCTTGAGCTTTCGGTTGTGGGACTTTTGTTCAGAGAATTTTAAAAATACGTATTTATGTATATTTAAACTTTATTTCTTTGTCAGTCTTTGAGGAGTATGGGGGGGGAAATAGCATCTATTGAATGGGCTGGAAGCGATCGATATGTATGAAGTGCCGTCCTTCTCGACCTCTTCTAAGGCCCTAGAATTCTAACTCTATACAGAGGGTATCTGACTCTGAGTTGTTGTTCTTTGGGCGAATATTTTTCTTTAAACACTAATGACAACAGCCTTTGCAAAACAATAGCTTTTGTCCTATCTTTGAGTTTCGGGGGATTTTGTTTGTGCATTTCCCCAAAGAGCAAAGAATGTATATGGAGTTGGAATGGAATGGAGGGAGTCTAGTGGAGAGAGATTCCCATTTTTCTAGGATTTTAGAAATAACATGCATTACACAAATCCATGAGGTTGAATTAAAACAATGCTTAATGCTCAGTCCCTATAATAAATGTTATTAAACTCTTTTTAATGAAAAAGATTATTCCAAAATAATTCCAACAAGGAACATTTCACAGGATGATAGGAAAGAAATGACATTTTATAATGATAGTTTAAAATAGTCCTGATTATACTTCTTTGCCACAAGACGTTCTAAAATTTTATTAATTTATATGCTTTTAAAATTAGTTAATTTATCAAACTCATGATTGATTTATTGCACTTCACCTTCCTAAATTCTTAATGCTTGCTGTGATTTTTATCAGGAAGAAAGGTGACAGCAAGCTTTGAAAAATGCTCCAAATATTTAAGAGTTTAAAACTTTAGGAAGGTAAACATAATTTAATAAATGAATAAGGTGACACTTTGAAAGTTTGAATGTTGTTTAAAACAACTAGTTGGAAAAATAAATTATTTTCCTACTTGCAGTATACTACAACTGTTTTTAAATGTATGTGCCTATAAATAGCTCTGTGAATAAGTGCTAAGCTTCATATAAGATTTGTGTATAAAAGAGACAACAAAAGCATGTTCACGCTAGGATTAGAGTTTATGGTAAAATGAAGTATCTTTTTTTTTTGCCACTTCAGCATGTTGAAATTAGATATTTCCAGAGGAAGCTTCTTTTTTTACACCAGCAATATTAATGCAAAAAACTTAGTGCTTCAAATGTAAGAGCATTAGTTCTATTTCTCTATTATCAGTTGTTGTGACTTCCATTTCAACCTCAGTCTTCTGACACAGGTACTGACTAAATAATGTTCTCAATTTTAAAATAGGTTGAATGGATACTTATTTATTTACAGCTGTTACATTGTATCTATTGTTACAATGACGAATATTTGGTTAAAGATCTCTACTGATATGTTTATCATGTTAATATAATAGTTTCAACTTAGAGGTAGGGTATCAAAGAAGATTTAAGTGTTTTGACCCTTCAAAACAATAAAAAATTATATAGACCATTTCAGGTCTTTAACAATATAACCTTAAGATTAATGTACTACGTTCTCCTGAATTCATAAACTTTTGGCATATGGTAAAGATTTTTTGACTCTACATCTGGAGAAAAGAAATGGCAGTGCACTCCCTTTTAATATTTTCCACTTACAAATTACAGGACATGTTATAATGGGGCATGATTGAAGTTTTTTAAGGGATCATTCGTGTTAGAACACAAGAAATACTGTTTAAAAATGGTTGGATTTAGGGGTACTTAACCTAAATCTGTAGTATTTAACATAGGAGAGGTTTTTAATATTTTATTTACATAGATTTTGTGTAAAAATAACCTTGCAGTTATATTTTAACTTTATGTATTCTTTTTACTAGGCAGCAGATGAGCCTGCCTACCTGACAGTGGGGACTGATGTCAGTGCCAAGTACCGAGGTGCCTTCTGTGAGGCAAAGATTAAGACTGTGAAAAGGCTGGTGAAAGTTAAGGTAGTGTTTCCGACTGTCAGAATTGTTAATGCTTAGTTTTTGCCCTCGAGATGAACAGGGTAGGAAAGCTTAGTTGCTTCAAAATCATTAATTTTTTATTGACTATCCACTTCGTGTTAGATACTATGCTGTGCTAATTCTTGCAATATAGTAACATCTTTAAAACCACAAGAGTGCGTTGTTACAATTTAAAAATGCAAAATGAGAAGTTACAATTGCCTTATGTTTGATATAATGTTTTAGTTTTCATTCTCTTTATTAGACATTGAGTTTCAAAACATTTCACTTAGAAATGCTTGTACTTTTTTACTGTCATTTGAAATTATAATCTTGTTTGTGACAACATAATCACTTCAGCAGTCCATTTTGGTTCCACAAGTAAAGGTTTGTGATTTGAACAATGAACAAGAAAAGAAAGATTACACATTCTTGTGAAAAAGCAAGAAAAGAGAGGAAGGACGTGTGTATGATTTCCCAAAGGGGGCAATTGCCCTTTTACTATTTAATGACTGTTACAGGATAGGATATAAATTTGAGTTATGTGATCTACCTTTGAAATTTTTCCACGAACTGTAGATGAAATCTCAGCATAGCATTTGGAAATATGTAGATCTGAGGAATTAATTTAAATGTATTTATTTTCTAGTTTTTGTAAGGTACACTTAAATTTTTTAATAATACTTCAACTGTATTGAAGTATTGTCACTGAGCTATTTTTGAAAACAATGAGCTGTTTTTTTGTTCTTATTTCTTAGAAGTACTGAATGGTTCTGTAAATGAAAATTTTAACTGTTTTAATACTTACAGTCTAGAAAATGAGTATTTGATATATTTTTTTACTTTGGTGATTCTTTTATGCACCCTGTTTAGATTTTTTGCTGTGTTTATTTGTTTTGGTAAGAGCTTTTCTCAAGTAGTGGTGCTTGTTTTGGAATGTTCCTTTTCTAGTTTTCCTGCATCTATGAGCATTCCTTTTCAGCCTCTTTTCCTGATTTCTCTTCCTTTTCCTGCTCTTTAAGTATGGGCATCTCCCAACCCTCTGTCCTTGGCCTTCTTCATCTCTTTTGCCCTTGGTGATCTCCATTCCCATTGGCCTCAATTATCACCTTTATGCAGATGATTTCAAAAGCTGTATCTTTTTACCTGAGCTCCAGTTCTCTGTTTCTAACTTATTTGCTACCTCTTACCCTTCATACCTTACTGGTACCTCCAAATTGCCATGTTCAAAACTTATTTCTTCATTTTCCCCTCCTTACTTCCCTATCTCTGTTGGTGACAACATTGTCCTCCCAGACTGGAAACCTTGCAGCCATCTTTGATTTTTCCCTTTCCCTAAACCCTCACATGAAGTGAATGGCCAAGCTCTTATAGTCTTTGTCATATTTATCTTTCCTTTTCTTCAGTGATATTGCCACTACCTTCATTCAGGCTATCTCCTTTGTCCTGGATTACTAATTTTCAACACTCAAATGATCTTACTCCAGTGTCTCCTATCTAACTTATCCTTTTGACCATTGCCTAAGTAATTTTACTAGTGCGTAAGTCACATCAGGTTATTTCTGCTTAAAAAACTTTAATGGTTTCCAGTTTCAGACAGGTTAAAATATAAACTTCGTTTGGTGTTCATGGCCTTCTATAATGTGGCTTCATTGTAACTTTCCTGTCTGACTCTCTTTCATACAATCTACATTCCTGCTGTGATAGCCATTTTCTTATCTTGTCCTGTCCATTTCTATCTTTATATTTGTTTAGGCTCTCGCTACTTCCTGAAACCAGACTTCTTCTGCATCCCTGTTTAAATTCTTTTCTTCCTTTCACTCCCTGTGTAGGTTCCTTCCTGAAGTTTTCTTTCTCTTCATTACTAAGTGATCCCTTCTTCCCTAATCACTCATCTCTCTCAGTTTAACTTTTCGTACACACTTATAATTTTAATTTATATTATAGGTACTTGTGCATTATGTCCCCCTACTAGATTGTAAGCTCCTTAAGAGCAGGAACGATGTAATTTCTTATCCTTTACTTAATTTACTGTACATATTAGAGGATTTAAATAGTTCTAAAGTATGTAACAAGTATGATTTTTGAACAATTTATATGGTATGTCACAATTCTCTCTTTGGTTTATTTTACAAGATGAAAAAAATGAAAATTTAAAAAAAATTTGAATTTGAACTTGACTCCTTAGGTTTTATATTTTTATATTCTTTATTGGTGAAGGCCAAATGTGTCTTTGGCTGTTTGGTTGACAAATGAAAAAGCATTTTAAGTCATTGCAATGATTAATGTAAGTTTTTAATGAATATTGTAATCATAATTATCATTATTGTAAAAGTAAAAAAATTATTTTGCAAAATTCTTTCAGGTAATTCTGAAACAGGATAACTCTACACAATTAGTGCAAGATGATCAAGTAAAAGGACCTTTAAGAGTATGTATGCAGTATAATTTAGATAATACTTGAAATTGCAAGGCTTAAAATTTGTAGCATCCTGGGTTTCATTTTTGTAAAAAGGGTTGGAAAATTACAGTGTTTTATATAAATGTAAAGCCAAGAGAAAAAATTCTGTCCTATTCAGTAAGGGGGCAGCTTGGTGTCAGAGACTTAGTGCTGGAGGTAAAGCCGGGAAGACTGAAATACTCATCCTGCCTCTTGTCACCTACTAGCCATGTGGTCGTGGGCAAATGACTTAACCTCTCTCATTGTCAGTTTCCCCCTCTGTAAATTGGGGTAATAATAACATCAACCTCAAGGGTTATGTAAAAGATTAAATGAGACAATATATGCAAAGCACTCTTCATCATTAAAGCACTCTATAAATCTTAACTATTATTATTTTCAAAAGGATCCTCTGATTCAGACAAATGTAATAGTGGATCAAATGGAATATTAGTATTTTTTAACATAAATTGTGTTCTCAAATGACTATGTCCTTACAGATACTAAATGACATTTTAAAGAAAGAATAATTTTAGATGTATTATTCTGCTAGATTTTTGCCTTCTTTAAAGTATTTTGTTGTTTCAGTAATGGAAATTTGGAATGGCAAGTCAAATGTTTGAAAAGCCCATTTTCATTAAGTTAGGGTTATCTCAAATGCTTTGTCCTGTCTATTAAAATGTGTGCATGGACATATGTGTATATTTATATATAAATGTATATGTATATATGTACACACACACACACTTATATACTGATATTGAATCTTATGTGATGATAATATATTTAGGGAAATATATCCTGATTTTTGGGAGGAAATCCTGACTCTGTTTTGGTGATTCATCTTAATTTTTTTTTTATCCTCACTTTGATCTCTAAGAAAGAAGTTAAAAAATACTTTTAGCTACTTGTTTTGTTGTTTCACAGATCTTATATTTAGAAATTTATTGAACACTGTAGTGTAGGAGAAAGGGCATAGGACTAGAAGCCAGTAGACCAGATTGTAGTCCTGGCTTTATAACATAAACAACTTGAACCACAACTTTCCTCATCCGCCTTAACAGCATTGTGAAAATCAAATGAAATAACTGTGAATGATACATAAATGTTAGTGAAATAACTAACGATATTTGAAAGTATAATTTTTTTCCTGGAGACTTTCATATCTGGGGGTAGTTGAGAAGGTAAGAGCAATGTTTAAGTTTGGTGATCTGTAATGTTTGGCTTTTGGGCTTTAGGTTGGAGCAATTGTGGAAACTAAAACCCCTGATGGATCCATTCAGGAAGCTATTATCAGTAAATTGACAGATGCCAGTTGGTATACTGTAGGTAAGTAATTATATTAATTCATGTGGATTTGAATGTTGGGGTATACTTCTGTTTCGTAAGTATAGTTAACACTTTTGTCAACAAAGTTGTATACAGATATCTGCTGAAAATAGTAATAATATATTTGATCAAAAGTTTTCTGATGAGAAAGAGATGGCCTTTGAGGAACATATATCCCTGTTAAGATGAAAGTGTTATTCCATCTGAAAGTAGCAACAGGAATATAGTTTTTTGTTTTTTTTTTAGTTCTTTCATCATTCTGTCCAAGGAAAATGGATTAAAAATATAGTGAACTTTAGCATTATTACTATGTTTCTCTTCTGTTTTTCTTATAATTAAAAAATGGCCTTAATCTTTCATTATTTGTGATGGTACCAGTTTTCCACAAGACTATTGTATAAATCACCACAATGTAATACAAGTTGGGCCTTGTTTTGCTGAAATTGGCTAATATGACTATCACAGATCAGTGTGGAAAGAATGTAGTTAGAAGTTTATCAGTGTGAAGACATTAGAGCTCCTTAATGGAGTTATTTTTTCAGAGAAAAGTATGGTTTATAAATTTCTAATTTTATCATACCATGATTTTTAGCATTCTTATCCTTTTAATTTTGTCTAAAAGTTCTATAGTGCTGGACCCAAAGTAAATAGTAAATATTGGTTGTGCTTCATTGATTGTGGTGACATTGTGACAAGTAGAATATTGTTGGGTTTATATTGAACCCCCAAAGTAGAATTTAAATAATATTTATCCTCAAATATTGGTAACAATACCATTTTAGCTAACGGTTTTGTTGGATAAGGCAATCTACAAGCATTTAATTATCACTGCATATACAAAGGCAAAAAGTTCCCCTTCCTCAGGAGCTTACATTCTACAAGGAAACAGAACACAATACATACACCTATAAGTAGATGCAAGTGTATATTTGCAAAATAATTTCAGGGGTCACTAGTACTTGGGAGGCGCTAGCACTTGTAGGAGGTGGTATTTGAATTGACCTGTGAAGGAAGCTAGGGATTAAGAGGCAGAGGTAAGGAGGAAGTTGATTCCTAGCATGAACAACAACCTACCCAAAGGTTCAGAGAGAGGAGATGGTATGTTGTGTATGAGGAGTCCTAAAGATAGGGCGGTTTGGTAGGGTAATAATCTGTAAGGAGTCTCAGCATGTAGGCTGGAGCCAGATTGTGAAGTGCTTCAGATTTTAAACAGAAGAATTTTATTCTGTAAGCAATAGTGAACCACTAATTATTTTTGAGCAAGAAAGTGACCTGGCTAGACCTATGCTTTAGGAATCACTTTGATAGATATTCAGGGTGATGGATTAGAGAGCCAGAGACGCATTTGAGGCAATGAGTACAATTTGGAATAGTCCAGGTGAGAGGTAATGAGGACCTGGACTGGGGTGGTTGTGTGAATGGGGGGGAGAGAGAGAGACAGAGAGGGAGGGAGGGAGGGAGGGGGAAAGAGAGAGAGAGATTGAGAGATGCTAGAGATGAGGAAGGAATAACAACTGATTGAATATATGGTTTAGGGAGAATGTAGTTTCAAGTGTTATTCCTAAATTTTCAGTCTGGGGGATATGGAGGATGATGGTTGCCTGCTTTAGGGAGAATGTAGTTTCAAGTGTTATTCCTAAATTTTCAGTCTGGGGGATATGGAGGATGATGGTTGCCTTGACACAAAAATAGGGATGTTAAGGTGGGGTGGGAATTTGTGTGTTCTGTGAAGCTTAAGCTTCATTAAAATTATCAAAAAGCCTTAGAGTCAGTTTTTTGTTTTAGTTTGAATGTCTTCATTGTTGGGTTTCTACTTTTGGCATTTTTAGCACAAGTTTATTTATAATATTGTAGTTTACTTGTGGTGGGAAAGATACAGGATCTTTTCAAATTATGAAAAATATTTGACAAATCTTAAGTAGGGGATGAAATTTTTAGCTTCTGTTTTAAATTTCCTTGCTTTTTTGGCTTCAAGAAAATATTTCCTTCCCTGTTGTTAGAGATAAATGCTGATGGCTTTGTTTCAAAGATATATACATTCTTTGTTGTTATTGTGGTCCCTTTTGTTAGAATCACTTTTATTTGGTATAACTTTTTTTTCTCCAACATCTTTTTTCCTACTTTGGAAGTTATTATTGTCTGGCATAGCATTAGTCTTTTGGGCAATATGATTTTAAGAAACATTACTTCTAGAGATTGATTTAAACTTCCACCTAGGTCATGGAATTTTATTTTGATGTGGGTTTTTCCTAGTACTGTGTTAAGTTTTTTGTGTGGTACTTGATAGCAAGTTTGCCTACATATGTGAATATTGCTAATGGAGTAGTCCTTATACTTCTGGAGCAGGACTCTTGCTTTCTGAATATTTCTGAAATTCAATCCATTTGGTTCGTAAGTATCAATATTATTAATTATTGGCTGAGCACACGATATATTTTCAATAATGCCCCATATTTGAAGATTACATAGACAAGAATTATGGAAAAAATATAGAAAAACATACATGTCTCTTATCTAGGAACATTTATGTTGAGCAAATCATGGCAGTGTTTATCAGTTAGTATATATGTTCCAGAGAATTATTAGTCTTTTGTTGTCTTTTCAGTTTAATAGCAGTGTTTTGACATTTATATGAGCAGTATTGAAAACAAGTCATTCAGCATTTGTTCTTTGCCAGTTGCATGTTAAACATTCTACTAGGCAATGAGATGAGTGACTGTAGCTGGGAATACACCACTTACATGTAACTAATCATAATAATAGCTCACATATATTGCTTTAAGATTTGCAATACTCCACATATGTTTTCTTTTTTGATCCTTAGAACAGCCCTGTGAAATAGGTGCTATAAATCCCATTTTATAGATGAGGAAGTTGAGAATTAGAAAGAGTGAGTACCAAGGGTCACATAGCTGTTAGATATTTGAGATAGTATTCAAATTTAGGTCTTTGGAAGACTTGTGAACTTAGAGTTTAGAAATCTATCCACTACCCCTCACTATTTCTTAGAAAAAAGATACATAAGAATATTTTAAAAGCTTCATTTAGTCAGTGTGAGTTTTGCTTTTAATACAGTACCTTACACATAGTAGGCATGCAAAAAAAAATTTTTATGATGATTCTGGCTGCTTCAAGCCCTACTTCTTTGCAGAGCCTCCTAGAAGTAATCATTTTCCATCCATTTTATCGTTCATGAGTGGAAGTGACATGCATTTAAACAGCCTATAAAGAGCTTGTTTCTTGGTCTGTCTTTCTGGGACAGGAAGTGCAGGTGAATGACAAATTCAGCTCCTAGTTGAATAGGAGGAGGAGAGCAGTCTGGGTTGCCTCAGAAAGGAACAGATCTCTACTAATGACCCTAAACTTCCCTTGGAAACAAAGGGCCTACCTTTTCAAATACCATTCTATCAGCATTGCTTATGGCCACAAGAATGAGGAATACAAATCTCCAGTGAATTAAAACACTTTGCCTAGTACAATAAAGAGAGCTGTGACAGGTATGCATATGCTGCAGCATGTAACTAATGTGGAACTTCACAAAAATCAAGAGTGAAAGATTTGTCATCAAAGAAATGTATGGTAAGAAAAGATAGGGAAGGGATGACAAGTAGAAAGTCACTATACCCCACTAATATCTTCATAGAGCCAGGAAAACTTCAGGAAGGCTTCTGGTCCTTTGAGCAGACCCTTTTTGGTGAACTTATGTGAAGACCCTGACAAGAGTCACATATGAAAGGCAGGCTTGTGTGACTGTGATATACGTCATTGGAGGGAACTCAAATGGAAGAGTTTCTGATTTCATCATGTAATGCTACTTATTGTAAGGTTGAGTCCTATTTTTGACATTTTCATTTGAATCTAATTTTAGTGTTATAGAAGGATCAAAAAGATGTTGTTATGTATAAAAAAAGCAATGTCCTACCAGCTTTTTTAAGGGATCCCTAAAATCCCCTCTGTAAACCTGGGGTAACTTTTAAAAACACTTCCATACTACTGATTTAATATTTTAGTGTTCCTACTCAGTAATGACCGAGAGTTGCATATGAAACAGTGAACAATATCTTTTTACAAAGTATTAATATCACTTTCAGTACTTGTAAAGATCTTCAATTATCCCTTGCCAAAAAATCCATTAACTATATTTTCTGTCTCTCCCTCTCTTTTTCTTTTTCTTCCCTTCTTTCTTTTCCTGCTCTTTCTCTTCTCTCCCTTCCTTCTCTTCCCCCTTTTCCCCTAGCTAACATTGTTTTGTGGAGTACTTCAAATAATTTGAAGAAAAATTTGAACAAAAATAATCATTTGGAAGTTATTAACTACCTTATTAACACAGATGAGAAATCTGACATGTCAAAGAGTGTCATTTCTGTGTTCAGCGATGCACAGTGAACTATGGTTAGAGATCATGATGGAGATCTCCTTAGTTCCAAACATTCATTTAATTTTAGTGAACATGTATTAGATACCTGCTGTGTGCCTAAGTAGGCATTGTGGTGGAAACACACTGTCTCCTTTCCAGGATCTTATAGTCTAATAGGAGGAAAGATGACTGCATAATGACTGATACAGGGTTAACTGAGATAAATGCAGAGGAAGAGTAAGACAAAATGCTGTGAAAATTTTGAGGAGGGAGCAATGACTTTCTGGCTACGAAGAAAGGTAGAAAAGGAAATTGGGGGCAGGAGAAGTGGGAAGGGGAGGATCAATTCCAGGAGTGGGATTGGGAAAAGGCAAGCAAATAGGTTCTTTAATAAGTGAATGACTTAATTCATTGTATGAATAGAAGCATACTGATGTTTGAATGACTGAAACTTTATCCAGTAACATCCTTTTTCTGCTACTATCCTTTTCAGTCTGTAGCTCTAAGTGAAAAAAAAAATAGGAGAGGTCTCTGTAAAAAGCGGTACCTATATTTAAGTGTTTCAGTCTGTTTTTTCCAGTTTCTTCATCTCTTCAAATAAAGTGGCAGTAAGTTGTCCAAAAGGGCAAAAGAATAAAAATAACTAGATCATGTATTATTAATGTTTTTAGGTTTTTTTGATGAACAAAAAGCATTTCAACACAATGTAACACAGAACTTGATAATATGCCTCATTATTACATGTATTCAAGAATGCCGTAGGTTATTATTTCTCTGACTCAGGCCTGCACAACTTGCATCCAGTGGGTCACTTATGACTCGCAGGCCGCTTGCAGCACACCAAAGGATTTCCTTTATGTACCGAAGATGTTTTCCCCTACATTTTTCTCAGGCTACATGAAATCTTTTGGTGGTTATGAGCTTCTGTGGGCCGCAAGTTATGCAGGCCTACTCTAAAAATATAGTAAAATCTTGATAAATCACTGCTTATCACATGATTGTTGCCTTTGTTCTCTAATGCCAGTTTTACATATCACTGTGTGCTGACTTCTCTGTTACCTGATATAATGAGGAGCCAATCTGATAGAAAATAGTACCAAAGATTATCAGTTTCAAAGAATTAGACTATGAGATATGTTTAATACAAAAAATTATTTTAAATATAATTTAGTCATACACTATTGATATTTTAGTGTACCTCATAGTCATCATTTCATTATTTTGAATATCAGTTATCATTGTGCTGTGGATTAATGGAAATTGTAGCAAGTAGAATACTGAGTAAGAAATCTTACTGTAGAGTGTAGTTTGTCTTCAGACTAATGTATTGCCAGGCATTTTGGTGCATGCCTATAATCCCTGCTGCTGAAGAATCTGATGCTGATGGAGTGCTGGAATTTGGGAGTTCTGAGCTGTATTAGGGCTAAAGCTGCTTGGGTTTTCTCACTAATTCCAGTCAAAATGGTGAGCTCTTGGATGCAGGAAGTCACTAGAATTCCTAAAGAGGGATGAACCAACCCAGATTGAAAAAACTGAGTAGGTTAAACACATCCCTGTTTAATGATGTGGTGATTAGCTCCATGAGTGGCCATTGCACCTTCAGCCTGGGTGAGATAGATCCAATCTCAAATAATTAAATGAATGAATAACAAAACAACCTCTTCCAAATCCAGAGCTAGTGTATTAGTCTCAATTTGTAGAATTACTAGAGAGTATTTGGTCTTTTTCCTCATATAAGTAAACCATAACACATATTACAATGAAATTTTTTCCATTACGAATAGGTTTTCAAGTCTTCAGTGTCCTTATTAGAATGTTATTTGTTACCAAATTAAATTCTAGACACTTAATAATCTGGATAGTCCTTTGCAGCGTGCTATAATGGTATCTGACCATTAGTTTAGAAGCCAACAAGACCAGTTAACATGTATTCTTTTTCTTTAAATACTAGTTACTTAATTATTGAGAGCACCTAATGGGGCCTTCTATGACCACACTACAGAAAGGCATAGAATTCAGTCTCATTTTTTTGTTGTTGTTGCTATTGAATCATTTTCAGTCGTGTCCTAACCTTCATGACCTTATTTGGGTTTTCTCGGCAAAAATACTAAAGCGACTTGCCATTTCCTTCTCCATCTCATTTTACAGATGAGGACATTGAAACAAATAATGTTAAGTGACTTACTCAGGGTCCTATAGCTATAAAGTGGGTGACGTTGGATTTAAACAAGAATTTTCCTGATTCCAGACCTGGGCGCTCTGTCCGCTGTGCCATCTAGGCACACCTTGCTACCCCTTCCAGAAAGTTGTGTTTTAGTCAGGGTCACATGAGAAGATTATCTTCTAGATAGAACAAGGACTAAGAACCAGATTTCCAGACTCCTGAGCTATTTTTTTTCTCTTACACATAATAGTTCAAAATTGCTGAGTTGGTTTTTGGTGTGATTTTAATACATTTTTTAGTCTTCAGCTATCTGAATTACCCAATTGTCATGATTGAAAGGAAAAAAAAGCAGTTATTATGTATGATTTGATGCATCATGTTTGTTACTTTATAGTCATACCCTTTCTGACTTATATAAATGAAATCATACTAGATAAAATGTCTGTAACTTACATTTAAAATTTTATGCCAGCTTGTACTTTGAATTCCTGTCACCACTATTCAGCTTTTCCAAGTTCTGACATTTTTCTCAGTCATTTCTGGTTGCCCCTTTAGCTCATCAGTTTTTTATGGGTCTGTGATGTCACTGATGTGGATACTTTCTCAGGTGGTACAAATTGCTTCTTGCTTAGAGGGCGCTATCTATTGAGCAGTATCTATTGAGTTACCTGTGCTACTGTAACTGATAGTATTATTTTGCAGTTACATTAAATTTTTGATTTTTTTTTACTTTTGCCTGAATTAGAAGTAATAGCATTAATTTGCTTCTAATACTGTTAGTCTTCACTTTCTTTATCTTGTGTCTCTTTAAGCATATGAGTTCTAATCATAGGTGGATGAATTTTCCCCTAAAATTTCTCAACTTTAAAATTTCCTGTTAGATTTTATTTCCTAATTCCACTGTTGCAACACTTATTTGTAAAATTATAATTTAATGGAGACATGAATTTTTAACGTCATTTACAGACTTTATATGTTATTTTGTAACATGTTCTCTGTTATACTGTTTCTCTTTCAGAATCTCATAGATCTCTAATTTATTTGATGTCCCTCCACTGAGGCAAGTTTTTGTTGTTGTTAAGTCATTTTAGTTGTGTCCTACTCTTCAAGACTCTATTTGGGGTTTTCTTTGCAAAGATACTGGAGTGGTTTGCTTTATCCTTCTCCAGCTCATTTTACAGATGAGGAAACTGAGACATACTGGGTTAAGTGACTTGCCCAGAGTCATACAGCTAGTGTCTGATTTGAACTCAGTCTCTCCGACTGTAGGCCAAGCACTGTATCCTCAAGGCATCTAGCTGTCCCATAGATTACTTTAGCAGCAATCAATTAGCAAGCATTTATTAAGTACATGCCTGGCATTGTCTAGGTTCTGGGAAAACAAAAGGAAAGCAGCTTCTGCTGTCATGGAATTTATATTCTAGCAAAGGACACATTTACATATTCAAGCATATGCTGTAGATAGATAGAGATGATAGATAGGTAAAATAGATACAAGGTAACTTTAATTTGGAAATAGATGATTTTTGAGATTTTCACCAGTCTGGTGGTGAACTCCTTTGAGTTTAGTTTGATCCTTGGAAAAGTTGTATAGTTCATCCTTGAGAGCATACTCCAGAGCTTTTCCAACTTGACAGTAAGGCCTTTGTTAGCATATAGTCTGCTGACATTGCCCTTGGGAATCCGTGGTGGCTTCGGTAGAGTTCTAGCAAATGTAAAGTGTTGCATAGTTTAATCAAGTTTTATATTTAACAAATGTTTATTGAATGCTTTTTTTTTCTTAAGAGGTGATGTGTTTAGTCAGTTAGATTATGATGCTAGTAAAAGCATTACCAAGGACTGGGAATCTTAGCTTTCTTCTTTCAAAGTATGATGACCTACTTAATATTAACAAGTTTTGTATTATAAGGATAAAACAAACTTCAATGATGTTAATTATCATTCTTGGCCATTGATCCTTATGCTTTTGATGCTTAGCTTCCTAGAATTTAGAGCTGGAAATGATCTTAGAGATAATCTAGCCCAATTCTCTTATTTTACAGATAAAAAAATTGGGACCCAGAGAAGTGATTTACTCAAGGTCACACATGCAGTAACTAGCAAGCTGACTAAAACCCAGGGCTCATTTGCTCTCCATATTCATGCTTCTTCCCATTGTAGCATTCTGATTTATCCTGTAACAGTTAGCTGTATGAATAAACTTCATAAATCAAACAGCTCAACATCAGTGTTATTGCCAAGCTGCACATGTGCACAGCTGCAGAAGACAAAAATACTTTGTTGAACAACTACTGTTTGTTTGAGTGCAGTTGTACAAACAGGGCCAATCCTAAGCAAATTGTGAAATCTGTGAAATTTCTTTTACTCAGTGATAACCTTCTTTGTACCACCATCACCTACCTTTCTGATCTTCTGCTGATCCTATTTTTTATCTCTTTGATCCTGTAAAAATATCCTCTTTCAGAAATAAAAGGTGGGTTAGATGATATCTGCGGGATTCTTCCCAGCCCTAACGTTTGGTGAAAACAGGAAGAAATCTGACATTTCCCCCTTATTACTAGTTCGTTGTATTTTAATATAAATGAGTTCAGAGAATTATTTTTTTTTTGGATGCATAGGGAATTTTGAAGGCAAACTTTATCTGATGTTTTAAAGATAGATAAATAGAGAGTAATGAGTAGGGATCAGAAGAGATGGATATTCCTCTTCCTTAACTTCTCTCATCCCTCCGCCTCGAAACACAGATCCTGTTGCTATCCTGGGAAGATAAGCAGAAATCTCGCCTTTTGGGGCTTTGCTTTTTCTGGTGCTGTTGGGGAGGAGTAAAACAAAAAGTGATGTAGTGGCTTCTTCTAGGAGCTGGAACTCTTTCATATACAGATATCCTTATATCCTTTTTTTTTTTTTAACCCCTGTCCACAACTCATCATGGATCCTATTCCCCTAACCTGAAATCATTGACTTCTCCTTCTGGTTTAGTATTGCCAGGTGCATATTTATGTTAATTTAAATAGAATTTAATAACCTTTTCATGCCATAACACCATTTCAGATTCTTGGAATGTATTCCATTGCATCTCTCTCTAGACAATTTTTCTGACAGTTTGTCATTGAAGTATTTGTTACAAATATTTAAAGAGTTTGTTTCAATGAATTATTGAAACAGTACTTACATATAGTTGTACTAGTAAGAGATTTTAATTATCTTGATTTCAAGACTTTTATTGAATTAATAATGAAATGAATAGAGAAAAAATAATTTTTGACATTTAAAATTGACCACTTTCCTATCCTCTCTGATCTTTCACTATCTGATAGTGTCAGTCATAGAGAATGTGAACCTATTAGTTTATGTACCTTTCTGTACATGTGTGATTTAATACTAATGTGTTGTCATGTTGTTTTTAAGATTTTCTTGTTTTGTACATAACTAGTTTCAATCACCGTGCGCGCGCACACGTGTGTGTGTATGTATGTGTGTATTGTTTCTTAGAACATAAATCTACATGTGGTTGTTGTTGCATTAAAGGTGCAACTGTGTAGAGTACTGTTAGTCACTCATGGATTAGTGATTATAAGTAAAAGAAAACATGAGGGAAATAAATGTTAAGGAATTGGGTTCTCTTTTGTACTTTTCTAGAATAAAAACTAGAGGAATCTTAAGTTAAAAACTGTAACACTTTTTTGTGTCTGTATTTAAAGAGTACTTAATTTTTGGTTCATTGGCAGTCCATCTAGAAACAGTGTCCTTTGAATCTGTTATGATGGGTTTAATGGAATGAAGGCTTAATTTGCACCTGGGTTCAGATATCAGCTTTGCTAGTTAACTATCTGTGTAATGTTAGGTAAATCATTTTACTTCTCTGGAGTCCAGAGAGGGTCTAATGTAGGTCCCTCTTTTTACAGATGACCTCTAAGGTTTTTTTGAAACTTTATAAGTTTGTGTTTTTATTTAAACACAGCATTTGTTGCATTTGAAGTATGGGGTTTTTTCTCCCAAGAAAGTATTAGATGTATTTAGTTTAGAAAAATAAAAGCAGGGAGGCGGAGCCAAGATGGCGGAGTAGAAGGACGCACGTTTACGAGCTCCGAAACCAAAGCCCATGGAATTGGTGTAGAAAGAGTCCCCCATAGATTCTGGGTGAGTGCAAGGTGTGCAGAGGCAGAGTGGAGGAGATTTCCGTCCCAGGGAGCCCTCAAGACCCGTCCCCAGGGTCCGGCGCGCCCCGGAGAGTAAACCCGACCCCCAGCGCTGCCCTGGCCGAGGCCTCAGAGAAGCGGATCGGAGCAGGCTTCAGAGACGGAAGCTGAAGCAGCCGGGAAAGTCCCTCCGCCCACAGAAGCAGGTCAGTGAGAGAGGCCGGGCTGAAGGAGAGGGGAAGCAGGGTGTCTGTGACTCGGGCCCCCTCGGGAGGAAGCGGCGGCGGCAGGGACGGGGGGCAGGAAGCGGTGGCGGCAGAGGCGTGGGCTGGGGCTGAGGCGGCAGCGGCCCGGGACTCAGGAATCCCCCAGCTGCAGGCGGGATCTTCATTATGGAAGATTCCCGCATAAAACCTGACGGAGCTGAGCCTGGGAAATGGCCCTGCCCCCAGCCCGCTCTGTTGCTGAAGACTTCTGCTCGGGACCCCCAAGGGAGCTGAGATTGGGAGGCGGGCCCCCCACCCCGCCCCCACCCCGCTCCATTCTTGAGAGTCTCTGCATAAAGCCCCCCCCCCCCTCCGAGGGATCAGAGTCTCGGAGACAGCCCTGGCCCCGCCCCAGCACCTGAACTAAAGCTCACTGATTGACAGCCAGCAGGAGGAAAGCCCATTTAAATCTCAGAGGCCAAGCACTAGATCCAGGCGGGGGTGGAAAGGAATCTCAGAAGTCAAGTAACTGGCTGGGAAAATGCCTAGAAAGGGGAAGAAAAATAAGACTTTAGAGAGTTTTTTCCAACAAATGCAAATGATCCCAACCTTCGGATCTGATGGGGAGGACGAGAACGTATTTTTCCCATCAGGGAAAGATGTGGAGGGCGGGGCCTCAGTACCCCAGACACCCCAGGGGGGTGTTGGGTGGGCTCAGGCCTTGGAAGAGCTTAAAAAGGATTTTGAAAAGCAAGTTAGACAGGTGGAGGAAAGACTGGGAAAAGAAATGACAAAGATGCAAGAAGAGTATGAAAAAAAGGTCAATATCTTGGTAAAGGAGACCCAAAAAAATGCTGAGGAAATTAACACCTTGAAAAATAGGCTCACTCAATTGGCAAAAGAGGTTCAAAAAGCCAATGAGGAGAAGAATGCATTCAAAAGCAAAATGAGCCAAATGGAAAAAGAGGCTCAAAAGCTCACTGAATTTAATAGTTCTCTCAAAATTAGAATGGAACAGATGGAGTCTAATGATTTTATGAGAAACCAAGAAATCACCAAACAAAACCAAAAGAACAATAAAATGGAAGAGAATGTGAAATATCTCATGGGAAAAACAACTGACCTGGAAAATAGATCAAGGAGAGACAACTTAAAAATTATGGGACTACCTGAAAGCCATGATCAAAAAAAGAGCCTAGACATCGTCTTGCATGAAATTATCAAGGAAAACTGCCCTGACATTCTAGAACCAGAGGGCAAAATAAGTATTGAAAGAATCCATCGATCACCACCTGAAAGAGATCCAAAAAGAGAAACTCCTAGGAACATTGTGGCCAAATTCCAGAACTCCCAGCTCAAGGAAAAAATCTTGCAAGCAGCCAGAAACAAACAATTCCAGTACTGTGGTAATACAATCAGGATAACCCAAGATCTAGCAGCTTCTACATTAAGGGATCGAAGGGCGTGGAATAGGATATTCCAGAAGGCAAAGGAACTAGGACTCAAACCAAGAATCACCTACCCGGCTAAACTGAGTATAATATTTCAAGGGAAAATATGGTCTTTCAATGAAACAGAGGACTTTCAATCATTCTTGATGAAAAAACCAGAGCTGAAAAGAAAATTTGACTTTCAAACACAAGACTGAGAGGAAGCATGCAAAAGTAAATAGCAAGGAGAAGTATTAAGGGTCTTACCAGAAATGAACTGTTTGCATTCATACATGGAAGGACAATATTTCTAACTCTTAAAACTTTTCAATATCTGGGTGGTTGGTGGGACCACACATACACATGTACACGCATGCACACACATACACACATGCATTCACATGCAGAGACAGAGAGCACAGATTGAACTGAATAGGATGGGACCATACCTTAAAAGGAATTAAGGTAAATGATGAGAGAGAAATGTAGTGAGAGGAAAGAGGGAGAAATGGAAGGGGGTAACTATATGTCATTTAAGAGGCAAGTAGGAGATGTTTTTAATGGAAGGAAAAAGAGGAGAGCTGAAGAAAAAAAAACAAAAACAAAAACAAACAAACAAACAAAAGTTTACCCTCATCACATTTGACTAAACGAAGGAGTGAAATGCACACTCATTTTGGTATGAAAACCTATCTTACAGTATAAGAAAGCGGGGGAGAAGGAGATATTGGGGGGGGATGATGGAAGGGAGGGCAAAGGGAGGAGGGAGTAATTGAAAGTCAACACTTGGGGAGGGACAGGATCAAAGAGAAACAATGAGGGGCAGGTGAGGAGGGATGGCAATTCAGTTAGTCTTACACAACACGACTATCAGGAAGGTCATTTGCAAAGCTACACAGATATGGCCTATAATGAATTGCCTGCCGTCCCAAAGGGAATGGGTGGGGAGGGAGGGATGGGGAGAATTTGGAACTCAAAGTTTTAGGAACAATTGTTTAGTATTGCTGTTGCAACTAGGAAAGAAGACATACAGTTAATGAGGAAAAGAAAGTCATCTGGCCCTACAGGAGAAAAGAGAAGATAGAGACAAGGGAAGGGAGGGATGACAGAAGAGAGGACAGATTGGAGATAGGGAAAATTAGATTGCTTGGGGTATTGGGGTGGGGGGGAGGGGAGAAAAAGGGAGAAAATTTGGAACCCAAAAATTTGTGAAAATGAATGTAAAATAAATAAATAAATAAATAAATAAATAAATAAAAAAAAAAAGAAAAAAAAAAAAAAAAAAAGAAAAATAAAAGCAAAAGGAAACATGATTGAAATAAATATTAAAGAAACAGTTCTCTTGGGTGCTTTCTTGGAATAAAAATTATGGGAATCTTAAGGTTTGCAGGCAGAAAATTTATTATTTTTTATTCAGCATCTCTGTACATAAATAACTTCCTAAGCTGTAGGCTGTTACTTAATCAAAGTTCAGTATATACTCTACCTTAAAGAGAAAAAATTATATATTCTCTCATGGAAAAGCAGTTACAGAGGGGCATTGTGGTATAGTAGAAAGAACATTGAACTTAGAATCAGAGCGAAGATCTCGGTTTAAGTCCTGGCTCTGCCATTATGTATCTATGTGATCAAGTAAGTCACTGAACCACACTGGGCCTTAATTTCATCATTTCTAAACAGAGAAGGTTGGACTAAATGACTTCTAAGGTCCTTCCAGGTTTAAACCAGTGATCCTATAAATAGTTTCAGATGTTAAAATATCAGAAGCTTTCATTTACTTGTTATAGTGTGGAGTACAACAGTTCACCAGTGCTTGAGTAAATATGCATATTTATTGTCTGTGATAAAGAAAAACACTTACCCCTCTCCTTTCATAATATACTAATACTAGGCAATTAGGTGTCTTCTGAGAATTTTCTGCCTTTAAAAATGAGCTGGTTTTGTCCCATCGCTTTCAAAATAGGACACTTGATTAATTAAATGTAATACCCTTTGATTTCAGCTACAATAGTCATTTCTGTCAGAAAAAAGAATATGTCAAAATTGTAAAATCAGTAAGTTGAAGAGTTATTTTCAATAGTAAAATCTTTCAACATTTCTCATAAAAACAATGTAGCAGATTACATTCTGGCTTACATCATGGCATAGTACATATAGCCAGTTCTTTAATGTAAATGGACCTTTCGGAGGATTTCCCCCTCCTCTTGCAGAATGGGGTTCTTTATATAAAGGAGGAATTGTCTGTATTGTGCTAGACTTGGAATCAGGAAAACCTGGTTTCAAATGCCACTGTATTTACTAGCTATGTGACTGAGCATGCCCTTAAATTTTCTAATCCTCAGTTTCCTCATCTGAAAAACAGAGATGAGTGAGGCTTAAATAAAATCATGGCTACAAATACTTTGCCAACTAAAAAAACATGTAAATGTCTTTTAATAATAATTCATAGTCATGAACTCCCAAGATAGTTATTATTCTTCAGTAAAAATTGTAAAGATTGATTTACCTGCTTTTTTGTCTCTTTATTAAACATGGTAATGGTATAGCATTTCCAGTTCCGCTTCAGTACCTCACCATGTCATTAATATGATTCTGTGTTGTTGCTAGAGTTTGCCCTCTGATGGCATAGTTTTCAGACCTAAGAAATTGAAAAAACTTTGAACATAGGTCTAGGGAACAGGGCTGTGTAACTGTCATCTGAGAACCAACGTAACTGGGTTCAGAGAAGATAGATCATCACCAGAAGGTTGGGTACCAGGTAATTATTTGAAGTGAAATAGGGAGTGCAATAACTCATGAAGATAATCGACTAACATGTGTTTGAATGTAAGGTTGGCCTGTATTGGTGGAGTGGAGACCATTGTAAGTGTTGAAATAAGCAATGAAGTTACATATCTTTTTTCCTAACATTACATTTATTTGTTATTAACTATATAGTTAATAACAAATATATTGAATCATAATAACAAAATTAGCATATGATTTCTCTCTTCCTTATTTTCTTCTTATAGCTGCTCTTCTTTTTTTTAAATAATAAGTTTCTTAATAATATAAAGACCTGCCAAGCTGACAAAAACTAATTATTGCCACTAGTACTTCATGATTTCTCAGAGTGAAATTGGTTGTCAATCCCTGAATTGTAATTTGACATAAGATAGATTATTTTCTGTCATAGCTTTTTGCATAATAAACTAAAAAAGATTTGTTGGAGCCAGAGGAATTTGTTGGATTCTACAGGTAATTGGAGTTTGTTGAGCAGCAACAGGACATGGTCATGCTTGTGCTTTATGAAAATCCCTGGCAGCAATGTGGAGGTTGAATTAAAGAGAGGAGCTGCCAAGAGAGTAACTAGAAGGTTTCTGCAATAATCTGGGGAACAGATGATGAGAACCTGCACTACAGTGTTAACTATGTGAGCTGAAACGAGAAACAGGTGATCTATGTCATGGATATAGAATTGACAAAAATTGGCAGTTTATTGGGTGTGTGAGGTGAGATAGAGCATGACTCAAGTTGCAAATCTTGGTGACTAGAAGAATGGTAGTACCGCCACAAAAATAAAGAAGTTCAGAAAAGAAAAGCATTTATGGGAAAAGACAGTTAAATTTGAGTTTGAAATGTTTATGATATATCTACTTGAAAATTTACAGTAGGCATGATGATTTGAGACTAATGCTCAGGAAGGAGACTTGGGATAGGTTAGAAAGTCACATGCATAGATGTGATAATGTGGGAGTTCATGAGAGAAAAGGAGACTTAAAACAGATTTGGATACACCCCCTATTAGGGAGCATGATGTGGATAATCCACCAAAGGAAACAGAGAAGGATCGGTCAGATAGGAGGGGAGCCAAGAGAGGACAATGTCACAAAAATCCAGAAAGGAGAAAGTGTTAGTGAAGCATATGGTGGTCACTCTTGTTAAATGATGCAAAGAGATTGGGAAGAATTGATTAACATTGGACAGAGCAGTTTGAGTTATTGATAAGAACAAAAGCCTCATTAGAAAAGGTTGAGAATCTAGTGGAGAAGTGGTGGAGGCATGAAAACTACACAAACTTTTCTAGGAGTTTGGCTGTCAGAGAAAGCAGGGAGTTAAGGAATGAAGGGAGAGAGGGAGGAAAGGAGCAGGGAAGAGAAAACACAAACAGAGCAGAGAGAAGACAGTGCATGCTATGGTTTGAGATGATGATGGGGTTAAGTGTTTTATCTTTTTAAAAGAGGGGGTGGAGAGACCTGGGTGTGTTTATACTAGTCAAGGATTGAGCCAGTAGATAAGGGAGAGGATGGTTGTTGGAGCTGCCTGTCAAATGAGACAGAAAGGGATCATTCAATCAACAAGTATTTATTAGATGCCTGCCATGGATTAGGTACCATGGTATATACTGAAAATACAAATAACAAAACAGCACCAGAAAAAAAAATGAGGAGTGACGTCTGTGTGCTTTGAGATGTACGGAAGGAGAAAAGAGCACGAGAATCTCCTCTTTTTCTGTATCAAGTATGAGGTGTGATCTTCAGTTGGAGAAGCGTCGGGGAAGGACTGGTACAAGAGTCTTGAGAAGAAGGAAAGGTTTAGGAGTTCCTTATTGTCACGTTCCAGACTTGCCTCCGCAGGAGGTGGTGTAAGGGATTGCTGTAGCACACTACTCCTGGCCTAATTTTGTAATGCATTCTACTGCCTTCTTTGTTAGTTTTATTTCATGTAACAAAATTTCTGACCCGATGTTTCTCTGACCTCTCATCAGCTCTCCTGGGTTCAGTTCTCTCTTAACAACTGATTCCTATATGTATACAGTGTTCTTAATCTAACTCCTTAACTCCCAGGCTTACATTGCCAACTGCCTGCTGATATTTCCACTAGGATGAACCCCTGACAACTCTAAATTTATTATATCCAGAATAGAAATCATCATTTTCCCTATCTCTGCCCACACTATCATTGCCTACTTTAGGCCTTCATTACCTCACCTAAACTATTGTAACAGATTGTTAATTTGTCTCCCAGTTGCCCACTCTCCGATACATCCTCCGTATAGCTGCCAAAATGATCTTCCTAATACATAAGTCTTACTATATCAATTCCCACTCAGAAGTGTTCAGTGACTTCCTATTATTATTATCATATAGGATAAGATAAAAATTTCTCTGCCTGGTATTCCATTTATCTTCCTAGAAGACCTCTCACATTACTTCCTTTTGCATTCTCTTAAGTTCCAATTAAACTATACTGGTAGATGATCCCCAAGCTCTACATACTTTCTATCCCTCCTCATCTCTTCTCAGAATTCTTGTCTTCATTTAGGTGTCCTCTCCTCCATAAAGACTTCATGATCCTTCCCACCCTACTTGATAGTACTTTATTCCTCTTCAGTTATCTATCTGTCTACATGTTGTATACCCCTAACAGTATATTTTATTACTTTATTAGAACAGTGACTTAATCATTTCGGAGTCTATACTCATACTCTGATAACAGCTCCTTGCGCATAATAGGCTTTTAAAAAATGTTTGTTGAATCAGTTTTGCATATTTTATATGCTTAGGACTAGATAGTGAAAGTTGATAAAAAGTAATTTTTACTAAGCTTTTAAAAATAAACTTTATAATTATGTTTCTGCTGAGATTTCTGAGGGAGAAAACTTACTAACTGAAAATCTTTTTCTCCCCTCTGTCCATTTCATATCTGTTTAGCACAAATGCATTTTAAAAAATTTTTGGTTGATACTAATTATTTTCCAGTTGAAAATCACTGCATTTTATTAATTCTATTAATATGTTTAATTAATTAAATTCTATTTAATTTAATTTAATTCTATTTATCTAACCAATTTCATATCTGTGATTTAATTTCAAATTGAGTTTTAAGTTATTGACATTTTGGTATGTTATATATATATGTGTGTGTGTGTGTGTGTGTGTGTATGTGTCTGCTAATGTTCATCAATTGTATTTTGCAATGATTACCAAATTTTAAGAACTTTACCAATTTTTGCTTATATAATTAGTGCTAGTGGATCTCAAGAGCTTTCTAACACATTAAAAGAGAAGTGTTTAAAAAGCAACAAGTAGATTCAGGAACAAAACTCAGTGAACCCAATGAAACTCAAGCACAGTTGGCTGTTTTACCAGATCAACTATTGTTTGATGTGTTTATCACTAATGAGGACTGTAGCTCTCTGTTAATCTGCTTTTAAGCTCAGCACTACTATTAGCATAGGCACAGATCTAATTCTTTATAGACAAGTATTAGCTGTGAAGTGATTATATATACACATATGTAGATGTATGTAGTATTTGTATGTGATAGAAATATCACAAAGAAACTATGGTAAAGAGGGGAGGGCAGGAATTAACATTAAATCAGTACAAAACTGAAACTAATTTACTATTAAAATCTTCAGTTTAAGGAAGATCATTTTGTTGAATTGATATATCTTAGACTTTGAGACTTTGACAATCTCAACATCTTTTGACTTTAAGCTTCTGAAGGTGACATAAAATTTTGTATATTTAAATTATATAAGATGAGGTGATATCAAATTCTCTTTAAAATGTGGGATTTAGAGGTAAATTAGTTAAATACACTTTAGAAGGTAGGAATTTTTTACAAAATTTTATATTGATGATTCTTATTCTTAAAAATAATGGTTGTTTTTTAGTGATTATCTTTGAAAGAGTAGAATAGAATCGTGCTAGATATATGTATAATTTAAATTACTACTTATTTTATGTAAACATCTATTTTGTCAAAGAATTTTATAATCTTGTGTCATTGAAAGTCTTCCTTTTAAAGTACTTTTTATCTGAAAAGGTCATTATATCCAAAAATGAAGATACCAAAAGTTTTTAAGATTCTTTTTTGTTAGCATCTTTCTCTTGGTGATGACCTCAGTAAGTAAAGAAAATCAAAAGGAGCTGGAATAGTCAGAAAAGGCTTCATGTAGGAGGGTAGGACTTGAAATGAGCTCCTGAAAGATGAGTCACTTTTATAAGAAGGGGGAAAAGCACATTTCCTTTTGAGGGAAACGGAATTGAAATTGCACGTGGTGTTTGAGATTTTTGTTTTGTTTTGTTTTTAGTTTAGTGAGACTAGTCTGATCAAAGGGGTAGATGAATCTTGGGAAGAAGTGGAAAATAGGTTGTTTAGCATAGTAGAACTACACTATAGATGATCTGAAACCCAGGCCAGAAGCATTAATGACCCCATTAGGAAATAAAGAAGTCTTGGAATGCTTTTGAACATGTAAACTATACAATAGAAGTGGTATTTAGAGATTAGTCTCACAGCATTCTGCAAAGAGTGAAGAGACTAGGTTCAAAGGGGATGAGTTGGAGTCTTTTAAGTGAAAAATAAGTTTGAATTATTTCAACAAAAGCTTCAAAAGATTACATTTTTGAATTGTCTAATTTCTACAGATGTTGATTGCATATTTCTCTAGAATGAAATTAATAGTTTCTTACAAATAGCCTTTGATAATAATTTTTCAGTTTGTTACAAAACATTGCTTTGGAATGATACTATGGTTATTTTAGAGCATTCTCCATTCTTTATGATCATTACAGTAATTAATTTTAAAATTGATAATGAATTTGAGTTTTTAAAATTTCCCAAATTTAATGAATAACTATTGATTTTGATTTGTAATACAGTAATGATTTTGATTTATAATATCATCTCTACACATCCTTGATTGGAACAGTAGGAACTATGACTTTCATATTGCCATGAGATCCAAAATGAGCCACATGATTCTAATACTGGTCAGTCTATTACTGGTACACTGACTTTATTTATAGGCCTTAGCTGTACTTAATGACTAAAGAGTAGATCAGTGGTGTCAAACTTCAGTAGAAACAGGGCCTCTAAACCTTACATAAATATCCCTGTAGGCCATATATTAACTTAGCCACATATTAATATTACCTATGTTAAATATTTCCTAATTAATTTTAATTTGGTTCAGGCCACACTGGAGAGTATTGTGGACCCCATGCTGACTCTAGGCCACCTATTTGACACTTCCTCTTGTAGACCAATTTTTTACTGTTAAGTATTTACAATATTAGAACGTGAAGGCAAAAAAAAGATTCATTGTAACTTTGGCTTATTTTGTTATGAAAAGTCCCTTTCTAATTAAAGGTAAAATTATAATTATATGTTCCTATTCTACTTGATTTTTTTTCTGACGTTGCTTTAATTAAAAAAAAAATACTCCTTGGCTTCTAGTGTAGTAATTGTTCCTCTCTTCCAAAAGATAGGTTATTACATTAAAATTATATTTTGCAGGTGAATACTCAGTAGCATGTTTAGAGATGGTGGGAAAAAGTCATGCTAACCAAGAACCAACTTTTCGCATTGTTAGAGCTACTTTTAGGGAAAAGAGAGCGTGGACTGAAGGGGCATAATTTTCTGTTATTTTTGCTTTAAGTAAATGTGCAGCAATCAAGGTTTCTTGGCTGGAGCTACAGTTTGAATAGGAAAAGAAAGATGATTTAATCAGAATAAGCCCATTTAACCTGTGTCACTTTGCATTGTGAAATGAAACAAATATTGATTTTCTATGCAGGTCATAAAAAATAATTAATAAAGTCTTAATCACTTTCTAAATATCCAGTACCAATAATTGTAATGATATTATATTGAAATATAGTGAATAATGAGATACCGTGAGATATAATGTTGAGCCATAGTGAATAGCCAATTTCTTAGTCAGGAAAACCTCACTAGATTCAAGACCCATCTCTGACACTTTGTGACCCAGGGCAAATTTGACACCGTTGGGCAACTCTTTAAAACTCTTAAATAGCTCAGTTAAGTGCAATTGGTAAAGTAAGTTTCTCCCTCAGGAGTGAAATCATAGGTTCAGTCAAAAAAGTTTTAAGTTTTAAGAAAGTTTTCTGTTGAGTATTTGTTATGAAATTCATTATGTATTTTAAAATAGAATATTGAATAACATCGCTGCTACCTTTTGGCTTATTGCAGTGTTTGATGATGGTGATGAAAGGACATTAAGACGAACCTCCCTGTGCCTCAAAGGGGAAAGACATTTTGCAGAGAGTGAGGTAAGGAGACAATTTAAATCTTAAAATTACAAGCTCTCTCTGTAGTGGAAAACCTGTGAGATAATTCATATGCTTTTCTCTAGACACTTGACCAGCTTCCACTAACAAATCCAGAGCACTTTGGCACTCCAGTAATTGGAAAGAAATCCAACAGAGGAAGGAGGTCTTCTCTTCCTGTGTGAGTTTTTCCACGTTCTTCTTCCTTTGTTTTTTAACTGTTGAAAGACACAATTGTAAAAAGTGATTATGAGCGACTAAATCAGTTTTATTGATCCAGTTCAATCTAAAAAATATTTAACATTTCAGATGAGCCAGAATTTTAGTTTTTCTTCAGTGCAAAGTGAATCCTCTTTTGTTAGATATTTCATTATTTTGAACAGTCTTCACTCTTACTTATTTTTTGACTGATAGTCAAGCCCCAGAATTAAATTTTGAATCGAATGTGATAAATCTCAATATTACTGTGAGGAATATTTACAGATTTTGAAAAAATAGTATTCTTAAAATTACAAAATATATAAAACAAAGTAACATTAGTACACAGTAACTCATTTATCTGGAAGTTAATTGTCCATTAAGGCCAGCTTTCACTAATTTCTGCTAATTTGCTGAAGAGCAATATAAAAACAAAAAAAAAACCTCAGTGTTAAAAAATTTACATATTAAATCATCTCTTGTAATCATAGATCCTTTTGGAGCCTGTTTACTCTTATTTCAAATACCATTATGTGACAAGGTTTGTTATTTGGTGTCTCAAAGCAGTAAATTTGAAGAAGTAAATTGGAGCCCTAGGCAATTCCCAAGTCAAGTACAATGACAAAAATAAGGAGAAATGACATCCTGACGGAGTCAAGGGAAGTGACAGAAAAATTACCATGCAGACTTGAAAAAGCCCAGTATTCTGGGGTATACTGTTTGAGCAGAAAAAGTTCTTCACATCTTTAATGATCCCTCCCCTGAGGACATAGATCCCTTTTATTGTCATCTTAGGTAATAAATAGTGAATTCATAGTGATTCCTTTTAGCTCTCAAGGAAAGGTGAAATGATGTCCATAGTATTTTGTTTAAAAGAAAGAGAAATGTAAACTAAATTCTATGAATATTTCCATCAAAATGTTTAACATAAAAAAAACCAGTTGGTGCTTGGGTAAGTTTCATTTACCTGGAAAATTTACTTATGTGGGCTCTCTGTTGTCTTTCAACAATACCTGGTTAAAAAATGAAGACTTAAGGAAGTTTTATTGTAACATTGAAATTTTAATTACATTTTGACTTCTGAACTGAACATTTGACTTTTGTTGTGGGTTTTTTCCCCCAAAATGAACCTGAAAATACTTTACAGTGGCATAACAAGAAATTCATGTATTTACTAACAGTTTTAAAGAACTGGTTTTAGAATGAATAAAAACTTAAGATTGGACCGCCTTTGTGTTACTGAGCCAACTGAACGAGATGAGAGGTGCCTCACAAATCTGGGTTCATTTGTTGTTTTTCCAGGGCTACTAGGTCCTTCCTGCTCACTTAAGCAGAACGTAACAAACCAGGTTAGAGAGTGTTCTCTTCATTCTGAGCTATATTTTCTATAATTCCCGCCCCCTACTTACATCATTATGACTAGTTTATATTATAGTCATATTTTAGTTGTTTGAGTTAATTGTGAATTACTGTCTTTATACTGTAGGACAGAAGATGAAAAAGAAGAAGAAAGTAGTGAAGAAGAAGATGAAGATAAAAGACGTCTTAATGATGAATTATTAGGAAAAGTTGTGAGTGTGAGTTCTACTTCAGAGAAAACCGAGTGGTACCCTGCCTTGGTAAGCTGACTTTAGTCAGTTATTAAAACATTTGAAATATTTGTTCTACTTTATATTCTTAGAGGAGAAAACATAAAACCATTGCTATTTTGACAGATTTTCATCCCCATGAAAAATTAATGCTGTCAAGCAGAATAGTAGATTCAGATGATTTCTTTTTAGGGTCTTTTGACTTGTCCTTGCCCTATATCCTATATTCAATGAGTTAAGTTATTCCTTGTATCCCCACATCTTCTCTATTCCCACTACTGTTGTAGGATTCTAGGGATTAGGCTTGTCAGACTACTCCAGTAGCATTTTATTTTGTTTCCTTGCTTCCACTGTCTTTCCCATTTCAAGTGATTCTACAAATTGTTGTGAGTATTGTCTTTGTAGAATGGTGCTTTCATTATGATGCTCCTCTGCTCAAAATCTTCAGACAGCTCCCTTCTGCTTCCAGGATTAGGTTTCTATTCCTCAGCTTGTTGTTCAGGGCTCCTTGTCTCTTGCTGCTCATCAGTGTGAGCCCTTCACTCTAGCCAGGCGAGTTGGCGCTCTCAATGATGCATGTCCCATCCCTACTTCTTCTGTTATGCTTTTATGAACATACATGTGGAGTAATAATAGAATAATGATGCCTAGATTAATAATAATAAATGATATTTATGTAATACGTTAAAGTTTGCAGAGCACATCTCATGCATTCTTATTTGAGGTTTCCGATATCCCTGTGCAGTAGATGATGCACATCTTGTTATTTCTGTTTTGTCAGTGAGGGTAATAAGGTTTAAAGAGGACCTTCCTCAAAGTCCTGTAGCTATCAGAGGCAGGATTCACAACCAAGTTTTCTTGACTCCTAGTCTAGCGCTTGCAGCATTATGCAATGCTGCTTCTCATAGTATCTGTCACCCACCAAGTATTTGGCCCAGTAGGCATCGTAAGAAATGGTCACAGCAGTTATCCCTTATACTTCTGGTAAATGACTTGCTCTCCTAATTCACTGAAAAGACTCTTTGGATGAAAAATTCATCTGACAGGACTCCATTTATCTCTCATCATTTTCCACTCTTCTCTTTCCCTCAGGTTAAAGAAAAAGATATTTCTATTCCTCACTGAGCTAATTATTCCTTTACCTACATTTTTGATCCCATTCTCCTCATCTCCCCTCCCTCCAGGGCCTTGTTCAAGCAATCATCTTCTCTGTTGCATGCATCTTTTGTCTCTGTTTCCTCTCCCTCTTTCCTTTCCCAGACTTTCCAACTCCTGAAAAAGCCTTTCTCAACTTTTCTGACCATCCCCTTAAGTCTTCTTTTTCTTCTTCATTGCCGAATTTCTTTAAAAAGCTATTTATACTTGATACCTCTCCTTTTAACACCTTTAAATCTAGTTCCTAAGGGCAACAGCGACTTCCTAAACAGCAGATCCAGCACCTTTTTTTTTTAGTCTCATATTGCTTAACCCCTCGATAGTAACATTCAATGTTGAATACTATTTGCTTCCAGATTCTCTTTCTTCACTTAGTTTCAGAGACACTGTGTTCTTGGACGTCTTTCTACTTATCTCTGTCCTGCTTAACTGGCTTCTCATTCTCCTCAGAACCACTGAAGTTGGGTGTTCCTTAAGGTTTTGTCTTTTCTCTTTTTTTTTTTTACCCTTAATCCCACTGCTTTATCTGTCACTTCTGTCAGTTCTAGACCCCCATCTACAACTCCCCGTAGCACACCTTTACCTGAATATCCTGCTGATACCTTCATATGCACATGTCTAAACCTGGACAAAACTTTGTGATTTCAGTATTTACATCAGTAGCAATACTGGTCTCCTACATTTCAAAATCTAGATCTTGGATTCTTCCCTCTCTTTCATCTCTCAAATCAAATAGGTTAACAAATCTTAGTGACTCTACCTTCAACCTCTTCTTTTTTTTAATCTGTTTTTTCCTCTCATTCCTACTTACTCAAACCATGACTATCTTCCTAATAGGTTTTCCAGGCACTACTTTTTTCCCCTTCCAATCCATTCTTCATTCTATCATCAGACTACTTTTGTCATTTGCACTCGGTTTTTTTTTTTGTTTTCCCCAAGAGTTGGGGTTAACTGAATTGCCCAGGGTCACATAGCTAGTAAGAGGCCAGGTCTTCCTGACTCCAGGGCCTGTTCTGTGTTTCATCTAGCTAACCAACCCCACCCCACCTCATTCAATCTTTTGTGACTTTATTACCGGAGTAAAGTTTAAACTCTTTTGAATGCAATTCCAAACCCTCCAGAACTTGATGACAGCTCTGCCTTTATAGCCTTTAATGCCTTCTATGTATTCTGTGCCTCAGCCTAATTAGTTTACTTCTGTCACTCAGATATGCTGTCAGCTTTTTCTACCTCATATCTTTGACTGTGCTGTGCCATATTACTTGAAATGTTTCATTCTTTTGCTTTTGAAACCTAACTGAAATCCTGCCTCCTACATAAAATTTTTCCAAATTCTTTTGTAAGGAAAAATCTTTTCCTCCCTCGGACTTTATGTGCCTCTTTTGTGCCTCTTTGAACTTTCTTAATTAAATTTTTAAAAGTCAGCAAAAATATTTAAGTTCCTATTTACATACCAGGTATATAAAGTGAGATGTGATTCTGACCCTTTGTTGTCAAGGAGTTTACATGGGTTGAGATCACTGATAGAAGAGATGAGCAGTGCAGAGGAGATGGGTCTATTGAAAACACTACAGTAAATTTAAGGAAAGATAAATTTTACTTGATAGAGGAAAGGGCTTCATTATAATTTCATAGCATCTCATTTTACTTTTTGTTCTTTTTGTTTGTATTGTTGCAGTTGTAACTTATTTGTTCCCTGTTTATGTAACTGTGCTTCAGTTCATATAAATCTTTACATGCTTCTTTGCGTTCATTATAGTTGTCCTTCTTACAGGGGGGTGATGCTTCTGAACGTTAATGTGGTACATTACCCAATTGATGAGCAGATTCTAGTTCTTATGGCCACAAAAAATTGCTGCACATTTTGCTGATACAAAAAGACTGATTTATCTATACCTTAGTATATATAGTATTTGTTTGTTTTTGACCACATTGGGCTATATGACTAGGAGGGGCATCTGTGAATCTGTTTATTAAAGAAGCAATTCCAAATTGCTTTCCAAAAAGCACAAAAGGCAACTTTCCAACTAGCTCAAAACTTCAGCAGTGGTGTATTAGAGTGCCTAGTTTTTGTAAGTTTTAAAAAATTATTTAGAACAGCTTTAGAAAGATCAATGGCATGGATTTTGAAGTCTCAATTTAGGGTGACAAAAGAAAAAACTAGAGATGATAAGTTGAATGACAAATGCACATATTATTTTTTAATATCTCTGTATGTGTTTTATCTCTGTGTTAGGCTGGAAGTTCCTTGAGGATAGAAATCATGTTTTAGCTAAACCTTACATTTTCCCCAGTATCTAGCACAGTACTCTACACATATATACACACACCTACAAATAATAAATGGTGTCAATATATAATCAGATTATCGTATGGTATAGGCTTTGTGCAGTAGCAGTTATTTGGAGAGGAAAATGAGTGAAGTTTACAGTAGTGAGACGGTTTAGGGGAAAGTTTTTAAAGGATGGGCCAGAGGGAAGAAACGGCTATCAGGTATCAGGGAACAAAGTAACTGAAGGTAAGTACACAAAGAATGAAAAAAGTTATGTAGTAGAATAATTAGATGACTTTCCCAAATTGGAAGGAAGGTATATGTTGAGGAATAGTGAAGAAACAAGGGCCAGGTGGTGTTTAAGAAAAATTTATCTGACAGCATTCTTCATGGTAGCTTTGAAATGGGATGGGGTGTAGAGAATCCATAGGCAGGGAAAACTGGTTAGGAAGTTGTTTCAAATAAACCAAGATTCAAGTAATTAGGACCTGGACTAGAAATGTTTCCCAGGAAGAATCGGTAAGATTTGCTGATGGGGTATGTCTTTCTCCTTTACTGCTGCCTTTCCATATTTTACCTGATGATCTTCAAGGGCCTAATCAAGTGTACTTTCATAGGCCTTTGCTAGTTATCTGAAACACTTTCATTCCCCCGTTCTTTGAACTGTACTGTATTACTTACTTTTTGTATTATCTAATTACCTGTTTGGATTATTGTATTGGCTATTATTTGACTGTTTCATCTTTATCTTCTTTTCCTTAGCAGGTTCAAAATCTTTTCTAGAGTATAGGCTGTGTCTTTCTTTTTGTATTTTCTTCAGCTTAGTCCCTAGATACATAGTCTACATCACGTAATGGTGGATAGATACATTTTTTACATTTCTCTAGTTTTAGCATCTGTTTCTTTAGTGCAGTGGATCTGAGATATTTGTGGACCTTCGTGCTTATGTAGCTGGACAAATGACAAATGGTTTTTAAGTCTAGGGCTGTCAGGTTGCACTTTGCCAAAAGATTTTTTTTGGTCACTATATAAATTAGAAATATTTATATTCTTTTCTAGCCAAAAATATTTAATCTTCTCTATGGTAAGGGTAAAATTGGATCTTCTGGATGGCTGTTGTAACTGCTAATAACTTTAATAATGTATCCTTAGCCTTTTCTAGTAGAAAAGAGGAATAATGTATCAGCCAATTATTGGGTTTCTCTGTATGTTAATATTTTTAAAATTTGGAGCCCACATAATTCATGCAAACAATGTTCACAATTTAATTGTTCAAATATGTTACTATTGGCAGGATGGATTTTTTAATATTTAAAGGGTTAAGTTGCTGAAGCATGTCTTTTCCCCAGATTTTTAGAATTTTAATATTTAAATTAGTTTAAAAAAACAACTACATATACATTATGTGAGGAAGGGAATAAGCATTTGTATCCTACCTTCTATGTGTGAGGCACTATGCTAAGTGCATTTACAAATATCTCATATGATTTTCACAATAATTTAGGAAGGTATGTGCTATTATCATCCTCATTTTAAAGTTGAGGAAACTGAGGCTAAAAAGGGTTGAGTGACTTGCCCAGGGTTATACAGTTAGTACGGTATCTGAGACTAGATTTGAATTCAGAACTGCCTG
Source organism: Bettongia penicillata ogilbyi (assembly GCA_023548195.1). Taxonomy (NCBI): domain Eukaryota; kingdom Metazoa; phylum Chordata; class Mammalia; order Diprotodontia; family Potoroidae; genus Bettongia; species Bettongia penicillata. Next base: position 6,781,909 of record JAJHZJ010000466.1, read on the forward strand.
ACTCCAGACCCAATACTATCCAATTACCTCTAAAACTGGAACTCTTTAGTACTTGGGAAGCAAAGTGGATCTGTTACATCAATGTTATTTCTTACTGTATATATACTTAATACTTTAGCTCTGAGTTGTTCAAGTGGAGGCTGTGGCCTGGGTGTAGCTGGCAAAACTTTCCACTAGCTATTTTCAGACATAATTGGAAAATATTTAACAAAATAAATGATACAGTGCAGTATAGATAATGTTAACCTGTGGTTTTCTGAGTCATTTGTGGCCTACAGGTATCCATTCCTATTTGAGTTTGAAACCACTGCTTTAGTTTATGTGTAAGTCTTCAGATTGAGACAGAGTCTGATTGATTAAATTGGATCATGAAAAATTAAATGCTGCCTCAATGCCATTATAATTTGTGATTTAGTTAGTGACTCTAGGTAAATTATGTATAGTATAATCTGGGATGTAGACATTTTAATTATATTTTAATTCACTATTTGTATAAACACTTGAATATTTGGATAAAGCAACTTCTCGTAATAGCCCTGTTTTAAGTAGTAAGCAAAACTGATGTGGGTAGATTGCTTTATTTGGGGAATATATAACCTTTCATGGATAATTAAGCTATTCTGTTTACTGTAAGTTGAAGTTAAAATATTAGATTAAGAAAACTTTGAATCGATTTGCTTTTTTATTGGAAATTTTAGGTAATATCTCCCAGCTGTAATGACGACATCATGGTGAAAAAAGACCAATGTTTAGTCCGATCTTTTGCAGATTCTAAATTGTGAGTAATGTAGTATTTATTAATAAAATCAAATGTGGGGGGAAAATGTAACTTAGGATGAAAAGCTTTGATTTTCAATGGATATTAATTACCTTTTGAGGTATGTAGTAGAAACATTGGGATGCTGTTTTTTCCCAAAACTTCTCTATAAATTTGTAAGTTTTACAATGACAAACATTTTCTTTTGCCCTGACAGTTAAAGTTGTATATTTACGTCTAGCCATGGAAGTTGGATATTTCATTGAAATTATCTAGTTTTTTTTCATACAATCGAAGATAACTTTTTAATTGTCTCCAAAAATGTATTTTTTTTGTTGTTGATAGTTATTTTGATCTGCTCTCTTTGAGAATCACTTTTTTCCAGAAACTTTTCTTCTCATCTAAACTCAACTCTTATCTTGCCTCCTACAAAAAATAAAAAAGGCTCTACAGTTTTTTCCTTTGTTCTAAATATATACATTTTGGTTTTAGAATTTTGACACTAATCCTTCAGAAGTATTTAAATACCTCCATACGACATCTAAGTAAATTTGTAGTAAGGTAAACTAGAAAACTGAAAAAAAACAAATAAATGCTAAAATACCTAGTTCCTATTTAAAATATTTTGTATTATACTAAATTAAGTTTTCTGATTATTTCAGAGATATTTTATAGATTGAAATTTCAGAATAATGTAATTTTCCCAAATTAATGTTCATCAAGGCGTGTACACTATTTAAATAAAAACTCACTTTTGTGTTTAGAGTTTTCATTCTTTTGATTAGTAAATTTTTAGATGAATATATATTTTTTTGTATTCCACATTTTATAAGCAAAATAATTTTAAAATCGATATTTCAGTTTTTTGTGCACTATTTAGTACTAGTTGATCTTAGGTAGATTACTTACAAAAATTGATTCTTTTTTCCCTTTTGCCGTTGCCTTTTCCCCTCCAAATCAGTTACTCAATAGCAAGAAAGGACATCAAGGAAGTAGATATTCTTAGTCTACCTGAATCTGAGCTCTCTACTAAACCAGGTAAAATATAAGAAAAATCCATTATTTCATGTTTCAGCTGTAAATGATTACTTTGTTGCTTCATTGTTTATGTGAAATACTATCTGTTAAAGATGTGCCTATTTTGGAGGTCAGTGAATAAAATAAAACTGAGTAGTCATTCATTTGTTGCTCTTTTCAGTTATTTAATATAACAGTTGATTAAATATTTGATTGACATTCTAAGTTTGTATTTTTTTTAAGCTTCAGTTTTATATATTTTTATAAAAATGTGACTTGGCTTATAGTAAGTAGATACTATTCTTCCTAGGCCTCCAAAAAGCAAGCACTTTCTTAAAAACCAAAGTTGTTCCTGATAACTGGAAAATGGACATAAGTGAAATCCTTGAGTCATCCAGTAGTGATGATGAAGATGGAGCAAATGAGGAAAGTGATGAAGAAAAAGATAAAGAGAATGCAAAGGAGGAAGAAGAGATAGTAAGTAATGTTTAACAATGCTAAAGTTATAATTAAAATGTTTAATAGCCTTTTGGTAAAGGAATACTTTATTTTTTTTCCCAGGTGATCTAGCAAATATGCTTTGATTTCAGAAAAATATAACCTTTCACCTCTGATTTTTCTTTAAAAAATAAAAAAGGGTTCCACTATTTTTTGTAACATTCACCCTTTGCTATGATTTCCTCCATATTATCAAAAAGTAAAATTTTTATTCAAGTTTAAAATTAAATTTTGGATTTCCTTTGATAGCCACTCTTTCCACCTTTCCTAGTTGAAATTGGGTCTTGGGCTTTTATTTTGTTTTGCTGGTAGATGAAGGCTGCTTCACTCAAGTCCTTTTTTTGTTGCTTCATCATGGTTATGGACATGACTCTGGGCTTCCAAAGGTTATACCCATCATATGCAACCTCATCTAGGTCCTCCCAACTTACAAAGGCTTCAAGGGAGCCCTAAAATGGACTGTTGTTAACCAAGATTTTAGGGAAGTTCGTCACCAAGTTGGCCGCAAAGGAAGGCATTTTTCAGCTATAGCAGCCCTTGAAGACAACCTGCTTAGTAAGTTTTCATCTATCTAGATGGAAAAAGTACCCACCCCAAGAAAACCATAGATTTTTGGGGTATGGAAGAAATGAAGTAAACATCAGGTCATTTATGTTCATAGCCTGTTAGACTTATCAGGAGAGGCAGCCTGAGTCAGGATCACCTGGATTCAAGTTCTGCCACTGACATAAACCAGAAATGTGAAAATCTTCTAGTCACTAAACCTTCCTTGTTTCTAGCAGCTCTTTATAACAGATGATGGAGTTAACAGTGCTTTCATTTCATTCAAAATGAGCTTGAAAATCTGCTTTCATTTCAGCAAATATAACTGCCAACCTCTGATTTTTCTAAAGAGATTTCCACTCTATCTTTATAAGAAAGCAGTTTGCCTTTGTTGTGAGTTCGTCACATTTTCAGGCTGCAATTATTATTTAAATCCCTAGTTTGCCTTTCCCAAAGCCAAGATGTCCTTCTAATGAAATCATAAATCTGCAACACCTTCCCATTCCAAAATAAAAACAGTCTTCTTAGATCTAAATGTTGGAGCAAGGAGAAACTAATTACAGAAAGATAGTTCCAAATTAAAATAATGGTAATATATAACTTCTTTGTTTTCATCAAAGATTTTTCCAGAAAAATCTCAAATGTTAAAAGGTTTTAGGGAATATATAACAAATTTGTAGATTATCATGTAGTCATTCCCCAGGTTCTCATTTGTCAGTTTGCAAAGCTAGGAGATATTTAAATTCTTCAAATTAACCATATCTTACTGTTATACTTTTTATATACACATACATGTATTTTTTAAGCAAACATATTGCAAAGTCATATGAAATACTCCCTTAAATGCCATATGCTACTCGTATTTCATGTTAAATAATTGACTTTTCATATAACATGAAATGAAATTGCTTTATATTACATATCAAATCCTCCCTTTGCTTTTGGATGAAGGAGTTAATAGAGAGTAGAGATATTGAAAAGTGGGTATATCTGTACATTCTGGGTGTTTGTTTGGAAAAGTGTAATGTTTTTATTGTCTGAATCAGGTATCAGCTTCTTTGAAAATAAAATGTTTACTTTGGGGGGTGGGAAATAAAGAAGGCAAGGTATTTCTTTCCTTATACTTCCCCGGCAATATTTGGTTTTGTTACTGAAATCAGAATGGCTGTTCATACTTATAGGATACCTACGGTGTTGCTATAGTAACATGCTGTTAGTTTTATGTGAGCATGCTCAGAGAGACAGGAAGGTTTAGCAGAGGCTTGGCAGGTTGCCAGTGGAGGTTTGCCAGATGCTTTGAAATGGACTGTCTTTCTTTTCCTTTCATGTAATGTCTGATTTTTATGTGGAAGAGAATGTAAGTAATGCAGTATAACTGTGTGGATGCTATGCCACGAGTAAGAAAGCAAATATTTGCAAGTTAGACTAAAAAATGCCTAAACATTGTGCTGTCTAAGTAGAAGAGGAATCTAACCAGTTTACATTTGAAAGAAAATGCATCATATAGGTAAGAATTTTTTGTATATCTAATACATTTAATATCATTTTATTTACTAAAAATATGAACTTAAATGAGAATTGTAGGCTTAAATTCTGTGGAGAATGTGGTGGGATCAAGGGTAAATAAATGTTTTCTGGTAAGAAGACAGTTGGAATCTATTTTTAGAAAATCAGAACGAATAATTATTTTCCTGAAATATGAAGTAGATTTGCAAACCAATATATTAACATGATAGTTTAGCAAAACTGGAGTTGCAATATAAGGAGAATGTGAAGTTTATTTTGTCTTTGTAGTTTCAAAAATCATATTTATTTATTTGGGGGTGTATGTGTTTTTCAGAGTGAACAGGCCACATTTTGCAGGGTGTGAGCTGATGCAGTCTGTTACAACCTTTTATTAAGATTTGTTGGGATTCTGCATTGTAAATGCTAAATATTAAATCTTTCAAATGTGTTTTGTTCTTGCTACAATTTTTCTTCTTTCTTTCTTAGTCTTCATTCTGCCCAAAACCCCTGTGAATTTTTAAACAAAGGAAAAGAGAGCTCTGTTTTAACATGTATATACAAATCCGAATAAGCAGTTAGCCTTTCTTTTCTACAACTGATAAATATTATAATCTGTTCTCTAAGAAAAAAGTGCTATATAAAAGGATAAGGAAGAACTGTAGGTACCTATTGTTTGCAGGTGACAAGTAAGGGCATTAAATAAGGTAAGAACCCAGAGATTTAAGGCATCTATTAGGTCATAAAGGCATTAGTTAATAAATTAGTAAAGCAGATTAGGTACTTTTTACCTAATGGGAAAAAAAATACATGTATACTCTTTCCATATCCTCCTATCCCAAATAGGACATTAATTTATATGATTTATTGGGTTGTTATATTTCATAAGGTTATAAGTCTTTAGTACATACTTTATTGAACTGTTTGATTTGAACTGATTTTATTTAGTGTTTGTTTTCAGGCTAAACAAGTAGATTTTCTTGACTGAGTTTTTTGGTTGCTTAAAAAAATAAACTGCATTTTGGGCAGCTACTTCTAAGGATTCAATTGCTGAATCATTCCAACTGATAGATGACACCTACTTTCTTTTTCTTTTTTCATTTCCTAGTTTTCTTTGCCTTGATAAAGTATAAGATACTTTCCTCTATTTTTGTCAAATCAAAGATAGGGAAAGGCACTTAAAATATGAATTTAAATCTCATGTTTGTATAATAACACAGGCCTGACTTTATCATTATAGGCCCTTACCAAATAAATGAGGTCAGATAATTTTATTTCATTATGAATAGCCAAAACCACCTTGAAATTTAACAAGGTAATTCAAAGACTTTTCTTCTAATGAAATGTCATGTTCTTACTGGTCAAAAAAGATAATCTAAAAAATACTCTATGCTGGCTGGCCTTGGAGTTTGTGGGGCAATCAAATTTCATACAGTGAAATCATGTAGATATTTGATGCTTTAGTATTATTGCAGTGAAAATTTTAGATTTCAGGTAAAGGTGTATACTGACAAAGTTTTAATATGCTGGTATGTATTTTGATAACACCTATCATTTAAATGTATACCCATAGCCTTTCCCTGAAGGAACTTCAGTTTTAAACACCGCCCCCTTTTTTGGGGTGATGTTACTTTGAGTAGCTAGTGTAGTTTAGACCAGTTTAGACTTCAGAGAATTGCCCAGGAAATATGTCAGATGAATTATTCGGAACACTAGGTAAGGCTTAAGATTCTAACTGTTGTTCTATTGCCAGAGGTGATTCTAAAGCTAAGTAATTTTGAAACAGCATAAATGTACTGAAAGAAGCGTCTGTCTTTGGTGTTAAAATGATAAATTATCTTTTTTCTTATTAGAGTAGGGAGTGGTCCAAGGTTGATTTAGAATATTTCTATTTAAAAAATGTATTGTCGTACTTTAGAATGTGACATAGGAATTTCTAGAAATACAGCTTCAAGCAAGCAGTGTTGTCTATTTTTCATTTACTTTTGACTTATTTTTTTGTTTGAGTTGAATAGAACAGTTTAACCTGTGGGGGGACATTGATGGTTGTTCAGGACATCTGGGTCCAGAAGTATTTAACCATTCTGAGATTTTTCTACTCATTCTGTAAATAGATTTTTATCCAAATCTCCTAAACTGTTTTTGCTAAATGTGCATGGATTTTTTGAGGAAGTTTTAAAAAAGGAATTCTCTTATCAGAAGTGAAGAAACATTTATGGATGACCAATTCATGTACACTTTGGGTAAAAATGCTTTATTTGCAGGTATGTTTATACACCTAAACTTTATCATTATTTATAATAATTTATTGGAAGCACTAATCTAAGCAAAACTAATTGCAGTTAAGTGAAATTTTCATACCATCTAATGATGTAGACTGCTGCTAAATCATTGTTTTTCAGTGCTTTCCCTTTAATGAATAAATGACTAATTGGTCATAATAATATGATTGATAATTAGCATCAATTCAGATACCAAACTTAAAAGGTTCAAAGTTCTTTAAAATAGTTTGTTCTCATAAATAGGTCAAACTTATCTCCTACAACATAGTAAGTCTTTTATTCATAGCATGAAGGTTATATTCAGCCTTGCTTCAGGTCAGATCACACAGTACAAATGAACAGTACAAAAATTTCTGAGGTTTTGCACGTGCAAGTACTTTCACACATGCCTGCACATATGTGCACATATTTCCTGTCCATCTTTAGCATTAAGAATAATGGAAAGTCTTTACAAAATTGTCCCGTGCCTATGCTTTTTAGCATATACATTTGCTTTTTGGAGTGAAGACTTTTTAAAGTTGTGGTATTGGTATGAGAAGAGTTTCACCATTGTAAGAACTAGATAAGATTTTAGCCAAAAGCAATTTGTTAATAGAACCAATGTATTAATGGATGGGGTGTGGACACGAGAAGAGATGCAATATGAATTTCATTTATTGTAATACAAGATCTCCATAGAATATATTTTGATGGGTCTAGATCTGTGATTTCATTGGTGAAGGTAGCTCTTTACTAAGGAAGTATCTTCTGCTAATGCAAATCAATAGCTACTCTGCTGCTTAGTCTTAAAGAGCTTACTAGAGCCACTGAGAGTATAAATGATTTGCAAGTGTCCTACAACTACCTTGTCAGAACTTGTTTGGAGGCCTTCCTAACTCTGGGGTAGACTCCCTATTTTACCATGTTGCCTATAAGTTTTAAAAATCTAGCTAAGTTACCTTTTCTGAAAGGATAAAGCCAGTGACAGCATGTTAGTAGAAACAAAATGAGATTTGGAGTCAGGATCTGGGTTGCTGCCAGTGGAATTCTGGGCAAATTATTTAACTTCTTTAGGCCTCCTTGTTTCTTATCTGCTGTGAGTACAGTTGGATAAGATGATCTCTAAATTCCCTTCCTGTTCTAAATCTCATAAACCATTTTAAAATCTTGAAATTTAAATTAAATATAATATTCAGAAGAAATTCTTCTTTTTGTAAGCACCAGATAAACACATTTGAATGGAATAAAGAATTTACATAGTGATTTTTAAATGGTTGGGGAGAAAATGGAAATTTTATACTGTGATTGTGTAGTGGTATTAGCTACACAAGTGTTTTCCTGGAGTAATAAACACACTCAACTTCTTTCCACAAATGTCTTGCCCTAAGAATTAATCACCAGGTTCTTTGTGTACAGACATCACTTTAAAAATGTCGTAAAGAAAATTAGCTTCTTTCCTTAACTAGCTATAGTGGTATATCTGGAATCAAATTGATTTGTATTTGGCAACTGTGAGTTTTTGAAATCAGTGTTAATGATAGATATGAAGTTCTCTTTCTCATTAAACAAATTAATTTCCTATCAATTACTTAGCTTTTAAAAATTGATTGATAGTGATTGAGTGATTGTCTTGGATGTGTACGTATGCATAAATGTGTAAGGCTTTGATTTATACGATTTAATATTTTATAAGTATACTTAACGGGCTCTAAATTTTGACAACTTTTAATATTTCTGAGTATTCACTATTGAGATGTAGATATATTAGAAATTATTTGAGGTAGCCTAATGAATTCTCTGATATTCTACTACTATTGAGAATGGTTTTAGGGTCTGCTGATTTAAATAAAAATACCAATATTTAAAAGTTGAGATCAAGCAGATTCCATCTTGGAATTTGTACTGTACTTTTTCAATTATCCCAAGTTGCTCTCTTCTGCAGAAACTCATCTCTTTAATAATAACTCCTAAAGATGCAATGACAGAATCATGGAATACCACAATCTCCAAAGAAACAAAATTACAAGTAACTCAGAGGAAGGGAAAGATCAGTAGGTTATATCATGTTAACAGTGCCAGAACTAAGTAAAAGGCATCGTAAAAGATATAGTGAGAATGAGACACAAAAGAATTGACATCTCAGAGTAGTACATTGGTTGAACTTGAAATGTTCAAAGAAAAAGAAAGCCTTTAGGTCATTAAGTAGATTTTTTTTTCCTAATACGTACAGAAGGATATGGGTAAGAATTACAGGATGAAAAAGCGTGGAAAAGTTGCAGCAAGCATTTATGTAGGAGAACACACTTGTGAAATCATGGATCTATCCAGTTTTGGTCTGCTGGTACTTAATTGTTTTTTACATAAGATTGGTTGTTATTAAAACTAATTAGTTATATTTCCTTCATTATTTTAAGGCCAACCATCTAGTGTTGGAACCCATACCGGTTTGCCAAAACATACAAGAGCTTATTATCTGTTAGTATAGTGTTCCAAGAAATCAGTTACTTCCATGTCACACTAAGGTATCAGAACAGGACTTTAGTGCAAGAACATGAATATATTTTCTGAGTGTTCTAAAGGATTATGTAGTATTTTCCTCCTTCATTCAACGGTTACAAATCAGTAACTTTTGGAAATACTTTCCCATATACTTAAAACAACTGAAAATAAAACATAAATTTTATCAAAAAATTGTATTGATAGTTGATAGTTTGTAAATCTTAAGTTACTTAGAATTCTTTAGCAACACACAAATTAAATAATGGTTTCTGATTTTCAAAAGTTTTTTGATCTATTATTTTTGCCACGGAGCATTTTTATCATGAAATTTTGTGATCAGTTTTTCTTGATACAAATTTTAAATTTTCATATTTTATTCTGAAATTATAAAGCACACTTTAAAACAATAAATGAAATGAACGATTAACAATTAAGCTAGAATAACTGATAAAGTTCTAAAAGATTGCCAGTCTCATAACAGTATCTAGAAGAGAGAGGCAGAAGTATAATAAAGTCAAGACAGGAAAGCTACTCTGGCATTTGAATTTACTTATTCCTCCTTCAAGGATTTTTAAACTCAGGCATTCTTAGGTTCCTTTCTTCTTTCTCTCAGCAGAGAATCACCTACTTCACTGAGAATATCAAGGCCATCTATCACAAGCTCCTCATTCTTATCCACTTACTATCTCAAAACTCTGTATTGTGCCCCCATTTTCTCTTCCTTTGCTTCACTTTTTGAGGAAAAGGTAAGATCTTCTTGCCAAAGCCAGTCCCTCGATGGATGCCTTTAATTCCATCCTGTCCTTTATCCTTTGGGATGTTAGGTAATTCCCTTTCACTCTCTCATCTTTGACCTTTCCTTATCAATGTTCTCCTTCCCAGGTGTCTACAAACATGCTGTTTTGCCTCCATCCTTGAAAAAAAAAATCTTCAGTTTACCTTGCCATCCCCCTCAGCCTATGTTTGTATCCTTTCATAGACAAACTCATAGAAAAGTCAGCCTATAATTATTGTAGCCTAGAAGGTAGTCAGAATTACCTTCTGATAAATTGTGAACCCTTTATAAATCTGGCTTTTGACTTTACCAGTGGCCTAGAACTGTTCTTCCCAAGATTTCCATCAATTTCTTTGACAGATAGATTTAATGGCCTGTTTACAGTCCTCATCCCACAGGTTCTTTGCAGCTTTTGCCACTGTTATATACTGCTTCTTGTGGGTACTTACTCTTTCCTTGGAGCCTTTGACAATGCTCCTCTTCATTCATATCTACCTGCATGAATGTTTCTCAGTCTCCTTTGTGGGCTCATTATTTATGGCCAATTTTCCAGGTAAGGCTGTACCCCAGAGGTTTGTCCTAGACCCTCAGTCTACACTCTTTTTTTTTCATTTTTAATATTTTTTCCAGTTACATGTAAAAATAATTTTAGCATTCATTTTGAAAAATTTTGAGTTCCAAATTCTCTTCTTCCCTCTTTCTCCCCCCCTTCATTGAGAAAGCAGGCAATTTTGTACACATTATACATGTGTAGTCATGCAAAATATTTCTGTGTTAATCATATTGTGAAAGAGAACACAGACAAAAAATAAAGTAAAAAATAGTATACTTCAATCTGTATTCTGATTTCATTGGTTCTTTTCTCTGGACGTAGGTACCATTTTTCTTCACAAGTTTGACAGAATTGTCTTGGATCTTTGTATTACTTAGAATAGCTAAAGCATTCGTAGTTAATTATCATAGACTATTATTGCTACTGTGTACAGTGCTCTTGTTCTGCTTACTTCAGTTTACTTCAGTTCCTGGAAGTCTAAGTTTTTCTGAGTGCAATCCCGCTCATCATTTCTTATAGCACAACAATATTCCAACATAATCGTACACTACAACTTGTTCAGCCATTCCCCATTTGATGGGCATCCTCTTAATTTCCAATTCTTTACCATCACAAAAAGAACTGCTGTATTTTTATACACTTAACTCTTTTTCCTTTTTTTTAATGTCTGTGATCCAGACCTAGTAATGACATCACTGGGTCAGAGGGCATGCACACTTTTATAGCTCTTTGTGCATAGTTCCAAATTCCTCTCCCGATTAGTCCTCAACTTCACCAGCAATTCATTCTCTTGATCTCTTCAGCTTCCAAGAATTCAGTTACCATTTCTATGCAGGTAACTCTCAGATCTGTAAAGTGAACCCATATCTCTTCTTGATCTCCAGTCTCTTGTTATTAGATATTCAGTCTCATCAGCATCTCAACGTTGATATACCCAAAACAGTATTCTTCATATTTTTCCTCCTTGTACAGCTGCCTCCTCTAGACTTCAGTTGAACTTACCACTGTCTAGGTTCACAATCTTAGAGTCATCCTCATCTTTTCCTTCAATACTTATTTTGCCCTCTGGTCCTAGAATGTCAGGGCAGTTTTCCTTGATAATTTCATGCAAGACGATGTCTAGGCTCTTTTTTTGATCATGGCTTTCAGGTAGTCCCATAATTTTTAAGTTGTCTCTCCTTGATCTATTTTCCAGGTCAGTTGTTTTTCCCATGAGATATTTCACATTCTCTTCCATTTTATCGTTCTTTTGGTTTTGTTTGGTGATTTCTTGGTTTCTCATAAAGTCATTAGACTCCATCTGTTCCATTCTAATTTTGAGAGAACTATTAAATTCAGTGAGCTTTTGAGCCTCTTTTTCCATTTGGCTCATTCTGCTTTTGAATGCATTCTTCTCCTCATTGGCTTTTTGAACCTCTTTTGCCAATTGAGTGAGCCTATTTTTCAAGGTGTTAATTTCCTCAGCATTTTTTTGGGACTCCTTTACCAAGATATTGATCTTTTTTTCATACTCTTCTTGCATCTTTGTCATTTCTCTTCCCAGTCTTTCCTCCACCTGTCTAACTTGCTTTTCAAAATCCTTTTTAAGCTCTTCCAAGGCCTGAGCCCACCCACCACCCCCCTGGGGTGTCTGGGGTACTGAGGCCCCGCCCTCCACATCTTTCCCTGATGGGAAAAATACGTCCTCGTCCTCCCCATCAGATCCGAAGGTTGGGATCATTTGCATTTGTTGGAAAAAACTCTCTAAAGTCTTATTTTTCTTTCCCTTTCTAGGCATTTTCCCAGCCAGTTACTTGACTTCTGAGATTCCTTTCCACCTCCGCCTGGATCCGCCCAGCTAGTACTTGGCCTCTGAGATTCAAATGCGCTTTCCCGCGGCAAGCTTTAGTTCTGGCGCAGGGTGGGGGCAGGGCCGCTTCCTAGCTTGGGCCCTCAGGGGCTTTCTGAAGAGACTTTCAGGAACAGAGCGGGTGGGGGCGGGGTGGGGGGCCCCGCCTGCTGTGCTCAGCTCCCTTGGGGGGTTTTATTCAGAGGCGTTCAGCAGTAGAGCAGGGTGGGGGCAGGGCCGTCTCCCCTGCTCGGCTCCCTCAGGTTGGAAAGACCTTCAGTATTGAAGATCCTACCTGCTGCTGGGGGATTCCTGAGTCTCGGGTGTTGCCGCCTCAGCCGCCCGCCCACGCCTCTGCCTCCGCCGCTTCCTGCCCGCGTCTCTGCCGCCGCCGCTTCCTCCCGAGGGGGCCCGCTCCCCTCCCCTAGCGCAGGCTTCTTTTTAACTGACCTTTAGCTTCTGTGGGCAGAGGGACTTTCCCGGCTGCCGGAGATTCTCCCGGAGCTTTCCTCTCTGAAGTCTGCTCAGGTCAGCTTCTCTGGGTCGCGGCCAGGGGTGTGGGTGGGGTCCGCTTTCCGGGGTGCGATGGACCCCGGGGACGGCTCTCCAGGGTTCAGTGGAACGGAAATCTCTTCCCCTACGTTTGTGCACCCCCTGCAGAGATTCAGAATTTATGGGGCTCTCCTTTTACCTCAATTCCATGGGTTGTGGGCACGGAGCTCGTGAATGTGCGTCCTTCTACTCCGCCATCTTGGCTCCGCCCCCTCATCTTTTCCTTATATGATATGAGAACCCCATTCGACTCTACCCAACCCACATAATCCAAACCATTACCAAATATTCTTGCTTCTACCTTCCTAACATTTCTTGGTTCTCTAACTTTCTCTTCATTTGTTCCTCTATCACCCTAGCTATATCTCCTGTTACCTCTTGCCTGGTTTATTTCAACAGCCTCCTAATTAGTTTTCCTACTTCCAGTCTTTCTCTTTTCTAGTTCATTCTTCACACACTTGACAATATAATTTTCCTAAAGCACAAATCTGAATATGTGACTCTTGGCTTAAGACTTTTCAGTGATTTCATTTCTATCTAATGGTCATTTGTTAAGAACTTTCTATATCCAAAGCACTGTCTAGACATTAGGGATACAAAGAGAAAAAACAAAAACTTAAGGAGTTAGAATTCTTCTTCAGATATGCAGCATGTAAAGGGTCAGGGGTGGCAAGGTAGAAGAGGAATGATTTTACTGACCTAATGCAGTATAGCATACTAACAGTCTGTCTCTACCATTGAAAGTTATATATATTTAGTTATACTTGTTATTATAAAATTTGGGGCTTATCTTTCTTGACCAGAATATTAGCTTTAAGCAAGTTAAATAGTGTCTAAATGTGCTAACCACTTGCATATGAAATAATACTAAAAGAAAACCAGGACTTGGTGGATAGTCAGGAAGACCTGGCTTTGTGCTCTTCTTATGACAATTGTTAGTTGTGTGCCCAGAGGCAGGTTACTTGTGAATACTTAGAAGTTACCCTTTCTGAACTTCAGTTCCCTTATCTTTATGATGGTAATCAAAAAAGATAGATAAAATATTTATTAAGTGTTTACTTTATGCTAGGCAATGTAGTAATATAATGGTCATAATGCTTTTAAATTCTACATGAATGAATTGTTATGAAAATGATACAGTGTTGAAAGCACTAAGGTCAGTTATTTTTATTATTATTAGAATTTCCCAGATATAATGTAAGCTTCTCAAAGGCAGGGACTTTTAAAAAAAAATGATATAATACCTAGCATCATATAACGCTTAAGATTTGCAAAGCACTTTTCATATGTTTTATTTTTGTCTTAGTATCCTCAGTGCTTGAGTGCTTAATGCTTGCTTAATATTCATTGAATATTATGTATTTTGTGTCTGTCTTTTCACAACTCCTGAAATATTGACTATCATTATCACTTTTGCAGATCTGAGAGTTGTTCTTCCTCTTCTCCAAATATAGTTTAGAAGGTCTTTTTGTTGTTTTTAATTTTTATCATCAGTGTCAATTCATTCTAAGATTTTGTATTCCTCACAATTTATTTAAACTTTTCCAAGACCTTTTGCCTCTCTTCTGTACATACTTTCTTAGCTAAATTGCCTTTGAGTCTTTATCGTTCTCTTCAACCAACTCCCCCTTTTCCTGTCTAGTGAAATTGTTTTTCTGTGTCATTATGATTTCATTTTTGAACTCTTAGTATCCCTCCTGGACTGACTTAGCATGTAGAATTTTAATCTATTAAGTTTCTGTGCTTTGTTTGAACCATTTGAAATCTGCTTTTCCTAAATCTAGGGTATATGTTGTATTACACCTAGTTTCTCTCTTTGCTTTCATAAACTCTAAAGTGGAGTGATTATGTTCTTCTACCCCACCAACCAATTCCTCCCTATTGGTGAGGATCAGATCCAGAATGGAATTTCCTTTTGTTTACCTTTTGAGGGATCAAATTATCAGTAAGGCACCTCTGGGAATTATTAGCTGCTTTGTTTTTGGTAGAGAGGTTTCAAACATATCCCCGTAAATGAAATCCCCCATTACTTCTATCTCATTCTCACATGCCAGACCTGTGATCTGTTTTTCTTTTTAATCCATGTAGTGTGTAATATACAATGACAAAATCTCTTCTCTTTGTCTTTTCCACTAATCTTCACCCAAATACTTACTGCCTCCTTTCTTCCCTGTCATTCTAGGATTTCTTCACAGGAGAGTATATCTTTAATAGAGTGACTGACACTATTATTTTACTTATCCTTTTTAATTTGAATAAAACATTATCTTGCAGAGACATGTCTTTAATGGATTTTATCCCATTAAGTTTCAGTGATTGATTACCTGTTTGGTAACAGACACACACACACACACACACACACACACACACACACAGAGTTAAGCAAAACAAATTCCCCCTTTGACCATATTCCAAAAACATGTCTCAGTCTGCACTCGAGTCCATCACTTCTCTGGAATCATGATTGGTTGTTGCAATCCTTAGAATTCTAAAGTCATTCAGAGTTGTCTTTGCAGTAATATTATAGATATAGATATTGTTCTGCTTCTGTTCACTTTACTCTCTGTCAATTCATTCAAGTCTTCCTAAGTTTCTCTGAAAACTAGCCCCTTCATCATTTCTCATAGCACAATACTATTCTATCACATTCATATACTCTAACTTATCCAAGTCATTCCCCAATTAATAGAAACTCCCTCAGTTTCCAGTTCTTTGCCACAATAGTGATTTATTACTTTGTATATATTTTATATAGACTTATCAATGCATAATATGTTTCTTTTCCCCTGTGTACTGCTTCTACTTGCTCCTTTTCACATATGACACACATACAGCTTAAGTGTTATAGGAGAAACTGTTTTAGGTTTCTCATTTTACCTCTAGCACTATGCTTGGCACATAGTAGATGATTAATAAATGCTTGTTGAATTGAATTGGATCCTTAGCCTCTTTCAAAGGCCTACATAGGTGCCACCTCCTACCTGACAATTTTTAAAGTTTCCTAATTTGAAGTCTTCTCTTCCTCCTCAGAGTCTTATATTTTTTCCCCACCAATAAACTATAAACTCCTTTGATAGGGTTTTCATTCCTGTCTTTGTATGCCTAGCACCATGCACAATAGCTTGGATGTAATAGACCCTTACCAGGGTCTTGCTTCTCTTACTAGTCTCTGGAGAAATTTGTTTTCTGATGAAGAAGTAACAATGATTGATTGGTTTAAGACTGGAAAATGAGTACAGTAATTCTATATATTGTCATCTTATTTATATAACTTAAATGCAGAGCATATGTGAAATACGAGGCTGGATGAATCAAAAGCTAGAAGGTTTTGATTGTAGGGAGAAATATCAACAATCTCAGATACGCAGACGATAACCACTTTGATAGCGTAACGTGAAGAAGAATTAAAAAGTTTCTTGGTGAGGGTGAAAGAGGAGAGTGCAAAAGCTGGCATGAAGGTTAACATAAAAATAAGCAACACTAAGCTCTTCGCAACTAATCCCGTCACTTCCTGGCAAATAAAGGGAGAAGAAATAGAAGTAATGTCACATTTTATATTCTTGAGCTCAAAGATCACTACAGACAGTGACTGCAACCATGAAATTAAAAGACTAGTACTCCTTGGAAGGAAAGCTATGGCAGTTCTGGACAGCATGCTAAAAACCAGATATCACTTTGACAACAAAGGTCCATATGGTCAAAGCCGTGGTTTTTACAATAGCAGTATGTGGCTTTGAGAGTTGGGCTACAAGAAAAGTTGAGCTCCACAAAATTGATGCTTTCAAATTGTAGTGCTGGAGAAGACTTTTGAGAATCCTTGGACAGCAAGGAGATCAAACCAGTCAATACTTAAAGAAGTTAATTCCGACCATTCACTGGAAAAGTCAAATATTGAAAATAGGGAGCTTAAATACTTTGGCCACATAATGAGAAGGTAGAACTTATTGGAAAGGACCCTGGTGTTGGGAAAAGATTAAAGGTAAAAAGAGAAAGGGACAGCAGAGAGTGAGATGGATAGATGGTGTCATGGAAACAATGAATATGAGCTTGGACAAACTTTGAGATATAGTGGAAGATGTGAATTTTTATATTACTAACAAAATCAGAATCAGAGCAAGAATTCCTTAAAATAGGAAACAGGTTGGATTTACAGTCAGACTTAGGACAGTCTCAAGGATATTTTCTACTAGGTTCGTAAAATTTTCCCTATAGTATATATGGTAGGGTAGTTAGATTGGTGTTTGTCATTAAACATTTAATAAGTGCCTTTTCCGTGCCAGGTTTTGTACTAAGTGCCTGGAGATACAAACGTGAATACGGCTCTGCTCTCAAGGAGCTAATAATCTTGTAAAGGAAGAGAGAACTAAAAAGGAAGATGAAAAAATGGTGGAGGTAGGGTGAAGGGGAAGAAAAGACACCCTCATGGGGAAGGACATGATGGAGAATTCCAAACAAATGCATCCAGGAGGGAAATGAAGAGATGATTTGGTTGGAATCTCTCCTTAAGTATAGATTTTGAGAGGAGCTGTCTTTTCTACCTTTCAATAAAAGGTCTTAAAGCCAATGTGAGCTTCATGGTGGTTTGATGGAGAAATTGAAAGGAGGATAGATGAGAAGTGTGTGTGTGTAATTTTGATTCTGATCAAAGTGAGGCTCATGAGATAACTTTATTTCCCTCACATCAGCACCCCCATATACTCTTCTGGTATACTCTAATTTTGAAAAATGGTAAGCTTTTCTCTCTCCTTTCTCATTTCTTCCCTTTTTCAAAAATATTTTCTTTGAAAAACCAATAAAATATCATGTTCAGAATCGCCTGTTGCCTTTCTTTACATTCTCTCTGAAAGACAATGTATTTTCATTCTATTTTCATTTTGTCCTTTGGTTCTAATAGATCTGGGCAGTTTTCTTTGATGATTTCTTGAATTATTTTGTCGAGGTTTTCTTTATTTAGTAATTTTTCAGGGAGTCTAATAATTCTTAAATTGTATCTTTTTGACCTGTTTTCTAGATCCCCTTTTTTAGTAGCTGATTCCTTATGTATGTTTTTTCTTTTGGTTTTCATAGTCAGGTTGACCTAAATAAATTTGTATGTGTGCATATTTTACATGTTAAGTTTAATGTCTTTTTTAATGTTTGCATTTACCATGCTTTTTTATCTTAATGATTTTCTTCCTGTTCCCAGCCTTAAAAAAATAAAGTTTCATAAGAGAGTCTATGCCCTTTTGTCTGCAATTCACTCAACATTTATCTTTACAGCCTGAAGAAGAGCTTGATCCTGAAGAGAGGGACAACTTCCTCCAACAGCTTTACAAGTTTATGGAAGACAGAGGTAATTTACCACTATCATCTTTAAAATAACAAAAAATGATTTACTAAAATTACTTGTTTTTATAATTTGATAGATTTAAGGATTGTATTAATAGTTTGAATGTTTTAATTATATATCAATTTAATAATTAATTTCCCAGTGATGCCCAATTATTATAAAATACAAAATCTTTTTTTGTCATTATTTATTTAAGTACTAAGTACAAGACAGTGTAATGTAGTAAATGGTCAGTCAGAATCTGGATTTAAGGCCTGTTTCTGGTAAATACTGGCTCTGTGACCTTGAGTAAGTCACTTTAACCTCTCAGTACCTTAAGCAACTCTCTAAGTTCAATAGAATTGGCAAATCCACATTTGTGGAGAAAGTTTCCACACCACACAATCACAAATTTAGTTCTTTTCCACCCTCCCCCCCCCCCCAAATTAAAGCAAACAGTGACTACAAAATCCTAAAAGGAAAATGTAAAATGTGTTTTTTGTTGGAAATACATTTTAAAAAATTGTATAAAGTGTTATTTCAAACTTTTATAAAATAAGCACCAATTAATGTTAAAGTACTTTTTTCCTTAAGTGATCTACCCAGTTGTATTTCATAAGATCCCCTGCTTACCAATGCACATTGGCTAGTCAGCTTTCTAGTATGTCATCTTTTACATAAATTTCTTTGTACCCACCCTGGACCTTGAAATAGAAGTATACATTCCTTGGAGCAGTCAATACACATCACCTGACTTGTGCTGAAAGTACATTTAGAGACGTTCATCTGGTCCCATAATGGTTTCTCATCTTCCCTCATTGTACTTCCAGTACTTTTGCCAGGTGTGTTGAATTGTTCCTAGCAGTAGTAAAAAACAAACAAACAAACTGGGTTGCTGGCCAGAGCCCTCTCTCTGTTATCCTCAGTTCTCCAGCTTCATAGACTTGGACCAGAAACAGTAGTGACTGCAATTACCAGGCCTATGGTTCTAGCTCTAGGACCATTATTTATGCTAATAAAACTTGATTACAGTTAGAAGCATACCATTTGTGTTTTAATTTGAAATTGAATTTAACCAGAAATAGATACAGAGTAAGAAACACGACCTTCCCACTAACCTCCAAAATTCCCTGGAACATAATAAGAGTATTTTTCATTGCAGCCCTCTTCTGTGTCTTTGCAAGGCTGCTTCACAATATTCTAGAGTGCTCAGAATGCACTCTCTATTCACCTATCTCTTAAAAGCCTTAATTTTTGTTAAGGTTGAGTAAATGGGCCATTTACTGAAAGCTTTCCCTGATTCCCCTATTTAGTTGATAATACTATATTCTTTCTTAAGTTATCTTGTGTTTGCTTGTCTATTTACATGTTGTTTCCCCGAGGAGAATGTAAGCTCCTCATGAGCAGGGATTTCTTTTTTGTCTTTGTATTCCCAGTGCCTGTCATAGGAAGCGCTTAATAAATGTTTGCTGAATTGACTCAAATTGAATTCTAGATTGTTCATACCAGTTGAAGATCCTTTCCAGTATTTGCTGGATATTAGAGCAAAGATGCTGACTGATTGTTTCAAGTGAGAGACTATAACTAATAGAGTTTGGGGGGAGTCAAATATTGATTTTTTTTTGTGAAATAAACTTCTATATTTTAATAAAAATTTTATTCAAAAAATATTTTTTTTATATTTATAGGTACTCCCATCAATAAACCACCTGTTTTGGGCTACAAAGATCTAAATCTCTTCAAACTCTTCCGACTGGTTTATCATCAAGGGGGCTGTGACAATGTAAGTGTTAACAATGCGTAGATTCTGAATGTGTGTTCATGTGGTTGAAAGAGGAAATTATCTATGTGCATTTTCTTGGTTTATGTGAAGAGTGTTAAGGTGATTATTTCCCTGCCCAGTTGTTAACAAATGAAATTTACTTTTTACAGATTGATAGTGGTGCTGTATGGAAGCAAATTTATATGGACCTTGGCATTCCTATTTTGAATTCTGCAGCTTCGTACAATGTAAAAACTGCTTATAGAAAGTAAGTAGTATAGTTATGCATCCAGAATAAATACTTAAAAGGGATTATTTCTATAAAGAACTGTCAAATTATTTTATATACCACAAGAAAACACTGCTTATAAAAAAAGTAAAAGTTAGGATATTCCCAGATGACTTTTTTGGATAATTAAAACTGAAGCTTATAGAATGTTATTCTTTTTTCCTCAGTTTGACCTATATTGTTTTGTTTCCTTTCTTTTGAAGTTCAAAGGGTCTGGTCAGTATTTTAATCTGAAGCTATAAGGTATGACATGTAACCTCATCTTTTTCAATGAAAAGGAAGTAACTGTTTTCTAGTGGAAAGAGCCATGGATTTTCAGTCAGTGAATCTGAGTATAAATCCTGTCTCTGTTACTTTACTCTCTTTAGAACTTTGGATGCCTCTCTCTATATCTCTGGGTTTTGGTTTCTTCATCTGTAAAATAAGATTAGATTGCATTAGTGGTTCCCAGCTTGTGGGGCCTGTAACATGTTGCAAGGCCCCTAAATCCATTTGTGTCCTAAGCTTTGTCATTTTGATTACTTATTGCTTAAAGTAAATAAATATTCCTGTGTAGATTGAATAAATAATAAGATTTGTACTCTATAGAGCTTATCCAGTATTACATGTATTTGGGGCAGACTGTAAAGGTGGACACAAAGTTGAGCCCAGAGTTGATGAAAGGAAGAGAGCATGCTGAATTTCAGGGAACTTTTACTCACCCCAAGCTTCTCATAACAGCAAAGGCTGATCTTTTCAATACAAACATTTTACTGGTGTTGGCTGGATGGCAGCAAGATGTGGGACACCACTGCTTCATAAAAACTAAGTGTGAACACCCCCCAGAGGGCAATGGTAGGTGTAAGCAAGCTTTTGACATAAACATAACTTTGACATGACCAACAAGGAACTTTGAAGAAGAACAGGAGTAAAGGCTGTCATCCAAGAATTGTATTCCAGAAAGAGAAGATTTGTTGGTCAAAGAAAGACAGAAGCAAAGAATGATGGGGACAGCCAGTGATCCATTAGTACTTTCAAGATAGCTGGAAGGAAGGACCCCAGCATGTTGGCTGGAGTCCTGTGAAAAGCTTTGGGGAGGACGTGGATATGAGTCATGTAGGATGAGAAGGCGTGATGGGTTGTGATCTGCCTTGTAGGAGAGCATGCCAGAATCAGTGAGATCACAGATCCATTTGATTATTCACCCTTTTAAAACTGTGTTTAGAGCCTCTTGCTAGTAAAATACTAATTTATAAGTGTTAACTGAATTGATAATAGTTTTCTGTCATTAGAAAAATAGATAAATACTAATAATACAATAATTATCCTAAGGTCTTGGAAATTGCTTTATTTTTTAAAGTAGGTATCATATTCTCTAAAATATTGGGAAACATTACTTCCTTCTAGTCTTGTATTCTGTTCATCCTGTGAATAACTGGGAATCAAGACTTTTTAGGGAAGAATATTTTTATACCTAGTATTTGAATTTATTGCTAATTTTTTCCCCTGTAACATGAAAATTCTTAAACTTTTTTGTCATGGACCCTTTTGGCAGTCTGGTCAACCTTTCCCAAGAATAATGCTTTTAAAAACATAAAATAAAGGAAACCAATTATGTGGAAATATATTAAAAGGGGCAAAAACAAAGCAGATTCACTGTGACCCTAGGTTAAGAACTATGAGTCTGAGGTTTTTGGGGTTTTTTTGTAGTTGTGTTGCCCAAACTTTTCTTATTTCTTCAGAATTTTAGGCATAGCAATTTGACTCTGAAATTTTGTTTATTTAGATATCTCTATGGTTTTGAAGAGTATTGCCGTTCTGCAAATATTCAGTTTAGGACCATTCACCATAATGAACCAAAAGTAATAGAAGAAATCAAAAAACTAGAGGAATCAATGGAAGAAACTGTGAAAGTGGAGCAAGAAATGCCTTCAGTAGAAGTAAAAAGTGAAACCGAAGAAAACCTTGATTCAAATAGTGAAAGTGAAAAAGAAGAAATAGAACTAAAGTCTCCAAGAGTAAGTGGATTTTTATTTAGTTTAAGTATTATTAAGAATGTGTGGTGTTTTTATGAAAGATTGTAAAAAGTAAAGAAAATAGTGTCCTTTGCTACTTTAGTGTATTTTTACTAGAAATTACAAAATGTCAGCAGTATAAGAGACTTGAAATTCTATAAATATATATTACGTGTTTAATTAACAGTAATATCCCAGAGACTTCCCATTGGAATGGAAGGTTCTAACACAGTCACTTTTTGCAAGTGATGAATGGTGTTGTATCCTAGAAGTTTTTTTTAATTCATAGATTACTTAGACACAATATTGAAGTGAAATAATTTGGTCATGAGTGAAAAGGGGAGATGAATATTGAGAGGCACTTGCTTCCATAATTATGAAATAAATAACATATAGGAAGTAGAAGATTTGGAGAGATTTTAAAGTCATGAAAAATGGAAGGGAAGAAATGTAAAATGGAGGAAAAAAATGGTAAAGGATGTGAAAAAAATATTTCTAATCATTTGGCAGGTATGGGGTTAAGTCCCATAATGAACTCCATAGATAACTAAAAATCCTTTTTATATTTGTATTTCTATGCCAGATAAGTATATTGTTCAAAATCATTCCCATTCTATAGAATTTGGAGAATAGATAAAATTAATGACTAGCCCTTCTAGCAACTTAGCATATAATAAATGTTGTGAACTCGTAATCAGAATGAAAGGGGTGTGTGTGTATGTGTGTTTATGTGGAAATGGTGGGGAGGTAGGAGTTAGAGGTTCCTTCCTCTCTCTCTCTTATCAATAGTATTTTTGTATAATGTTTAAATAAGTTTTTTTTGACACTTTAAGAGATGAATTTTTTGTATATGGAAAAGTATTTGTTAAATCAGTTTATTTGTTATGGAAAATTCAGTATAATATTTGAAAATATTATTCCTTCATTTTAACTAAATTATATACAACACTCTGTTCCTATGAACAAAATTAGGGGTTGAGTACTGATGACTTCCAGTGAATTTGCAAAAGTTTGGATTTGATTGTAATGTGGACTTCCAGTCTTGCAATCGCCAGTTGCCTGTTAAACCTCTCAAACTCAGCATATCTAAAATTGAATTTGTTTTCTTTCCTCCTAGACCATCCTCCTTCCTTCCAAATTTCCCCATTATTATCGAGGGTACCATAAACCTCTCTGTCCCTCAGGCTCACAACCTAGGAGTCTTCCTTGACTCCTCTTTCTCACTCCTCTCTCTAATTTGTTGTCAAGGCCTATAGATTTCACTTTAGCATCATCCCTTCTATACTCTCCTCTCTCTTCCCTGACTCTAACACCACTCTGATACAGGCCCTTATCACCTCATGCCTAAGCTACTGAAATAGCCTTCTAGTTGGTCTCCTTGCCTCAAGTTTCTCCCCCAGTTTATCCTCCATTTAGCTGTTGGAAGTGATCATCCTAACTTCAAATGTGGCCAAGTTGCACCTGTACTCAATAAATTCCTGCTTTCTCTCACCTTGAGGATCAAATATAAAATCTTCTGATTATCAGAACCCTTCATAGCCTAGCTCCCACCATATCCTTTCCATGTTCTTATACCTTACATGCCTCCCCCACTCTCCAACCACCTCCAATTCTTCAATCTAATGACATTGGATCTTCTGGCTATTCCTCAGACAAAACATTCCATCTCTTGGCTCTAGGCATTGTCTCTAGTTGATCTCTATTATTTTCTCATCTTCACCTCCTGGCTTCCTTTCAGCTCCAGCTAAATCCCATATTTTGAAGAAAGCCCTTCCCAGACCCTCTTAATTCTAGTACCTTCCATCTGTTGATTATTTCTAATTTATCCTTTGTTTATTTTGTTTGTTCGTTGTCGTTTGCATATTGTGTCTCCCTTTAGATTGGAAACTCCTTGAATTCAGAGCCTGTCTTTTACCTTTCTTTATATCCCCAGTATATAGTATAATGCCTGGCACATATTTGGCACTTAACATTAACATAGTAAACATTTGTTTACTGACTGACTGGAAGGCACTATGATTTAAGAGTTAAAGCATCTATTCTTCCTTTTTGGTGACTTTGGACTTGGATAAGTCACTTAGCCTCTGAACATCAATTTGTTCATGTTTAATCTGAGGGGTTAGTGTTCAAGGGTAAGTAACCTGTGGTCCTCTAGGTCCTCAAATGCAGAACCTTTGATTGAATCCAACTTCACAGAATAATTGTGTTTTCTGTAAAATTTGGATTCAAAGGGTTGCATTTGAGGACCTAAAGGACCACATGTGGTCAGGAGACCACAGGTTCCCCACTCCTGGGGTCCATTTTAATTCTAAATCTCTTGTGATTGGAATAGGTCACGTTTTCAGATTTAGTTGGGAATATTAAGGCAAGTTAGGAGGAGCTCCTGGAAATAAGCCAAATTATTGTCAGCCCAGTAAGCTTCCTTGTTATCCATTTAAGGGAATCTATTCCTGTGATTCACTTCATAGTGTAGTGGTTACAACAGGGAAAAATACTTTT
Source organism: Bettongia penicillata ogilbyi (assembly GCA_023548195.1). Classification (NCBI taxonomy): domain Eukaryota; kingdom Metazoa; phylum Chordata; class Mammalia; order Diprotodontia; family Potoroidae; genus Bettongia; species Bettongia penicillata. Next base: position 6,806,547 of record JAJHZJ010000466.1, read on the forward strand.
CATTTCTAGTGTAATTTCTGGTCAGCAAACAGCCACAGTTAACTATTTTATTCAGTTGCAAGTCTCTTCTTTCACTCAGGAGTAGGCATAATTATTTTTATATGAGATAAATAAAGTTAATATCAGGATCAGATTTTGGTGTCAGAAATAGGACTAAATACCATTTTTGAAGATCTGGCAGCATTATAGTCTTTCTTTATTTCTCTTCTTTCCAGGTATAAGTATTTTACAAGATGTTTTTCTCTTTGTTAGGGTCGGAGGAGAATTGCTCGAGATCTAACTCCTGCTAAAAAAGAAAATGAAGAAGAAAAAATAGAAGATAAATTAAGAGATAATAATAAAGAAAATAAAGATATAGAAGAAGAATCTGAAATTGTAGAAAAAAAGGAAAATGAGACACTACTGGGAAGAAAAAATACACCAAAGCCAAAAGAGAAGAAAATTAGAAAGCAGGAGGAATCAGACAAAGACTCGGATGAAGAGGAAGACAAAAGACGAGAGAGGTACAATAAGTAATGTTTATTGCTTAAAAATGTCTGCCTCTTATTATCGTAGCACTTTTTTCCTGTGTTAGTGATTCAGGTTTGAGGGAACATATTCTTATTGGGACTTCATTCCTCTTGTCTAGTGAAGGCGAGACACATTGTGAAGATGATGTGTATTGCCTTACGGAACTGGAGAATAAACTGGTCGCACCATTTTAATAGCACTTGTGCCCTAGACAGTGGCCTCAAAGAAGGCTGCACCACCCAGTCAAAAGAAAGGTCCTGCAGTTGACAGCAGGGAAGGGAGCTGGAGAAAAATGGAGGAAGTGGACAAGAGGAAACAGCGCCAGCAAAAATTCCATTTAAAAAAAGGTACAATGTGGGGAAGCTAACAAACACATGGGTGCACAGTACTTGTAGGTGTTTGTGTGTGTTAGCTTTGTCTCAGACACTTTTCTTTGCCAAGTTACTTTATTAGATTAAGTGGCATGCACTAGTGACCCTTTTTTGGAAAGTGAAACTAAAAGATAAATTTATATCCCAAGCCTCAGCAATCGAGTTTATGTTTTTAATATCCTTCCTAATCTTGGCTGAAGAGAAGCCATGTTTTTTATGTCGTTCACTTAGCATTCGAAAATGACTTTAAAATAATCATCATATTTTGCAATTAGAACAAAGCTTATGACCCTGTGACTAAACTATATGACCATTGCTGCTATAAATGAAGATCACAAAATAGATGAATAATTTTCAAGTGCTAGAAGAAATCTTAACTAGGCTTATAGAGAAAATAATGTGAGACACAATAGTACTTGTTAATTTGCTGTCTCCACTAGGTTATTGTTTTTATGGTTATTGTATTCTCTGAGGATAACTTTGTGGGAATCTGTATTCATGCAATAATCAGGGAAGCTTGGCGTCTATGTCCAAATTATTCCTGCAACTAGTGACTGCCAGTCTTCTGAAAACATTCCATGAATGTGGAGAAAGGAAAGAGAGCTATGAATGTGAAGAGATGTTTTCAGTTATAGTTAGTTTTATGGTAAAATTCACAGAGAAAGGAATGTAAGAGCAGTGAGCTAGAATTCCTTTTAAACTGAGCTGTGACTAAGTTTAGAGAGAAGCCCTAGTATTAAAGATGATGAGAATTGGAATTGAAAAGAGGCAAAAGCATAATATTAGGTCTACAAATATTCACTTGGTAGTAAAGAGAAGAGAGAGCTTGAAGTTATGTGTAGAGTTCCAAAAATATGTATTCAAGTAGAAAACTTCTATGAAAATGGTGTTTTTATAACTTAATTTACAAAGAAAAAGGAGAAAGACTTTGTGAGCCCAGATTTCCCTGTCTTAAATGCAAAACAGTATTATCCTTTTTGCTAATAAATCAAGCATACAGAAAATATTCCTAGTTTTAGAATGACTGTAGAATGATCACTCTACATATGACAGGCTGATGTCTATCATAGTGAGGAAACAAGTCTTAGAGAAACATCAGCATCAAGTTGTCTCATAGTATCTTGGCTCATTGAAGAAAATGAAGAATTCATCCTGTGACAGTCACTGGACCATCACAGCTTCTGTAGTGGGTGACCCAGTGGTCACTATGTTGGTATTTTATACCTGTGCAGTATAATAAAATATTTGTACTAACTCATCAGCTTTGTCTCAGTTAACTTCTACTTAAAACATTAGTGCCACAGGAGTCTCAAAATTGCATTACAATGATTATTTAGCTTTCATGTACTTTTTTAGGATTAATTCAGAATATTAAGAGGCAATGTGATAGTGGATAGCAGGCTGGCCTTGGGAGCAGGAAGACTTGGATTTATATCCTTCCTCTGATTCATACTAGCTATGTGGCCATGGAAAAAATCACTTAATTCCTTAGTACTCCTGAAGTAATCCACTAGGATTATAAATTAGATTTGTTGATCTTTATCACTGGAGGATGTTTCCATGGAGAGAGTCCCCTATACCAGTGAAATCATAGGGTTAGATCCACCTTACCCACTAAAAATAAAAAAGCAAAAAAAGCCCAACCAGTATAATTATAGTTTAAGTAACTATAACCTTTATGGGAATCTCTTATACTCTCTAATATTAGAAAAGCTCCTAGAAGATGGTAGGTTAGAAATAAACTAAGATAAGTATATAATATTTTGACTTTGAAAACCACCTCTCAATATCAGTGACTAATTTAACATGCAGATCTCCTTGTAAGGAGATATCATGAAGCTTTTTTTTTAATGCATAGAAGACAGGCATTATTTTTGTCAGTGTAAAATAAACCTGGCCTAACTTTCTTCAAAAGGAAGAATTGATTACAAGGTGGTTTTATCCCCCATTTTATGTTGTTTAGTTACCAAAGTATTAAAAAGATCTCTGTGGATCAATTTGGCACATGGGACATTAATAGTACAGACCCTGAAAACATCTTTGTTGTGATGCTTCAGTGCATTTTATTTTATTTTATTCTGTTTTGTTTGTTTTATTTGCCAAAATTGTTCTCGTCCCTCTCTCATCTTTGGTTTTTGCCCTTTAAGAAGTGTCTGAGTTGACATTTGGTACAGTGCACCTTTACATAATTAAACCCTTACTAGTCCATGATAATCTTCTCCTTCTCCTCCTTCTTCTCCTTCTCCTCCATCATGTTATGAAGGTAATGTTTAAATAGGTAGTGAATATTCTGCACCATTTTTTTCTTTGCCCATGCAGTTGTGTTTGTTGTTGTTATTTACCATTACATAATTAGTAGCATTATCAATATTATAACTTGCTACAGGGAGGAAATTGAAAACAAAGAGGAATCTGAAGGGGAGGAAGATGAGGAGGACATAGAGCCCTGCCTAACAGGAACCAAAGTAAAAGTAAAATATGGACGTGGAAAAACTCAGAAAATTTATGAAGCCAGTATTAAAAGTACTGAAATTGATGATGGAGAGGTTTTATACTTGGTGCATTACTATGGATGGAATGTCAGGTAAGAAGGAAACAAATTTCCTCATAAATGGATCTTAATTCTCAATTATAGTTAGCATACTGTTTCCAGTAGGAATAAATGATCATTTGGATTTCATAAAAAGGAAATGGTTTATGGCATAAAAGTTCAGATAAGTTCAATTATATAACTAAGATAAACATTTCCAGTGTTAAAATAAATAACCTGGAACCAATTTTAAATACCATTTTTAATTGCAGTGTACTTCTTCCTCATATTAAGAGGTATAGGATTTCTATTCTTTTACAACAAATGTTAGAAGCTGTGTGCTTGCTGCATAAAAAGAAATTTAAAATCTAATATTTTTACACATTTATATATAATCTAATATTTTTATATATTAAACTGCATTGATGACTTCAGGAAAAATCAGATTTTGTGAATATTGGTTTTAGTTATATCTTATCTCCCTGGGTCTCATTATTTCCTGCTTTTTAATTCCTTTGAAATCTTGCCTTGTTGTATATTCTTTATGCTTATCACCAGTGTGTCTGTTTGGTTTTCTGAAACATACCATTCATCATATATCCTTGCTTGTATTTTTTTTTTAAGTTTTCCAACTTTCCTTGTCATTTAGCTCAGCTTTCTTATTATATAGGCCACTGGCCAACTTCTAAAGTGATAACCGCACTATTCATGAAATCCTGTAGTAAACTTTGCTTTGCCTTCAATCCACAAAGGCTAATTTTATTCTGTCCCATCAATACAGCTACAGTAGGATCTACTCTGATTCAAGATTGTCCCTGATTCTGAGAATGGTTAACAAGGCTGAGATGCTTCCAGGGTTCTGAATCCCTGGAAACAGCCATGGTCAGCCCCAGGTCAGTCCTGGAATTGTCCCCAGCTTTCTGGGTGTCCCTTGGCTCTGAGGCCAGGTAGGACCTATCTATTCTAGATTGTTGTAAACCCTTAGGAACTTTTGGGCTTATACCTAAAATAAAATGCAGCAAACATTGTTTTAAGTAGTTACCACATAAGGGTGGGCACTGTGCTAGGTGCTGGAATAGATACAAAGCTTTGATGTCTATATAGATAACTGTAATGCACATTATTATGTAGTAATAATGAAGTTAAAGTTAGTAATAAAGTTAAAGGCATTAGAAGGTTACTAAGATGCTATGTATGAGGGGAGGGGAGGGACATTGTTACTGCTCAGAAATACAGTAATAAAAACTCACATTTATATAGCTTTTTATGTGAGCTATCTGGTGAAAATATTATTACTCCCATTTTACAGGTGAGGAAACTGAGGCTCATAGAGGGTAAGTGCCTTGCCTATGGTCACAGTGTTAGAGCCAGGGCCTTAAATCCAAACTTGGAGTCAAGTCTTCTGATTCCAAGATTGTTCTTTCCAGTACATCATACTGCCTTTCATAACCCAGAAGTCTTCAGAAAAATTAAACAAGGCTCCACCCATTCAGTACTTCCTAATAATATTTATTGACCCTTTGCCATTAGATCTCCAGGTGTAGAGAGCCTCGCAATTTGGGAATGAAACTGAGACCAGTTCCAACCAAAAACAGAGGAGGCAGATGAACTCTTGGTTTATCCCTAGCTTTCTGCCAGAATACTTTCATTTGGGCAGACATACTGTATATAGTCTCAGATAATGAAAAATGTCTTTGACTTCAGCTTTAAACAGTGTAATATAGTGGAGAGAGCACTGAACGTGGAGTCAGAAGAACTGGATTTGAGTAACAGACTCTGCCACTTACTGTTCTGTGTGACCTCGGGCAAATCACATCTCTGAGCCTCAGTTTTTACGGATCATAGAATTTAAAACCAAAAGGGACCTTAGAAGTCATTTAATCCAACTTGCTCATTTTACAGATGAAGAAACAGATCCAGGGAAGTCATACAGGTAGTAAGTAGCAGAGCCAGGATTCGAACCCAGGTCTTCTAACTCCAAATCCAGTGTTCTTTCCACTATACCTACCACGTTGCCTCTCAGAAACTACCTTACAGGGTTGTTATGAGGATCAGATGAGATACTATATGTGAAAAGTGCTATATAAATATAAGGTATTATTATTTAAAGTTTTATATGCTTGTGTATTGTGTTCTAAAAGCTGTGTTATCTGGCACCAGAAAACTCTAGAAACTGGCATTTCTGATAATGTCCTAATCGAATGCTATTGAAATTCAGTCATAGTATTCACAGTATCAAGATATCTTGAAAAAGCCTGGAGGAAATACAGTTATTGTTGTCTCATGATTTGACATAAGCAGACTTAGAGAAAAAAATAAATTCTTTTCCCCAAATTTCATATGATTAGTTTCTGAAATGACAGGCATGTCAAATACAGGATATGCAGTTTTAATCTTCAACAGTTTAAAGTTACACTGAGACTTTTGGGATACCCTGTATAAAGTTTTATTAGTAAAATATAAGAAGCTAGGTAGAGGTGATTATGAAAAAACACTATAGCAGCCAGTAGAAGGCATTTATTAAAAGAATCAAGCTGAGGAGCAGTGATAAAAGTAAGCATCTGAAATTGTCTGTAGATCTGTTAGCTAACTGAATAAACTTGGTAACTAATATTTCTCTACCCTTCAGAGTCAGAACTGCAGTTTCTATAGGTTGAAAGCACAGGGGTAGAAATCAGCTTCAGAAACTCTTTTGAAATTGTTTTAAAGGCTTAATATTTGCTGTCCTTACCTTTGACCTCTTTTCTCCATTAATAATGCCACCCTCTCACCCTTCTTATTCCAGGCTGGTCCTATCTTCCCTTCCTCCTAGCTAAATGATACAGGGACAACTTAAAATTGATATTTCTATTGCATTTTAACTTTTTAAGAAAATTCTTTCCAGTTGTCACATGGTAATCTATAGATATTATGATATTCCAACTCTTAGTTAACTAGATCTTGTTTTATTCTCAGCATGCTGGATAACAAAACTTTTATTGGATGTTAGCTGTAATTTTATATCTGGAGAAGAGATGAGATTTATGACAGTTTATCTTTATTAAATTTCTCTGTTGTTTATTTTAAGGTATGATGAATGGGTGAAGGCTGACAGGATAATCTGGCCTTTGGACAAAGGTGGACCAAAGAGAAAACAGAAGAAGAAAGCTAAAGTAATGTTTGTGGATTAGTATCTGTAATAACAGATCAGCTTAGTGTTAAGATCGACTCATTGACTCTTGTAGCTCATCCTTTCATACATCTTCTTCTCAGATACTTAAGGATGGTTGTCAGCTATACAACATTTGGTATAGAATTGACGTACCCAGCTCTAAACGTTCTCCCAACTTCAGTTCTCACTTGCCTAATGGACATTTCAGGCTGGGTCTCCTATAGGTTTCTCAAGGGCAGCAGGTCCAAAAATGAAATCATTGTTGCCATCACTAGAGATACCCCTTTTTCTCAAACCACTTCTTTACTGAACTGCTCTGTTTCTTTTGAGAGCATCATCATCTTTCCAGTCATTTCAATTCACAATTGTAGTTTTATCCTCAGCCTTCTGCCTCACCCCACGTATCTAGTCAGTTGCCAGATTTTGTCAAATCTTCCTCCAAAGCTGACTCGTACATTTTTCTTTTCTCCCTATACAAAGCTACCTTAGGTCAGGCTCTGATCACCTCCATCTGGACCATTTCAGTGGCCTCCTAATTGGTCTCCCAGCCTCAAGTATCTCCTCCTCTAGTCTGTCTCCCACTCAGCTTACCAAACTGATTTTTCTAAAGGATGGATCTGAACATGGTATTGACACTCAGTAAACATCAGTGGCTCCTTATTACCTCAAGGATCAAGTAAAAACCCCACTCTGTTTGGCATTTAAAGCACCTTCACAATCTTAAGACTTGTGTCTCTCTTTCATTTACCTGTAGTCCGAATGAACTGACTTTCTTGCTGCTCCTTCCCATAGAACATTTGCTTACCTCTGTGGCTTTGCACAAGCTCTCTTTCATACCTGGAGTGTACTTTGCCTTTTAGAATCTCTAGTTTCTGTCAAAACTGAGTTCAAATACTACCTCCTCTGTGGGGCCTTTGCTGATTTCCACTTTCCTCCAACTGCTAGTGCCTCTATCCAAATCTGTGTGTTTTAGAGATGTAGTTATATAAAATATGTAATATAAATCACATGTACATGCCCACACAGACATTTCTAGACTCTTCTACCGTCACCAAAAGCTTCTCCTCTTTTGAGGTTCTCCCCATCCAAATTCATCACAGTTCAAATCCAGGTGGTTGTTATCATGGTTCCCATGTTATTCTCACTCCTTTCTAAAGGAATTCAGAACCTAGTTAACAGTCTTTCTTACCAACCCAAGGTCCTACCTTACATAAGGGAATTCAGTGTTCAGACACTCTTATCTCCTATTTCGTCAATTGTCACATTCTCTCCACATCAGTTAATCTCAGTGATGCTTTTCTCCTTAATCTTTTCCACAAGTGTTTTACTTCATGATTGAGAATTCATCTTCTTTTATCCTAACGCCTATCAGTCCACCTTTCCCTATGCTTTATTTCTCCTTTATTTTTTTCTTTGTCCTTACCCTGCACTCTATTTCCTCCACACCTTATTCTTTCATGGGCCATCACCCCTGTTCTGGATTCATTTTCCTCTTCTCATTCTCTACTGTTGAGACTTTTTTTTTTGTCCTATTGCCACTCATAACCTTTGCAGACATCCACCATGTATTATTCCTACCATAGCCCTTCTCTGCTCTTTCATGCTAATAAACTGAGGTGGAGGAAGTTATACAACTATGCCAACTAGATCTGCTGCTTATTTATGTTCTCTGATTTCAACTAGACTCTTACTGTTTCAAGGCAGCCCTGTTGTTCCTTCCAGATAGATTCTTTGTCCCTTTCCACTAAATAACCGTTCCAGATATCTATCCTGTTCTATCCTGTAACCTCCCATTACTACTTTGTCCCCTTACCATCATACCTGAAGACCTTGCCTCATACTTTCTCACAAAATAATACCCTTTTGCTGTGAGCATCTTCCCCTTCATCTAACAACCCTTTGACATCATGCCATTTTTTCCTCTTTACTCAAGTCTCTGATGAAGAGGAAGCCCTTTCCTTGACAAGGCTAGCCTCTATATGTGCCATGCAGCCTTTCAGCAGGTTCATCCCTCCATCATCCCTACTGTCTAATCTTCAACCACTTCCTATATACTGGTTCCTTAATTTTTGCCCTGGTGATCTGCACAGCCCTCCATCACTCAAAAAAAAGTCAAGTACAAATCATGTCATCATTTCTCTGATGTCATGGTCTCCTTCAAAAATGAAGGATAAACACAGACAGACTGTCTACAGACAAGTCTCCCCCCAACCTTAAAAAAATCCCTTATTATACCTACCATCCCAACAAACCATTTTCCTATAATTTTTCTCAGTCAAATTCCTTGAAAAATCTATCTGTACCTACCTCTCATTTCCTCCTCATTTTTCTAAACCCTTTACATTCTGGTCTCCAACTTCATCATTCAACTGAAACTGCCCTTTCCAAAGTCACCATTTAGCAAAATCACTTAAATGCAAAATCTTGCGGCATTTTCTCAGTCCTTATTATTCTTGACATCTTCACAGCATTTGACACTATTAACCACTCTATCTTCTCTTTCCCAGTTTTCGTGACAGTTCTCTCTTAGTTCTCTTACATTTTGGGCCACTTTTTCTCATTTTTCTTTGGGATCATGATCTACAATAGACTTCCTGACTGAGGGTGTTCCCCAAGGCTCCATTCTATACTGTCTTCTCTCCAGACATCCTCTTTTTGGGGATTTCATCCACTCACGTGTTTGATTATCATTTCTATGCCTATAACTCCTAGATCAATGTATCCAAGTCATTTTTGCAAGATACAATCCCATCACCAATTTCCTCTTGATCGTGGACTAAACATCCTGTAGGTGTCTTCCATCTTGTCCCAAACAAAATTCGTTATCTTTTTCCCTAAACCCACTCTTCTGAAGTTTGCCAACTTTCTCGATGGCACCGCCATTTGTGCAGTCATGCAGGCTGGTTATTGTGGTGTCATCATTATCTTCTCACTCTTACCCCATGTATCTAGTCCCCTGGCAGATCTTCCACAACATCCCCTGCATGGGTCCCTTCCCTTAGTTCAGATGGCTACTTGTTCAAGATCTCATCCCTTTTCCCCTCGACTATTAATAGTTGCTTGTAGTTGGTCACCCAATTCAAGTCTCTTCCCCTCTCTTAATTTACACAGCTACTAAACTGATTTTCCTAAAGCACAGATATGACACCATCACTCTAATGAAGTCCTGTTTTTTAACTCTGGAATAAAATATAAACCTCTTCATTGCATTTAAAGTTCTTCAAAACTTGGCCCCAACCTTTCTAGCTTTGTTGCATATTATTCCCCTTTGTGTACACTGCAGACCAACAAAAATGATACTGCTTTTCATAATGAATGGCATTCTAATCTCCTGCCTCTCTGTCTGAGTACTGGCTCACCTTCATGCCTACAGGGCACTCTCATAAACTCTCAAAGAATTTCTAATTTCCTTCAAGGTTCAGTTTATGAACCACCTTTTACATGAGGTTTTTCTGATTCTTTCTGCCTTCCTTGCTCCCAGCCACAGTGACTTTCCCCAACTTGCTCTGTATCTATAAATTGTTGAGATCAGAGAATATTTTACTTTTGCTCAGTTCCTAGTATAGAACCTGACACATATTTATAATAATTATTGATTTCCCACTTAACTGTTTGATATAAATACCTTTTGACTGGAGTCCAAGAGGAGCTAAAGAAAAAAAAATTGTTATAACTAAAATATGTATATGTTGCTTCAGGAAGGTGGCAGTCCATGACCCCTGAGATAAACTTGATGTACTTTTAGGATAATATTTCACATTTTCTAAAAAGGACATTTTCAAGTTTAAAGCGGTCTAAGTGATTTTTTTTTTGGTATTTTGCCTTATGTGGCTATAGGTATTTGGGGATTGACTTTGATATGCTAGTCAATGTAAAATATTTTCTTTTATGGTCTTTCCCTGCTTCTCTTTTCCACAGGGAGATAACAGGATAAAATTTTCACTAAAAGTGCCATATTCCAAAATGTTATCCTAATGGAATTTTTCTTGTTATACAGAGTAAAGAAGACAGTGAAAAGGATGAGAAGAAGGATGAAGAGAGACAAAAGTCAAAACGTGGACGCCCTCCTTTGAAGTCCACCCTTCCATCAAATATGTCTTATGGTGTGTCTAAGTCTCCAAATATTGAAGGGAAAATGGGTGCCCGAACTGCACGAAGCAGTTTACCAGACAGCTCACCTATGGCAAATGGAATGGAAGGTACAGAATTTTAACGACCACTCAATTATCTTTGCATAGTCAATTATAAAAATAATAAAACCTCAGTGATTTCAGATATTTATTAATCTAAATTATCTTGGTTTCCAATCTGTAACAATATTAAAGCAGCAAAGTCAAAGAAAAAAGGATGTTTGTTTTGTGGTAACTTTTAAACTTCCAAAAATTTAGTCATGGAATAATTTAATTTTGGGAGGACCTCAAAGACAAGCAGGATATAACTTGGGAACATTTGCTTCTGAGCAAATGAGAGAGGATCCTGTGGTGGCTCTGATGCCTAGTGTGTGCTGCATTTTCCAGAAAAATAAATGGAATCAGATTCCTTCTGTATGGTCAGTGTATTTTACTGGCACAGAAGACCAAAGTCCTTGAGGAGAATAAATGTTAAAATGTTACAAGCTTTTTTTTTTCCCTGAAGATCATAGGAAACATGCTTACTGCTTATTTTGTGCCTTTCTTTCCTGCCCCCATAAGCTCCTCTATATTATTCCAGAAATGTGAAACAACACTTTTTTCATCTTTCACTCTTTTAAGAACCTTCTTTTGCTTCTTTCTAATGAACTGCTCATACATTTTTCTTTATTTTATCCAAAGGGATATTATAGTTTAGAAACACTCATAAAGCAAGGGTAAAAAACAATCTTCCTTTAAAACACATCTGTAAGGAAAGGAAATGATAGGTTTTTGGTATTTGTAATCCATATTTATTTAGACTTCATCAGAGTTTAAGCTCCTTGATGACAAGATTTTTATTTTTAAAGATGCTACAGTGTAAATTAACTAGTATTTTATTTTGTCACTGAAAATTTATCATCACTGACCCACCAGTTTATTTTGACCATTTTCTAAAAGGAACCACGTTCATCAGAAAAGAATAGATTACAAGATTTTTAACCTACTGACCAAAGAACTATATTTAAAATTTGATAACTCACTTTAAGATTACTTTTGCTTAATATATATATATATATGATTCCACTAACTCCAAATAAAGGGCTATCATTAAATATTAAAATACAGAACAACCATAACTAATAGATGTTGTTCAGTACCTATTCAATATTAGATTCAGAACACTTTGCTAGTGTGCTGAGAAGCTAACATCCCAACTGTTAGCCTTTGGATATTTCGAGTGGTGATACAAACTAAATCAGGGAGCTAAAAATTTTCTCCAAATAATTGTTGTAGTTGCATTGATTTTATACTACTATATTTAGTTGAAGTTTGTATGTAGACATTGACAATTCCCCTTTACAGAAATTTTAAAATAACTTCTGGCATTTTTTTTTTGGTTTTGTAGAGTCACTGTGTTTTCAAGTCTTTTTTTATAGCAATATCTTTCTTCCATAGACTCTGCTTCATCTGATAGTGAAATTGAAGATACTTCAGATAAAAATCTGGTGAATGAAGAATTTTCTCCAGAGATTATAGAAGAACTAGAAAAGAATGAAAAGTTTATTGATGATAAGATGGAAGAAGAAAACCCAAAATTCCCACGTGTGTTAAAAGAAAATGATAGGACTCAAGTTCAGCCTTTAGAAACTTTGAAGCTGGAAGTTGAAGAAAGTGAACAAATAGTGCAAATTTTTGGAAACAAAATGGAGCAGATAGAAGATATTAAGAAAGACACAGAAAAATCTCCTAAAGGTAAAGGGAGAAAAAACAAGATAAAAGATCCTTCCTTGGAGTCTGTAAAGATTTCTCCACTGAGCCAGGATGAAGCAAAAAATGAATCTTACATAGAACCTCTTAGTTTAGAAGTTCCTTCTTTAGAAAGTAAAGATTTTTCCTCTACAGCTGAAGATGAAATGGACTCATCCACAAAAGAAAAAAAATTAAAGAGGAAAATATCAGGACAATCATCACCGGAGAAAAAAATTCGAACTGAGAGTGAAATGGAAGTGCCGGATCTTATGTCTGAAGAACGAACCAATGACTGTATCATATCTGAGGAATGTAAGGAATTAAATTCCGAAGAGCTCCCTGAAACAGAACATGAGGAGATGCCATCGTTGATAGCAGAGTCAGAGCAACAGGTTCAAGACGTGGCCACTGAAAACTTTGACTTTCCAAACCCTGAAGAAAGCGAAAATGTTGCCGTGAAAGAAGATGAAGAAGATGTCATGCCCCTGATTGGACCTGAAACTTTGGTTTGTCATGAAGTAGATCTCGATGACTTGGATGAGAAGGACAAGAGTAGTGCTGAGGAGGCGGGCACACGCACACCTGACCCTGTCAGCCCTGTTCCCAATCTACCTGCCTTGCCCCCAGCTGCACCGCCTGGCCTTTCTGCTGCTTCTCCATTTGCTCTCAGCCAAGAGGAGTCTCGAAGTATCAAAAGTGAGAGTGACATAACCATTGAAGTTGATAGTGTGGCTGAAGAGTCCCAAGAAGGCCTTTGTGAGAGCGAGTCAGCTAACGGGTTTGAAGCCAGCACTACATCGAGCACCTGCAGCGTGACTGCCCAAGAGAGAGAGGTCAGAGACAAAGGTAGGTGTTTTCTGAGCACCTGTGGCCTGCAAGCTAGATGCTACATGCTTCTGCCTTTGTCACCTGTGATGTATGAGAATATTTTAAAGAAAAAGCCATTCCTGTCCTTGGCATTTGGTTTTCTCAAACACATTTGCAAAGATATATGGTGATTAATAACTCTAATGGAATAAAGGTTGATACTTTATAGGTGCATTTTTTTTTTTAAATCTCCCCACTACAGGACAGAAAAGGCAAAGTGATGGAAATGGTGGATCATTAGCAAAAAAACAAAAGCGTCCCCCAAAGCGAACAAGTGCTACCATCAAAAATGAAAAGAATGGAGCAGGTAGGCATCATCTTACTGTTTGCCTCAATACAAAAGCCACTGGCGTTTTCATTCATTCCAAAAGTTTCTTTCTGAGTGTAGATGTCACATTTCAGGGTGATTAATGTGCCATTGCTGTGTGTATGTGTTTAGTTTTCCTTTTATTTTTAATTTAGTTCTGTAGTGTACATTTTTATGTATTAAAGTCACTAAAATTATATTGCCAGCTTCCTCTTTCTTTTTTTTTTGATAATTTAATATTAGCCAAACATACCCCTCAGAAATATTAAATGAAGATAATTATTTTATAGAAGTTTTGTTTATCCCAATAAATTTAAATTTTTGAATGAGGATTTTAAACTTTCATTAGTAGAACTAGTTCCTTAGATCAACAGGATTACAATAATTTTTCGAATATAAGGAAATTACTCACATGAATGAGGCCCCAAAACAGTCCTGTACATATTATAGGTAAATTCTTGTGAAATAGGAGTCATTTTCCTTAAATTATACCTTTTATGTGATCAGAACATATTTAATTCTCTCTCTCTGCTCTCTCCAGAGTTGTAGTTTTGGAGAAGGGTAATTCAGATATTTCACATTAGATTATAGAGGTGATTAAATAACATACCAAAATTTTTTGAAATATAGATAAAAACTTGGAGTGCTTGAAAAATAGTTTTTTTGTGTGAAGAAACAGCCATAACTTCAGAGATTTATTTCTTTTCTTCTTTGTTTTAGAGTGTAGGTCAAACTATTGAAACACTTTTTTGGATTTTATTAATGATTAAAATAAGTGCATTACTGACTACAGCTTTAAATCTTTCTGCTATACAGAGGTTTTCATTGTATTTGACCTATAGTAATTTAAAGCAAAGATGTTATGTATTCTGATACCTTTCAAATATTTCTAGCCATTAAGAAATCTCTGCAATATTATTGTATTTCATTGTGTTAGGACTGGAGAAAGTAGAATATTTTAATGTCTGTGATGATTTGATCTACCTCTTTTGGTAACTGACTTACTCCCAGGAGGTAACACTGAGAAAATAGCATATTATTACAGAGAATATATAACATTTTATTTCTTTTATTTCCACATATATAACTATATATAAGGGTTTTTTTAATTGTTATTGGGAAGTACTTTTATTTAGTCCTTCAGAAAGACTTTATAAAAGGGGCTAAAAGAAAGAAAAATGTTATTGTTACTATTGATAACTATAATGAAAACTACATTGAGTGTTTGTATCATCGCTCAGAACTGTGTAAAGCAAAGCACTATTTCCTTGCCAATTAGATGTTACCTCATTTTAAAGTTAAATATCATAATTCAGATCCTATCTTATTTTTTGTTATTTGAGGAAAGAGCTACCTTTGACCTTCTTTCAATGACCCTGTTAATTCACCATCCATTTTTCCTGTCTCTGCTTTGAACATATGAGATATTGTCAGCAGCCTCTCATGGGACTTTTTTCTCTTGTTATAGGACAAAGCAGTGATAGTGAAGATCTTCCTGTCCCAGACAGTACAAGTAAATGCACACCAGTAAAACACATACATGTGGCCAAGCCCCCAAAGCTTGCTCGATCTCCAGCAAGAATGATGTCGCCTCACATTAAAGATGGAGACAAGGACAAACACCGAGACAAGCATCAAAATTCATCCCCTAGAGCATATAAGTGGAGTTTTCAGCTTAGTAAGAAACGTTTAAAAAGCATATATCCAAGCATCTGAGGAAATTCAGTAATGTAGTTCTCTTGTGAATAGTCTCACTTGTGAATAGTGAATAGTTCATATTATTTATGAACCAAGAGCTCCTCCTGCCTTTCTTTATGTGTTTTATTATATTTAAAAAATAGTGACTTAAAGGTGAACTTAGATAGGAGGTGGATAATTCATTGCATACATAGCTGAAAAATCCAAGTATGCCATTTTTTGGATTGGGCAGTAGTAGATCATAAGGAGCAGTGTAATATGGTGGATAGGCAGTTGACCTGGGTTCAGTTCCTGCTATTGAGAAATCTGGCTGGAGGAGGCACCCTTGGTATCTTAGGCAATACTAAGACAACAAGTTGCTTATCTACATTAGTAGAAGGGATTTTCTTTCTTGGAAGACCCCTATACTGATGAAATCATAAATCTAGACCAAAAAATACATAATAATGATAATTTGCTAGTTATTTTGGTTGAAGATAGAAAGTTTGTAAATTTATTAATTATTCTGTGTTCATAGTTATTGCTTTAAGTTTAGTATAATCATTTTTTCCTTTTTTTTTTTAAAGGGGGAAGGCAAGGTAATTGGGGTTAAATGACTTGCCCAAAGTCACATAGCTAGTAAGTGCTAAGTGTCTGAGGTCAGATTTGAACTCAGGTCTTCCTGACTCCAGGGCTGGTGCTCTATTCACTGTGCCACCTAGCTGCCCCTAGTGTAATCATTTTTAGTGACGTAAATGGCATTTATTCCAATGGCTGAATTGATATTAATAGAAGTATCTTTTCTGTAGTAAACTGTTTTTCATCTCAACATTTTCTTTTCTTTTTTTCTAGATGAACTAGACAATATGAACAGTACCGAGAGGATATCTTTTCTCCAAGAAAAATTGCAGGAAATAAGAAAATATTATATGTCATTGAAGTCAGAAGTAGCGACTATAGACAGAAGGAGAAAAAGATTAAAAAAGAAAGATAGAGAAGGTACTTTTTATCCAAAGTTCCTCCTTTTATTGCCCTTCTAGATTGTGTTATATTTGTAAAGTAGTCTTGGATATTGACTTTAAAAAATCAGTAAATGTGAAAGAAGCTGCCTTTTGTTGTTGGTCAGTGAGTTTCTTGCTATTCTAGCCATTTTGTTGTGATGGTTGAAGTGAATAGGTCATAAGCATGGATTCAATGGAATGAGCCGTTTGAAAGCAACATATTTAGTAAACATTTAATTTTACAGCATTTAAATGTCTTCACGAAGGCAAGCTGTTCATTAAGGAAAAAACTTCCTTTTAAATTCGTTGATTACATAGTTTGTCAAGATAACTTGTATGGTGGTATGGTGGGTACAAACATGAAGAAGGTACAGTCCTTTGCCCTCAAGACGCCCAGTCTATATAAAAGATAAAAGATCTCTGCAAGTAACATGTAATCCAGTTAACAGGCATTTATTATATGCCGCCTAGGCCCTAGGATTACAATGACAAAGAACTCTCACCCTCAAAGAACCTGTGGTCTGAGGGGACTAAAACATGTACACAGATATGTATGTACAAGATAATTTGAGAAGGAAGAGAGTATTAACAATTAAGGAAATGAGGAAAGTTCGCTATAGAAATATCCCAGGAGCGGATCCTTGAAGGATACTAGGCTTTCTAAGAGGCAAAGGGGAAGAGGAAAAACGTTGTACATGGAAGCTGGAGTGAAGTATACAGTTGAGCAAATTAAATAATGAAACACGTTTACATATATTAAATGTAGTTTAATTACATGTAGTCCTAGAAATATATCAGCTTTCCAAGGACCAGTCTAAGTATAAAGTTTATCACTGATCAGTTGGCCATTTGGTCACAGATTCTTTGACCAGCAGCCCATAAAACAAAAGAGGACCCCTGGTCCCTCAGTGCTCATTTCCATTCTTGCAGTGACTGGTGATGTCAGAAAAGACTCAAAGGGTACAAAATCATACAGATTTTAAATTGTAAATATTACTATATCTGTTGCTACCCTATGTGCATGATCCTTACTTGGTAACCAAGATTTAGGCACCCTTTTGGAAAAAATGGATCACATAAATCTTGACATACTCTCAATAAATAAAACTAGAAGGCAAAAGGAAGTTTAATATGAATGGAAGCACTGACAATAGGCTCCCCTTGGAGGAAGGCATTGACTTTATTATGCATTCAAAGACAGCAAGAAACATCATTTCATGGGACATTTGGTCCTATAATATTGTAGAACTTGTTTGTGATAACTATTTGCAAAAAGACCATCATGAATATAATTGTAACTTATGCATCAGTATTTTTTGCGGGGATGCGTTAGAGAAATTCTCCAGAGAATTAAATAAAATCCTCTAGATTCAATCTCAGTGATTGCCTGCTCAGTGACTTTGATGCCAGATTAGGTAGGACACAAAATTGCATTGGAAGGAAGAAGAAGAAGGCAAGGCCCAAGCCTTATGGACACTTGGAAGCCTCCTAACTGTGTATCAAGAATACTTTCTTCAGGAAAAGAGTTAGAACACACAGACACAGTACTAGATAACCTCACAAAGAAACAAAGTTTATCGTAACTGACGGAAAATTACTCATTAAATCATTTATCTGTTTGTAGTACAACCAAAAACTTCTCAGAGCACAGTTCAAAATTAATTTGCAAAACTAGAAGAATTAAAACAAAAAAAAAGATGTAGCATGCTATTAAAATATTCCTAGCTTGACTTATTTTAAAAACGTTTAATACTGAAAAATTCGAGTTGGATACAGGAATAACTTTGGACACAACATGATTCAAGATTTTTTAAAGAAGTTTAAACAGCACAAATTGGTTGCCAGGAAAAACTGATCTGGCCAAGCTGAGACAGTTGCCAACTGAGGGCAATCAGTTTAGAATATGAACTTAGTTTATAAAATTTTCCTGAATCGGGATGGGGTGAAATCATGAGGAATCATCTCATAAAACATCAAGATATATTGGAGACCAAAGCAGGTTTAAAGATCAATTGTTGACAGATCCAACTAAGCAAAGTCATCCTGAGAACATTTAAAAATCCATCTAGGAGAATGACCAAAAAGGAAGATTTGTGAAGATTTTTATCAACTACTCTTACCACCTTTAAACTCAACATCACAGTTCTAAGATTTGCTAAAGAAAAGAATGGAAATGAATTTCTTTTTAAATGATGGCAAAAACAGCCAGACTAAACCAACTATTAAAAGACAAATCATACTGGAGGTGATATAATTTTGAGTGCATTGGAGGGATGGATTCCCATATTATCTGAAAGAAGAAAAATAAAGTTGGAGATAATAGGGAGTCAATGAAGTTTATTGAAAAAGGGAATGACATGGTTAGACTTGCACATTCAGAAGATCATTTTGTCAGCTGAGTGGAAGATGGACTATACTGGGGAATGAATTTAAGCAGGAAGAGTAAAAAAGAGGCCATTTTAATAGCCCAAGTGTGAAAGCCTACATCAGGTTGGTAGCAATGTCAAAAGAAAGAAGAAGACATACATGACATGTTACAAAGATAGAATTGTTAAGACTTTGTAACTGATTGCAGTATGAAGGATGAGAAAGAGTGAAGAGTTAAGGATGACGCCTGGGTTGTGACCTGGTTAACCAGGAGCATGGTTATCTCCTCAACAATAATAAGGAAGCTATATTGTGTTTGGGGGAAGGGGGAATGTTCATTTTCTGGGTGTGAGATATTTATGGAGCATGCATTTCTAGATGTCTGAAGGTTTTGGAGATGTGAGAGAAATCAGGACTGGACAAATAGATCTGAGAATCATACACATAGAGATGATAATTGAATTTGTGGGAGCTGACAAAATCATCAAACAAAATTAGTATAGAGGCCAAATACAGAACCTTGGGTGACACCCCTAGTTAACAGGCATGATTTGGGTAAAGATCCAACCAAGAAGACTGAGAAGGAACAGGAGATACAGGAGAAAAACTAGGAAAGACAGCAACTAGAATATAAATAACTGTCAACCCATATACCTATTTTTCCATACCTTTTGTGAAAGTAATATTTTTCTTTGTAGAGGTCATCCTTGCTAAAGGTGATGAGAAAGGGGGCAGGCAGGTTTTTCCAAGTAATATTATATAATAGACCTCATCTTTACCATCACCCAGAATCACAGAATCTGAGATTTGAAAAGCCATCTAGTGTAATCCATACCTGAAAGGAATACATACTTTAACATACCTGACAGTTAGTATTCTAGCCTCTGCTTGAAGATTTCCAGAAGTAGAAGCCCAACACCTCCCAAGGCAGCATAACTGCATTTTTGTGTAATTTTAATTTATAGGAATTTTTTTCCTTTTGTTCCTGGGTCTACTTTCAGTCTTTATATGGCTTGGACTCAAGGTCTTTCACCATCCTAGTTGGTGCAGTTGACTGAAAGATGGTGTCGAGCATACAACATGTCACTTTTTGTTTGATTCAGTAGAACAATGTCCTCCTTTAAAGGCTCTTCTCCAATTAATTGTCTTCCATGCATATGTCAGAATCGTTCAGGTTTCTGAAGATGAAACAACAGAAATAACTTTCAACTTTAGATTATTAATATCAAGTGAGCCATATAGTAAGGAGATACATGATTGCCAAAAGTGATTATCACTGTCATAGAAGATATTCAGCACAGAGTTCGAATGAAAGCGAGATTCCTCATAGAAGGTGAGATCTTCCAGATGCTCATGTTTTTGAATATCATTTTTATAATTTCATCAAGTCTAAGAACACTTCAGAAAGTCTTTGTTGAGGTACATAATTACTCAAGAGTTCCAGGTGTATGAAAAATGTTTTTTAGATCACAGTATACAGTTGGGTGGACAATCCAGAGAGTTCTTCCTTCATTTTTTGTGTTGTGAACAAAAGTACAAATGGATAGTGATCTAGGCTCAGAATTCAATATTTGGATGAGAATGAACTATACTACTTTTGGAAAACTGAACAGTACCTCCAGGTATTCCTTGTTTCTCATGTAAAGGAAGTCCTGTTTTGTATTCTGCCAGTCATTGTGTATAGTGACAGGCCATGGAAAACTACAGTCTCCAAAGATACAAAATTGAGGATTACTCAAAAGGCAATGAAAAGGGCATAGTGGGCAGAGTAATACTAAAGCATATTCCATACAATGAATTGTGCAAGAGAAGTAATCTGAGGAACATCATCAGAAGAACACGTATGCCGGGGGAAGAAAATGGGCTGATGACATGGTGGGAATGAGAGAGAAGTGATGTGTGTATTTGCACGTTAATGTATGTTACCCACGTTAATGGGATCACAGGCCTATTGGAGTATAGTTACACAGCTATCATGGATAGTGATCGTGCACTGTGAGTGGTGGAAACTAAGAGTTAAGATGAGGGAAATTCAGTTCTGACTGTTTGGTCAAGGAAATGGTTCCTGGGAAGATGGAGCTTTTGAAGTGTGCTGCAAAAGGATTTGTAGAATTTCAGCAGGCCAAAGAGAGAACATAAGCAAAAAGGAAAAAAAAGGAGTATGAAAGGAACAGTGTGGTAAAAATTGAGGAGTAACATTATGTTTCATTTCTAAGTACCTTTTTGGATCTATGTACAATTTTTAACTAACTGACCTTGTTCTTACGGGCAACCAATATTATTGAATAGAGTCAAATAAAGTATTTTCTCAGCACTTTTACTACTTTCTTATTATTATTTATTTTACACAAGGCATTTTCCAACCAAAATCTAAATATCCCACCTTGTAAAATACATTCTCTAAAAATTTAAGCAAAGTCACCTCATATGCTGCCTTTTAAAAAAATTTGTCGAAGTGTTTTTTACATGTTCAGAAATTTGTTTTTAACTTCGCGTATCAATTTTCTTTGTACGTTGTTTTAAGTTTCTTGTTTTTATTTCACAGTGTCTCATGCAGGGGCCTCAATGTCATCTGCTTCATCAGACACTGGAATGAGTCCATCATCATCATCTCCCCCACAAAACGTGCTTGCTGTAGAATGCAGGTGATAAATACTTTCTCTGCCTTCCCAGCAGTTTGCTGCCATGGACATAAATCCTTAAACCCTGAAATACAACCACAGAAAGCACTCAACTGGTTTAACATTGCCAAGTATATCCTGTACACTTTTCCACTGCTGGATTGTATCGGTTTCCCCCCCCTCCCTTTTGTTGTTTTTCTTCCTTTCTGTTCCAAAAAAGAAAAATAAGCTGATTGATAATTGAAGGTTAGGCAATCTGCCGTATTTGTCGTCATTTTTCCCCTTAATATTTGTTTATGTTTTTGTTGATACAGAGAAAGGGCACTTAGCAAATTTGAATTGTCTAACAAAGTTTTCAGGTGTTATATAGAAATCATAGACAAGCAAGTGCACACGACAAACATCAAAATACTATCCGGCTGAATAGTTACTGCTGCACTTTCACCAAGCTGTATTTAATTCTTGGTGAGTAGTTTTCTGTTTTGTTTTTGTTTTTGTTTTTTGGTTCTTTTGTGTGGAAGCACTTGCTATACAGAACTGCCAAAGTATGTGTTCAGCAGTGTGCCCAGTTTTAAAGGTGTAAATGGGACAAAATAAATTGTGAAAGGAACTGTAGTTGACTGAAAACTACCGTTGTAATAAGTCTTCCACTTTTTATAGGATTTTTGAGCACACAATTATGCAAATATTTTAATGTTTATTAATGTTTACAGTGGAATTGTGAATAAGTTTTCAGTGGACTATCTTATTCCTTGACAAAAATATTTTGTCTTTTTTCTATGTAATTTCAGAGTTTTTATTTTGTTACAAAAAGACAAAAATGAAATATATAACAACAATGAAGTTATTTAACAAGATTTCTAAAGCTGAAATTTTTGTGTAAAATAAGGTATTATCTTGCAACTTGTTAAATATATTTATTCAGACATTGGATGTTGTATTTTTATGTATTTTTTAAAATATTAATAAAATTGAAAAAAATAAAATTCTAGGTTAGTTCGCTCTTTCGATTAAACATAACTCTCAGCTGTAACTCTTACAGGAGGTTGTATCCAATAGCCTTGCCTGTATATGAAGTGGGTCTGTCTCTTAAATCTTCCTCAGTATAGAACTGTAATCAGGCATCTGGATTATTAAAATATGTCCTTGTTTAGAAACTTTGGCAGTCCTAGAACTTAAACTGTTTTGAGGATCAAATTTTTTTGGTTGCCCTTAAGATGCTATGTCACAGTTTTTATGTTTGCTATACTGCCGAATGAATTTATATCTCCCAAAGTTGAGATGCAACAATAAAGTAAAGCAACTATGTATGCTCTGTTTGTGGATTGTGCCACAAACTGATACATTTTGTAAATAATGCTTCCAAAACCATGTATTTAAAGCAGTTTGCATATACATTATGTATAAAAGTGATTTTTTTATCAATTTTTTTATTCATGTTTGTACATTGAAAGGGGGTTTTTTAACCCCTTTTTCTGTGTTTAATATGCTGTAGAGTAATAACATAGATGCTCTAGACTGTATATCAGGATATTATGATTCACAACAACAGAAAGTCAGAGCTAAACACTAGTGATGGGGTAGCATTACTAAAATCGTTGTTTCTTGAAATTTCTTTCATCTTACCACATTGTGAACTTGTGATTCAGATTCCATTTTCGCAGAGAATTAAAAACAAAAAAATACTCTTGTAAAATGCACTTTTCTGTCTTTTATTTAGCAAAGCAGAAGTATTTCAATGTAAAGTAAAAATGGAACTCAGTGGACAGTATTAATAAAGGCTATGTTTTAAACATAGGCTTTACATTTTCAGTTTTCATTAAATGATTAATTACTCGTTTAAGTGCCAGTAATATACACTTGAGGAATCAAAATTTAGAAAGTGAAAGTTTTCGATATTGCTTTTTAATCTTCCTTAAAACAAATAAAAATATTTACATCTTATATGTAAAAATGAAAAATAGATCATATCAATTGGTAATTAGAAGCTAATAGTGAATTATAGTTTATAAAATACCTTGTCTGTCTTGTTCACCAACAGGATTGATATCTTAAATATATCATAAATATTAAATTTCTAACAAAAATGGAAGTATCTATTTAAACAGTTACATAATCACTGTTCTTTTATAAATTAGGCATTGAAAACTACCATATAACTGACCCAATAATAAGTCTCCTCTATACCCTGCAATCAACTTCATAGCACACAGCAAGAATGATAGTCATTTTGAGACTTTTTTTTTTAACATAGAAAGCTATTTAGGATGACAAGTACCAGAAAAAGACTAAAGTGAATAAAGTTAAAATGGGAACCAAAATTTCATAGGAGTTATGAGGGTGGAGTGGGGTTTTACAGTTTGGTTAGGACTTTATCTTGAAAAATGAAGCTAAAAATTAGAAAAATGTTTTTATTTTCTTAATGTAGGTTATAATTACCATTGCACATTAATTCTTTGAACAAAGAATGAATCAAATATTAAGCTTTGGGGCATAATTTCATTATGATGGTATTCATGGTATTCATGATATCCTTTTGGGTGAAGAGATCATAAAATATTTGAGAATTTCCTGAAGGATTTCTTAATACTTTGATACTCATTAGATTCTCTTTTGGAGAGGTTAACAGAGAAGGATGATTGAGGACAGATTCTAACATTTAGCATGCACAGGGATCCTGGGAATCCAATTTTATGAATGGATCTTCTCATTAGTAAATGTTTTTGTGTTAGGACAACTTTGTTTCCATCAGATATGTCAAACTCAGATAGAAATGTAGGCTACCATTGACTTAGAAAACCACAAATTAACATCATACATGTTTTATTCTATTTTTGTCTTGTCAAATATGTCCCGGTTACATTTTACTCTGGTTCCTCTTAAGGAGTTTTAACTGTTGAGTTTGACAGCTCTGCCCTTCATAGGCAGCAACCTCTAAGGCCTTTAACCCTCAGTTAATTCTGTGATATAAGTTGCAGAACTATTGCTGATCTGCATTGGTAGACAAAATTTCTTCACTACAAGTGAAATCATAGTTAAACCAAAGCTAAAAAAGTATAGCCTCATAGTTTTGGGAATAATGAATGCCAGCATAATGGGGACTCCCTAAGTGAATATGTGTGTGTGTGTGTGTGTGTGTGTGTGTGTGTATACATGTATATACACATATATGTTATATATAGAAATATACATATATGTGTATATATACAGCAGTATATTTACATATGCACAATGCTTAGTAACTGCTTCAATAATTTATATAAATTTTCTCTTTTGCCATATATTAAATAGGGAGGTCTATTAGGGAACTCTAGATGTGGAGATTTGTTTTTCTGGACTTATAATTTCATTAGTGGTTGAAACTTCTGCTAGTGAAGATCAGCAACTCCTTTTCAACTTAGAGTCAGAAAATGTGCCTGAGGCACTGAGAAAAGACTGACTTTCCCAGGTCACCCCTCCAGGATATGTCTGAAGAGAAAACTGAAGCTAGGTCTTTGTGACTTCAAGGTCATCTCCTTTTCTCTTTATCAAATTGTTTTCTTCCATTAACTTTTGCATCTCCTTTTCCATCTGCCCAATTTTTCCTTTTAAGGAGCTATTTTCTCCAGTTAATTTTTGTACTTCCTTTTCCATTTGACCAATTTTCCCAGTTAGGTTTTGGGTTTCCTTTTCCATTTGACCTTTCAGGGAGTTATTTTCTCCAGTTAATTTTTGAACTTCCTTTTCCATTTGTTCAATTTTCCTTTTCAAAGAGATGTTCTCATCAGTGAATTCCTTTATCAAAATTTTAAAATCATTGGACAGTTTATCTTCTATTTCCTTTTTCAGCTGTTCCAGGAGAGCTGCTTGTGCTTGCAAGCAGTTCATAGTCCCTTCTGAAGTTTCAGATGGAAGTACAGTCTCAGCTCTGACCTCTTTGGTGTTTGTGTTTTGGTCCTTATCCCCATAGAAAGATTCTATGGTTCTTTCGCCCCTCTGCTTTTTCTTATTCATAATGTTGATTTGAGTGTTGTGGCTTCTGGTTCCTTCAGTCAGAAGCTACAGAACTCTTTGCTGAGCTGATGTGTGAAAAAGCTGAAAGCAGGTTTTGTTTTGTGTTTCCCTGATCAGCCCTGGGGTTAGCTTGTTAGGTGTGGGGGAGGAGTGGTCTGGTCACAGGAGATCTTCTCAGCTGAACTGAAGCAAAGGCAAGCTCTGATTCCCCTGGAGAACTGAGGCACGCCTAGATGCTAATGCATGTTCCCACCCCTCCTGGGGCTCCTCTCCTGGCGCTGAAGCTTGCCTGGGTCCTAGTGTGAGTTTTCTCTGCCCTGGGTCCTCTGTGGTTCCGGTTTGCCTCCACCACAGTAGGAGGAATCTCCCTTAGCTATTTTCTTAGTCTCAGGTGTTATGAGACTATTATTGGCCCCTTTGCTGTTCCCACTGATCCAGGATTTTTCTGGGGAAATATTTTATGGTTCTTTCATGGTTATCAAGGGGGAAGGAGAGAGCATTTACTGATCATTCCGCCATCCTGGCTCCCAGAAGTTCAAGTAGGTGACTTACTGAACTTTAATCTTCGGGCTGAAGGTCTCAGGAGCTGCTGCCCTGATATCTGGTGCTCGGCGGCTCTCGCTGACTCGGTTTGGCTTGTCTCCTGCCCTCAGTGCCGCTCTGCTGGTTCCGCCTGCTGCCCTCAGGTTTCTCGGGTCCCTTCCACTCCACTGCGCTGGCCGGCTGTGCTGTGCGCTGTAGCCTCACCCCCGCGGAACAGATCCTTCCTGTGGACCTTCCAGTCCAACCTGAGCTCCGAATCCCTTACAGTCTGTCTCCCACTGGATTCCGCACCTCCAAAATTTGATCAGATTCTCCTTTCAGAGGTATCTGAAGGAGTTTTTCCGAGAGCTTAGGTGAGTCATTGCTCTCACTCCGCCATCTTGGCTCCGCCCCTGTCATCTCCCTTTCTCTTGTGTCACAATACTATTCCACTGATGCCACATCTTGCAGGGAAAGGATATTAAGAAAACCTACAGAATGTTGGTGTTTTTTGGTCTTGAATTCTCCCATTCTTTGGCTTATTTCTGTCCATTCTTGCACCTGTCTTAGATCAGAGGTTGAACTAATTTTGAAAGTCTGTGTAGAATCATTTTTAGCGAGTCAAAGAATCAAAATATTTGAGTTAAAAAGGTCTTGGAGATCATCTATATTCCAACTTCCTCAAATTGATATTGTAATTTGAGTTGTTTTCAGTAATGCAAATATTATCATTATTATAAAAATGCAGAAAACCAGCTGCAGTAGAAAAATGTCTTGGCAGTTCCATGTCTGGTAATTGGCTGAACTGAGACCAGAACCTGATCCTTCTACCTCTGCCCATTCATTTACTTTTTCTTCTGTTGTCTGTATTCAGGCCTGTGTTATTTGGTCAAGAGTCCTAAGTTTTCATGCCTTTAAAGCAGAAGCATCCAATGCAACTACAACCCTTCCAAATGTGATCAGAACCAGATCAAAATATAATTGGGAAATACTTAACAAAATAAAAATATAATAAAACATTGACAATGTTAATATGTGATTTCTAAGTCAATTTGCAGCCTGCAAGGATCCTTACCTCCGGCTAAATGACCCCCAGTTTCTATTTTGAATTTGGTACCACTGCTTTAGACAATGCTGTTCAACTGTAACTTTCATTTCACCCTCATAATGATCAGGTGACAATTTGTCCTATTAAGAGCCTGAGGCTCTGGGACTATGCTAGGCAGTGGAGATTCAATGACAAAAAAAAAAAAAAGAGAGAAATGGTTCTTACCCTTATGGAACATTATCCTTGGTCGGGAGATAAAATACACAGTTATTCACGGATAAGAAGATACAAATGGTAAAGTAATTTGCAGGAGGGACAGAGTACTTCTAACTGGAGGGGTCAGGAAAGGCCTCTCTGGGGAGCTATCATCTGAGCTGAATCTTTAAGAAAGGAATCTGAAGAGGCAGAATTGAGTAGGGAATACATTCCCTCCAGCTATGGAGGATAACAAGGAGTCAGGAGATGGAATTTTTAAGTTTTGAGTACAAGATACTTTGGGTAGAATAAGGAGTGACAGAAAGAAGGTACTAGAAATGTCAAAAAAGGTAGACTGTAACCCAGAAGGTTTGATTCCAGAGCCACTAGGGAGTTACCAAATATTCTTGAACTGAAGAACAGCATGGTCCAACTTGAACTTTAGGAAGATTAGATTGGCAACTGTAAATGATGGATTGGAAAAGGGAGAGATTAGAAATAGGAAGCCTAATTGAGAGTCTCTGTAAGAGTCCAGGTAAGTAGTTAGGAGGGCCTGAATGAATCAGGGCCTTGGCCATATAAGTGGGAAAAAAAGATTAGATGCAAAACATTGTGAAGGAAGAATACAGAAGGAGGAATGGTCCTAGGGTCATAGAAAAAGAGCTGAAAGAGACCTCAGAGGCCATATATTCTAAGTCTGGAGGCTGTGAGTTGCCCAAGGTCACACAGACATTAATAAGTAGAGCTATTTTCTCTGACTTCACATTCATTGCCCTTTCCGTAGCCTGTCAAAGGCAGAAAGGTCAAGAATGATTACCAAAAAAGGCCATCAAAGCGAATGAGCCACTGAAGAGGATGCAAATTATGCAAATTCTGTTATAAGATAGGAAGGATCCAAAAATTGTAAATATTAACTCTTTACTCTCAACTGTAGCTTCTTCCAGGCACTTTTATCAGACGCTTCAACGTCACCTGAATCAGGGGATATACTGTTACACGAGAGGAGTTCTCTTTGAATTAGTATAACTATGTCATCTATTCAAGGAGTTTCAGTGGTTCCCTCTTCAGGCTTTTAAAGCCTTTCACAATCTGGCTCCAAACAATCTTTTTCAAAAACTTTTAATTTTTTAAAAGTTTTTATTGATGACTTTCTTTTTACAAGACATTTTCAGATATAGCCCTTATGTCCCGCCTCCACCTCCAATGAACTTTCCCTTAACAAAAAACAAAACAAACAAAAAAAACAACAGTTAAGTAAACCCAAGACATTGAACTTGTCTGACAGTGCTTTCCACACCCATGGTTTCTCACCCCTCCAATAAAAGGCAAGTCCACTTTCTCATGTCTTCTCTCAATCTCTTGATTAGTCATAATCCTGAACACTATTAAATAGTGTTTCACTTCATTGTATTGTTCTTCTAGATATAACCTTTGTACACTGATTTCACATTGCTACATTGCCAACTTGACATATGGTTTGCACCATGTTATATCTCTAATTTCTGAACAAGGGTCTACCTCTTCATCCCTACCTCTTAGGTTCATAGCACAGTTCAAGGTGCAACTGAAGTACTACCTCCAACATGGAACATTTCCTACTTTCTCCAAATTGAGTCCTTCTTCTGCTGCTTCATTCTCTCCAAACATTATGTTGTGTTTACTTTGTGTATGTTTCATATCTATTTGTGTCCTTGTGACTTCTCTACCCCACCCTGTATAATGGAAGGTCCTTTATGATAGACTGTTTTCAGTCTTTGTATCCCAAGTGCCTAGCACTGTGTCTGGCACATAGTAGACACTTGAGTTTCTATATATCTCTTGAGTCAAGTGTAGTAGAAAAAATCCTTAATGATGAATCAAGTGTATCATATTGCTTCCTTCTCAATGGAGGGAGGAGAGGCTAGAGGGAGGAAGAGAATTGGGAATTCAAATTTTTTTTAATGACTTAAAGTATAATTATTTTTAAAAATAAATTTTGAATAATTGAGAAAAATGTCAGCTGAAAAAATAATCAAGTAATCTCATATCTAGTTTCAGTTCTGCTACTATTTTGCTCTGTGATCTTGAGCAAGTTCCTTAAACTTTCTGGGCCTTAAGTGTCTTATCTGTAAATGAAAGGAACAACAATGTGTTATCACAGCTTGAAAAAAAAAACAGAAGAGGAAAATCTCTATAAAAGTTACAAGAAGGGTCTTTATTACATCTGCAATTTTGTGTGCATTTAATCAAGCATAGAAACTCAGGTTAGATCCATAACCAGTTAATTTTCAAATAGATGACCCTTCCACTTAATGTGCAGGAACATAAAAGTGCTCTTAGCCAAAGCTGCGTATGCAAATCCAAGAAGTGTAAAAAGAGCATTCAACTTTCTATTTCTGTCTTCTATTACCTTTATATTTCATCCACTTTCCAATTTTTCATCTTCTTTCTCCTAGTTGAAAATTAATGTAGTTTATTTGTACTTAGTGCCTCTAAAGACCATTCCAGAAAATTATTTTAAGTTATGGAAACCTATTGATGTGGGTTATGGATCTTATTTATAGTTAGTGTGATTTTTGCAACTGGTATCATCATAAACCGTACTGAACTATATATATATATATAAGAGAGAGAGAGAGAGAAAGAGAGAGAGAGAGAGAGAGAGAGAATCTTTTACTGGCAGTCCATTATTGGCTTTGTGGGATAAGATAATAAGAATGGTAGGATTTATTTAGAGCTTTAAAGTTTGCAAAGCACTTTGCACACATCTCATTTGATCCTCACAATAGCCCAGTGAGGTAAATGCTATTACTATCCCCCTTTTACAGATAAGAAAACTGAGGCTGAGAGTGGTTAAAAAGGGGTTGCATAGTGTCTCCTAAGTCCAACACTATCCATTGTGCCACCAACTGCCCCATAAAAGAAAAGGATGTGGAAAGGGAAGTGCCACCAATTGAGGGATAATATTTTATCAATATCAAGGAAATGTAATGGCTAAGAGATAAGAAAATAACTAAGTCAGCTGCTCGTAAGATAATGTGCAAAATAATTCCATTTAAGGATACCTTCCTGAAACAGAAACACCTCAATTTATAGGTCAGATACACCTTGAAACACCCAGATAAGCAGCCAATCAATATGACTACATTACTAATAAATGGAATGCGGGATGATAACAATAGACTTAACAGTGAAAAAAGAAATTAATTCAGATCAATTTAAGCATATTTAGGACTCAGTTGAGTCTTCCTTGGCAATTATTTTAGGTTTGACTATGTTTAAATGGCCACAGATGTATTTTTTAGGAAAAAAGTGATAGTAATATTATCAGTTAGTTAACTTTCTCTGAACCGAGATTGATACTCCTAAGTAGACTGTTGGGGGAAGGGCACAAATGATTCTACAGATGCTAGTTATTTTTGGAAAAGGACAGTTGTACCAGAGCTTTCTTTGGGGAAACTAGTAAAACATAATTATACCCTAGGGTTTTTATTTTTTGAATGCCCATGTAGAGCATGGGCCTGAGTTGATGAATTTACAACTAATAGCAATAATTCTGTCATTAAAAATAAAATTATTTCTTAAAGATATGTGGTTGGTGGTTGTGTTTATTTTATGTCAGCTTATTCTGGTAATAGATGATAACTTGTTTTATTTGAACAATTTGAAAAAAATAATCTCAGAGCCATGGTATGAATCTGTTACTATTCACAATTCAAGGCTATGGTTCTCATAAATCTGTCAAAAAGTATTTGTAAAAAGCCCATTAGATGCTAGCCACTATGCTAGTGCTAGGTGCTGGGAATACATTTACAAAGAGAAATAGTTCTTGCCCTCAAGGAACTTATACAGGATGTAAAAAAAAAAATGTGTAGTATTAAGCAAAGGTATACCACAAGGAGAAAACAATATGTTTGCAGATAAAAAATAAATACAGTAATTTCTGTGGGATACTAACCGCTTTTTTGGGGTGGGCACACTTTCACCATTGAAGATCATAAGGCAGAAAGTGGGAGTGGGGGGGGCGGGTAATGTGGCAAGCAAATTGACTTCACTGAAGTAAAGATAACCTGAGATATAAGGGGAAAAAAAACAAGAAATGAGATGGGTATGAAAAGAGACTAGCTGCCAGAAGATATGGATCCATCCAGTTGTGGTTATGCCATGCATCATTTTATCGGACAACTCTCACCTCTTGGCAAAGAGGTGATAGATAAAATTAGAGGTGCAGAATGGCACATGCAATTTCAGACAGGCCAATGTATTCATTTGTTTTGCTTGACTATATATAGCGGTTACAAGAGAGAGATTATATTTGGTTGGGAGAGTGGCATGGTGAATTAGTAGGTAGTGAGAGAAATACCAAAAAAATACACCATTTAAACATTAAAAACACCCTGAAGCAAAGTACAGTGAGAGATAAAAAAGAAACCAAATAGAGCAATTTTGTTACTGCCTTGCTAAAATTAAAATTAAAAAAACCAGGTGTCACCAAAGTTCATGGTTTCTTACACAATCTTCTTTTTTGTTTTTCTAATCAAAATATTTATGTTGTTGCTAATTTAGTTCATAATGAAAAGGAAAACTTAACAAAAATAATCATCTTTTGTGACCTTGGGCAATTTAATTTCCCAGAACCTGTTACCTCATCTCTTAAATCGTGGTTTTGAGATAAGATGGTTCTCTAAAATTCAAAGATTTACGTGATTCAAGGCAAAGAAAGATCAGTTGTATACATGCTTGAGGCAAAAAGGAACCATTATAAGTTCTCAAGTTATGGAGACAGCATTTAGATGGCTTTTCTAAGATCTAAATTTAGTATGGATAGGAATAGAGAAAGTCTGTCTGGAAGATCTCTGTGAGCTCCAGTCCCAAATCACCAATTCCTGCTAGTCCATTTCACATGGATGTCACATACACATCTCAAATTACAGATCTTTAAGGGCATGGACTGTTTCCCATTTGTTTCTGGAATCCCAAGCAGTTAGGTTTGGCACCTAGCTAATGCTCAGTAAATGCTTGTTGACTGGTTCTCCCTCAACCTACTCCCTCAGGAAAGAATCCCCCTTCCCTCCATACTTCCCTAATTCTGTTGAGGGCATAACCCTCCTCTTTCCAGTTATCCAGGTTTGCCACCTCACAGTCATTCTCAACCCTCTCTTTCAGTTCTTATATCCAATCAATTATCAAGCAAATTAGTGTTACTTTAGGTTTATATAGATTATATGGAAAGGAGAAGGGAATGCGTCATATTACTTGCAATACAGCATTTAGAAATGCTTTTAAATGAGTTAATATTGTGATTAAGTCACATACCTGTTAGGAAAGGAACAAGAGTCCTTGGGTAAAGATATATACAAATTTATTGAGGAATGTTCTCTATAGCCATCTAAGGCTTCTGGATGGCTAGAGATAGAGATAACACATCTTTCTCAAGGGGGTCTTATCTAACTATCTAAAGCACCATCTAAGGTCATGTCTTAGGGAATGTGGCAATGAAGAGCATTCCCTAATTTTCCCTTTTATACACAATGGTCCTCAAACGTGAGATGTGTTTAAAACATTTCCTTAGTTTTCCTTTCCAGGGATCCTAGGAGAGTGACTGGTGGAAGAGCAAGATATTATCCATTAGCTTTGCTCTCTGATCTACTTTTTGGGATCTTTGGGCATTATTAGTAGTTGTAGGGATAATGAAGGGAGAGAACAAATGAGGTGGAGTCTGATTCATCCCATGGTCAACTTTGAAAATTTAGTGATTCTGTTCTGATAGAGATTAAGGCCTTGCCTTCATGATCTTTTGAATTCCAAGAAGCATCTCTAATCTGCCCCTATCTACAGATAGGGACAATACCTGGGGGCACATTCCTTTTCATAGATGGCTTATAGTGGGTCTCACAGACACGGCTAAATTTGTTCATGAGCTGTATTTCTGATTTAATCCCACTCTCCTGAGCCAGTATCCACTTTTAAGCATACTACACATGCATTTAACAGGTTAGTATTTTCTCAGAACTTTCTGTACATGATGGTGTCATATCTATGAGATGACCCAGCAGGCAATACCAAGAGCTAGAACAGAACTTCCTACACCAAATCTTATTGATTTGATGTCCACAAAACCTAGTCACATAGCCACCACTCTACTTCAGACCCTCATCCCTTCTCTTTTTCCTTCTTTTGTTCTCAGTGAAGGCAAAACGTGTGGCATGCTACAGTAAATTTCAAATTAGGACTTGATCAAATATAAAAAATCACATCATGTCACAGGATTTAAAATATTTATAATTATGGGTAAGGGGAGAACTCTGGACCAAATAAAGGATGGAGATGATCATTAAAAAAAGGACAATTTTTATTACATAAAATGGAAAAGTTTTTGCACAAATAAAGTCAATGATATTAGAAGGGAAGTTCTGATATCTAAGATATATATGGAATTAAAACAAATTATGTAACATATATAATATATAATTATGTAATACCCAGATAGTTGTCAAAAGAGATGCTCCCAAATACTAATAATGCAAATTAAAACAACCCTGAGGTTCTACTTCATATCCTTCAGACTGGCAGAGATAACAAATGAGGAAATTGTTAGTGGTTGTGAGGATTTGTAGGTAGACAAGAAGCACTGTTGATGGAACTGTGAATTGGCATAGTTATTGTGGAAAACAATGTGAAACTAGAATCCAAATATCACTAAACTATATATAACTTTTGATCCAGCAATACTGCTACTAGGCATATAGCCCAAAGAGGACAAAGGATCCATTATGCACAAAAATATTTATATCATCACTTTTTGTTATAGAAAAAGACTGGTAAATGAGATGACCAAAAGAGACTGTATAGAAAGAACACTGAATAGCAGACAGAACTTTGGGGGTCATATAGTTAGTGGGATAGTAGGATATAGTTAGTGTTTTGGTTTTTTTTTTGAGGATTGGGGAAATATGAGAATGTTTCTAGGCATTAAGGAAAGAACTTGTAGATAGGGACAGTTTAGAGATAGTGAGGCGGGGGCGAGAGGAGGAAATCTATGGAAGAAGATAGGAGGAGATGGGATCAAGGGAACATATAGAGGGGATGATCTTGTGAATAAGGGCCACTTTCATCAGAGATTGGAGTGAGGGAGTAGGTAGTAGAGGTCAGAGGAATATGAGATGAGAATAAGAGAAAAAATTACTCATGGATAATAATTTCATTTTTTTTCTTTAAATAAAGTAGGGGAGAAATTTCTTAGTAAAAATAGTGAGGGGAAAGGGTTCTATGGGAGGGTTGAGGACACAAGAAGGTAAATAATATCTACTAGGTAATAAATTGAGTGATAAATTTAGATAGGATGAACCCCAGAGGAGGAGAGGTTGGTGAATAATAGTAAAAAAGGGAGATCCTGCAAGTTGTAACGGGAAGCAAGGAGTATTCTGATTTTATGCATTCATTCACCATGACCATTGACTGGGAGATATGGAAAATTGTATGAGAGAAGTTACTGACAGTAGTAGAAAGGGTGATGAAGCATTGTGTCATCTGTGGAGGATCCAGGTCTCAAGGAACGTCATAAAATGGAACGATCCCTAGAGGAAGACATTTAAAGATGGATTTGTTAATTATGGAACAGGCATTTTAGAGAGCAGAGTGGGAGGTTCAGGTACATCTGTAGTGGCACAACAGTAGGATGGGATTGAGGTGGATGAGAATGAAGAAGTAGGTGCTAGTAGTGAGAGGGATTTGTTCTTCCCTGGCAAGGGGTTCAGTATCACTAGAATCCAGAGAGTAAAAGGTGGTGGGATTTTGTTAACTACTGAAGAAATCATGAGTCCAGGCAGAGTATAAGTGGATCAGGAGAAATCTGGTGAGGAAGACAAGTGATTTAATAGGGTTAGGAACTTTCAGCTTCGAGGTCACATGTGGCTCTCTAGGCCCTTTGACTGAATCCAAACTTTACAGAACAAATCCCCTTAATAAAAGAAATTGTTCTACAAAATTTAAACTCAGTCAAAAGGTGGCACCTGAGGACCTAGAAGGCCATATGTGGCCTCAGTGACTGAAGGTTCCTCACCCATGGATTAAGACATTTAAAGATTATCCCTTGAGGTTCTGATTTCAAGGTAGGTGGTATTGATGTGTCTCAAGAGACCTCAAGAAGCCTGCCTCATGACATGGCAGGAGGAGGTGTGTGGCAAGGAGGTTGGGAGCCTGTTCAGGAGGCCCAACAGGAGGCCTGTCCAGGCCTGGCAGTATTGTGGTTTGGCGGGGTGGGGGCTTCCATAAACTCAGCTAGAAAGCAAGAAATGATTTGTCCCATCCCTACCTCAGGGGCAGGAGGGAGCAGGCTCTGGTGGGAGGAGAGGGGAAGTTATCTGGAAGGAGGAAGGATGATAAGTATCCCAGCCCTTCCCTGGGGAGTCCTATGTGATTGGTATATATTAATTACTCTACATTTTGGATATAGTTCCATTTTGTGATTTTCTTCTTTAAGTTTATTTGCTTTTGTTCTATCACTGATTTATTTGCTAGCCATGCCTACTTTTATTTGTGTATATGCTAAAGTTTACATCTTGTTATTCTATAGCTCTACTAATGGTGTTATTGCTTTACTGTTATGCATATTTTGCTCCTGTCTTTAATGGATGATGTGTACAGCATAGATGCTTACCCCTTTGTATATTTGGTGGAGTGTGTATGTGCTTAGAGGTGTGTTATATGTATTGTGTATGCATTCTGGAGCAAGGAATGGGGACAGTGTTTTGGGACAGAGTCCACAACACCTCCATAGTGTGGTTAGAACCAGATAAATTGTAATTGGGAAATATTTAAGAAAACTGATAAAAAATAAAATAAAAGACAGGTTAATACTCCATTTTAAAACTATCAATAAGAGGCCCTCAGGGCTACTTGTTCATAGGCCTTTTCTATTTGAGTTTGACACCAGTGTGGAGAACGGAGTGAAGAGCCCGCTGGGCCTGCTAACCTATATTGATGCTGATTTAAACTGTGGTGGGAACAAGGAAGGAACCGTCTTTAATAAAATGGTTGGCAATTGCACTGTCTCCTGCCCTCCTCAGGACACTGTTGCCAACCCGGGAGACTGGGCGACAAGGGATCCTGGACCAGGACAGAGATCTCAGGTGGGGAGATGCGGCTCTTCGGCTCTGTATGGGTGTCATGTCAACAGTCACTTATTAAGCACCTACCATACAAGGCACCTCTGCGGGGATACAAAGAAAGGCAAATGTGTAAACAAGATATATAAAGAATCGATTGGAGATGATCTCAGAGGGAAGGTAAGATTAAGGGGGATCGAGAAAGTCTTCTTGCAGAAGGTGAGAGTTTTAGCTAAGACTTAAAAGCCTGGGAAGCCAGGAGACTGAGACGAGGATGGGTGAAAGAAGTGTAGGAGTGGGGGACAGGAAAATGCCCGGAGGTGGGAGATGGAGGGTATTCCTCGAAGAACTGGTAGGTGACCGCCAGTCCCTGGATCCCCGAGTCTTGGAGAGAATAAAGTGTAAAGTGGAAGGGAAACTGGAAAAGCCAATCGCGGAAGCCGGGGTTGGATCCTGGAGGTGATTTAATGGGCTTGACCATTGTGGGCGGGTAGGGGGTGGGGGCGCGCTCTCAGGTCGCGGGGTGGGGGCTGGCTCGCAGCGGCCACTCAGCGGGCGGGCGCCCGGGGGTTCCGAGCTTAACGCTTCGCCTGGGTCCGGGCGCTCCCCGTGGCCTGGATGCCCTGCGTCCGGACCCTCCTCTGTCTCCTGGGCGCCCTGGGCGCCTGTAGCGCCGTCGCCTTCCTCGGCTACTGCGTTTACTTCGACAAGAAGCGGAGGGGCGATCCTGAGTTCAAGCGTCGTTTGCGGGACAGTGAGTGCGTCCCTCGCGCTGGCGCCGGGATGAGAGGGGTGGCTTGGCTGGAGGGTGGTCCCGGCTCAGGGCCCTCGAGACCCCGGTTTTTTGTTTTGTTTTGCTTTTTTTGATTTCCAGGTTTCCCCTCCCACGTCAAGGCCGGGTCTCCACTCTGTTCAATGTCCTTGTCCTCCCGAGAGGGGGTCAGACAGAGGGAAGTTACCTGGCCGCTCCCATCGGCTTCCTTGGCCGTGGTGATCCAGCCAGGAAGGTGCTGGCCCAGCATCCTCGTGCAGTGCCAGGCAGGCCCGGTGTGCAGATGCCACCCTGAATTCCTGCAGGAGTCCCCAGGAAGGGGCTGGGGCTGCGCCAGCCGACGAACTGATAAGGTCAATTATTGAATTCACAGAAAGAAGAGCAGAGGAGCTAAAGGCTAAGGAACGGCGTGTGAAGGTGAAGTGCTTTAGATACACTGGTGTAACTTCATAGCGAGTACGATTTCCA
Organism: Bettongia penicillata ogilbyi; assembly: GCA_023548195.1. Lineage (NCBI taxonomy): Eukaryota > Metazoa > Chordata > Mammalia > Diprotodontia > Potoroidae > Bettongia > Bettongia penicillata. The sequence continues at coordinate 6,843,894 of JAJHZJ010000466.1, forward strand.
CTTAAAATAAACATGCTGGTTCGAACCATTGCTTGTCAGGGGGTTATTTTTAGAGAGCAAGTACACTTTTGCTACCGGGGAAATTGGAGTAAGGGAGAAATTAATAGAGTAAGCACTGGAAAAAACGGGTGTTTCTTTTAATTTGACCGATAGACGACGCCACTTAAATGCCAGGAGCTCTTAACCTTTTCTTGTGTGTGTGTCCTAGATGCCCGGGACAGACTGGGGAAGCCTATGGACTCCCTTCTCAGAATAATATTTGTAAATGTATAGAATGTATGGGATTTCAAAGGAAACGTGTTATAATGAAAATTTTCAAAATGTTTGGGGAAAAAAGGCCACTGACTCCAGGCTGTGAACCCTTAACCCTCCGTTTAGGAGGGGGATGCCCCAGGAAAAATGAAAAAAACCAAACAAACCACGATCATCTGATGGAACGTGCTAATGTGAGTGAAACTAACAAAATGGTGAAAGAATTCAAGAGAGAAAAGCTTAGAGAAGCTGCACTTCAGCAAGATCCTGCAGGATTTGGGCGAGTATAGGTGAAGGGGGAAGAGCATTTCAGGTGTAGGGTGTGGCATGAGCAGAGAGGCAGGGGTCGGGGAAAGTGCGAGGCATGTTTTGGGAATGACAAGTGGAACAGTTTGGCTAGCGTGCTGGCTTAGATCAGGGAGCAATAAAGCTGGAACAAGAGGGAGAGTCCAGATGGTGGAGGTCCTTATTTGTAGGGCTGTAGAGTTTGAATGGGATTTGGAAGGCATGCAGGAAGTGCTGAGAGAAATGGAGAAGTCAGGAGAACTTAATAGTTTGTAGTTAAGATGGCTTTGGTTTTAGACATTAAGTATGAAGTTATGACCCTACAAATACCTATTATTTGTTAAAATAGAGGATCATAGAGTTAAAGGAAGGGACCTTAGGTCATCATTTTACAGATGAAGAAAATGAGCCCGCAGAAATAAAGTGACTTGCCCAAAGTTACATAGGTAACCAGCTTCTCTGACTCTAAATTTAACCTTTTTCCTCATTTCATCATCATTGACATATATGAGGTGCTTTGAAGTTTGTGAAGTCCTTTACATATATAACTTCATCAGAGTACAGAAGAGAAGAGGGCCAAAGACATATGCCTGGTCAAGGCACGTATCTTAGAGGCAGGAGATAGAGAGGAGAGGTAGGACCAAAACCAGGACAGTGTACTGCACTATCATGAAATCTAAAGGTTGAGAATATTCAGTTAGAAAAAGGAATCAGAAACATGGAATGCTAGAGAAGTCAAGAAGGATGACATCTGAGAAAAGGCCATGAATTTAGTAATAAGGTTATTCACGAATACATGATCAATAGAATCTAGATAGCAGGAGATTAAGCAGGACTGACTACTTTGAGGAAGCTAATTGCAAACTGATGACAAAAGAGCTGCAAAAAGCTTGTCTTTCATCCCTCTCCTTCAGTACAAGCCACACACATTTGGAATAAATAATAGAAGGGGTTTTAAGGCTCATCTCATAAAATGCATGGAGTATGTTATGGGACTGGGGATGATTCAAGAGGTAATTATTCTGACCATCATACCTTAAATTCTTTTTACTCTTTGAGAGTTAAGGCAATCCAGTTAAATACAAGGAGGGGTGAAAGTGCTGGAATTACTATCAGGAGGTTAAAGAAAAGGAAGTGATAGGAGAAGTGGGAAGAACCTAAATATATCTCAACTACTTCAAAATTGGTTTTAAGGCTAGCCATAGTAAAAGATGACTTTGCATGGCATCCTTAGGCATGCCCTTAAGTAAAATTGAGATGTAAGGAAACCGTCCCTTCCCATTCCCTGTCATTCACCCTTTCCTCTCATCTGGCTTATCAGGCACTTTGTCCAAACCACAGGTAACCTATTTATTGTCCTATACTTTGAGTAGGCTGTTAAGATCACAGAATTCCAAGGGATCTTAGGGATTATACTGGTCCTCACATTTTACATGAGAGGATAATGAGGTCCACATGAAGCCTATGAGATTACACAGGTTAGCTGGAGAGTAGGATTCACCTAACTTCACTGATTTGAAGTCTAGTGCTGTTTTCACTACAAAAGTCTGACTCTTGGCTACATTTTTAAATGCGTTTCCTGGGGAAAACTTCAGCAAAGGACCATGGGATCATAGCTCTAGAGCTGAGAGGCCTTCACAGGCCATTTAGTCTGTCCCATTCAGAAGTGAAGCTGTAATACTGGAATGGCAGGTAATGCGGCAGATGTATTTTGGACACTGGATTTCCTATCGTACCTACTTACTCATCAGACTAAACCTAGGCATGGTGACCTATCCGTAGACTGAGGCCCACACATGCTGCCTTGATGTCTTCCTCCTACAGCCATGTTCATTACTCTCCTACGGCCAATGTCTCTGACCTGTCAATCCCCACTTCAGGCTGGTGTACCTGTCTCAAGTAGAGCTACCACCATCCATTCCCTCTCCTCCTTATAAGAATGTTTGTGTTATCTGCCCTTTCATTGCTTTAGTGCTATTCACTTTAATGCAGTCTCAGCTGTAGTCAAACCTAGTAAATTGGGCAAAAGATAGTGAAACTAAAACTATCCTGTTTTTAATAAACTTTAATGTATCATACATTTTTAAATTAGTTGCAACTGAGTATTTGTTTGAAGGTGATTTTAACATTACCATAAAATTATATTGTGATCTTTTAGGTTTAGAAATTGATACAAAATTATTTTTCAAAAGAAATTAAATATTTATCAGTCATTACATGGATTTGACTTGTTACCTTAAAATAGCTTGTTACATATTTTGTAACATATTTTGTAACTTTTAGGTTCCAGAGTCTTTGAAGAATGAAAAGTTGAAAGAGTTCTTTCTCCAAGAGGTGCAGATGGGAGAACTTTGGTTATCCAGAGGTAAGATTATAATCATTTTTCTGTAAGCAACTACTTTTGAAAGTAGGCATTCAATATTTTTTAATCAGTTGAAGGAATAACATTTTACGGTAGGGTGAATTTACTACATAATTTCTGACTTGAGACTTTACTAAAATTAAACTAATATTATCATTGTGTTCAACAAAATTCTGTTACAGCAAGTGCCAAAAGTTTATATGGCCAACTTGGAGTTGGTAGAAAACAAGATTAGTTATAGTAATATTTCATTTATCTAGATTGTTGAGGAATGAGGGTTGGCACAAGGATCTAAAGAGAAAACTTATGCAAAAAGCTATGGAAACCCTTAAAGCATATAAATATGATCATGTGTTGTTTTTAAAAAGCATCCAAAACACAGAAACAGTTATTGTATTGTGCTATAATAGTGATTTCCCCCAAGGTTGTCTTTAGACTAAGAGGACCTAGACTGCTTTTCAAAAATTTTTTGTCTCTTCCTCTTCCTCGTGGATGTCTCATTTTTAAGTTTCCTCATCCCCTTCTATTTTGCTGCTTTTAGTTTGTTATGTTCTAGGAACCATAACCATCTGTCAGAAACATGCCTACAGTAAGATTGAAAAGTATTTGAATTAGGGCCTGAAGGTGCTCTCCTACAAATGCGTGCCCAAGCCTGGTTGCAGGGTCTTCCTGACTGCTCCGAGGACTCTGCTTCTATCCTGTATTTTTCAGATTTGTTCTAGACAAATGAAGGTTCCATATAAGTGATTTCTAGATAAAAATGAAGCATTACTTACCATATGTTAGCAACTACAAATATAATTGACTTAAAAAATGCATTGGAGATTTCTCTGTAATTCTGTGGAAGGGTCTGTGATCTCTACATCTCTTTTCATAAGATTTTAGTCTTCAACAATTCACTGAATCAAAGGTTAAAGTCCAGGAACTGGGAAACTAATTATATCTATAATTTTGATTTTGATTAAACAACTAAAAACATAAAGATTTGTGGCTCTTAAGATAGTACAAGCCCTTAAAAATGATTCCAAGTTAATATTTATGCTGATAATTATTAAAGTTAATTATTGTGGTTTGTTGTTGTCATTTTCAGTCCTGTCCAACTCCTTGTGACCTCATTTGGGGTTTTCTTAACAAAGATACCACTCTCCAGCTCATTTTACAGATGAGGAAACTGAGGCAAACAAGGTTAAATGACTTGCTCAGGGTCACATAGCTAGTGTCTAGTCAGATTTGAACTCAGGAAGATGAGTCTTCCTGACGCCAGACCTAGCACTCTATCAATTGTGTCATCTAGCTGCTCTGTTGATCAGGTAAGAACATAGATTTAGAGCTGAAAGGGACCTAAGGCCAACTAGTACCACCTTCCTCATTTTATAGATGAGGAAACTGTGGCCTAGAGAGATTACATTAATTGCCTCATTCCCTAAGCTAATAAGCAGTACAGCTGGGATCTGAACTCATATCCTCTGTCCCTAAATCTAGCAGTATTTTGATTTTACCAAGTTAATGGATTTTATGTTGAGTAACTTTAAGAATGGAGTGACTGAATACCTGTTAGAAAAATAAGACTGACCATGAACTGACATAATTTGGTATACAGGATATATGAGTAATGTAATCTTTCAAATAATGATTTTCCCATCTATTCTAAAATACATTGGTTTGAGAATCTTAATTATGGTGGGGAGAAAATGCTCAATTGAGAATCTAAGGAAAAATACATAAAAATTGTAGTCAATGTGGTAACTGAGGAAAAAGTGGTGGACTTGGAATTAAACAAAGACCCAGGGCTGAACCTTGCCTGTCATCACTCTGGCTGTGTGATCATGATGAATCCCTTAGGTTCTCAAAGTTTCCTTATTGGTGAAATGGTGCTAACAATGCCTGTAATGCCCAAACCTCAGTGCTATTCTGAGATAAAAGTAAGCTTTCACAGTTTCGCATTTTACTCTTATTTGATTTATAGTTTAATAACCGTTAACACTGAAAATAATTTAAAATAATATTGTTCAAACTAAGAGGTAGTTGGATCATAGAGTCATAGAAAAAAATCTTTGTAATTTTTGGGGTAGTTATCTCAACTCCATATTTCTTGATTTTTAAGGTTTTAAAAACATCAGGCTGAGATTTCCTTCCCCAGGGCCTTTTTGACAATTAGGGTCATTTAGCAAAGTGATTTGTAAACTGTAAAGTGATACTTAGATGGGGGTTGTCATAATTTACTCAAGAAGTAGATAAGGTTTGGAAGGAGGTGAGCGACCTAACTAGGCTACTGCTACTTTGAGATTTCTTCCAGTTTTGTGGAACTTTTGTAATATGCTTCCTCTTTACTTATTTAATATTAATTTCCATTCTCTGTTACCTATAATTAAAACTCTATAGAAAAAACTCAAAAAGGCAAGTAAAACAAAATCTGTAAGATTATGAAAAATGCCTAGGTTGTAGTCCTTTTAACTTTGACTGACTGAATGGGACCACCAGTTTGACCCACTGAAATGAACTGGAACAAAATAAATGGTTTGACTGAATTCTTTTTGTTAATTGGATTGACCAAATTGAACAGTAGTTTTTGCTTTTAGTGGCAATGTTTATCTTTTGTCTCCTTTTGAAACACCACATTCAAGTTTTTGGGCATAATAAATCATACATTAGGACACAATTTTATTCAAGTCCTGATTTTTAAGAGAAAATAATTACAATTTCACCTAAAAAAGACCTAAAAAGCATTTTAATAGAACTACCAAAAATTTCTGAGTTTGGAAATCATAAACCAAGGCAGGCCCTAAAAATCTGAACTTACTGATTTAAAAAGAAAACATGTTCTATTCAATTTTTTTGTTTCAAAGGAACACAAATCTCGGTATTTTTCATGTATTCATTCTATATCTTTCATACTATTTCTTTCTTTACAGTGTATTTTTTTTCTTTTTGCAAAATTAAACCAAGAACAAACACGTTATTCTTGCATACAAGTCCAAGGAAATGTCTTATATTTTGAGACTTTGTATGGAGTCTGTATGTTTGTATGGAGTAGGGGTCAGTAAAACCTACATACTGATTAGCTATGCCTTACAATGTTTGCTAAGAAGGGATATAATGGTAGAGTGTGAAAATGGCTGAGCCAGGAATTTAGATAACCTGGGCCTGTTACCTTTGTACCTTTAAGTCACCTTCTAGCTCCTTAGTTCTGCGGTTACTCTATACTATTTGAATACTTATTTTTCAATTCTAATTATATTTAGTTACAAATGATAATCAATCAATCAGTCAATCAATGAATAACATTTATTAAATGCCGGTAGTTCATCAGGCACTGTGCTAGGTGCAGAGAATACAAGGAAAAATATGCCAACAGTTCTTGCTCTCGAGGAGCTTCCATTCAATCAGAGGAGATGACACACACATAAAAGTACATACAAAATAAATACAGGGTACTATTTTTGGAGGCACAGCTGGGGTGAATAGGACCTTAAGTTCTCACATAAATGGTGGTGGCTGAGCTGAGTTTTGAAGCAAGCTAGAGATACTTAGAGGCAGAGTTGGGGAGAAGTGCACAGGGAAAGGATGTGCAACATCCAACAGGAGTATCACTGGAATGCACAGAAAGCCAGCATGGCTGAACTGAAGAGTGTGTGAAGGGCAGAAATGTATGAGGCTGGAAAGGCAGATTGAAGCCAAGTAGCAACGGATTCTAAATACCAAACAGATGAGGCACTGGGGAACTGGAATTCACTGAGTAAGAGATTAACATGGTTAGACTTGTGATTGGTAGCTGTATGGAAGATGAATTGGAGAAGGGAGATTTCTTGAAGTCTCCTACAATAGTCTAGGTAACAGGTGATGTGGCCCTGAACCAGACTGGGGACCATGTGAGCAGAAAGACTGGGATGGATGTGACAGATATGGAGGCAGAACTGAGTGTTACTGGCAGCAGGGTAAGGGAGAGAAAGAGAGGCAAGGGTGACTGTGAGGTAGTGACCCTGAATGAACTGGAAGGATGGTAATAATGCTTGCCACACAAACAGGCAAATTTGGAAATGTAGAGGATGGGGGTGGGGGTGATAAATTATGTTTTGGACATACTGGTTATATGGAGTTCAAGAGATAACTGGACTGGATGTATAGATTTGGGAGTCATCTGCATGGAGATGATCATTTAGACCCATGGGAGCTGATGATGAGATCACCAAGAATGGCCAGGACTGATAGGAGGGTAAGGTATAGACAATGATTCAATAAATGAGACCAATCAGACAGGACAGACCCAGAGGAGGTATTCAACACTGTCAGAGGCTGCCAAGAGGTAGAGGAGGAGGACTGAGAAAAGCTTATGAGATTTTGCAATCAAGAAATCATTGGTAACTTTGGACAGAGCAGTTGTCAGCTACAATGTAGCTCTTTGATAATAGGGATTCTTTTATTCTCATCTTTGTATCTCCAAAGTCCAGTGCAGTGTCTGTCACATAGCAAGTACTTAATAAATACTCGATAACTCAATTTAGTGGTGGCAGAAGTCAGATTGCAAGGGATTGAGAAGTCAATGAGAGAAGAAATAAAGCATTAAGTATAGACATTTTTTTCCCTAGTATTTTGGTTATGAAGAGAGGAGATTGTTTGAAGGGGACTATAGGGTCAAATGATGGTTTTTTAAGGATGGAAGAGACAGACCCATTTGTGGGCAGCAGGGAAGGAGCCAGTGGATAGGGAGAGATTAAGTCAATGAAACAAATATTAAGAGTTTATATGCTAGGAACTGGGCATACACAGACGAAAACAAAATAATTCTTGCCCTAGCAAACTTATATTCTTTCAGGGGAGACATGTACACATATAAAATACAGATAATATTGGAGTAGGGGGCACTGGCAGGGGTATGTATGTGTATGTTTATATCAAAAGAAGCTTCATGTAAAAGAGTGTGCTTGAGTTGAGTTTTGAATGAAAGCATTCTAAAATGGAACTTTTTTTAAAGAAGGAATGCATTCCAGGCACGAGGTAGGTAGGCAGTGCCAAGTCATGGAGATGAAAGGAGTAGCAGCAAGGAGGCCAGTGGGATGATTCCAGAGGACAGGAATGAGAATAATATAGAATAAACTTAAGAGAGGTAAGGGAGGGCAAGGTAGTGAAGATCTTTAAATGCCGAACAAAAGAGTTTAAAGGCAATAATAAGGAACCAATAGTTTACTGAGTAGAAGACTGACAAACCAGATGTCTGCTTTAGGAAAATCACTTTAGTAGCTGTGTGGAAGATAGAATGAGGAAAGACTTGAGGCAGAAAGACTACTTTTGAAGGCTACTCAAGAGACAATGGGAGCTTGAATTAGGCGGATGGCTATGTGATTGTAGAGAGGAGTCATATCCAAGAGTTACTGTGGAGGTAGAAATGACAAAATTTAGTGGGGTGAGGGAGAAGGAAAGGCATTAAGGGGACAAGAGATGTTGGCCTTTCTGAGGACTATCTCTTCATCAGAGAATGACTGGAGTAAAAGAACAGAATGCAGGATGCTGAGACTCTGAGATGCAGAGTAAGGGACAAGAGGGAACTAAAGACTGATAGCCTCTAGATTTCCAGGAGGTAGAGGAGACTTGAGATGTAAAACTTTGCAGCACCCACTATGGAATGCAGGATAGAGAATCAGTTAAGGAGTTAAGAGGATAGCTATGCTATACTGAAGGCCCTATTGAAATTCAACATTTCCAGGGGACCCACTCAGCACAGTGTGTGAGTAGTAGCAGAGGGTCAATACTGGGGAGACAGGAAAATGAATTTCAGCAGGAGTTAAGTGTGAAGACCTCAGAGGATATCAAGAGACCCACTGAGGGCCAAAAATAGTTTCAGGAGTGATGGAATGTGGAGAGTTTCAACCAGAGAGAGGAGGTTATGATTAAATAATGGAATTTAAGAATTCTTTATAGTGGAATACTAGGGTGAGATCAAGCATGATTACAGTGTACTGAAGGAGTAGGTAGGTGACAGAAGTTGACTGAAGAGGTGGGAGGATAGGATGTTTTAGGGATCGTCAGCATGAATGTTAATCTCATACTTTAATGACCCATTTTTCAGTTCTAGCTATATTTAACTACAAATGATCATCTTAAAAATCCTGTGCTAAAATGGGGGATTGTGGTTTAGAGTCAGGGGACCTGGGTGAAGACACTGGCTCTGATACATATACTTATTACTTGTGAACAAAATACTAAAGAGACACTTGCAACTGTGCAAAGTTGGTTTCCTCATCTGCAAAATAAGAAGACTGGGTTGTAAAAGGTAATAGCAGAAAATCCATGATATTATGAGTTCTGTGGACTGAGACATACCCCACTTAGAGATAAAATCAAGTTTTTTTCCTTCAATGTTTTGAACTTAATGAACAAATTAACATAGGATGCTAGTTTGATAGTATTTGATAATGGAATCCATTACACATTTCTTATACCCAAGAGGCCAGTTGTGTTTCATCTAAGACATATCAAGCGTATGTTTAGTGCTAAGAGAAACCTTACCTTATCCCATTATCTATGCATATTCCAAAAGTCTTAAATGAAAACTGGCAGAATTGTAAAATAAATTACCAAACCCCTCTATTTTTATTAAATAAATTCAAATACAACACTGCAGAGCTAACAATTTTCAAAGCCAAAGGCTGTTAACACTCCCAAACAACTGTGCCTGCTACAGCCCAAGCTGCACCAGCTTTCTTTTTCCACTTTGAGATTCTGAGTCCAAGTAGGCTTTGTTGTGCAAATTCTCTTCTGACACTTTTCCTATTTGATACTATGTGTGATGGGAGTCTTGTCTAACTCTGCTGCATTTGAAAGTGAAAGTTCCCATCTTTAATGACAGATTTTGTCAAGCAGCATTCTAATTAAAGTGTTTGGAGTGCTGGCATTTTGCAGTAAAAGGATTTGATATTCTAAAAGAAAATGTTTGGAACTTCCATTCAAAACCACCATGCCCTCCTCTGTTTTAGGTGAACACAAAATGGGAGTTGAACATCTCAGCAATGCCATTTTAGTATGTGGGCAGCCACAGAAACTTCTGCAGGTTTTCAAACAAACGCTGCCCCCTATGGTATTTAACATGCTGATGCGCAAACTACCCCTGGTGTGCCAGGTATGTGTAGACTTCATTCTTTTGGTGAAATCAAGGTGGGAAATAGAAATTTTATATTCATGTTTATGTGTATATTCATGTCCAAGAGCTCTGACATGCATCTTTTTAAAAATTACTTTAGCATCCTAGAGTAATATTTTGTTGAGTAGTATAAGTATAACTTTTAAGATATCCTTTGTCAAATTTTAGATTTTTTTTTTTCACTCCAGGATTTTATTAACAGCTGTGTCTGCTAAGACTGGATAATGAAGTCACATGGTTCAGCTTCTAAAGGAGGCTTTTAAAAAAGCATATGTAAATTTATCATGGAGATTTCCCTTTCCCCCCTAAGTTACATCATATATTTTTTTCCTTTCATCAGTGACAGAACACTGATGTCAAGTTTAGACCCAAAAGTCTTTCTAACTACAACTTCATATTTTGTAGCAAATGAAATTTATCTCAGTAAGATAACTGTTAGCTATAGTTGTCTTTTATTTGCCACCAGATTAAAAATATTTACAAAAATCTGTTTTGTGAGTCAACTATGACTTTTCATAGATGGTTGTTTCATTTTTGCATTTACTTAGTCAACAGACTGTTTTAGCTTTGGTTTATTACTTAATTTCATTTGGGCATATTTAGAGAGAAAAACTGGATAACCCACAATGTAAGTGGTGATAAATGAATTGTATATTGATGGTGTGACCTAACAGGCAGATTTCACTCTCATATTTTGTGTAAAGACCAGGGGTTTCAGGTAACACTTTTTAGTGCTAGTCACAGATACCATTTTTCCTAGAGGCACAGGAAGTCTAATGCCTAACCTTGCAGAGGATGGTAGGATGGGGGAGGGAGGGAAAGGAGAATGAAGGAGAGAAAAGGAAAAACTGTGCATTGAAATAATCAGAAAATAACTCTTGTTGTGTATTTATCAGCAATTTGAGGCAGAAATGAATGAACAGCAATGCCTTGAGGATGATCCTGAGTGAAAAAAATCTCAGCTATGTATCCAGTTAAGACTCCAGTCTGGATACTGTGGTAATTCTTAGTATAAACAGCTGCTTGTTGATAAAAATATGAACTTAAATGTTGCCACTTTACTTTTGGTAATAAAAATAATTTTTATGTTATACATGATTGAACACATACTTTACTTTAAAATTAACAGTCACAATTGAAGAAACAGTGGTTTATTTTGCTAATCAAGTGGCCAAGCTGTTGAATTTTAAGGCCCCAACAAAGGTCGCATCTTAACAGTTTCATTGCACAATAAGACAAGATCTTGTACTTTGCTTATTCCCGGTAAGAAGCACATTTGTTTCTCCAATGGTTTCCACTTGCCAAATGCTCACAATCATTGACATGGTGCAAATATTGACAAGAGTTTAAGATCAAAAGGACTCCCACTTCCAATGCAACAATTGTTGGCACTGCTTTATGGAAAGGTCCATCCATAAATACTGTTCTATCGTGGTTGGCCAAGGAGTCCTGCTTTGGCAGCCAGAGCTTCATTCTGTTGAATATGATACTCTTGAAATCTCAAGGATATTCTTTGTGTCATTTTTAAATATTTTTGTAGGCAGTGTTCTGAGCAGGTAGACTAGAAAAAAGGGACGAAGGCATTAAGAGAGATGACAGTAAATTTTATTTTAAAATTGATGTATTCCAAAAACACAGTTGGTTGTACTAAGATTTTGCTTTTACATTGTACTGGAAGCAAATTACATTAAATCAGCAAATGGAAAGCAAATGGGGTCCGAGTTCTTTTGTGTTACTTTTACTGGTAGATCTATTTTCCTAATTCCTTACTTAGGATTTTTTAAAAATATAGTAACAGTGGCAGAAATAGTGAAATGTTCTTTTTCATGGAAAAGACTGATTCTAACAACTCAAATACAATTCATTTACAGCTATGACAAGGAGAATCATCTTTGTGGATGATTACTAAAAAAGTCCCCCCAAAACAATGACACTTAACTTTCCTGAAAAATTTAGAAGAAAATACGAATGCTAAGCAACAGCTTGTAATGGAAAGTTTATAACACTTTGTGCCTAAGTGAAATTTTAAATCGGAAAATCAAAAGGGAAAAAATGTGATGAGGTCCATAGTCTAACTATGTGATATATCACACTAAGTTCAAACTGGGTTGTTTCCAAAACCAATATGACTATTCTGGATGATCAGAGGGGCTATTGTCTAGTTTTCTTTGTAGCTGTTTTTGCTGAAAGGGGATGAGTCTTTGTTGGGGATCACTTAGATAAATCCTAAGAACTGGTAGGACAAACATCTTTTTTGACAAGTTTGTCTCAGTAACATGTGAATGCCTTGTTAAATTATTAGCAGTATCAAATTAAATGTAAAAAACTACCCAAAATTTTCTGAGCAATGGCATACAAAAGGCCATGATTCAAAACTTTTATTACAAGTTACAGAAACATCATCAAAAGAATACACTAAGGGGCTTTTCTCTTTTGTTTCTTTATAGAAAATTAGGGCAAATGTTAGTGGAAAAAGTTACATACCTCTTCTGGTTTAACCTCTCTTGTTGTGAAGTCTTTAACACAATCCAGAAAACAGGTTTCTGTGAGTTTGTTGTAAGTTCCAAGAAACTCTTTAAACTGTGAACAAATTCAAAGTCAATTAAATTATTTTTTTTCTGATGCCCTAACATTGAGATTAACCTGATAATATAAGTTATTTTTCAACCAAACATACCTAGAAACTAGAGTGAATGGTGTGTATACGTATAGTAATCAGGCACAGAATCAGATAAAATGGAAAATAAATTTCTTTTAAAGTTCCAACAATTCTGCAAAATGTACAAATAAAAACAAAAGTGAAAAACAAGAATTCTCTATTCAAATAGCCATAACTTTCCCCTAAATGAACAGAAATAGGGGTATAATTTTAATTTTAATCTGTAAATTACACTTCAAATTTTGATATGTTTTGATTCTATTTTTTTCTGATTGTTTGCTAAAAGGAAAAAAATCATTTCCCTATCATTCTTGTTACTTTATTATCCTCTTTTAGAAATGAAATTTGGAACAGCTGGTTTAGGAAACTTTTGGTTAAGTTTGCATCTTGTTCTGGTTTTAATTTTTCAAAACCAATTTTCTTTAAGCGAATCTTACCTGTTTAATCTGATCGGTTTCTGATATTTGTGCAGCCATATTCTTTTGATTTGTAGATCAATCACCTGTGTTAAAAATACAAAAAAAACCCCTAAAAATAAATGAATGCATTTATGAAATGGAATTGAAAACAACTATAAATGAAAAATAATGGTTCATATATTTGAAAAAAATCTAATTGTGCCTGTATGTTCTCATTTTTTTAGATATGACATTAAAGCTAGTAGTTGTGCTGTATAACTTTTCTAATTTACTAGATGAAGTTGTTCATTCCAGTCACTTTCCTGCATTAATTTATGGAATCACTCTCATAGCAAAATATTAAAAGTATTGTTTATGGAAGCTTTGAGATCTTTGGTAACTTTTAAAGTTATCTCTGGAATTAATGGGATAAATGTGACTATCCCATTGGTAGTCACTGGAACTATGTAGGTTTGTCTCTTCCAAGAACTGCTTAAACCCTAGTTTAATGATGCTCAAAGGTATCATTAAAACAAAAACAAAAAACTATTACAATCCAATATTTACAGTTCTGTTGAGAACTCTCAACTTGAAAATCCAAGGGTTCCCCAGAAAGCTTATCTTCCAATAAAAGATAACTGCAGAAACTAATCTATGCAATTTCTATTCAGACAAAAGCATATTCAATTAAACGCTATAATTAGTAGAGAAACAAAAGGAGAAAATAGCAGCGTTAAAATACCTCTTTAGATTATTAGGATCTTTCTCTTAACTGTAAAGTTATGCTTGGTCTGAGTTGGTAACATTTCACAGGATCATAAAGCTAGACAGAACTGAGAGGGATCTCATGAGGTCATCTAGTCCAGATATTTCATTTTACAAATGCGGGAACTGAGGCCCAGAGAAGTAAAGTGGCCATAAAGGCACACAGTATTAGAGGCAGGATTTGAACCTCATTCCTCTGACTGGAGAACCAGTGTTCTTTCTGCTGTACGATGTAGCGCCCTACAAATCATTATACTGTATTTACAAATAATGGGGATTCTGAAAACCTTATGATTCATGGGAAAATTCAATTAAATGATAATCTCATAATATTTGTTTTGTAGAGGCAGCTTGGTGGCTCAGTGTATAAAGTATTGGGCTACGAGTCAGGAAGACCTGAGTTCATATCTGGCCTTAGATATTTACTAGCTGTGTTACCCATGGCCCTCAACCTCCGTTTCCTTATCTGTAAAATGAACTGGAGAAGGAAATGGCAAACTACTCTAGTATCTTTGTCAAGAAAACCCCAAGGGCAGTATCACGGGAACTCAGAGGTGGACACAACGTTAGCTTAATATAAAACATTTTTAATATTTTTTATCTGGATCCTGTGGAGTAGGAGGTGACTGATGTTAAACTTTACACTTTCCACCATATATTCTCCTTCTCTTCCTATCCTGGTTTAACCAAATTTCTTTTCCTCTACCCTTTACTCATCTCCTCTTCTTGTGCTTTGTGGATTCCTTAAAAAAGGCCAAAAATCACTGTGCTTTACAGAATCCAAGAGTTTTACAGTTTGAAGGCACTTTAGAGGTTATTGCCTGTTTTGTAGAAGTTTGGGACAATTGTTTTTTAATCTCTGACAGCATAATGCCTGGCATGTTCAAAGGCACTTAATAATAAGTGCTTATTGAACTGTGTCCAAATCCTACACGAAAAAGAACTATCACCATAACAGCAGGGGGCATACAGCCTATACTGAAGGACCAGTTTTTAACCAATCTTACCTCAAGACCTTCTGTATTCGGCCCTTCTCTCTACTCTAACACTATCACCCAACAATTTCAGGCTGTCATTACCTCACAATTGTTGTCCTTGTTTCGTGTATCTCCCCTCTTCAATCCCTCTTCCACAATGCTGCCAAATTGCTTTCCTCTACCGCAGACTTTTTATTGTGATAATTTACTTTTTGGGGGGTGGGGCAGAGATTGTGTTTTGAACTTAATACACCAAAAGATATCTCCAGTAGAACACAAAAAGAAGATTCTATATATGGTAAATCTCCAATTCATACAATAATTCTACTTGTTACTTTCAAAACTGTCCTGCTTCTTTCTGCACTTAAAATGTCACAACAGCCTTTTGGGAGGCATTATTCTTGCTAACTCCCCTTTTTCCTACCCTCCCCTACCCCAACTAAAAAGAGAAAAAGCCCTATAACAGATAATTTAGTTAAAAAAAAATGAATCCATGAAGTGCCAAAGTCTGAAAACGTATGCCTGTGCATCTTGTGTCCATCACCTGTCAGGAGATGGCGCTTCATCATGTGTCCAGAGATGGAGCTACTGTTCACTGAATTGATCCGAGTTGTCTTTTTTCAATGTTGCTATCCTTATATAAATTATTTCTTTGATTCTATTTCTCCTTCACTCTGAATCAATTTATACTTCTAGAATTCTCTGGAATCATTTCTTTACTTCTTACAGTACGTAATGTTCCTCCATCTGATCTATCTATTACCAAATTTGTCTATTCATTTCCCCAATTGTCAAAAGAAGCGTTGTATGGCTTCCCCTTAGCTTTAAATTTCTCTCTTTCTTCCCTCCTTTACTGTTCCCTTCAGAATCCCTGTTACACCTGATATATCTCTACCCCGCACCGTGTGGTGTACTGAACCCTCCTTCGTCCATTTCAGACAAGAATGCGCTCCACCTGACGCCTACTCACCCTCGGACCCTTTCCTGTACATTGCTACACCAACTATGAGAAATAGGAAGTTCTATGACCCTCTTCCTTCGTTTAACCTCCTTTTGCTTCTTCAAACCCTCAAACAGAACCAATCCTCCTAGAGCATTTATTTCTCTTGTTTAACATTCTTAAACTCTCTAAAGCTGCTCAAGGGTCACATTTCTTTTCTCTTTATTTGAATGTTAGAACTACACACTGCCCCCTCCACTGCTCAAATAAATTTACCTTTCTTGGTTTCTCTGGGCTCTTGTGATTATACTTCAGAGTTTCTACTCAATCTTTGGTCTTGTCATCATGGCTATGTCATTCCAGGGATTTTTCCTTTTGGAGTTTCTTTCAGGTGATCAGTAGATTATTTTTCTCTTTAATTTGCCTTCCACTTCTAGTAATTCAGAACAATTTTCATTTATATTTATCCTTAATTTAATTTTACTAGATATAGTCTAATGTTTCCGCCTGTCAAGGTCTTTTTTGATCCTGATATGTTATCCAGTGTAGTGTGTTAGCTTTCCCTCTCAGATTTATGTTATTTTTCAAATTACATAAACATGCTATCTATGCCTTTATCCAAGTTAATTCATAAAAATGTTACACGGCACAGGATCAATGGGGCACTCCAGAGGAGATCTTAAAATTGTTACTGCTCTTTGGTTTATTATTTTTATTTTTAATGGTATTTAATTTTTTTCATTATATGTAAAGACAATTTTAAACATTCATTTAATAAGATTTTGAGTCTCAATTTTTCTCTCTCTCCCTCTGTCTTCTCCCTAAGATGGAGCAAATTGATGTAGGTTATGTATGTATAATTATGTAAAACATATTTCCATATTAATGACTACTCTCCAAGTCTGGTCATACAACCAACTTAAATGCACAAAATCCAACTGTGTATTAACATATATCATTACTCTGTCCAGAAGAATAGTGTGATATACTTTCAAGTGCTTTGCTAAAAATCTAGCAACAGTCCCATTATCTATCAGCTTACTAATTAATTAACTCTTTTGAAAAAGGAACTATGTTCATTCTGGCATGATCTCTTCATGACTAAATTATGCTCTTTATTTGTCCAGATCATTGATTCCTTTTGTTTTTAAAGTTTATTTTTCAATTAGCCAAAAGCTATCTTTTCTCTTCCCTCTCAATTGTACTGTCATTTGAAAAAGAAAGAAAAAACTCTCTGTTACAAACATGTATTATAAGTCAAGCAAAATCCATTCCTGCATTGGCCATATTAAAAAACCAACTGTCTTAATCTGTACTCTGAGTTTATCACCTCTCTATCAAGGGGTGGGAAGCATGTCATCATGAAGTCATCTGGAATCATGGTTGGTCATTATGTTGATGACAGTTTCTAAGCCTTTCAAAATTGTCTTTACAAAACAGTTATTACATAAATGATTTTCCTGGTTTTACTCATTTCACTCTATTAGACTCTTCCAGATTTCTTTGAAACCACTCATTTCATTACTTCTTATAGTACAATAGTATTCCCTCATATTCACACACTGTAACTTCTTCAGCCATTCCCCAATTGATGGGCTTGCTCTCAATTTCCAATTCCTTGCCACTGCAAAAAAGGCTGCTATAAATATTTTTTGTACAGCCTCAGTTTTGCTTAAATACCTCAACCTACCCTTCCCTCACCGAACTGTGTGGGTTTATACATTCTTCCTTTCTTTGATCTGTTTAGATGACAGTGAGGTTCAACTGTTCCCTGTTCTCCCAGCTCTCATTTGTTTAGACTTCTACTTGTGCACCTTGATTAGTGAGATATCTTTCTGTATTCTTCCTTCCCCAATATATTCTTCTCCTCTTTCCATTCTTCTTTTAAGATCACCAAACATAATAGAACTAATTTTAGGCCCTCTGACTAAGTAGACTCCCTTAATGATCCATGTTGAGGATAGGGTTCAGAGGGCATTACATGTATCATCTCTGTAGCAGAATGGAAGCAATTTATTTTTTGTTTAGTTCCTTGTGATTGTTCAAATGTGCTTACCTTTTTATGTTTCTCTGATTCCTTTATTTGAACTTCCAAGTTTCTAGGTAGCTCAAGAATGCTCCACTCTGCCTCCCCCCAAGATACTTAATTTCCCTATATCCTACATCCTTCGCATTCTGGAATAAGGTATTTCATACTCTCCATTTCTTTACTGTGGTAGTCAATACGTGAGGGTACAGTTCATATGGGTCAGGTGATCTGGATTCACTAGGGGCAACTAGGTGCTTTCTTTTTATATTCTTATTTATATTGTGTTTGAAACTGGCTACAGAAGCAGTTAGACTTAAAAGTCAGGAAAGACATGAGTTCAAATGCAGCACTAAAAAGCTGTGTGACCTTGGGCAAGTCACTTAACCTTTGCCTCAAGTTTCCTCATCTGCAAAATGAAGAAAACTACTGCACCTACCTTTCAGGGTTATTTTGAGGATCAAATAATCCTTGTAAAGCACTTTGTGAACTTCAACACACACAGAGCTATTATTACTATTGCTAGCTATTTTTTTCTGTCCTTTCTAGTGCAAAGATCATTCTTTTTGGTAGATAAAACAGAAGTAAAATAAGAACAGAGTGGCTCTCCCCTAATCTCTGCGATCAATTATCATCTTGTCCTCCCCCGCCCTATTTTTTAATTCCCCCCCTCCCCAACTTTTTAGTTGTTCTTAGTTTCCCCCTCTTTTGTTCTTCTCTTATACAAATAACAGAAATCTGTCCCCCTAACCTTCAAGGGAAAAAAAAGAAAAAAGGGGATGATTTTAATATTGTATACAGTTACTACTCAAGGTTTCCTGAGCATTTCTGATGCTATCCTTACAGAACCCATGTCAGGCTGTACCTGTTATCTTTTGTTACTGGCTCATGATTCCATTATTTGTATGGATCTTTTAAAGTTTAGGTTGATTAGTAAGTTCTCTTTCCCACCTGCTCTCTCTAGAGCACTTTTATTGCTCTTTAGAAGTGTTTCCCTTTGTAGTATCAGAATTTTATTCTTCATGTTTAACTTCCCTTACTGAATTTCAGTTTGTGGAATCTCATCTATCCTTCAACTGAACCCTACAATATGGACTCTCCCCAAACTTATGATGTATGTAAGACCATGCCTGGCTCTTCTCTCCTCTTCTCATTGACTCTAAGATTATTAACCACTCTCTCCTAAGATTACTATGATTTCAAACCCTGGCAACATAAAAGTGCAAAGAAGGAGCAAAAATAAGTGAAACCCCAATTTTAAATCGTCAAGAAACGCTATTGTTAATCTTCAGAGTCATGATATCAAAAAACAAATTTTGCAAAGGAAGCAACTAAACTCACATTCCAAGGAGAAACAAGAATAATAATCTAGAATTATGCCGTTTTGTGTTAAATCAAAAGAAAAATGGGAATACTGAAGAAGAGAAAGAATGAGCATTTATATAGTGCTACCATGTGCTAGTTACTGTGCTAAGCAGTTTTTTTTCTTTTTTTACAAACATCTCATTTTATCTCCACAAGTCTGCCAGGCAGGTGCTATTATCATTCCCATTTCAAGTTCAAGAAAACTAAGGTAAACAGAAGTGACTTGACTTCCCCAGCACCACACAGCTAATAAGTGCCTGAGAATGAATTTGAATCTTCTCGACCCAAGTCTAGTAGCCCCCCAATCACTGTGCCACCAGATGCCTCTAATATGAGATTATGAAGAGCAAAGGTTGGCTGGAAATTAAGTGTCAAAAAAAAAAAAGTGACTATTTCCTGAATGGGGAGATTTTAAATCATTCTAGCAAAGGAACCCAGAATTGATGCACTTACCAGAGTTGGCAACTTATCAAATAAAGTTAAATACTTTCAGATAGCAACAAAGACCATGAGATGGAATGTTAGTTTCTATGTGTTTAGGGTTAGGAAAGGCCATACTGTGGGAATGGGAAAATTTTTTAAAAAACTGCTTTACAAAAACTAAAGACCTTTCACATTGAGAAGGCTGTTTGTCCTTCCTTCTTGAAGAGGATCAAAGATGTCAGGTGAAATGTATTTAAGTGAGGCAGAGCTGTGCAAAGTCATCAGCAGGATCATCTGAGTCCAGTGGCAAGGCAGACTAGGACATGGAGGTGGCCCAGATGCAGTGTGAGACCTTGACCTTTCTGAGCTAATGCCTTACCCACTCAGCAATTTAGTTAGGTAAGAAATAAGGCAAAAGATGGCCTCGTTTGTGTATCCAAACAACAATGACAACAACGACAACTGAACAAACTAGGAGGGAGAGACCCTGAGGATTTCTGACCAAAACTGAAATAACTTCTATTTTCACTCATTCTGAACCATCAAAACCCAAACAATGATCCAGTGAGAAGGCAAAGAAGCTATCATTGGATTATTTAAAAAAAAAAAATCTAAGGAGCAAAGGAAACAGAAGAGTAGGTAGAAGTGAGCAGTTTAGACAAAACATCATTTCCTCATTATTAAATCAACATTATAAGGGGTGGATGATATACATTTCTTTTGGATAGAAAGAAAATAACATGGGAGGACAAGGGTACCGAGAGTGGTCAGGACTGAAAAGGAACGTTGGCAAAAAGCTTTCAATTTCTTCCATCACTCAGTCTACCTCTGAGGTGGTGGGCAAATACAGATATCACATGAGAAAGGTGACCGCAAAAGGAGAGTTGGTCATAACCAAAACAAAGGGAAAAATCTAGCAGCATCACTGAATGACCCAAAAGAGGGGCAATAAACTTGGCTGGGGTTTGGTTTAGAAATTTCAGGAGATAGGTTATTATAAAATAGAATCTTAGTACTAACTTCCACGAAGGGAAGGAAATAGGATCCCTGAAATGCATAGTTCAGAGCAGGATGAACAAGATGCCACTGATTCAAAGGCAGACATGGCATCTAAATGGATGACGTAGGAAAAAAATGAGAAAGATCAGGATCGACCACTTCTTTAATGTGATTAACATGCTCACCTTAGATAAAGAACACCTGTTGTGAAATCAGGAAAGTTTTCATTAATCTTTACCTCCATTCCCCCATAAATGGATGGGTAGCCTCCCTAGTAAGGTTATAGGAAGACTACAACTTGTTCAGATCTATGGAAGCTTCTTACACTGTTCTGAATTCTGGCCTTCCCTCAACACTGTCCCATTGCCACATGACTTCATGTTCTGCTCTGATAGACTTTCCCTCAAACAGCTTGTCAAACCTGCACACAAAGCTTCTGACCTCTAACCTGACTGTGCTAGGTCACAACCTGATCACCCAAAGCTATGGAAATAGAACTTCCTTGTTTCCCAAACTTAATATTTACTATTATATCCTTCTTTTAACCTATTATAACACTCCTGGGAATGGGATGTTAAGGTAACTTAGAAGAAAAAAGGAGCAAGAAAGCAGAAAAAAGGAAAATGAAACTTCTTGGAAAGGGACAATACAAGTTAATGTCCCACCCCCCTTCCCCCCCCCCAAAAAAAAGAAAGAAAGATGCGGAAAGACAGAATTATCTGAGCTGGGAAAAGAAAAAAAATAAAATGAACAAAAGAGAATAAAACAATTATGAAATTTGGGATTGGCCAAGGTAACAAAAAGGAGGTTTTAGGGGCTGAAGATTAGGCTAAATTTATTAATGAAATCTTATCTGATAAAATGAAATGCTAACTTAAAAAGAGCAGGAAATACATACTACACACATATTTTACTGAATAAAAAGACAACCTTGAAAAGCACAAACCTGAATAGGAACAGATTAAATTCCCTAATAGAGCCGAATCAGCATGGTAAAGCAGAAAGAACACTGGCTCTGGAATCAGGGAACTTGGTTTCACATCTTGCTGGTGATGTTGACTGCCTGTGTAACCTTTCACAAATCACTTGCCTTGTTTCCAGTTTCCTCCCTGAAGCAGCTGGACTAGATTAGACCTCTTAGGTTCCTTCTGGCTTTTTATATAATTTTCAATCAGAAACAGAGTAGTAGGACAGATATAAAGAAAAATCCAATGATTTTCTGCACATAAGAATCACGTTTAGGGATTCATATAGGTAGCTAGTTGGTGCTGTGGATAGAACATGGGGCCAGAAGTTTGGGAAGACCTGAGTTCAAATCCAGCCCCATACACCTGCTAGCTGTGTGACCCTAAGCCAATCACTTCACATCACTTAACCTGTTAGCTTCAGTCTCCTCAACTGTAAAATGGGATTAATCACAGCACTTATCTTACAGGGTTATTACGAGGATTCAATGGCATAATATTTGTAGACGCTATATAAATCTTACCTATGATTATTATTTACTGCACATAAGAATCACATTTAAACAGTATCGACCCATAAAGAGTAAAATCAGAAAACAGAACAGAATCTATTATGTAGGCCGCTCAAAAAAGCAAGGTTGCAAAGCATTATTGCAAAGAAGAAATAATAAAAATAAATTATGTCAAGAGATAGAAAAATGCATTATGCTTAAAGGCACGTTAAACAATAAAAAATTATTAATTACATACATACACACATATGTATACACTAAGTGGTATAGAAGGTAAATTCTTCAAAGTTAAATTAAGAATAAAAAACATCAGAAGCAAATAGGAGACTTTTATATTCTTGTCTCAGAAATGGATAAGTTCAAATAGAAAGATAAACAATAAGGAACATGAGTATATTTTTGAAAAAAATGGATTCAAGTAACTTAGGACTTCTGAATAGGAACATTAAAGTATGCAGGTATCTCTCAGCATTCTTAGGTGTGATTATGAAATCTGATCACATAATAGGTCACAAAGGAATCATAAACAAATGGAAAAAGGTAGAAATAATAAATGCATTTTTTGAAGACCACAATACAATAAAAACAAGGGAATAAAGGAAATATGAGCAAAAGATATCTATTGAAATAGAGGTTAAGTTCAAATACTTTTAATTCATCCTGAATGAGTCAAAAAAAAACCAAGTAACAAATAATTATTGTATTTACAGTCATTAAGCTTTTAAGTACCTGTTAGCTGCTATGCTAAGTGAGAAAGACAAAATACAAAACCAAACCAGCATTGCCTTCCAGAAGCCTATATTCTAGTGAGGGGAACTATGAAAATATACAATTAGAAAAATACATAATTGTCTTAATAATAACACACCATATACCAAAATTTACGGAACAGGAAAAACAGTCCTTAGAGGAAAATTTATATTAATGAAATAGAAAAGGAAAGGCTCAATGAACTGAGCATAGAAACACTACAAAAGAAATGAAAGAGTGAAATTAAGAGAGGTAGTAACATGGCACAGTAGAAAGAGTTTGTGGGAAACAAACCAAAGAGTTTTTTTTTCCACAGGGTTTTAAAACTCCTTCCAGCTTTAAGCGATCAGAGTTGTGACCTAGCATGGTCAGGTAAAAAGTCAGAAACTTGTGCACAGGTTTGACAAGCTGTTTTAGGGGAAGCTTATCAGAGAGGAGAACATGATGTCATGTGGCCAATGGATGGTTTTGCAGGAAGTCCAAAAATTGGAACTGGATAATGGGTTTGTAGTGGTCGGAACTATAGCCTTACTTGGGAGCTATCTATTCATTCAGGGGGAATGAACACAGAATGCATAAAAGCTTTCCTGATTTCACAAGTATTGTTCTTTGTTTAAGGTGAGCATGTTTCTCACAGGGGCTTGCTGGTTGGGCTCATTTCTCATAGTACTGACCCAGTATCTTGTCTCTTGATACCTGGTAACTGTGTGATCTCAAACAAGTCACCTAATCTCTCTGAGCCTTGTTTCATGTACTGAAAAATGAAGCTGGTTTACAATAGTCTCTGAGGTCTCTTCTAAGCCTAGATGATGATAAATCATGAAAACTAGGAAAAAAAATATGCAGGTCTATCTGAATCACGCTCAGGACTATAAAACTTGTATACCCTTTGATCCAGCAATACCACTCCCAGGTCTACATTACAAAGAGATTTAAAAAGGGAAAAGGACCTATTTGTACAAGGGTATTCATAGTAGCTCTTTTCCTGGTGGCAAAGAATTGGAAATTGAGGGGATGCCCATCAGTTGGGGATTGGCTGAACAAGTTGTGGTATGACAGTGATAGAATTCTATTGTGCTATAAGAAATGATGAAAAAATGATGAGCAGGATGATTTCAGAAAAACCTGGAAGAGTTGATGTGAATTGATAAAAGTGAAGTGAGCAGAACCAGGAGATCCTTGTACAAAGTGACAGCAATATTGTATGATGAATAATCATGAATGATTTCACTAATCTCAGTAATACAGTGATCTAAGACAACACCAAAGGACTCAAGACGAAAAATGCTATCCAGTCCCAGAGAAAGAACTTATAGGAGTCGAAATGCAGATTGAAGCATACTATTTTTCACTTTCTTTCTTTTCTTTTTTGGTTTGAATTTTCTTTCACAAAATGACCAATATGGAAATGTTTTACATGATTGCACATGTATAACCTATATCAGATTGCTTACCATCTCAAAGAAGTGAGGATGGGAGAGATAAAGGGAGAATTTGGAACTCAAAACATAAAAAAAAGAATGTTAAAATTGTTTTTACGTGTATTTGGGGAAAATATTAAAAAATATAGTAACTGCAAGCAGAAAAAAAAACTAGGAATTAACAGAAAATCTTGAAAATAAAATGGTTAGTAAACTTGAATGAAAACTAAAAGTTTCAAAAAAGACTAACAAAACTAATAAACCATTAGCTAACCCAGACTAGCACAACCAAAGGATTTCTGGTGGGCCCTTGAAAAATGTAGAGGAAAACATCCTCTTCAGGCTGCCCAAAATAGTAAGCAGCTGCAGGTTATGCAGGCTTGAGCTAACAGATAAAAAAAATGAAAGGAAAAAAATCATGTGACCAAAAAATGAGGTGAATTCACAAAAGAAAGCAAGAAAATTTATTAGAAGTCACTATAATCATATGCTATTAAAATTGAGAACAAAATTCTTATTAGCTTATTTTTCTGTTTTCTGTGCCTTTTGCCCATACCAGCTCATGAAACTGGATAAACTGCATCAAATAAGCCCTTTATCTTTGTCCTAGACAGACCTCACAGATGGATAATGAGCCAATAATGACCAATGATGAACAGAAAGAGGTGGCTAGATTGCATTTGGAAAATTGACAAATGTTTCCCACAATTATGTTTTCATGACACAGAAACTCATCTTTTAAATACTATTGTTCTCCTAGTACAGGGCTTCTCATAAGTCATAGTGCAGTTTTAAGTTTAAAGTTTATGTGCTTAGTCAGTGTGACCTACTAGATTATGTCCCAGACTTGGACTCAAATTGAAAAAGACTCAAATTGAATCAAAAGATTTACATCTCAAATCCCACCCACTAGCCATGGACAATAACTTAACCTTTTTGAGCCTCAAGCAATGACCAAAGGCTTATTCTTATTGCAATAACACAATCACAGTTCCTTAAATGTAATGATGAAATATTCTAGTGTGGAGGTATCAAAATTGGTGGCCAAGGCACTAAAAAACCATAATTGGGAAATGTTTAACAACAATCACGAAAAATACAACACATGTGAATTTGTGATTTTCAAAGTAAATTTGCAGTCAATAGGGACTGTTTTATTTCAGTTTGACACAACTGTTCTGCTTATTCTCCATGGCTTTGATTAATTAAATATCACAATCAAAATCATAAGGTGGTTTGAAGTAGACTTCACCAAATGTCTGTAAAAAGTAGCATAAAAAGATCACACAAGAAATGCATGATTGAAAAGGAGGTGGGCTCATTACATAATGACAGCCAAGGATAAAAAGATATATACCAAGCATGCTGCATTAGTTCTCATGGCATGTTAAACAAAACACTTAGAGGCATGTCCTCTGGGGAAGACATACGGGAAGATATGGACATGACTGAAACAGGATAAGAAATCACGGATGGATTATAACTGTGGAAGAGGAATCCACACCCATGATGTTACAGACACATTCAAGCAATGAAATACCTTAATTCTGTAGTGCTAAAATAATTTCACTAAACTAAACTGAATGAAAACAGAAAATTCCAAAGATTGAAGCCCACAATTTCTAGTTATAGTTTTAGAATTTACCAAGTATTTTCTGTATAGTAAGTAGCTCATTTGTATTTCACAACAACTTAGTAAGGGTTAGCATTATCTTTATCTTCATTCATATAGTAATCTTAATTTTTTGCTCAAAGACACTGAGGCATAGAAGAAAAGTTACCGCTTTTTGAGTTGTATCACCAAGACTGCAATCTTCCATGACTGATGCCATTATATACATTCCACTAAAACACTACTAGGGGATGATTCAAATAACACAAACTTTGGTTTTGTACCCATACCAAGTTGCTTGGAAGTCTAAACAATTGTTGTGTCACCCCAAATTACAAGCAAGTTGACAAAAAAAAATCTATATTCCTCTTGTCTTTCTATACAGTAGTGGCAAAGAGCCAAGAACAATCAAGTCCAGGCAGGACCATCTTCATGACTGCTAAAACACTGAATGTAGGTCATGGTCCTCTCTTACCACTGACAAAGAGACAAAGCATTCTTCAAGCACTCCAGTAACATGAACTTAAAATGAGGTGAGATAGTTTCCTAACTGGAGTTGTCTCTAGGGGATCTGACAATACAAGATGAATCAGTTCTATGTTGTTAACAGAGGCTACACCTGGAATACATTTAGCTTATGCCTCTAAAACCAGCTCATACAGCTCTTAAGAACTGGAAGGACTACTTTTCTGGAAATAATCATTGAAGGAAATCACTTTTTTGTGGAAATCTTTTTTATTTTTTGTTAAGCTGAAATAAGGTCAATAACAAGAATCAAGGAACTTTTAACAAAAGGGCACCACATGAAAGTACAAAGGTCTAACTACTAGATTTTCATTCTTTAGAACTGTTGAACAAATACAGTATGTTCATTGTAGTACAGTAGGTCACCTGGTGAACTAAGCTTTTCAAGTTTTTGATTGCACTCTGGTTTCATTGTTATTTTTTCTTCTTAATGTGAAAAAACTAATCTGATCACCAACTAACTTAAGTTCCAAAACCTGTTTATATTTTCATTTTCTTGTATTTCCTACGGATTAAGTTAGAATTTATTTTTCTGACATAGTAATCAGATGGTCGTTATGAAAGCTATATTTAATAATTTTAACAATTTTAATGCATTTCAGAGGTTTGAAATGCTGCATTTTCCTCCTGTCAACAGATAGAAAATACAATGAAAGTCCAACACTGTGAATTGCAAGAAAATGGACAGTTATGTAGCGCCCCCATGTGGTTTTGAAATAAGACACAGCTATGAATTTTCTCTAATAGTGGATTGTTTTCTTAGTATACTTTATCTCCCAAACATTAATACATATTAAATCAAACCTGCAAATGTGTTCAAGATATCTCTTGCTCATAAATATCTTTTACTAGCTTGTCAAAATCCTTTCCTATGAGGTTCCTGTGGCCATTTCACATCTAATGGCAAATACTCATCCACAATTACGGTAGGCATGCTTTTCTCATAATTAACTTATTCCTTTTATTCTGAACTTGAAACCTGGAAGGTCTAGGTTCCAGTCCCACTTCAGACATATCCTGTGTGACCTCAGGCAAAATCACTTAACGTTTCAGTGCTTTTGGCAACTAAAGGTGCCAAACTGTATGGACAGATGTTTTCCTATGCCAATGAAATCACAAGTCTAGTCACTCTCCCTTGTCTCTATGTGGTAGGCACAGGAGAAGAAACACTTTAGTATGACTCTCAAGCAAAAAAGATTTTAGCTGATTTGAAACATTTGAAAACTGATGAGACAGGCTCCAGTGTTTTGAAACAGTTGTTAAAGTTAACATATGTAGCTCTGAGCCAATAGAAAGCACCAGGCAACAAGTCAATGAGCTCCTCTCTGGTCCCACCTCTAATACCAACTGTGTCATTCTGCAAAGTCAAAGTCATTTTTCTGACCCTGTTTCTTCCTCTATAACATGAGGGAATGGGATGATTTCTGAGGCCCTTTCCTACTCTGCAAAAAACCTACATATACTTTCTACTGTTCCAAAGTACAATGGTAAATGGTGAAAACATAACAAGTAATGATTACTGATGACATGAATAACTGTTAATTCAAAATGTCTCTATTAATAGACTCAAGTAGATGTTTAGGCTGCTAAAAAAACCTAGTTTTTAGCATTTAGAGTAGAACACACTTTCAGCTTCAAGAGAATATTATTTTTCAAATTAGTATTAAGTGCCAAAATGCCAAATAACCCCTGGGACATTATTTGAACATAGATTTACATTTACTTGATTGCCATTCCCTGCCCATGCCTTCCACAGCCTTAGGTTACTTCCTATTTCTGCTTTGTAAATCATTTTTGCATAGCCGAGAGTGACTAGGGGCTCTCTACCTTCTCTAGAATAAAATCCAAATGCCTCAGTTTGGCATTTAAGGCCCTTCACAATTTGGTCCCATACTACCTTTCCAACCTTACTGTCACTAATGCCATAGTCCAACCAAAATGGTCACCTTGCAGTTCTCCACACACATTTCACTTCCTGTCTCTATGCTTTCTTGTGTCTCCATGGTGCCAACGCATTTCCTTCTCACTTGCACCTCAGAATCTTTAACTTTCTATAAAGCTCACTTTAGTTGCCCCCTCCTATTTGAGGTCTTTTCTGATATTCCAGGCTGTTAGTGCCTCCATCCACCATTCTGGCTCTATTTATATGAGCACATGGGCAGGGGCTCTTTTTTTTTTCTTTGTAATGCCAACACCTAGCTCAGGACTTGGCACACAGTAGGTGTTTTAATAAATGTTTATTGATTGAATGGTAGCAAAGAGACCTGAGTTCTAATCATGGCCAGTTACTTGTTATGTGTTTAAGAGCAAGTTATTAATGTCATTGTACTTCAGTTTCTTCATTTTTAAGAGGCCAATAATACTTGAATCACAGATCAATCACTTAGCTCAGTGCTTGGCACACAGTAGATATAAATGTTTATTGATTGAGATCACATCGGGTTGATGTTTGTAAACTTTAACGGATCTCACAACTATACAATGGGGAGAAGCAGTCGGAGTTAGTAGAGGTAAGTCATAGTGTGAATCCTGCCTACGGTACTTAACATTCCTGAGGTTCAGCCTTCTCTGTTGAAAATAACAATAGTCATACCTGTAGTACTTCACTTCCAGCGTTGTTGGGAGGATCAAATGAGGAAAAACTGTGCAAAATTCTAATTGCTATACGTGTTAGTTACTATGGCTGTGAGCTATTGATTATTATTCAACAGATTCATCCCCCCTCCCACTTGGGTTCCATTCACCAGATATAACACCTAGGAATCATTCCACCCTTACACATCTCCAGTCTTCTTACACTTCTGACCCCAACAAGTACTCTCTGAACCAGTGACACCGGCTTCTTTGCTGGTTCTTGAACAAGACACCCATCTCCCAACTCCTCTAATTCTGACTGGCTGTCCCTTATGCCCAGAATGCCCTCTCTCTCTCTCTTTCTTACCCACACCTTGTGGCTTCTATCCTAAACCTCCTTAATTCCAACGCCTTCGGAGATTACTTTCTATTTACCCTGCAGATGGCTCATCTGCCCAGTGGCTTTGCCGTCATCTTTTCCCTTGGACGCGAGCTAACTCAAAGCAGAAACCGTCTTTCGTCTCTCCTCCGTCCGTTTCCACATCTGGCCTCCCTCAGCTTCCGTCATTTAGCGAACAGCGCAGGCTCCTCGCTCCTCACCAGCGCCATGGCTGTGGCCGCCTCGGCCTGGCAGGCCCCGTTGAGTTCCTTTTCCTGCCTCCCTCCCCACAGCCGCCGAGGATGTTCCCATCACGCAGGTCACTCACCGTCGCGTCCTAGCTCAAGAAGCTTCCGCGGCTCCTCACTTTCCAGGACGCAATACGTGGTGCTCTGGTTGGCCTTCAAAGCCCCCTGCCAAGCCCGAAGGCCCACGGGCTCCGTTCATCCTCGGACCCCTCGGCCCGTGCCTGAGGCCGTCTCCCACCTCCTCCGCCTCTGCCCACCTCACCTCGGGGATTCCGGCCCGAAGCGCTCCGGCCGCCCCGTCATTTTACATACACATTGTGTTTCGGAGGAGAGGCGCTTAGCAGGCTCGGGATTCATCCGGCAGCCACGCGCAGCTCCGGATTTGGAACCCGAGACTCCCGCTTCAACCCCGACTCTGGCCGCTACTGAACTGGGTGACCTTGGGCGAGTCACAAACCCCTCCGTACAGACCGTAGGACCCGCGTCCCGCAGCGGGACCCAGCGAATGAACCACGTGCAAGGGGGCGGGGCGGAGAGGGCGTCCAAACCCAGGGGGGAAAGGTCCACAACTGACCCCAAGGTCACCGAAGAAAGGAGAGTCAGGAGGCCCGCGGGAGACGCCGGGTGGGGCCCAGAGGACATCGGCCCCCGCCTCGCCCGGCCGTGCCAGGGCCGCCCGTGCCCTGCGGGCTCCCTGCTTCGTCCAGACCCACGTGTGCCCCGGGAAGCCCGCCAGGGCTCCCAAGCTCCGGGCACCCTCCGCCCGGGACGGGTCCGAGAAGATGGGGGAGCCCGGGGGGACAAGTAAAACCGCACCTGCCGGGTCGCGCGCTCTCTCACGCCCACCTCGCTGCGCAGCCGAACGCGGGATCCGGGTCCGGGGTCTCAGTGGCCGCGGCTAGCGGGCGGCTCCGGGCTTTCGTCAGGCTGGCGCCGCGGTGGAGACAAAAACACGTGGGGTCGGCGTCCGTCAAGCAGCCCTGTCCGCTCGCAGTCGCCGATTCGTCACGCCCCAGCCGAGGCTTCCCGCCGAGAAAGCCTGGCTCCTTGGCTGGCTCTTGCGTTTCCTTGCTTTTTCTTTTTGTTTTTGTATTCCCTTCTGCTCTAGTGCCGTGCTGGGCATTCCCGAACCCATGGCTAACATGCGCGCGAATCTGCCTATACTTGTCAGAAAGACACATTTACCGCATGGCAACGGTCCTGGGTGTTACAGTTAATTGTAATCTCGGGGAGCGTTTC
The DNA here is from genome assembly GCA_023548195.1 of Bettongia penicillata ogilbyi. NCBI lineage: Eukaryota > Metazoa > Chordata > Mammalia > Diprotodontia > Potoroidae > Bettongia > Bettongia penicillata. The sequence goes on from JAJHZJ010000466.1 coordinate 6,874,705, forward strand.
CTGCTACTTTCCGAGCGCTCAACTTTCTGGTCGCCGTCTCCGTTTCATTTGCTGTGTAACCTTTACGAAGGGATGTGACTAAAAAAGATTTTTTTGGGTGGGGACGGGAGAAAGTTAAAATCAAACCAAATTCGTGCGCCCCCCCTTTAACGCAGCCGTCGGAACTCTCCTGGCCGGCCTTGGTTTCCAGCCGGTGAGGGATAAGCGAACACGCCTCCAGGTCTTTTGGTTGGACGGCGATGGGCGGAGCTGCGAGGGCGCATGCGCCTTGTGTTCCGGGGACTCAGGCTTTAAGGGAAGCTGGCGGGCAACCGAAGTTGTTGCTAGGGTAATTGGGGCCCGAGAGTGTGTGGGAAAGGTGCCCTGCACCTCGGGGCAGGAAGCGAGAACGTCTCTTTTTCTCCAGACTGACTAGGTTTGCTTCTGATGCATCGGCACTATGCCACTCCCTCTTCCCTGCCCCCTCCGCCCTCTCCACGCCCCGTCTCTGGGGACCCGCCTCTGGGTCCCACGGGAGTCATTGCGGCGGCCGTGTCACCTTCTTTGTCTTCCGCCATCCTCCCGTGCGTTATTATTTGTGCTTGTCAGTTTGCTGTAAAGGATTCGTACTAACCTACTCTCCTCGTTTGGAGACCCTCGGGCTGGCAGCATGCTGGACCTGAGTTCGAGTGCTGCTTCAGACGCTTCCTAGACCTTTGCGATGTTCCTTAACTGCCGCCTGCCTCATTTTTCTCCCCTGTAAAATGGGGATAATAGCCCCTACTTTCCAGTGTTGTTACGAAGATCAAATGAGTTATTTCTAAAGTGCTTTGGAAAAGAGCGACATACATGCTATGTAAATACTAATACTATATGAGTATATGAGTATATACATATACTACTGCCATATAAATACTAATGGTACCGGCTTCCCAGGGTTGTTGGGAGATGACATATTTCTAAATTTAGTCATGTCCAGTTTTCTTGGCAGAGATACTGGAATGGCTTGCCATTTCCTTCTCAGCTCGTTTTACAGATGAGGAAACTGAGGCAAACAGGGTGAAGTGACTGCCCAGGGGTCACACAGTTAGTGCCTGACACCAGATTAACTCGTAGAGATGAGTCTTCCTGACTCTAGGGAGGGCATTCTTTCAGCTGGGTCACCTAGATAGATGCCCTGAAAAAGCTATAAAACTGAGCTCTGTAATACTGCTGTCGCTCCAGTTTATTTCCAGTTCATCTCAGTGTTCTTTTTGGTCTAAGCAATGTAGTAGTTCACATTGCAATATTTTGACAGTTTACCCTTCTAAAATAATCTTTACTGTTTTGAAATTTAAACTGATTGGTGTCCTCTCCCTCTCCTCTCCCCGGTAATCTTCAGACTTGAAGTAGCAAAAGCTTTGTTTTGAAAACTTAATGGAAACAGAAGATTATTTTCTCATTAAGAATGGGGCTCATCTTATTAGCAGCAATCTCCTTCACTCCAAGGGATTTTACGCTGAAGAGCAGAAGAGTGTTCAAATACCAGTGAAAATGTTGCGTGAAATGGTTGCCTCCAGTCCTGCTGATGGTTTAATGTTGCATAAAAATCAATCAGCATACATTCCTCCTGCTTTGTCAGCGAATAAACCAAGTGCTGCTGACTTGAATGAAATATCTGGTGGTATGTGCTTATATGAGTTTTCTTTAGTTTTCATGGCTAATGATCATTTTTATTACTTCGTTTAATATTTGTGTTTAAAAAGTTAAAGGTGCTTTCCATAGAAAATTTAAAAAATTCCAATGAGTAAAAATATTTTAAATTCTCTCCTTTTTTTGGGAGGAGGGGTGACAGCTGAAATATAAAGATTTATCTTTTTGCTGTTTATTCGTTGTAGTTTTGAGGGCAAAATGTTACTTTGCGTAGGTTAGGTGTTCAGTAAATATCTATGGGCCTACTTTTTTTAAAAGTATAAGCTGCAAGATTTGTTTTATTCTTAATAGAAGTACTGTTATCAAGAACAATGGAAAGACATTGAGCTCTTTGTAATGGTATTGCCTATGTACAGTGCTAAATTCTGCCTATTACATAATTTCCATTATGTCAGTCATTTTTTGAATGTGCAAAGATTTTATCATTAATATATTGAAATATACAACTCTAGAACTGCATGGATTTTCAGAGGCTGCAGATTGAGGCCCAGGGAGGCTAAGAATTTGCACACTGTCACAGAGGTGGTAAATGATTTCAGGACTTGTGACTCTTGAGGAAAGGTTTTCCACTGTACCATTGTGCCATAATTGTGCCACCCAGAATCTTTAAAGTGTCTAAGTCTAAGTTTGGAAAGGCTCTTTACAAGAAGTTTAGAAACATTTTTTTCTTTGGCTACAGCAATTCAAAAACATCTTATGATTAGTATTATTTTGAAGAAGTACCCAGACTAATGAAGCATAATTATTTACATTCAGTGGCATTATACTGCATCATAAAATATTTAAATTTTTCTGTCACTTTGGCTTAGTATAAATCAGCAGTGTCAAACTCAAAAAGCAGTGCCAGCCAGTAATCCACGCATAGTAGGCAGCTAGATGGCTCAGTGGAGAGAGCCCTGGGCCTGCTGGGTGACCCTGGGTGCATGACTTAACCTCTGTTTGCCTTAATCTGCCAGAGAATGAGGTGGCAAAAACCAGTATCTTTGCCACAACATCCCATATGGAGTCATGATGATTCAGACATGACTAAAGAGCAATTCATATGTAAGGATCTCTTTGGACTGTATGTTGATTTAGTTTAAAAATGTAATGTCATCTATATTTTAGTGTACTTTTATTTATTAAATATTCCCAATTACATTTTAATCTACTTTAGTTGCATTTGGGAGTGATGTTGATTGCATGTTTGACACCTCTGATATAGACCACATGCACTTTCCTCCACCTTTTATTTTGTATGCACATTTGGCCTTCAGAAAGGCAGTTTTTATTCTTTTGAATAATCATATACATAACTAAGTATTAAAAAGACATGAGGTCCAGGTTATAAGGAACTAAAATTGACCATTGTATTTTTATCAGGTACATCATACCTAACATCTGAGAGAAATCATAAACACCTACCTAAGCCAAAAAATGATACCGATCCCATTTTATCACAAGAGGTAAGCAACTTAACATCTTAAGTATAACATTTCAGTACTCTCATGGAATGTTTCTGGGTATAGCTTGTATTACTTCTGTTCAAATTTAGCATACAGAGATTTTTTTTACTGATAAAACTTTAATGGTACATTCAGAATCTTCATTCATTTGAAATGTTTCTGCATGAAATAGGGATTTATCCACTAGTAATTATTAGTATTTGTAATAATTAGTAATAATTTGCCATTTCATGAATATTTAAAGAGGAGCACTATTCAGTGCTCAGGTTACTGTTACTAATGCAGCAGTATTTTTTTATCCAATCTCAAAGGCCATCCAAGCTAGCTGAGTCCCATTTGCTGCAATTCCTTTCATTTTTCTCTGATCAGCTCTTTATTCTATGCCTGCAGTGACTGTTCAGATCTTTTCTCTAACCACCTTTCCCCTTGTTCCTGGCAGAAGACTTTGCCTTCTTTGTTCACTGAGTAAGTTGAGGCCATCTGTCTTGAGCTCCTTTTCCTTTTTTCCACACTTGAGATTGCCTCAGAATCATCCCCTATCCTTTAGTTGGTCCTTCTTGTGGTCCTTGATTATTCCCTTTACTTCAAGCTCCTCTAGCAGCCTCTTTGATTACCTACCTCTTCCCAGGTCCTCCTTGTCCACTGGGTCTTTTCCTCATTAGTTTCAAACATACTGAGATATCTTCCCTCCTTAAAATATCTTTTAACCCTACTATTCCCCCTGATTATCAGCTTCTATCCTTCTTCCCCATTACAGCCAAATTCGTATACTTGTAGAAAAGTATATTTAAAAGGCTTTTACAATCCAAGTCCAACCTATTTTTCCAGGCTGCTCCTACATTTCTCCCTCTCATGTACTCCATACTCTAGTCAAACTGACTGAGTTGGTGTTTGCTGTATACATTTCATCTCATTTCCATCCTTTGCACAGAGTGCCTCCCTATCCTCCCCGCACCCTCCAAATGCCTGAAATGTATACCCTCAGCACCTTTTCTTCTTGGAGTCCCTGGCTTGCTTCAGGTCTCCATTCAAGTATCACTTGCTTCAAGAAGACTTTTTTAATTTCTCCCAATTATTTGTGGATTTCTGCCCATTATACTCCCCAGTTATTTTGAATGTATTCTCTGTTTACTTAACTTTGAACTGTTTTGTGCCTCAGTGGAATATAAGCTCCTTAAGGACAAAGACTTTCTCTCATATGTATTCCTGGGGCATATCTAGCAAAATGCCTGGCATAGTATATGCTTAACACTTAATAAAATATTTTATTATTTATAAATGGCTTTACAACATTCCTGTAAAGAAATACAAGGATTAATCCCCTTTTACCTTGACACTTCATTATGTGAGTAGTTGAACTTGTTATAAATCTCTCTGATTTTGTACTTGGCAAATGGCAGAGATGAGACTATAATCCATATAAAGAAACTACAGAATTTGAAGGCAGTTCAGGGTTTATCTGGTCCATCTTATTTTTGAATTAAGAAATCCTCTCTACATCTTCCTTCCAAGCCTTTGCTTAAAGATCTCCAGTGAGGAGTAGTAACCTACTACCTCCCCATACAGCCTATTCTAATCGAAAATAGCTGATTATTAAGAAAATTTTCCTTCTATCCAGCCTAAATTTATCATCTCAACTTTAACTTACTGCTTCTAATTCTCTCTGGGGCCAAGTAGAACATTCTACTTCCACATGATAGGCCTTTAGGTACTTGAGGGCAGTTTTCCTGTCCCCCCATTTGCTCCCTTTTATCCCTCAAGTCTTTTCTCTCTTAAAAATTTTTTTCCTTTTTATTGTAAATTTGATAAACATCACATGAATATTTTAATATTTAGCAATACAAAGAGAAGGATTATACATAAAATTATGAACTGCTACTTTGATTTTTTTTTTAAAAGAAAGGTACATCTTTCATTTAACATGATAATAGCAGAATTGCCCTGTTTGTGTCCCATTCTGAAATTTCTTTTCCTCTCTTCTGTATATTTTGATATTTCATTGCTGTTTGTTTTTTCTTCCTTCTTTTCTTCCTTCTTCCATCTCTTCCTTCCTTCCAAAAGGAATAAATTATATTTTTTAATGTACAATTTTGATATATTTACATGTCTATCTATACTGTTTTTCTGACAGTTAAGTATAAATGCTTCTTCCCTGTCTACCACATTAGTAGATGCTTCCTTTTTAAATGTTGTAACTTGAAAAATATTGTTGAATATATCATAAATGGTTACACACATACACACACACACATCTACATAACATGGGCACTTGATCCTCTTTCCTTTCCTTCTTCTCTCCCTCTCTTTTGTTCCTTCTTTCCCTCCCTCTCTCCCTCCTAACCTCCCTTCCTTTTTTCGTTCCAAGGAGGAGAGGTTGCTGAATAATTGGAATCAATGGTCAGGAAGTAGTAGTGGTTAGCAAGGAACATACCTTCTCTGCTTGTTAGGGCTAGTGTAGGCCTGCACAAGATATGGCCCATGGGTAGTATCCTGTGCAGGTGTGTATTTACGTCCCCTACATTTTTCGAGGGCTGCCTGAAATCCTTTGGTAGGCTGCAAAGTGGTATGTGGGCTATAGGTTGTGCAGGCCTGGTAGTGTATTGGGGTATGTGTCACTGAGGGAAGACATGTGAAAGGGAAAAAAGTTGAGGATGAAGGAAGTTTTGTTCATTATGCAGCAGGAATTTTAGAGACCACAGTAGAAAGCTTGGAAGGGGTTGGGATTGGGTTAGTGAGAATAGCGATGGGAGAGTGGAGGGATGGGGTCAGGGATAGTTGTCTCTCTTTGCCTGTCTTTATCAGGCCCTGGCCACAGAAGAGACAAAGAACATTTTCTTGGAAACCTATTTTCCTTTGAAGTGCATGGTTTCCAAATTTTCTCCCTTATTCATACTGTGATGGGATAATAATAATAATGATCATAACCTGGCTCTCAGATTACTCTTTCCTCCTATCCTCTTCAGTCTCTCAGCATTTCCTTCCTTGCTGCTTACAAACATCCCCAGCCTTAAAAACAAAGCAAAACAAAAATAAAGTAACCCTTTTATTTATGTGACTACTCTCCTTCCAATTTAGCACCCTGTATCTTCCTTTCACAACCAAGCTCTTAGGAAAAGGGGTTTATTCTTATTTTATCTTCTTTTACTTATTAATCTCTTGCATTGTGGCTTCTTATTTAATCATCGATTTGAAACTACTGTCTTTTTTTATTTAATTTATTTATTTAACTTTTTACATTCATTTTCACAAAATTTTGGGTTCCAAATTTTTTTTTCCCCTTTTATCCCCTTCCCCCACCCCAGTACCCCAAGCAATCTAATTTTCCCTATCTCCAATCTGCCCTCTCTTCTGTCATCCCTCCCTTCTCTTGTCTCCATCTTCTCTTTTCTCCTGTAGGGCCAGATGACTTTCTATTCCTCATTAACTGTATGTCTTCTTTCCTAGTAGCAACAGCAATACTAAATAGTTGTTCATAAAACTTTGAGTTCCAAATTCTCCCCATCCCTCCCTCCCCACCCATTCCCTTTGGGAAGGCAGGCAATTCAATATAGGCCCTATCTGTGTAGTTTTGCATATGACTTCCATGATAGTTGTGTTGTGTAAGACTAACTGAATTACCCTCCATCCTATTCTGCCCCTCATTGTTTCTCTTCTGTCTTTTGACCTTGTCCCTCCCCAAGTGTTGACTTCAAATTGCTCCCTCCTCCCATTGCCCTCCCTTCCATCATCCCTCCCCTTGCTTATCTCCTTCTCCCCCACTTTCCTATACTGTAAGATAGGTTTTCATACCAAAGTGAGTGTGCATTTTATTCCTTCCTTTAGTCAAATGTGATGAGGGTAAACTTCTTGTTTTTTTTTTTTTCTCAGCTCTCCTCTTTTTCCCTCCACTAAAAAGTCTCCTACATGCCTCTTAAATGACATATAATTTACCCCATTCCATTTCACCCTCTTTCCTCCCCCTACCTTTCTCTCTCACCATTTACCTTAATTTCTTTTAAGATATGGTCCCATCCTATTCAATTCACTCTGTGCTCTCTGTCTCTGTGTGTGTATGCATGTGTGTGTGCGTGCATACGTGTACATGTGTGTGTGTGGTCCCACCAACTACCCAGATACTGAAAAGTTTTAAGAGTTACAAATATTGTCTTTCCATGTAGGAATGTAAACAGTTCACTTTTGGTAAGTCCCTTATGATTTCTCTTTGCAGTTTCCTTTTTCATGCGTCTTCTCATTCTTGTGTTTGAAAGTCAAATTTTCTTTTCAGCTCTGGTCTTTTCATCAAGAATGCTTGAAAGTCCTCTGTTTCATTGAAAGACCATATTTTCCCTTGAAGTATTATACTCAGTTTTGCTGGGTAGGTGATTCTTGGTTTTAGTCCTAGTTCCTTTGACTTCTGGAATATCCTATTCCACGCCCTTTGATCCCTTAATGTAGAAGCTGCTAGATCTTGTGTTATCCTGATTGTATTTCCACAGTACTGGAATTGTTTCTTTCTAGCTGCTTGCAAGATTTTCTCCTTGAGCTGGGAGTTCTGGAATTTGGCCACAATGTTCCTAGGAGTTTCTCTTTTTGGATCTCTTTCAGGTGGTGATCGATGGATTCTTTCAATACTTATTTTGCCCTCTGGTTGTAGAATGTCAGGGCAGTTTTCCTTGATAATTTCATGGAAGATGATATCTAGGCTCTTTTTTTGATCATGACTTTCAGGTAGTCCCATAATTTTTAAATTGTCTCTCCTGGATCTATTTTCCAGGTCAGTTGTTTTTCCCATGAGATATTTCACATTCTCTTCCAATTTTTCATTCTTTTGGTTTTGTTTTGTGATTTCTTGGTTTCTCAGAAAGTCATTAGACTCCATCTGTTCCATTCTAATTTTGAGAGAACTATTGTCTTCAGTGAGCTTTTGAACCTCTTTTTCCATTTGGCTAATTCTGTTTTTGAAAGCATTCTTCTCCTCATTGGCTTTTTGAATGTCTTTTGTCAATTGAGTGAGCCTATTTTTCAAGGTGTTAATTTCCTCAGCATTTTTTTGGGTCTCCTTTACCAAGGTATTTACCCGTTTTTCATACTTTCTTGCATCTCTCTCATTTCTCTTCCCAGTTTTTCCTCCACTTGTCTAGCTTGCTTTTCAAAATCCTTTTTGAGCTCTTCCAAGGCCTGAGCCCATCTGACATCCCCCTGGGATGTCTGGGGTACCGAGGCCCCACCCTCCACGTCTTTCCTTGATGGCAAGAATATGTCCTCGTCGTCAGAACCGAATGGCGGGAACATTTACACCTGCTCAAAAAAGCTCTCTGTAGTCTTATTTTTTTTCCCTTTTCTGGGCATTTTCCCAGCCAGTTACTTGACTTCTGAGATTCCTGTCCACCCCTGCCTAGATCCCCCCAGCTAGTGCTTGGGGTCTGAGATTCAAATGGGCTTTCCGCGCCGCCTGCCCAGCTGCTAATCACTGTAGCTTTAGTTCTGGTGCTGTGGTCGGGGCAGGGCCGCCTCCCAGGCTCAGCTCCCTCAGGGGCTTTATGCAGAGACTTTCAGTAATGAAGATCCTGCCTGCTCTGAAAGTCCCGGGGACCGCCGCTGCTGCCTCTGCCTCCGCTGCTTCCCGCCCCTGCCTCTGCTGCTTCCTCCTGAGGGGGCCCGAGTCACGGAGACACCCCGCTCCCCTCAGCCAGCCAGCCGTCTCTCTCACTGACCTGTAGCTTCTGTGGGCGGTGTGATCTTCCAGGCCGCCGGAGCTTCCGTCCCTGAAGCCTGCTCAGATCAGCTTCTCTGGGGCCGCGGCCAGGGCAGCGCTGGGGTGGGGTCCGCTTTCAGGGGCGCGACGGACCCTGGGGACGGCTCTCCAGGGCTCTCTGGAACGGAAATCTCTTCCACTGTGTTTCTGCACACCCTGCAGTGATCCAGAACTTGTGGGGAGCTCTTCTTGCATTAAATCTATGGGCTGTGGGTTCGGAGCTCGTATACATGCGTCTTTCTACTCTGCCATCTTGACTCCGCCCCCGAAACTACTGTCTTTGACATTATCAGTGAGCTCTGTTTTTCTGTTTTTCAGATAAATTTTTAAAATATTTATCCTGGACTTGACAGAAAAGAGCAAATATAAAAATGAAAAAGAGGATTTTACATGAAACCATGAATTTCCCTTATCTACATCTCTAAAAAATATATTAGCATTTATCATCTTAGTACTGAAGCTGTCTTGCTATGTTTGTGTTTCCCTGTGAACTTCTGTTCTGTTTACTTTAAAAAAAAAATACTTCATTGATTCTGTTTTTCCTTCTTTCTCACCTAGTTTTTTGCACGTACTTCACTGTCACATTTTTCTTCCCAACTCCTGCCCTTTAAAGGACTATCCCTGAATGTGATTGAAGTAAAGTGAGAGTCGATTGAGTTTAAGAAGCCTAAGGAATTGGGAGTCTAGGGCTTTTTGAGTTATCAATATACATATTGAAGTGGCTATATTATGAATGTTTTTAAATGTTAAAGAGAGGGTTTCTTATTTGATCATGTTGGTAAAGGAGAATTACTTGAGTTAATTGAATAGAAGAGTAGCATGGTCAGACCTATACTTTAGGAAAATCACTTTAAAAGCTGAGTGGAGAGGATGGACCAGAGTGGAGAGAGATTTGAGGCAGGAGCCCATCCAGAAGGCTGTTGCAGTTGTTTAGGTCTGAGGTGATGAGGGCTTTTACCAGAGTGGTGGCAGTCTTGGAGGAGAGAAGGAAGTACACGCGTGCGTGTATGCATGTGTGCATGCGTGTGTGTATGAGATGTTATAAAGGTAGAATATAGGAGTAGGGGAGTGGTGAAAAAGTGAGTTGAGGGTATACCTACACCACTAAGCCTGGGTGACTTTAAGAATTGTGCTGCCTTCAATAGTAATAAGAAAGTTAGGAAAAAGGGAAAGTTGTTTTTGGGGGAAATGAGTTGAGTTTTAGACATGTTGAATTTAAGATGTCCATGGATGCCCGGTTTATGATGTGTTAATTAAGCAGTTTAAGATGTGAGACTGAAGGTGGAGAGAGAGGTTAGGGTTGGACAAATATATCTGAGAATCATCTACAGAGAGCTGATAGTGAAACTGTGGGAGCTAATGAGATCACCAAATGATAGGACGGAAGGAGAACAGAGGAGGAACTTGGACAGAAGCTTGGGGAACACCCATGGTTAGTGTGTGCACCCTGGATGAAGATCCGGCAGAGGAGATTAAGGAGTGCTCAGAAAGAGATCACTGTAATGAAACTTGGAGAGAAGAAAGTATTGAGTAGAGGGTGATTGACATTGTAAAAGACTACAGAGAAGTCAAGAAGGATGAGAATTGAGAAAATTGTCATTCGTTTGTTAAGAGATCGTTGGTAATTTTTCATGACAATTCCCTCTCGTAGTTCTTCTCCTACCTCTTTGACAGTTATTTTTTTTCTCCTCTGCTGATTTATCCTCTATATCATGTCATCTAATTGTGACTCTGTCCTGGATGCTCTTTATCCTAAGTATACTCTCTCACATCCTATCAGCTACCATGTGTTTAATCATTATCTTTATGCAGATGACTTGTAGTGCCCAGCACATAGTTGGAGCTTAAGGAATGATTGTTAATTGAGGCAGACTAGAGGGAATAATCATCAACTGCTGCTGTTCCCTTTCCCTCCCTTTCCCTCCCTTTCTATCCAAACAGTTGCCAAGACTTCATAGCATCTCTTGAGTTCCGTCATCCTTTTACTTTAGTATAGGCCTTTATTTCCCCTTTCAGTTAGACTTGAAACATATTTGTTATGCATGATATATTGGAAAAGAAGGAAGAAAAAAGTGTGTATTGAGCTCTGGTATGCCAGGTACTTTGCTAAGCACTTTACAGAGGTAGGTATTATTATTATTATCCTGTTTTACAGTTGGAGAAACTGAAAGAGACAGAAGGTAAGTGACTTGCCCAGGATCACACAGTTGGTAAATGTCTGAGGCCAGATTTGGTTTGGGTCTTCCTGACTCCAGGCCCAGTACTCTGTCTGTTGTGCCACCAGTGGCCTCTTAAGACTTTGGACTTGGAATCAGACTGTGTTTGAATTGTGATTCTGGTGCTTCCTGTTTGTGTGACTCTGGTAAGTCATTTACCATCCTTGCAGTTCAGTTTCTTCATCAGCAAAATGGCAGTTTTTTCATCATCTACTTCACAGAGTCGTTATGTAGAAAATGTTTTATAAACCCTAATAAAGATTTTTTGTTGTTATTAAGGATACGGAAACAAAGAGACAGCTCTGTGCAAAGTAGTACACAAATAAGTCAAACACAAAGAACTTTAATACAAACAAGAAAATTATTGAATGAGTTTGAGAGGTCAGAGTGATCTTGACAGTATGAAGAATGGGGAGATCGTCAGCTCATTGATAGCAGTGAGCAGTGGGCGCAATTTACTTGTATAATTTCCTCTTCCTTCCCCCTCCCCCCCATTTGATATAGGAGAAGATAGTGAACATAGTACTTACCAAGGTTTTTCTTTTCTACCTTCAAGGATAATCCTAATGATATTGCAGTACAGGGGGTTCCTTTGGATAAAACAGATGAAAGTACTAGAGTAAAAGGTAAATGGAAAAATTTCCTGGGCATATTTAAAGATGTGTGAAAAACATTTTCAAGTTTTCTTTGTTCTTGTTCAAATTAAACCATAAGCAACAGTAAGAAAATGTACTTTGTTATATTTTGTTTATAGAATTTGTTATTGGAAAACAGCTTTATAGATGGGTGGTTGGCCATATGGTTTTGGACACAGCTACTAAACAGGACTCGATCATATATTGATTATAAATATATTTTCATGAAAAAAGTGATTAAAAGTTTGGGTATCATTGAACTCTTTAAAAGGATTGTTTTCATTCCACTTTTTATTTGATCTGTTTATTTGACTTTTAAAATTGTGATCATCTGTGAGAGGCAGCATGGTACAGTAGAACGAGCACTGATTCTGTAATCTGGACTCTGCTACTTAATTACCTGTGTGACATTGGACAAGTCACAGAACCTCTCTTGGCTGCGGTTTCCTCAATTCTAAAATTAAGGGATTTGGACTAAATGACCTCTGAGTTCTGTTTAAGCTTTAAATCATCTTATGACATCAAAACTAAGTTAATGCATTCATTTAGAAAGACCTGCTCAAGAATTTATAGTAAAAGAAAATCTCACCATTAATGCTAGGAATATGAATTGAAGTTCTGGTTTTGTCTGGTTTCCTTTTTATAGATGGTCTTTTTATAAAAAGTTAAGACTTCATGTTTTATAAATTGAAACTTACTTTAGGACTCTGCACATAAGCAAAGTAGTTGTAATTAAGTAAGGAATAGGATTTTATTTTCCTCATGAAGCAAAGAGAGTACAAATTGGAGAGGAGACTCTTAATAGAACCATACATTAATAGACTAGCTATTTTAAATTGCCCCTCCTGGAATCTTAGTATGTTGTTTCTTTTACTTATCAGATGCTATTTGCAAATACTTAATACAGAAATTGGACTTGCAACCCACTTGTTGAAATCTGGGCTCATATAAATCTCCCCTTTTATTTTTAGGCAACTGGGACTAAATGATTTGCCCAGGGTCACACAGTTACTCTGAAGCTGGATTTGACTCAGGTCCTCCTGACTCTAGGGACAGTAATCTATCCCTTGCTCTATCTAGCTGCCCCTGGCTCATGTAAATCCAAACAGGGAAGCCCTTTTAAAGTTAATCCATCCATGGAAGAGTCTACAGATTCCTTCCTTTTTTTCCTCAAGAGTTGTTTAGGGAGCTGGCCACCCTCCTACACAAGTTTTTGGGGATGAACAAAAAGTTCCTATTCTAAAGTTCTAAATTTCTGAAGATCTTACTATGTCACTTTGTTATATATGTCTTTTGTCAGTCTATACGAAACTATCAGATTCTCTGAAACCGGGCATTTTGTTGCAGTTCAGGAAAAAGAAAAAATGGATACTGGGATAGATGGGATTATTTGCCTATGACTGTTGAGTTTCTTTGATGAACTTTTCAGGATTTGGGCAATTACCTTGGCTGGATTGGTTCCAGGACCTGCTGTTGATGTCATTTTTCCCCTTTATAGTTGTAGTTGTGAGTTGGAGTATCTTTTATAGTTAGGTGGCCTCAAAGCCTAGAAGACTTGGGTTCTAGTCTGGTTTTGTTACTTGCTTTGTGACTCTAGGTAAGTTACTTAGCTCTCTCTGCCCCAGACAACCCTAGAAAACTAAATTTCTGATTATTCTCACCAGAAGTAACAGATCTGGTTAAAAAATGGTTATGGTTATGAGCTGTTTTACTGATATGATTTGGTTTCTGGGCTTTGTGTATTAAAAATCCATATTGCTAAATTCCTTCAATAAATATTGAAATATTATTTAGGAAGAGAAGTTTATACTTTGAGCAGGTAATTTGAAATCTTTATTGTTTCTGAAATACGTATTTTTTGTTTTGCAGTAAATGATATCTTTATTTCTCAGTATACTACTGGCCAGAAAGATGTTCTAAGAGCTGTTTTAAAGCAAAAGTAAGTTTGACTTGAGAAATTAAATTTGCACTGTCTTTTGTTTTCCCTGCATATTTCCCAGAGTGATAGTTCAGTTATGCTTTAGACATTGAGAGAAATTGCCCTTTTCACTTCATCTAATTTGCCTTCAAAAGGAAATAGCCAGATTCAGAGAATCCTTTCTGCCCACTGGCTGGCTTTTTCAGACTCAGTGTGCCCAAAAGAGAGGGAAACCAGATATCCTTTTTAAAAAAGGTATTGACTATTTTATATTAAAAATTATGTTGTTGCATTTTGTTTTTTACATTATGTTCTTTCTGAAAAAATCCTTCCCCCTTCCCACAAGTAAGCTTTTCCCTGTACCAAACATTAAAAAAAAAATTTCATCATCACCATCCGACACTTTACTGACAGCATACATGACATTTCCCACCCATAGTTCCTCTCTTTTGAGTGAAATAAGGACTGGTATATTTTTAAATTTTTTCCTTCAGGCCAAATTTGTTCAGTATATAATTATACAGTGTTGAGTTTCATTTTATTCTTAGCTAAATTGTCTCTTCCCGTAATGTGCTGACAGTATATTTAATCAATGTCATAGAGTATCTGCTGTGTGCCTAGCATTGTGTGATACAAAAGAGGTATAAAATATGGTCCATTTCTTTAAAGAATGTCAAATGTATTTGGGGAGAAAGACCTATACATTTAAGGTAGTGAGTAAGACAGTATTATATATAAAAAGATTTTGCATTCATGTAATAAATACCAAATTGTGACATAAAGACAATTTGATAGGGTCATATCATGCTAGAGACAGTCTAGTATAATGGATAGGGAGACCTAGACTCAGATTCTGCCTCTTATACTTAGCTCTGAGTCCATGGGCAGATTACTTCATCTCTTTTATTCAGTCAACTCTCTAAGAGTATAACATATAGCTAGCCTGCACTCTGTGTCTGATGGGGAGCTCACTCAGGAAGTTGCCTGTTGATAAAACCACATCTTCTTGATATACTGTTATATAGTTTGTGCAGGTGATAATTGAAAAAGTAAAATTAAGTGAAAAAGGAATTAAAGTGGTGATGAGAGGGGATGGGTTTTCTTCTATCTTAGAAATCATGTGTCATGTGTTCCTATAATATTGTCATGTAATGGTTGACATGTAAGTGGAAAAATATTGTTAGAGTACCCAAATGATTCTCTTAACCAAGAAACTACCAATGAGTTGAAAGCCTCAACTTTCAGGCTAGTTGAATTAAATTCAGTTAGAACTAGGCTACTTTCAAGTTTTTTGGGATAAAGATAGTACTATCCTTTATGATCATATGTGAGCAAGGTACACTGAAGGGCCCAGAGAAGAGGGATCATGGTAGGTTGAACTGTATTAGAGAAAATTAGCTAAGAAGGATCATAGAATTTAGCGGTAGAAAGGACCATCAAATTCATAGAGGTCAATTGCTTCATTTTAAAGATGAAGAAATTTAAAACCAGTGAATTTAAGCAATTTTCCCAGTTTCAGAAGCCATTTAGTCTGTACTGGGTATAATTGTCTTATATGCTCTTTTAATTATCTAGACCTTTATTGTTATTATTGTTATTTCCATAAGTATTCTTTTTCCTTGAACTTTACCACTTTAAATCATGAGCATATTTTTCGTAAGGTAGTCCTGGACAAAAAAAATGAAAAAAGGAATTGGGTACTGAAGTGGACATTATTCCTCCCTGGGGCCCCTAGGTTGTGAGATACCTGTTAGGTTGCTGGGCAGGGCTGGATAACCTGCCTAGCAACAGGCTTTTGTTGGGCCCCTGTCAAAATGTTATTCCCCCCTGGGTTGTGAAATATCTGTTGAGTTACTAACAGCCATTTTTCTGTTGAGTCCCCTCGCATGGCAGCAATTTGTGCCCCCCTGCCAGAACTGTTCCTGTTAGACCCCCTTTGCCAGGCAACTACCTTCTGCTGGGCACCCCCCTTCCTGACAACCATTCTTTGTTGGGTACCCCCTTCCTGACAACCATTCTCTGATTGGGTCCCTTTCCTGGCACCTACTTTCTATTTGGGGCTTCTTGCCTAGCAGCAAGCCCTCCCCTCCCCCCGTCAGAACTATGTTTGTTGTAGAAACCACAAGGCTGTACTGAAAAGCGCTGAAATGCTTAAATGCACACACACACCTTAGTTCGGGGCTGTCTCCTCTGAGTTTCTCCATGAGGCAGCCGCCAGCCTGGCTAATAAAGATGCTCTCGAAATTCCTAATTAACTCTTGCCTGTAAATTATTTGGTCTGTCCATTTCAGGTACCAGTTTTTTTTAGCACTTACTGTATAAGCCATTGTGGTAAATTCTGGGGATACAGGGAAAGGAAAAAAACATGGTCCCTGCCTTCATGTCACTGCCTGACATTCTAATGGAGGAGACAACATGAAGATAATGATGTACATAAGATATATATGTATGTATGTTTGTATATATGTATATTTGTGTGTGGGTATATATATCATATATATATACATACATACAGCCATATATATGTGTGTATATGCACACACACACACACACACATATAGTTTAAACTCTCAGAGGGAAAGCAGTGTGGGGGAATCAAGAAAGACTTCTTGTGGAAGATGGGATTTTTACTGAGTCCTGAAGGAGGCTGGGGAATCTAGTAGGAAGAGATGAGGAAGGAGAACATTCCAGGAATGAGAGATAGCTAGTGTTGTAGGGGCACAGAGAAAGAGAATAGCAAGTCAGCCAGTGTTCCTAGATTTTAAAGTATATGGAAGTGAGAAGATTTGAGAATCTAGGAAAGGCGGCAAGAATCCAGGCTGTAATTGGATTTGAATGCCAAATACAGGATTTTATATTTGATTCTGGAGGGTAACAGGGAATCACAGCGGTCAGTGAATAGTGGGGGGTGGGATGTTTGTACTTGTATTTTAGGAAGAACATTTTGATAGCTGAGTGAAGAATAGATCCGAGTAGGGAGAGACTTGAAATGAGGGGCCTAGCTGGAAGGCTACTGCAGTAGTCCTGGTGTCCGGTGATGAGGGCCTGCACTGGAGCAGTGGCTGTGTGAGTGAAGGGAAGGGGATGTATATGAGAGTTGTTGTGAAAACTTGACACCAGATTGGATATGGAAGATGAGTGTGAGGATTTGTCACTGATACTGGGACTGGAAGCCTTAATGATTGGGAAAATTGTAGTGCCCTTGACAGTCATAGGAAAGACGGGAAGATTTAGGGGGGACAAGGTGAGTACTGCCTATAGGACATCCGTTTGGAGACATATAAAAGGCAGTTGGTGATGTCTAGAACTCAGGAAAGAGATTTGGGGGATATAGAAATATGGGAATCATTTTCATAGATATGCTAATTGAACCAGTGGGATCTGAGGAGATCACCAAATGAAGTATTGTGGAGGACAGAAGGAAGAGGGATTAGGATAGACATTTGTGGAGATACCCACAATTAGTCGGTAGGGTCTGGATGAAGGTATTATTAAAGGAGAATCATTTGGAGTAGTTATGAGGAAAATCTGGGTGACAGTGTCATAAAAACCTTAGAGAAGTGGTTATCCAGGAGTAGAGGGTAAACAGTAGTCTTGTTGCAGAGTGGTCAAGAACTAGGAAAGTTGAGAAAAGGTTCTCAGAATTTGGCCATTAGAAAATCAATAGTAAATTTGGAGAGAGTGGTTTCTGTTGAATAATGAGATTGAAAGCCAGATTGCTGCAGTTTTTGAAGTAAGTTAGAGGAGAGGAAGTGTAGTAGCCTAGTGTAACCTTTCTCAAGGAATTTAACTAAGAAAGGGAGGAGGGTTATAGGATGGTAGGTAAATAGGTATGGTTGCATCGAGTGAGGATTGTTTTAAAGGATGGAGATAATGTGGGCATATTTATAGGCATTAGGGAGTGACCGAGTAGGTAGAGATTGAAGAGTAGAGAGAGAACAGGGACAATGGAAGTGGCAGTCTGCTAGAGAAGAAAATTGTAAGGAAAGGTCCTTCTTTTCATGTGAGAAAGGAATGAAGGAAGGAAGAGATAATAAGGGAAGATGCTGGACTGATGTGAAGTGAGGAGGTGGGGAGAAAAGGTAGCTCTCAGTGTAATTGCTTCAGTTTTTTTTTTTTTTTTTTTTTTTGGTGAAGGATGAGAGAGCTCAGCTGGCAGCATGGAGTTCAGGAATGCCATGAAAATCTTGAGAAGAGAAAAGAATGTTTGGAACAAACACTATGATGAGTGGGATAGCATATTCTTTGGGGATGTCTTCCTGGAATGATGACCCATTTGATATTAAGGAAACATAAGTTTGTGATGGACCCAGTCAGTGCAGTTTGTGATTTCCTCCAACTCTGCTCAGCAGAAAGCAGATGTGTGAAGGAAGTACATGGTGGAAATAATTCAAGGTTAGGGTTTGGCAAGGCATGGTAGGTGATAGGATCGGGGTGAGGAGTTGGAGTGTGGAGGATAGTGTAGAGTTGAACTGATTCACCAAAAGATTGAGGTAGGAAGAATATAGCCAGTGCAGAGGTGGTGCAATTGGAGATCATGGTGAGGTCAAAGAACAGGATTAGGGGTGTAAGGAAAATTGGAATGGTAAAGGATTATGATGGGATAAAGGCCAGAGCTGGGGTACCCAGATATGGTGGCACGAGGTCTTTCTGGGGAGTCAGAACTTCTGAGTAATGCTTTGAACTCAGTTGGTTCAGCTATATGGGCTAAGGGGTCAGAGTTTCCCCACTTTCCTCTGAGAAAGCTGTAACACCTTAGAGCAGATTCCTTGGAAAGTTTTGTGGAAGAGAGAAAACTTGAGATGAGAAAGGCGTGGCAGATGGCAAGAAAAACATCAAGGTAAGGAAACATCTGTGTTTAGTAGCTTTTGAGGAGTAGGGGGTTAAATTATATAAACAGGGAGCTTTTGAATATGAAAGCTATTTGTTTTATTTAATAAGTCTTTGAAGACTTATACCCTTAAGGGGGAAAAATCCAAATTATTTAGCACTTGAGTACCACTTAACTTCTTATGTGCATCTGTAGTTGTAGTTGTTTATGTATATTCCTTTATGACTTTAAGTCTTTTATATATGAAAGTCCTGTCTCCTCAGATGTTAAGTTCCTTGAGGACAAAAAGAATGCTTTCTTTTTCTTTGTGTATTATTTAGAAATGTGTATCTTTGTGTAGTATTTAGAAATTGTGTCCTACACACAATGGGTTCTTATTTTAATAAGAAATTGTTGATTGAATAACTTCGACAGTGATGCCCGGTAGAGAATGTGCATAAAGGGTAAACAGGCAGATTGATTTAAAAATTTAAAGATATTTATCGAAATATTCTTGATGTTTCTCATTTAACTTTTTGGGGGTTGTTTTATTTTCAGGGAACAACATTCACCTACTTTTAAAGAAGTGAAAGTACAGCTTTTAGAAGATGCATGTATAGTAAAAGACCCTATTTCTGTGGAGAAGAAGTCGTCATCCAGTGGAATAGATTCTGCTTCAACTGTGGCTGCGGCAACGGCTGCTGCCATTGCAACAGCAGCTCCATTGATAAAAGTAGGCTTCTTCAACAGTCCCCTCCCATAGATTTATAATTGCTATAAATTTAAAGCATATTTGTAAAAACTTATACAGCAGATGACTCTGTGACCTGGAGAGGGCGTTGGAGATTTCTTGTTACTCTGGAGAAAAGAGTTGCCTGTTTGCTATTTCTTGCTCACCAGTGGTGGTAGGATTACCTACCTCATCATTGTGAGGGTGAAATCAAAAGTAGTCATTCTTCATTGCTATTTGCATTTTGCTTCTTTGCTAATTTTAAATACTTTTGTTTATTCTCTGATTTTTAAAAATTTAGTTTTATTCTGAACTTAAACACCATGAAAAATGAACATTTACATTACACAGCAGAACTAAAAAAAGTATTATAAAACTAGTAAGTTTTCATTTCATATCATTTACTTTTTTCAAAAAGTATGTAATAAATTCTACATGTTAATTTCAAAACTGTCCTGCCTTGTATGTGCTTCCTTCTAAATTTCCACCTTTTTTCTGCATGTTAAAAAGGTTACACAAACTTTTTCTTCTTTATTTTTACATTGCTGTTGCTAGATACTCCTTTTCCCTTCCTTTTCCTTGGTAGCAATTAGAAACGGTTAAAATAAGGAAGAAAAAACTCTTTTAACATGTAAGGATAGTTTAAAAAAACAACAAAAAGCAAATCTACATAGTCCCCCAAGTTCAAAATGCATGTCTGTATGCCTTGACTTTATCAGCTCTCTATCAAGAGGTAGGTAAGACCTAAGATTTAAGTTCTTTGAAGACATTGTGTTCATCCAAAGTTTTTCAGACTTGTTTGTTCTTACATTATGACTGTTCAAGTATAAATTATTCTCTTATTTCTGTTAACTTACTCTGCATCCATTCATATTATTTGAGTCTTTGAAACTGTCTTTCACAATTTTTTAGTGCACAGTAATATTTCATTGTATTAGTAAACCACAATTTGTTCAGCCATAACTCAGTTAATAGGCATCTTCCCATCCGGGAATATCCAATTCCTTCCCTAGAGCCTTCTTGTCTCCAACTGGAGGTTTTATATTTTGTGATCCCATCCTTGTTGCCATTTGTAATATCAACACAATACCCATGGCAGCTGTTATGAATATGTATATGTATTTCACAAAATTCACAAAATATAAATAGCTTTCTTCCTCAAAGGTAAAAACAAAATATTTATTTGGGACATCATTAGAATATCAGGTGGTAAAATTTAACAGGGTACTTATCACTAATCCAGGGAGTGATCAATATCTTAAACCTTATTTTTATCAGGCTTCCCTACAAAAACAAGTTCCTCTAGAGAAATTCCTCCCTCCGCCAACTCCCAGCTTGCTCTCTCTCTCTCTCTCTCTCTGCTCTGCCTGCTCTTACTCTCTACTTATGCTCTCACTCTCTGCTTATGCTCTCACTCTCTGCTTATGCTCTCACTCTCTCCTTGGGCAAGTTCCTCCCAGTGGGAACTTCATATGACCCAGGCTCCATGTGATCATATACTTTGTGTGATAGGCCTATTAATGGGAGGGGAAGGTCTTCCTATTCTATTAACATTACACCAGTGCAAGATACTGAAGTGGGAGATGGAACCTTATGTGTGAAGAGAAGGGAGTAAGGTGAAAGAAACATGGAATGTAGGAAGGGGCCAAGTGATGGCAAGCTTTCAGTGCCATACTGTGCTTTCTTTTGATAGTAGAGCAGGGATCCTCAGGAGTTTTATGGATGTCGTTTTGGCAGGGATGAATTGGAATGGCAGGGCAACCAAATAGGAGCCTAATGATGGTTCAGGCAGGTGATGATGAGGGGGACCTGAAGTAGTATAGTTGTGGGGGGATTAGGGAGGAGGCAATGAGCCTTTGCAGTGGCTATCATACTCTCCCTTCTTATCTCTGTCTTCTCTTCCTTGAAGTTAACAGCTCAGCTGTCATGTTCTATAAGAAGACTTTCTGTAGAGTCTGTCCCTCTATCCCCTTTACATATGCTTGTATTTATTAGTTATATACTTTATCCTGTATACATTTTTATACATACTTGTCTCTAACCTTAGAATGTAAAGCCTGGAGCAGTGCATGTCACATAGTGGCTGCTTAATAAATACTTGTTGGTTGATAGTACCTACTCTGTTCTGGGTATAACCCTTGCCCTTGAAGAGTTTCAGTTCTGTGCAGGAAGAGACATGATTAAATGTATGCAAAATATGCAATATCTGTGTTGTTGATAAATGTTGATTTGGTAGTATTAATACAAGAAATTTTGGTTTTGCTATATTTTTCTTGTTTTAGGTACAGAGTGATTTGGAAGCAAAAGTTAACTCTGTATCAGAATTACTCAGTAAACTCCAGGAGACAGATAAACAATTGCAGCGGGTTGCAGAGCAGCAAAAAAGCATTAAAATTCAACCTGAGAGATCTTGTTGCCAAGACCATGAGAAGCAGTTGGATATGTTTATTGGGCAACACCTTAGGCATCTGGAAAAAATACAGCAACAACAATTAGATATTCAGGTATCTTCATTCTTACCAGATTATGTTACTATATTTCTTATTACTTTATTATCTTGATAAATAGCCATTATTAAAATCTTTAATGAAGTATTACTTATAACCAGTTTAAATTCCTAATTAATATCTATTACTATGCAAAAAATTAATACACAAAAAATCTGAGATAATCTCTTTTGAGTTTTCATTGATTTCTTATTAGACCTTGACATGTTTTTTTCAAGTAGTTGCAGGTTGTTTTTCATTTCTTGTAAGGGTTATGTTGATAATTAAGTATTTTTTAAATGAGTACCTAACAAGATTAAATTTAATTCCATAAGTGTTTGTTAAATACATACTAAGTATAACCTTTGTGCTGTGTTCTGAGGATATAGAAAAAAACAAAGCAGTCCCTCGTCTTAAGGAGCTTACTTTTTTGAGGGGGAGAAGGGAGGATGTTGGTAGAGGGGGGATTCCAAAATGGACACAGGTAAGTATAGTAAAAAAAAAAAATTGAGAATGGAGAAAACACATATACCTGGCGGCACCTGGAAAGGCCTCACAAAGGAGGTGGCACCTAAGTTAAACTTTTAGGGAAGACAAGAATTTTGAGAAGCAGAGATGAGTATAGAGTGCATCCCAGGCTTGCACATTGCTCTGGGCCAGTGTTAGGGGTGGGAAATGGAGTGTACAGTTCCAGAAAAGCTACTAATGAATTTGACTGAATTGTAGAGTACATGAGGAGAAATAGTATACAATAAAGCACATGGGAGCCAGATTGTGCAGTGTGGCAAATGCTAGCCTGGGGAATTTGTATTTCATTCATTCAGATGGTCAGAGCTGTGCTTCAGGAAGACCATTTTGGCAGCTATGGGGAAAGTAAATGAAGAGGCTAGAAACTGCAAGTAGGGAGACCAGTTAAACTATTATAATCTAGGTGAGAGGTAGTGAATGCCTGAATGAGGTATTCACATATGTTCATGAGAGTGGAAAAAAGGGGATGGATGTGAGATGTTGTGACAGTAGAATTGACAGAAGTTTACAAATAACAGTAGAGAGGAATGCAGAAGGAAGAGTTAGAGACGAGTCCAATATAACAAATGATGATGCCAATAACAGAAGTAGGTAAGTTATTTAGGGGAGAAGAAGTTCTGTTTTTTAAACTTGTTGCATTTGAGATAGCTTCATTGCCTCCACTTTTGTCGCAGTGACATGTGTCATGCCTGAGAAATGAGCTGACTCCTGTGCTGCACTTTTGTCCTGGGATAGTTAGATAGCTATGTCAGTAGCTTGGACCAAGTAAATTTTGAAAAAAAAAAGCCCAGCCTGTGTGGATTAAATGTTGCTCCAGAAGATAGCACCTCTTGGTAGCAAAATTCCTTCTAGGGGACTTTCCATCACTAGACCACTACTAGATGACTCAGAGTTTGGTGTTACCAGAGCAGTGGAAGTAGTAGTGCTGGAAGAGCAGCTTAGTACAGGTAGAAGCAAAGCAAAGACAAAGACAGCCACAAAAGATAATAAGCAATGAAGGAATTTCCTGAAGTGAGGATGGCTAGAAACTGCAGGAGAGACCAGAAAATCAAGGTATGGCCTTTTCCTTTGGGAAGGCCTGACACTTAAATCTCAGTGACCAGGTTTATGTAGTGAATGAGGCCAGATGTTTTTAGTTCATGGTGGGTGTTCTGATGCAGGGAAGTGTTGATGAGCAGGAGCCTTACCAGGAACATGGAAGCCATATTATAGACGATGATGCTTGCGGCAGTTACCCTTCCTCATTCTAGGTCACAGTCATCTATAGCAGATTTCCAACTCGTGGTCCACTGCTAGCAGATTAAAGTGTAATTGGGAAGTGTTTGACATCAGACTTCAGACTACTAAATGTTTTTTGTTTAACAATTTTTGAGGAATGTACTTTCTAGATGTTTTTGTGTGGTTGTAAGTTGGGAAATGTCTGTAGTCTCAAAACAGAATTAATCTTTCCTCTCAAATGATGAATTTTTAAAAAGTCATAAAACAATTTTGTTTTCTAGAACCATTTAATTACCTCTGCATTCAACACTGGCAGATTCCAGCCTGTCAATGGGCCACCTTCCAATGCAGTAGAAAAATCATTTGTAAATTCAGAACTTCAGCATCCTGTTAGGAGTAACCATTCTTCACATCATAGACACTCAGAGCTTCCTAGTCAAGGTAACTAGTGTTAAATTCAGTGAGTCACTTTTGATACGGATTCATTTCTCACTTTTGATGAATCTCATTTTCATTAGTGATCTGGCTATTTTTCTTGTTTTCTTATCCTATTTTTTCTATACAAACAAGCAGTGAGTGACTATAATATTATGTTAATTAGTCTATATTAATTATTTGATATTTTATAAAGCTAGTTTTTTGCCTTTTGTGTGCATGAACAAGTATTTATTGTCAGGCACTGTTATGTTTTGGAGATAGAGGTACAAAGAATGAAACAATTTTACTCTAAAGGAGCTATTACTACCTCTGGCCAAAATAGAGTAAATCGCAATTTGTGCAATTAAAATTGATACTTCAGAGAATCTTATAATCTGATTATAGATATTGCTACTGTTAATGCAGATCACAAGTTATATACCTTCTTATCCTTTGTGACTTATGTGCATGCCCTCGCAGAAACCTTCCACAGGGGATCTGTGCAGTGAGTTAGATACTTTACTCTTGGTCTTTTTACCTTTTGTAGGTATTAGTGCAGCAGTCTGTCTGTTCCTTGTTGATTACATTATTTATGACTCCATAAACTTCCTCTTTGATGCCTCATTGTGAGAGGGGAGCCTGGATTTTCAGTCATTACCAGTGGAACTTAAACTCTGAAGGCTGTATCCAGGGATGTGTCCCTACTGTAACAGAAATTGGCAGGTGCTTCAAATCAGGGCTTGGTTTAATTTTTTGTTGATTGTCTAGCCTTACGAAATTGCCAGTAATGTATATTAAACTTAAAAGTGTGTGTATATGCTTTCCCTTTTCTCTATGCTCCCCCATCTGCCCAAGGCCAGGCTGTTAACTATTTACCAGCACTTCTTTGTATTGCTCTATCTATGGTTGTTGTCCTTCATCTTCGAAGAGGACCAAAATGACATCACCATTGTAAAGTGAAATTTCAGTGTGTCCAACTGTGGCTGATCAGACCAATACAAGCTCAGAATGCTCTACCACAGGTTGGGCACAGATGGTCCATGTGAATGTTTGGGGTGAATATCCCCAATTTGCGCATCCTGCGTTTCCTTTGTGCTGTCTCAATTCTGCACAGCAGCCTTTCTGGTGTGGGCATGTCATGCTGAGTGGTCCTGTGCCAGCATCTCCCATGTTGCACAGTCAAATCCAAAGTTCTTGAGAGAGACCTTGAGAGTGTCCTTGTATTGTTTCTTCTGGCCACCATGTGATTGCCTGCCTCATGCCAGTTCTCCATCAAATAGTCTTTTTGGCAAGCATGCATTTTGCATTTGAACAGCATGGCCAGCCCATTGGAGTTGTGCTATCTGAAGCGTAGTTTGAATACTTGGCAATTCGGCTTAAGCAAGGACTTCAGTGTCTGTTTTGCTCTATAAAAACTGATTGAACTTGGCAGTAGTAGAAAGCTCAGGGTATGAAGTTATCTAGTCTATGAAGTTATCTAGTCTAGAGAAGTGGTGTCAGAATTTGATTAGAAATGAATTGATTAGAAATGAATCTCTGCCAACTGGTAGCATATTGACTTAGAAAACCACAAATTAACATTATATTTTACTGTATTTTTATTTGTTTTGTTAAATCATCTTCTAGTTACCTTTTAATCTGTCTCAAACTACTGGGGAATTTTGTGGCCTGCTGAGGAGTTTGACACCTCTGTTGTATGGTAACAGCAACAACTGACATTTAGATACTGCTTTAAGGTTTGCAAAGGCTTGCTCTGTAGACATCCATTGTTTGATTCAAGCCTCATAATACCCCTTGTCTTATGATACCAGAAGGACTTCAGATAAGTCTATCTCTGTGGCAGATCCAGTTTGCTGTTTAAAGACCAGTCCAGAGAAAGCTCATCACCAGTAGTTTAGCTGATGAATTCTTTGGCTATGACAGCCTATATAGCAGAAATAAATTTAAAATGACCCTCATTCCTGTGTTTTCCCCCTTCTACTTCTGCAGTGATATTGGTACAGTAGCAGAAACGAATGCCAGATACTTGAGTTTTTAGACTATCTATAATCATTAACTTAACTTTGCACACTCTAAAGATTTGCTCTTTGACCTGTGCTCCACAGTGACCCAACTATTGTAACTGCCTTGATATTAGTATTCTTAGGCTAAATAAAACTAGAAGATAAAAGGAATGGGTTTAAGTAATAAAATAGGCCAAAGGTTTGCAGATTGCTTACTCAATAACTTTATGCCTATATGTTATCACATATGACAGTTGGACCTTCCTTTTGGACTCTCAGCATGACAATTCCTAATACAGGAAATGAAGATATAATTAAGATACTAGTGCGGAAGAAGATAGGAACCTAGAATAACTGGACCAGAATAGGTTTACATAAAAGAAATCCAGGTTAGAGAAGGAGAACAATTATACAGCAATATTGTGTAGACAGTTTTGAAAGACTTAAGAACTCTATCAACATAAAATAACTAACCATGATTCTAGAGTTCTCCTGATGCTTATCCATGTCCTGACAAAGAGATTTGGGACTTAAGGTGCAGATACAATGTGTATTCTTGGATATAATTAATATAGGATTGTGTTTTACTTAAGTTTTTATGAGTTTTTTTTTTCTTTTTCAGTGAAGAAGAGAGAAGTAGGGGAAAGGAAATAGATTTTTTTAAAATTGAAAAATATGTAAGGATAAAGCAAAAAGTCATTTCTCAGGACATTTAAACAGGAGAAGATGCCAAAGGATCTAGAAAAATCACAAAAAGGCAATTGAGAATACACGGGTATTTTTGATGAAAATAGAAAAGGAGAACAAGAAGGATTTTGTGGACAGAATTACATAATCTCAGAATTGGAAAGTATCTCAGAAGCCATCTCCTTTTCAAACTTAAAAAGGAATCCTTTCTAGATTGTACACAACCTGTGGCCAACCCGCTTTGGCTTGAAGAGCTCTAGGCAGGAGGACAACAATTTTTCTTAAGGTTTCTTCAAAGTTTGTTTCACTTTGGATGATTCTAATCCTTAGGAAGTTTTGTCTTATACAAATCCTGAATTTGTTTTTGTTTTTTCATCTTCCTTTTACTACTCCTAGTTATAGCCTCTAGGACCAAGTGGAACTAGTCTAACTTTTTTCCACGTGACTGCCCTTCAGATACATAAAGACTACTATCAAGTCCCCCTGAGTTTTCTCTTCTGTAGTCTAAACATCCCCAGTTCCTTCAGGCACTTCTTTTTCTAAGAAAATGTAGAATTTGTTTTTCAATTTTCAACATTCACTTTCACAAGAACGTGAACTACAAATTTTCTCCCCATCTTGCCCCACCCCTCACCCCAGGGCAGCATACACCCTATCCACCTGTTCCTCCAATCTGTCCTGCTTTCTCTTACTCTCCTCTTCTTCCAACTCCCTCCCCTCTATTTTCCTGTAGGGCAAAATAGATTTCTATACCCCATTGCCTGTACATCTTATTTCCCAGTTGCATGCAAGAACAATTTTTAACATTCATTATTAAAGTTTTGAGTTCCATATTCTTTCCCTTCCTTCCTCCCTACCCACCCTCATTGAGAAAACAAGCAATTTGATATAGGTCATATATGTGTAGCCATGCAAAACACTTCCATAATAGTTATGTTGTGAAAGACTAACCACACTTTTCCCTCTGTCCTGTCCTCCATTTATTCCATTGACCTATCCTCCCACAATAGTGTTTGCTTCTGATTATCCCTTTCCCCAATTTGCTGTCCCTTCTATTATCTTCCCTCTCCTATCCCACCCCCCTCCTCGCCTTCCTGCCGGGTAAAATAGATTTCCATACCCAGTTGAGTGTGTTACTCCTTCCTTAAGCCAAATCCCATGAGAGCAAGGCTCATTTATTCCCTTTCATCTCCCCCCTCTTCCTCTCCATTGTAAGAGATCTTTAATGTGAGATGATCTGCTACATTCTACCTCTCCCTCTCTCTTACTCCTAGTACATTCCACTCAACAGTAAATTTTACTTTTTAGGTATTCTCCCTTCATATTCAGCTCACCTTGTGCCACCAGTCTATGTATATATGTGTGTGTGTGTGTGTGTGTGTGTGTGTGTGTATACATACATAAATAAATAAAACATAAACCCACATACATATACATACCTACACATATACATACACACATATAATATATACATACCCATACAGACCTGTACATATATATATATACATATATATTCACTCTAACCACCCTAAAACTGAGAAAGATCACATGAGTTTCAAATATCAAATTTCCATGTGGAAAGGTAAACAGTTCAACTTCATTGAATTCTTTGTGGCTTATCTTTTCTGTTTACCTTTTCATATTTCTCTTGATTCTTGTATTTGAAAGTCACATTTTCTATTCAGCTCTGATCTTTTCAGTAAGAGTGCTTGAAAGTCCTCTATTTCATTGAAATTCTATTCTTTTTCCTGAAGTATTACACTCAGTTTTGCTGAGTGTAGGTAGGTGATTCTTGGTTTTAATCCTACCTTCTTTGAACTCTGAAATAATCATAATCAAAGCCCTTTGATCCCTTAATGTAGAATCCGCTCAATCCTGTGTTATCCTGATTGTATTTCCATGATACTTGAATTGTTTCTTTCTGGCTGCTTGTAATATTTTCTCCTTGACCAGGGAACTTTGGAACTTGACTACAATATTCCTAGGAGTTTTCCTTTTGGGATCTCTTTCAGGAGGTGATTGGTAAATTCTTTCCATTTCTATTTTACCCTCTGGTTCTGGAATATCAGGGCAGTTTTCTCTGATATATGATGGAAGATGATGGAAGATGATGTCTAGGCTCTTTTTTTTGATCATGGTTTTCAGGTAGCCCAATAATTGTTAAATTGTCTCTCCTGGATCAATTTTCCAGGTTAGTTGTTTTTCCAATGAGATATTTCACATTATTTTCTACTTTTTTCATTCTGTTGGTTTTGTTTTGTAATTTTTTTTTTAATTTTTAATTTTTTTTTATTTTTCTATTTTATTTTTTTTAATGTTTTACAATAATTTCCTTAAAGTTAAGATTTTATCCCCCCCACCCTTCCTCCAATACCCCACTCCCTCCCCATGACAGCATACAATTCTGTTTAGGTTCTACATATACTTTCCTATTGAGCACATTTTCACTATATTCATGCTACGTAGTCGAACTAAAATAAATGGAAGAAATCATATAACAAATCAACACATAATACACTGAAACCCACCCACACACAAACATGATCTGCTACATTCTGCAAATGACTTCCACATTTCTTTCTCTGAGTGTGGAAGGCATTTTGCCTTAGAAGACCGACAAGACCGACATTAGGATTTTTTTTTTTCTCAGTAAGTTCTTGTGTTGTTACAAAGTTCCAAGTCTACCAGAAAAAACTCTCGCACACTGTGGTCGTTGCTGTGCACAAAGTTCTCCTGGTTCTGCTCCTTTCGCTCAGCATCAGATCATATAAGTCCTTCCAGGCCTCCCTGAAGTCTTCTTGTTCATCATTTCTTATGGCACAATAGTACTCCATGTTTTGTAATTTCTTGATTTCTCATAAAGTTGTTAGCTTCCATCTGCTCCTTTCTAATTTTTAAAGAATTCTTTTCTTCAGTGAGCTTTTGGACCTCTTTTTCCATTTGACCAATCCTGCTTTTTAAGGTATTCTTCTCCTCATTGGCTTTTTAGCCTTCTTTTGCCATTTGGGTTAGTCTGTTTCCAAAGGTGTTATTTTCTTCAGCATTTTTTGAGTCTCCTTTAGCAATCAGTTGACTCGTTTTTCATGATTTTCTTGCGTTGCTTTCATTTTTCTTCCCAGTTTTTGCTCTGTTTCTCTTACTTGATTTTCAAAATCCTTTTTGAGCTCTTCCATGGACTGAGACCATTTTGTATGTTTTTTGGAGGCCTTGGATGTAGGAGCCTAGATCTTGCTGTCTTTCTCCAGTTGCATGCTTTGATCTTCCTCTGGTTGTATGCTTTGCTCTTCCTCATCTGAAAGGATGGGAGGAAATACCTTTTCACCAATAAAGTAACCTTCTATAGTCTTATTTCTTCTTCTTTTTTGGACATTTTCCCAGTCAATTGCTTGACTTTTGAGTCCTTTGTCAAGTGGATGGTATACTACCTCAGGCTTCAGAGGTTTTGTGCAGCTGTTCTCCAAGATATCTGTAAGGAACTGTAAGTTTTCATTTTCTCCAAAGTGACATAGTCAAGGGAGAGGTGTTACTCCTTTCCTGATCTGTGCTCTGGTCTGTGAGCAACCGCAAGCCCTCTTCTCTGGAACTGCAAATAGATTTCCCTCTTTGTAACTGCCACCAGCTCCAGCAAGCCAGTGCTCCTCCTCATCCTAGGACTGCCACTTCGGACTGAGACTTAGATCAGCGACTCATTTCCCCCATGGTCTGTAGGCTGAGAGCTTCAGAACCAGCTGTTGCTGTAGCTGCCCTGGGACTGGGGTCGGACCACACTCCCCTCTCACCCAGGTGAAAGAGCTTTCTCACTGACCTTTGAAGCTGTCTTTGGCGGTTGTGGGTTGAGAAATCTGGAAGCAGCAGCTACTGACAATTCAGTGCCCTGAAGTTTGCTCCTGTCCAGTCTGTGCTGGCACAGGCCATGCTGGGCTACACTGCACTCCAAGCTCAGTGCTATAGACCCTTCGTATTGGCCTTCCAGGCTATCTAGGGCTGGAAATCTGTTTTACTCTGTCATTTTGTGGCTTCTGGTGAGAATTTGTTTAGAGTCATTTTTTTTATAGGTATTTTAAGGGCTTTGGGGGAAGAGCTTTGAGCAGATCTGTGCTTCTACTCCTCCATCTTGGCTCCACCCCATCAGGCACTTCTTCTATATACTTTTCAGCTTATCAGTGTTCTGGAAGACCTGAGTTCTAATCCTGCATCAGATACTTAGTGCATATGTAACCTTGGGCAAATCACTTATTCCTCAGTTTCCTTGTCTGTAAAATGAAGATAATAGAACTTACCTCATTGGGTTGTTTTGAAGGTCATATATCTGTAAAGTGGTTTTTGAACCTTAAAGTACTATATAAATACTAGCTATTATTATTATCGTTATTGTTATTATTAATACCACCAGTAATCTAGTCCTTATACAAATGAAGAAATGAATGCCCAGGGAGTTTGAAAGATTTGCTCAAGGTCAACAAGTAATAAACTCTAGTGGTGGAATTTGAATTTTTAAAAAGTTCTGACTCCAAATGCAGTGTTCTTTTCAGTATTTCATGCTACTACCTCTTTGGTTCTTCCAGCTTCGCTTTTTGTTTTAATGGTTACATACTTACATTTTGATTATGTTGTAAAAATATTTAAACAAGGACAACTTAAAAATGCAAATGTATTTTACCGCTAAGATTGCTTTTCCTTTTACATTTAAGCATATTTAAGGCAAGTTCAAGATTTGGGATTTGACAATCAAAAATCTCCACTTGAGACCCCAGCACCCCGAAGATTTGCTCCTATACCTGTTTCTAAAGATGATAAAATCTCCAAGAGTGCAAGGCCTAGGGAAGAAAAGGAAAATTTGCAGATATTATCTTGCAAAGGTAATAGACTTGTAATAATTTGCCTTTGTTTTCTTTTCATGTGTCTTTAGAATTTAATTGTAAACACTGGTTGAATCTTAACCATCTGCCAAAAATCGCCTGTAATAGTTTCGACTTTTATTTCTGCATTCATCTTTATAAATTTGTGGTTTGTTATTTTAACCTTTTTCTGATTACTGTTGATTTAATATCAATGGGAGGCATTTTGCTCTGTGGCTCCAATTTTGGAATTATTTCCTTGATAAGATGAACATATTTGTCTTTCAACACGTATCACGACATCATGCTGTGATAGGACCAGCATTTTCCTGATGCAACTTTCTTGACTTCCCTGATGAAGTTTCCTGCCCCGTGCAGTCAGTCAGACCCAGCTTCCCTGATGGAGCCTTCTGGTCTAGGAGCATAAAACGTCCCATTTCCACGTAGAGTTACTGCCTTCTCAGACTTAGTGAGTGCCTGAGACCACATGAGTTGCCATAGCTTGATAACAAATTGACCAGTCTTGTTTCTGGATGGGGTGCTAAGGCCAGAGAACCTGAATGCTCTTGATGTGGCTGTGCTGTGTTGAGGCAGAATAAACATTCTTTGTTCAGTGACTCATGATACCTTTCCCAACCCCTCTTAATTCCAGTGCCTTCCCTTTGTTAATTATTTCCCATTTATCCTGTATGTAGTTTGTTTATATATGTATTTGTTTGTCTCCTCCATTAGATTGTGTGTTCCTTAAGGGCAGAGATTGCCTTTTGCCTATTTGTATCCCCAGTCCTTAGTACAGTGCCTAGAACATAGTAGGTGCTATTAAATGTTTATTGATTACCTTATTTCATTACAACTAACAGTTTTAAGAGGAACTAAGACTACTTAAGTGTACAGAGATCTAAAAGGTTGTATTTGACTTGTATTGATTGATAATTTTGGATTTAAGACTTAATGGTTACTCTTACTTATTTTGTATGCTGTGACATTTGTGCCTAATAGTAACTATACTGGAATTATCTGTATAGTTTTTATCATTTTCTCCATTACTGAGTAATTAATACAGATTAATAATAGAATCAGAAAGTCCAAAACTTGTTAGGCATCCTAGAGTTTATCTGAATGATGAATGCAGGAACAATCAATACACAAAGTATCCAATAGCTAGTCCGCGAATTTCTACTTTAGGACTCCAAATGATAATGATCACTGCCCGATGGGATAGTTCATTTCCCTTTTGGATAGCACTAGTTGTTAAGAAGCCAACCTTCTCCTTACCTTCTGTCTACTTTTCTCCTTTAAAGCCGTACAATATAAACTCACTTTCCGTTCCATATAACATCCTATCATATATTTGAAGAGGGCTGTTTGTGTTCCTCCCAAATTTTGTTTTCCCCGTGCTAAACTTCAGTAAGTCCTTTAATCCTTCCTTATATGACATCCTCACTATCCTTGCCACCCTCCTAGACATATTTTAGCTTATTAAATTTTTTTAAAGTTTAAATTTGTGATTTTACTGGTAGGGGGAGCTCCTACTTATGTAAGTCTGCATCTTATTTATAACAGTTGCCTGAAAACATTTAGAGGTTAAATAACGTGCTTTTAGTTACACAATATAATGTTAGACGTTGGATTTGACCCTAGGTCTTCTGATGGATTGCAAGGCCAACATTTTTATCTTTTATACCAACTACTTCCTTTGCTTATCAGAATCCCTTTTAAATTGTAAGTTATTGGACTTTTGTTTTTAAATGCTTTGTGACATTCAGTCAACAAACCTTTATTACATGCCTACTATATGGAAGGCACTGTGCTAAGTGTTGGTGATATAAAGTCAAAAACATTCAACAATCTAAAAGACTTTAAAGTACAAGTTGGCTTTAGATAAAACAGAAGAAAGTAGTAGATCAAAGGTAAATCAATGTCCCTTTTTTGGATATACGTTAATGATATGCTAAAAATAATGCCTCTAGAGTTTTTTATTTTTTGAATTAAGCTATTTGCATGCAGTAAAATAGTTACTATGTTAATACCATGTGTTACAGAATTGGGATTAAATCTTTATACAAAAGTAGCTATCTATATAGATGTAGGCACAAATAGACCTTTCCCACAAAGAACTTTATAAATATGCTTTTATGGTAAAACTTATTGTATGTGTGGTTGTAAATGAACACTTAAAAATTATTGTTGTAATTTATTGATTTATTTGACTTGAATTCCTGTCATCCATGATCATTACATTAAGGCACAACAGAGCACTGACTTAGGAGTCACAGGATCTGAATTCGTGTCCTGGCTCTGCTGTTTAGTACCTGTGGGACACTGAGCAGATCATTTATAAAAATCAAAGGGGATGCACCAGATGACTTCTCAGAGCCCTGCAAGCTCTAAATGCATGATCTTGTGGTTCCTATTCTCAGACAGCTTACTTACATCCTGTTTCAGAGACAACATACACATATATGACATACATGTGTCATGTGTATTTATACACAGGATAAAAATATGTATAATAAATACGAAATAAGTGAAAAGAAGGTACAGAGGGAGGGCACTAGTGGTTGAGGTGATCAGGAAAAGTTTTGCATAAAAGGTGGTCTTGAAGGAAGAGAGAAATTCGGTCTAGGAGGAAACATGCTCAAAGTTGGGATTCAGGTGGCAAAGTTATATACCCTAAGAATGGATTTGATAGAGAACAGGTGCCAAATGTCAGAAGGGACATTCTTTTTTTTTTTTTTTTTTTTTTAACTTTTTACATTCATTTTCACAAAATTTGGGGTTCCAAATTTTCCCCCCTTTTATCCCCTCCCCCCACCCCAATACCCCAAACAATCTAATTTTCCCTATCTCCAATCTGCCCTCTCTTCTGTCATCCCTCCCTTCTCTTGTCTCCATCTTCTCTTTTCTCCTGTAGGGCCAGATGACTTTCTATTCCTCATTAACTGTATGTCTTCTTTCCTAGTAGCAACAGCAATACTAAACAGTTGTTCCTAAAACTTTGAGTTCCAAATTCTCCCCATCCCTCCCTCCCCACCCATTCCCTTTGGTACGGCAGGCAATTCATTATAGGCCATATCTGTGTAGCTTTGCAAATGACCTTCCTGATAGTCGTGTTGTGTAAGACTAATTGAATTACCATCCCTCCTAACCTGCCCCTCATTGTTTCTCTTCTGTCTTTTGATCCTGTCCCTCCCCAAGTGTTGACTTTCAATTACTCCCTCCTCCCTTTGCCCTCCCTTCCATCATCCCCCCCCCTGCAATATCTCCTTCTCCCCCGCTTTCTTATACTGTAAGATAGGTTTTCATACCAAAATGAGTGTGCATTTCACTCCTTCGTTTAGTCAAATGTGATGAGGGTAAACTTCTTGGTTTTTTGTTTTTGTTTTTGTTTTTTTTTCCTCAGCTCTCCTCTTTTTCCCTCCACTAAAAAAATCTCCTGCTTGCCTCTTAAATGACATATAGTTACCCCCTTCATTTCCTCCTCTTTCCTCTCACTACATTTCTCTCTCACCATTTACCTTAATTTCTTTTAAGGTATGGTCCCATCCTATTCAGTTCAATCTGTGCTCTCTGTCTCTGTATGTGTATGCATGTGTGTATGTGTGTGCATGTGTGTACATGTGTTTGTGTGGTCCCACCAACTACCCAGATACTGAAAAGTTTTAAGAGTTAGAAATATTGTCTTTCCCTGTAGGAATGTGAACAGTTCATTTCTGGTAAGTCCCTTAATACTTCTCTTTGCTGTTTCCTTTTTCATGCTTCTTCTCATTCTTGTGTTTGAAAGTCAAATTTTCTTCTCAGCTCTGGTCTTTTCATTAAGAATGATTGAAAGTCCTCTGTTTCATTGAAAGACCATATTTTCCCTTGAAGTATTATACTCAGTTTAGCTGGGCAGGTGATTCTTGGTTTTAGTCCTAGTTCCTTTGCCTTCTGGAATATCCTATTCCACGCCCTTCGATCCCTTAATGTAGAAGCTGCTAGATCTTGAGTTATCCTGATTGTATTTCCACAGTACTGGAATTGTTTCTTTCTAGCTGCTTGCAAGATTTTCTCCTTGAGCTGGGAGTTCTGGAATTTGGCCACAATGTTCCTAGGAGTTTCTCTTTTTGGATCTCTTTCAGGAGGTGATCGATGGATTCTTTCAATACTTATTTTGCCCTCTGGTTCTAGAATGTCAGGGCAGTTTTCCTTGATAATTTCATGCAAGATGATGTCTAGGCTCCTTTTTTGATCATGGCTTTCAGGTAGTCCCATAATTTTTAAATTGTCTCTCCTGGATCAATTTTCCAGGTCAGTTGTTTTTCCATGAGATATTTCACATTCTCTTCCATTTTTTCGTTCTTTTGGTTTTGTTTGGTGATTTCTTGGTTTCTCGTAAAGTCATTAGACTCCATCTGTTCCATTCTAATTTTGAGAGAACTATTAAATTCAGTGAGCTTTTGAGCCTCTTTTTCCATTTGGCTCATTCTGCTTTTGAAAGCATTCTTCTCCTCATTGTCTTTTTGAACCTCTTTTGCCAATTGAGTGAGCCTATTTTTCAAGGTGTTAATTTCCTCAGCATTTTTTTGGGTCTCCTTTACCAAGGTATTGACCTGTTTTTCATACTTTTCTTGCATCTTTGTCATTTCTCTTCCCAGTGTTTCCTCCACCTGTCTAACTTACTTTTCAAAATCCTTTTGAAGCTCTTCCAAGGCCTGAGCCCACCTGACACCCCCCTGGGGTGTCTGGGGTACTGAGGCCCCGCCCTCCACGTTTTTCCCTGATGGCAAGAATACGTTCTCGTCCTCGCCATCAGATCCGAAGGTCGGGATCATTTGCATTTGTTGGAAAAAACTCTCTATAGTCTTATTTTTCTTCCCTTTTCTAGGCATTTTGCCAGCCAGTTACTTGACTTCTGAGATTCCTTTCCACCCCCTCCTGGATCCGCCCAGCTAGTGCTTGGCCTCTGAGATTCAAATGCGCTTTCCGCGGCAAGCTTTAGTTCTGGCGCAGGGGTGGGGGCAGGGCCGCCTCCCAAGCTCGGTCCCTCAGGGGCTTTCTGCAGAGACTTTCAGGAACGGAGCGGGTGGGGGTGGGGTGGGGGGCCCACCTCCTATGCTCAGCTCCCTCAGGGGTTTTATTCAGAGGCCTTCAGTAATAGAGCGGGGTGGGGGCAGGGCCGTCTCCCAGGCTCAGCTCCCTCAGGTTGGAAAGACCTTCAGTATTGAAAATCCTACCTGCTGCTGGGGGATTCCTGAGTCCTGGACCACTGCTGCCTCAGCCGCCGCCCACGCCTCTACCTCCCCTGCTTCCTGCCCCTGTCTCTGCCGCCACTGCTTCCTCCCGAGGGGGCCTGAGTCACGGAGACACTCCGCTCCCCTCCTCTAGCCCAGCCTTCTTTCTCACTGACCTGTAGCTTCTGTGGGCGGAGGGACTTTCCCGGCTGCCGGAGCTTCCCCCGGAGCTTCCCTCTCTGAAGCCGGCTCAGGTCAGCTTCTCTGGGGCCGCGGCCAGGGCAGCGCTGGGAGTGGGGTCCGCTTTCCGGGGCGCGATGGACCCTGGGGATGGCTCTCCAGGGCTCAGTGGAACGGAAATCTCTTCCCCTATGTTTATGCACCCCCTGCAGTGATTCAGAATTTATGGGGATCTCTTTTTACCTCAATTCCATGGGTTGTGGGCTCGGAGCTCATAAATGTGCGTCCTTCTACTCCGCCATCTTGGCTCCGCCCCGGGACATTCTTAATTAGACCCAAATGTGGTGGAGAAGTTCTTGGGGTCATTTATTAATACCAGGCTTGGGTAGGGGAGTTTTTTATTGAGACCAGATATTGGGAGAGAAGCTGTGAGCATTAACTGCTTGACACAAGGTTAAATAGATTGGAAGAGAGAAAAAGTTAAAATAAGAAAAATGGGGAAAAAAACTGCCTATAAAAGAAAACTATATAAGGATTACAGTTATAGTCATCATCTAAGAAATATGTTAGTCTAATAATTCCTTAGAATTTGAAGTACTTCCCTGTCATTATTGATGTTATTCTTTACAACTCTAAATAACCACAATGAAAAGGAATATTTCATAAAACTTTGAGATTGTCTCTAAAGAAAACATTAGAATTCAACATAATTCTTTATACGTGATCTGACAGTGCAAAGTATGGTGAGACTGTCATCTCCCTTATTGTGGACATTATTCTTCTGTTAATTTGGCAAAAATATTTTTGAGAATCCAAGTCATGCTGCAGGTCTTTGTCACATGATGCTGTCTAGCCATTTTCATTCATTTTGTACTTTTGCTGTTAATTCTTTTTTAACCTGAGTGTAGCATTTTACATTCATCTTTATTATACTTCATTAAATTGGAAACATTTCTTGCATAGTATAGTTTTAAAACACTGGTGAATTTTGTGGTTAATAAGCATAAACAATGATGATTTTCTTAATCTGATTTGCAGAGTATTAGTTTAGGTAGATATAGAAAGGGCATGTTTTTCCAAGTTAGTGGAAATATATGGGATTGATAAGCACTGAAAAGCCATTCTATGATTTATAAGTATTGCATTATTGGGAGAATTTTAAATTTATTTATAATTTGGCTACATCTAGAACTTGTAATTTGTGTTATAAAAAGATACCCCTAAATATTAAGATAATTATGTATTTTAGGAAATGAATAGTAGATGAGGTCATTTAGCTAAGAAATGTAATGAAGAGAGAGTTAAGTCTGCATTGGACTAAGTATTTTATAATACCTAAATCTTGCTGGATTTTGAAACCAAATCATTTTAATTTAATAGTCATAGTCTTTGTTTTATAATTTTTTCACTTAGGTTACTGATAGTATTACATATGTTAGAAATGCACCTGATGTTGAATTTCAATATCAAGGTAATCTTTATTGAGAAAGTCCAGAGGATGGACATTCCTGGCCAGAAGTAGGTTCTGATCCTCTTTGGGAGGAGAGATCACTGAGTACAGAAGCAAGAAGGCTTTTAAGTATTGAGCTTAGCAGGGTTCCTCCCTTCAGACATTGGATTGGTCCTGCTTCTTCCTTGTTGCAAACTTCCTTCTACTCCTCTCCCATGTTCCCTCCTTGCTATGTGTAAGCATGTTACCCCCCCTCATCATACATCCCATGTTCAAAAATGATGGCAATCTGTGTGCCCTTAAGGTGTGGCAGTTAATATTAATGAAGCTCATTAAGCATGCGTAGTTGCATTTTGACCTAGTTACCCCTGACCGATTTGAGCCAGATCAGCCTTTGTCATGATTTTGAAGCAAATCCACCTACTTCAATTTGATTGGCTGCAGGCACCTGCAAGGCTATGGTTTCTTTGCACTGTGGGAGTTGAGCCCACATTTGTGGAACCTTAACCCTTATCTAACTCTTATACATAGAATTCTGTACACAAATATATTCTTTAAAAATGTTAATTTTCTTGGTATTTTTGTTTAGTGTTACTATAAAATAAATTTAGTTGATTTTATATTTCAATTATATTTTTAGTTATATAAACTTAGGCCAGATTTTAAATTTTATTAGTTTCTAAAAAATTAATAATAATATTTGAAACTATTTTTGCTTCTTAGGAAGTGGAAGATTATTGGAGCAGATCTTAAATAGTCAGGACATCCATGTAAAAGAGAGTGAATCTTCAGAGGGAATATCACTAGCCACATCAAGAATGAAACAGGATCCTCTGAGAGACAGGTAAAAAAAAGAGGGAATGAACTAAAATATTTATTATCTGTTTATCAAAAAGGGAAGAAATAGAAAGTTGAGATAAGATCATCATTGTAAATTTTGAGAAATTGCAGTTCTATAGTTTATTGTGTTAGGCTTAGATTATTATGTTTAGATCAGTAAATTGAGAGCTGGAAGTGATTACTGATCTAAACTTTTCATTTTGTAGATGAGGAAACTGAGTCCTTGTGCGGTCAACCTAAGATCATAGGCTACTAACTACTGGCAGAGCATGGGGTATTCATGTTCCTATCTGGCCCCGAATTCTAATTCAGGGCTTTTCTATAAGTTCTATTTATTTGTTGTCTTATTTGTTGAATTTGTCTTAACAAACAGTTGTTATACACCTACAGTGTGTCAAACACTGTACCAGATTCTGGGAGTACAAAGTCCTTCTGTTAGAAATAATATCTATGCAGATAGATTAATGCAAAATACATACAACATAATTTCCAGATAGGAGGAAGGTCAAACAATGAGAAAGGATCAGGACAAACTTCTTGGAGGAGCTAGTTTGCCCAAGGTAGGAATTACCACTGGCATAAATGAGGAGAGAGAAAGAGCATTCCAGGTATTGGGGAATGGTCCATACTAATATAGAGAGACCAATGATCTTACTTTTGTGTAAATGGAATAACAAGCAGTACACTTCGTCTGGAATTTAAATGAAATCAGTTTGGAAAGATAATTTGGAATCAGGGCTTTAAATATGAACCCAAAGAATTTATATTTTATTCTTCATAAATGTTCTTAACCTTTTTTGTGTTATGAATCCCTTTGTCTGACTGATAAAGCCTGGGTATTCCTTCTCAGAATAATGTTTTTAAATGCATAAAATAAAATATTTAGGATTACAAAGGAAACAAATTATGTTGAAATACCATTATTAAAATTTTTTTAAAAAGTCACAGACCTCAGATTAAGAGCCCTTTCTGTAGAGGCCATTGATTAAGGAGATTTCATGGTCAGACCTATGCTTTATAAATATCAATTGCATATCTGTGTGGAGGATGAATTAGAGTGGGGAGAGACTGGATGTAGAAGAACCAATGAGAATAGAAAGAATAGTAGAGAGAAAGAATTGATTTAAGATACATTGTGGAAGTAGAATCAGTAAGACTTTGCAGCTGATTGGATTTGGGTATTCATTCATTTATTCAGTAAATACTTATTAAGTGTCTACTATGTAGAAATAATTATATATTGTCTGTGCCTCTTATGAGAAAAGATTGAGAGGGAGTTTTAGTATTCCATGAGAAGGGAGAAAAAATAAATGGCCTGGAATTCTGATGCTCTACATTGAAGTGAATGAAGGACTAGATGTTGACAGTATATACTTGACTCTGGTGACACTAAATGCATTTTATTTTCACTTAAATATAATTATTTGAGATATGCATATGTAATTATGAATATATTTCTATAATGTATTTTATACTGCACAAAAGAATCAATGTCAGCACCAAATGGAAAAATATGATGTTGTCTGTTAAAATGATTTAGTTTTTATTACTAGATTGCATATTTATGTTTAGAAATCAAAGGGCAATGATGAGACGTGCCCATCATTATATGCATGTGGTCTGTATTTCATACATTTTTGTTATAGTGGAAGGGATTATATTTTAGAAGATATTTTTTCTTCTAGTGGTGTTGCCACTCTGAAGCCTAAATCATTTCCTTCTTATGAAGCTGAAAAGACTGAGCAGCACATTGATGATGTCTTTTGTGGTCTTGGCCGAAAGAAGAAAGAGGTGAATCACATTTTTCTTTTAAACTTAATTATTTATTTTTAGTTTTCAGTATTCACTTGCATAAGATTTTCAATTCCAGATTTTTTCCTCATCTTTCCTCTCCCCTTGCACCAAGATGGCATGTAATTTGATATAGACTGTACATATACGTTCATATTAAACTTCATATTAGTCATGTTGTAAAGAGGAATTAGAACCGGTGGGAGAAACCATAAGTAAGAGGAAACAGCAAAAAAAAGAGCAGATAATATGCTTCTATCTGCATTCGGACTCCATAGTTCTTTTTCTGGATGCAGACAGCATTTTCCATCATGATTCTTTCGAAGCTGTCTTAGATCCTTGCACTGCTGAGAGGAGTTAAGTCTATCAGAGTTAGTGTAGTGTAGCATGTGCAGTTGTGTAAAACACTTCCCTTCCCTCCATCCTGTCGCACCCCTAATTGCTCTGTTTTCGCCTTTTACCCATTTATTTTTCTAAAGTCTTTGCTTCTGACTACCTCCTCTCTCAGTCTCTCTTCTTTCACCACCCCCTTATCCCCTTCCCACCTAGTTTCTTGTAAGGTATGTTACACCCTTCTTAAGCCAGATCCAATGGGAGCAAGGTTCACTCATTCCTTCTTACTTCCCCCTTCTTCCCCTCTGTTGTGAAACCCTTTTCTTGCCTCTTTTATGTGAGATAACTTGCCCCATTCTTTCTTTCCCTTTCTCCCTCTCCTAATAGATTATTCTCTCATTCCTTAATTTTATTTTTTAGCTATCATCCCTTCATATTTAACCCTTTGCCATTGATCTATCTTATCTATTTATCTATGTATTTATGTCTATCTATCTATCTATCTCCTAATACTGAGAAAGGTATCAAGTTACAGATGTCTTTCTGTGTAGAATTATAAACAGTTCAACTTTAATAACTCTCTTATGATCTCTCCTTTCTGTATCTTTTCATGCTTCTCTTGATTCTTGTATTTCAAAATCAGATTTTCTATTCAGCTCTGGTCTTTTCAGCAAGAATCCTTGAAAGTTCTCTATCTCATTGTGTCCATTTTTTTCCCTGAAGGCTTATATCTAGTTTTTCTGGGTAGGTGATACTTGGTTTTAATCCTAGCACCTCTGACCTCTGGAATATCATATTCTAAGCCCTTTGATCCAATGTAAAAGCTGCTAGATCTTGTGTTATCCTGATTGTATTTCCACAGTACTTGGATTGTTTCCCTCTGGCTGCTTGCAGTATTTTCTCCTTGACCTGGGAACTCTAGAATTTGGCTATGATATTCCTAGGAGTTTTCCTTTTAGGATCTCTCTTTTTTTTGTTTTCATCATGTGAATTTTTTTAAAAAAATTTATTTACTTATTTTTAGTTTTCAACAGACACTTCCACAAAATTTTGAGTTCCAAATTATCTCCCTGTCTCTCCCTTCCACACACCCCAAGAGAGCATGCATTTTGATTATCACTTTCCCCAATCTGCCTTCCCTTCTCTTACCCCCATCTCCTATATTTTCTTGTAGGGCAAGATAGGTTTCTGTACCCCATTCTCTGTATATCTTATTTCCCAGTTGCATGTAAAAATAATTTTTAACGTTCATCTTTAAAACTTTTGAGTTCCAACTACTTTCCCTTCCTCTCTCCCCACCCATCCCCACTGAGAAGGCAAGCAATTCAATATAGGTTATACAAGTGTAGTTATGCAAAACACTTCTTTAACAGTCATATTGTGAAAGACTAACTATATTCCCCTCCATCTATCCTGCCCCCTATTTATTCTGTTCTGCCTTTTGACCCTATCCCTCCTCAAAAGTGCTTACTTCTAATTACCTCCTCCTCCCATTTGCCCTCCCTTCTTTCATCCCCTTACCTCCTGCTTATCCTCTTGCCCCCTACTTTCCTGTAGTGTAAGATAGATTTTTATACCAAATTGAGTGTGCATGTTAATCCCTCCTTAAGCCAAATGTGATGAGAGTAAGGTTTACTCTTTCCCTCTGATCTTCCCCCTTTTCCCCTCCATTGAACAAGCTTTTTCTTGCCTCTTTTATGTGAGATAATTTGTCCCATTCTGTTTCACCCTTTAATTTTATATTTTTAGATATCATCCCTACCTATTCAATACACTCTGTCTATATGTATATATAATCCCTCCAACCACCTTAATATTGAGAAAAGTTTCAAGAGTTACAAATATGATCTTTCCATGTAAACATTTCAGCTTTAGTAAGTCCCTTATGATTTCTCTTTCCTATTTATCTTTTCATACTTCTCTAGATTCTTGTGTTTGAAAATCAGATTTTCTATTCAGCTCTGGTCATTTCAACAAGAATGCTTGAAAGTCCTATTATTTCATTGAATGACCATTTTTTCCCCTGAAGTATTATACTCAGTTTTGCTGGCTAGGTGATACTTGGTTTTAATCCTAGCTCTTTTGACCTGTGGAACATCATGGCATACCATGAAATAGGCTCAGCTAGACTTAAATTGGAAGAAGAAAATAGTTTCAGCCAGGAGTGGGGAACCTGTGGCCTTTTGACTGAGTGCAAGTTTTACAGAACAAATCTTTTTATTAAGGGGATTTATTCTGTCAAGTTTGGATTCAAGGTTTGTGCTGTAGTAGAGGGCTACATGTGGCTTTGAGGCTGCAGATACCCCACCCCGGGTTAGCAAATTTGACAGTGTTTTTCAGTGCTTCCATACTGCTCTCTGGCACAAAAAGCCTTATTTATAACATCATTGTTCTTTCAGTGATGTTGTATTACAGTAAATTGTTGAATACTACAATATCCAAAGAAACAAATTAGCTAGTTGAGTATATTTTATTTGGAGGGTATGTGATGGGACATATACAAGAAAGTGTGTGTAGAATGATCTCTGTACCAGTCGAAGGAAAAGAACATTGTGAAAAGTGAAATAGAAGGCCTAATAAAATTATAAAATCTTAAATGCTATTAAAAGATATCTTAGAGGTAAGTAGGCTAAACCCTGTCTGAAGCATGAAATCTTTCTATAACGTCCTTGACATGTAGATATCCAGCCTCCTGTTTGAATATCTCCAATGATAAAAAACTCAATCTCTTTTATTACTACAAGTATTTACTTATTATAGTACAAGTTACTACAAGTATTTACTTATGTACAAGTTGGAACTATGTCCTAATAGTCACTGAAGTGTTCATATTTTTTCACCCAGTAATAGAACTACTAGGCCTATACTTAAACGATATCAAAGAAAGAGGAAAAATGTGTAAAAGTACCAGTAAGTACTTGTAGTAATACTTCTGTATTGTTGAAACCAGATTTTTCTGAATTTTAATCATAAATGTTTTGTTGCTTGTGAATTGAGATGCAGCATGGTATATTAGAATGGTAACTTGGGAGATCAGGGTTTAAAAACTATCTCTATGTCTTTGCCTAAGTTAGTGACCCTCTCTGGGCCTCAGATTCTTCTTTTGCAGAGTGAGAAATGGACTAGATGATCTCCCAGGTTCTTTCCGGCTCCAGATTGATAATCCTGAGTACCCTACAGCATGATCCTATTCTAAATTGGACACTGACATGGGAATCATTGTTGTAGTGGTTGTAGTCCGCACTTTAACTTTAGATTAGGTGACTTAGATTATTGTTATTTAAAA
Source organism: Bettongia penicillata ogilbyi (assembly GCA_023548195.1). Lineage (NCBI taxonomy): Eukaryota > Metazoa > Chordata > Mammalia > Diprotodontia > Potoroidae > Bettongia > Bettongia penicillata. The sequence goes on from JAJHZJ010000466.1 coordinate 6,919,134, forward strand.
AAATTTGATTTTTAATGATAGCAAACACTTAATTTGACTGGTGTTATATTAAAATGAAAAAAATGATACCTTTTGTTTTTATATCACATTCATTTCTGAATATCTCTCCACCTTCCTTGATCAGTGAGCCATCTCTTATGACAAAGATTAAAAAAGATAGGAGAAAAAGCCCAACCAACATACTTGCGTCTGGTAAAATATGCAAGAACCCAGATCCATAGTTTAGTTTCTACAGTGGAGCAAGAGAGTTGTATTTTCTCAACTTTTTTCTGGAGTTAGTGTTGGTCATAATTCCATACGGAGTCGTTTTGTTATTCTTTCTTTGTTTAGCTTCTTTTCCTTGTTTAGCTTCTTCACTTTTTAAAAAAAGTAACTTTTATTTTACTTTTGTCATTGAGCAAGTATTTATTTTCTTTCACTTTCTCTCCATTGGAAAAAGAAAACAAAAACTTTGTACAAGGAAGCAAATTTCCACATTGTCCCTATCCAAAAATTTAGGCCTCATTTTGCAACTCCAGGCTGTCACCTTTCTGTCAGGAAGTGGGGCAGCATTCTTTATTTGTGGTTCCTTGGAATCATGGATGATCATAGAATTGACCAGAGGTCTTCAGACTGTCAGAATTGTTTGTCTTTATGATATTGTTGTTGTATGAATTGTTCCCTTGGCTCTGCTCACTTCTTTCTGCTTCAGTTTGGTTAGATTCTAAGCTTCTTGAAGGCAGGGACTGTCTTTTTCCTCTTTTTATATTCCCAGGGCTTAGCACAGTGCCATATTTATTGATTGTTTGAGTAATGCCTGTCTTCCCAGGTTTTTCTCATCATCCCTTCATTTCTTATGGTATGAGAATATTCCATGACATTATTATGTCATAATTTGTTCAGCCATTCTTCAGTAGGTGAATATCCTCTTAGTTTCCAGACCACAAAGAATAGCTATAAATATTTTTATACATATAGGTATTTTTCCTCTTTCATCTTTTTGAGGAATATGAATATGTCTAATAGTTGTATCACTGGGTCAAAAGGTTTGAATAGTTTACTGATTTTGGGGATATAATTCCAAATTGCTTTCCTGGATAGCTGGATTTTACTTTAGTTCTTATGCCCCATGCTTTTCTTAATTCTTTTTTTTTTTTTGGCATAGAGCTTTATAGTTAAAAAACATATTACAAACATCTCTTATTATCCTAAAAGCAGTAAATGTGAATACAAATGAGGTAGTATAAGTATTTTCAAGTCTTTTATATAGATTCTAGATAATTAAAATTAAATAAGATAAATAAAAAATAAAATAAATAATAAAAATAATATTAAAGATGCAAAGGGCAGCAGAGAGGCTGTTGGTAGGTGTGAACAGGTGGCAGCGCATTACAGACAAGGAATTATTAAACTAAACAGTTTTATTTGGTAATGTGACAAGCAAAAGTGCTAACTGATCGACTGCCCACATGCTCCATTGGTATCTTTGTAACGTCAAAACCCCCATCACATTTAGCAGACCCTTTGTATTGCATTGAACTTTAGGGAGGACAGAAACTTGAGTTGCATAGGATAATTAGATATGAATGGCTTGTGATCTGCAATGAGAAACATTCCCACTGATGAGCTCATAGATCTGTGGGACTCTGAATTCTTCTTAGTCATCTTTCTTCATTTTTGGGCATTCCCCAATAAGACGATGACCTACTGTTTCCAGTTGTTCATTAATCTGTCCATCTAGTCTGGAAAACAAATTGTGCCTGAAAGAATTACTAAACTCTGCATATTCTTTGGCTAGTTGTGACACCTCTAAGTCTGTACTCCAAAGAGATCCAAGAAAGAGGAAAATGATTCATATGTACAAAAATATTTGTAGCAGTACTTTCTGCTGCCAAAGAGCTCTAAACTGAAGGAATGTTCATTCATTGGGGAACGGGTGGATATCAATACAATGGTTTATTGTTACGCTGTAAGAAATGACAGGGTAGCTTCAGAAATACTAGGGAACACTTGTGTGGAATGGTACATTATGGAGTGAGCAGAACCAAGAGAAATGTAAACAATGACAACATTCTAAAACAAACAACTTTGAAAGACCTTTGAGGAACTCTGTGAACAACCAGGATTCCAGAGTCCTGATGGGGAAGAATGCTCCCTCCTTTTGACAGTATGAGGGACTTCAGATGCAGAAGGAGACACATGCTGTTTTAGTTATGGCCAGTCTTAGAGGTTATTTTGATTGACTATGCATATATATTACAAGGATTTTTTTTCCCCCTTAATGTGAGGAAAGGGAGTTTTTTTAATAAGGGGGAAGGAGAGAAAGTAAGAGCTTGTTAATTGAAAAAAAGTATACAAAAGTACACAAGGTTTTATATATTCAGTTAATAAGCATTTATTCATATGTTCATTTTTTATTGTAGCCAGAAGAGGTTCTGAGCACGTTTAGAGTTGATGATCTTCCGCAGAGTCCAGTTCATCCTAAGTCAACCAAAACAGCAAGATCTGTTTTGAAGGATGCTGAAAAAATCTTAAGAGGGGTACAAAATAATAAAAAAGTTCTTGAAGAAAACCTTGAAGCTATTATTCATGCAAAAGATGGAGCTGCCATGTATTCCTTTATTAATGAGTTGGCTACTAACAGGTAATAAAGTTGTTGGTACTTATTACTCTATACCTCCGATGTTCTCAATGAATCCATCAATTCTGCACACTTTGTCATTTTTTCAAGCAGTTGGATTGTCTCACCTTTGTTATCCCTTAATGGTCAGAGGAGGTTTCCTAGTCCCTATTAAGATGTTAAACTTATAAAAGAAATGGAATTAGTACTTTACAAATGAATATGCTATTTTATTAGTTTTACTGATGAAACCAGAATGGGTTTTGTTTTTCCTTTAATAAGTTATTTTATCCTTGTAACAGGCTTGCTTTTATTAGTATGTTTTTTAATTATTTTTTCTTCATACATTTTGGGAAAGAAAATTAATAGTATTAGTTTTCTTCAGTAGATAAGAAGACTGGACAGCAAACAGATAAACAGTGATAGAATGAAATAGTATTTGATTCTGGTTCTGTTCTGCTATCATTAGAGACTAATCTAATAGAAATTATTTTTTCTTTCCTGTAGAGACATGTTGGAGAAATTTCGTATTAAAAAGACAGTGGATGAATGGATTAAAATAATCACTCAAGAAATTCAGGTATGGTTAGGAAAAACTATGAGGAATGAATGAGATTTTTTTTAAAGGGTGGCATTGATCTCAACTTGAAGCTGGTAATACGTTTATTTTGTAATTGTTTCTGTTAAGTACCTAATACCATCACATTATCTCCATGATTGCTTTATTATAGTAGCAAGCTTACATTACAATTGTAGTTGTCCTTTTATTTGGAAATTTTTATAATGGCATATAGTGGAAAAGGAATTGAATAACTGAGATAATACAAGTATTTAAAAACAAAAACAACTTTAAAAACTGGTCCTTTTTATCCTTGTCTTAGGAAAATTATTTATGATGCTGCTATGAAGCCTTTAAAACTGAGACAGTGTTATATTACTAGTGTCAGAATTCCCGAATATGCTAGGAACTCAATATGATAAGTTAGATTAATCTTTCTGAGTCTTTCTTTCCAATTGTGATTAAATAATCTCCAAACTTCCTTTTAGTCCTAAAATTCTATGAATTCTTATCTTTATGTTTATAATGAAACTTAGTCTAACAATGACTTAGATGTGGCTATGACATCTCCCAGTGACCCAGTGGCAATGGACACTTCTCAGCGTCTGTTCAAAATCTTTTATTCTCTCTTCTTTTCCAGTCCTACCTATTCCCTCACTGGAAGGTTTGAGTTTATTCATCAGGGATGCCTTCATGTGTCCTCTACCCACATTATTAAAAACTTCTCTTCTCCTTTTCTCTACTTCCTAAAGCCCTCTTTTATGTCCTCCAGGGTCTTATACCAGATCCTGGTCCTTAATAAATGTTTATTAGTTGATTGTATTTCTCTCTTATTCATCTTCATTCTCTCTCCCTTCACTGCCTTCTTCCCTTTCACTTATAAACATGCTGTTTTCCTTACTGTTAAAAATGTTTTCCTTTGACCTTTTGGTCCCATTTCTCTCCTCCTTTTCATAGCCAAATTTCTGGGAAAAGTTGTTTATACTCAGTACTTTTAATTTTTCACCACTCACTTTCTTCTTTAATCCTTTAAAATCTGATTTATGTCCCTGGGACTATACTGAAACTATTCTCCCAAACTTCATCTTTGACTTTGCAATTGAAATTTTACATCCTTTTCTAGTCTTTATCCTCCTTGGCTGCTTTGCATCATGCAAGATTGTTGAGTTCCCATTTCTTTTAGATAATCTATCTTTTCTTGGCTTGAGAGAGATCATAACAATTGTATTAACTTATATCCTTGACTGCTCCTTCACAATCACTTTTGCTTGAGCTTTTCTCTGAGCTTGTCTTTCTATCTCCAGCTAACTAGGACAATCATCAGCTGAAGTCTAGCACCTCAAATTCATGTGTCCACAATTGAGCGTCCCACCCCCACCTCTCCATGCCCCAAATGTCTGTTCTTTCTGATTTCACTGTTTTTAATTGTGGTACTACAGTTGACCTAGTCTCTCATTTTTGAAATTAGGATGTTGTCTTTGATGCTTTCCTCTGTATTACCCCATATACAAATGGATAGATACCATATCCTGTTGATTCTGCCTTTCTAACATCTCATAAATCCTCTATTCCCATTGCTACCCACTCAGTACTTAAAATATTTTCATCTACCTTAACTGTCACTATTACCTTTTAACAGATTTCTTTCTCTCCCCATTCCAGTCAAGCCTTCATATTTCTGTCAGCCAAATCTTCTTCATCAAACTCAGATATATGCATATCTTGTCATGCCATTTATCTTCGAATATCTTCAGTGGCTTCTTTTGCCTACCAAGGTCATACTCCTTTGCCACGCATTCCAGGCCTTCCATAGTCTGGCCAAACTGAGTGTGCCAGTACCTTGGTGAGTGGCACATCTCATTCTGTTGCCAATTCATGGAATATCTTTCCTTCCTTCTTTGGCCTGTTAAATTCCTACACATCTTGAAACTTCCTTCAAAAGTTTAGTACCTCCTTTGTGAAGCCTTATCTGTCTCTTTTCTCTCTTTGAACTTTTAGATGACTTGATTTTACCACTCTTTAGTGTACTTATTTTTTCATTGATAAATTTCATTTTGATATCTTAATCACATCTCAGTAAGCACCATACCATTACTATTTTCCATTAAAAAAAAGTTAAACAAAATATGTAGTAATAAGATTTTGACCTGCAAGATATGTAACTTCTTAAACTTATAGTTTACAATTTCTTTTTTTTATATTAATTTTGTTTTCAGTGTTCTGCAATCACTACCATATAACTTAGATTATTTTTCCCTTCCCTCCCCCCTCCCTCCCTGAGACAGAATACAATTTTATATGGGTTCTATACATACATTCCTTTTAAAATGCATTTTCACTATAGTCATGTTGTGTAGAAGAATTAAAATGAATGGGAGAAATCATATAACAAACCAAAACATAATACAAAAGAAAATGATCTGCTACATTCTGTGATTGAATTTCAAAGTTCTTTCTCTGGGTGTAGAAGGCATTTTGCCTTAAAAGACCATTGGCAGTTTTTTTAAGTCCTTGCATTGCAACGAAGTTCCAAGTCTACCAGAAAAAACTCTCGCACACTGTGTTCATTGCTGTGCACAAAGTTCTCCTAGTTCTACTCCTTTTACTCAGCATCAGATCATATAAGTCTTTCCAGGCCTCTCTGAAGTCTTCTTGTTCATCATTTCTTATAGCATAATAGTATTCCATTACATTTACCATAATTTATTCAGTCATTCCCCAATTGATGGGCATTCCCTTGATTTCCAGTTTTTGGTCACCACAAAGAGAGCTGCTATAAATAATTTTTGTACATGTGGAACCCTTTCCTATTTTTATCATCTTTTGGGGATACAGTCCTAGTAGCAGTGTTGCTGGGTCAAAGGATGTGTACATTTTTGTAGCCCTTTGGGCATAGTTCCAAATTGTTCTCCAGAATAGTTGGATCAGCTCACAGCTCCACCAACAACGAATTAGTGTTCCAACTCTCCCACATCTTCTCCAACATTTATCATCATCCTGTTCTGTCATATTAGCCAATCTGATAGGTGTGATATGGTATCTCAGAGTTGTTTTGATTTGCATCTCTCTAATCAGTAGTGATATAGAGCATTTTTTCATATGATTATAGATATCTTTAATTTCTTCCTCTGAAAATTGCCTGTTCATATCCTTTGACCATTTATCAATTGGGGAATGACTTGCATTCTTGTATATCTGACTCTCTATGTATTTTAGAAATGAGGCCTTTGTCACAGACACTAGTTGCAAAAATTCTTTCCCAGTTTTCTGCTTTCCTCCTAATCTTGATTGCATTGGATTTGGCAGTTTACAATTTCTTAACAGAAGAGAAGGGATATTAATATTAACCAGCTGGAATTAACGTTGTCAACAAAATCTGTATTGACTTTGATATTTGATATGACTTATATTGTCTTTTAGAGCTGCTCTAATTTACATTTTCTTAGTCACTGGATATCTTGTCCTATTTTTGTTCTCAGTCGGTTCATGAAACTATTCTCATGTTTTGTGATGAACTTTTCTGGTGTTATTTTATATTATTGCTATCTGTGTCTCATCCTCATATTAGACTGTAGGCCCCATGAGAACAGAAGCCAGGTCTTATCTAACCTTTTATCATCAGTGACCTGCAAAAGTAGATACTTTGTAAGTATGAAGTATAAAGTAAAATAAAATTTATAAGTAATTGATTAGTTGCTTTATCACATCATTATTTAGTTTTGAAAGCAAATATGTTAAATTATATCATTATCTAATATTGGAGAAAATTTTATTATTTTTAAAAAAAGTTTTGATTTTGCCATTTTAAAATTGTTTGGCTGGTTTTTTTTTCAGGATGAATTATCAAGAAAAGATTATGAACATAAGAAATTTGATAGGAATCGAAGGTCAGATTTCACCAAAAAACCCTTAAATAATCAACATCAAAAAACGAGCAAAGAAATTAAAACAAGTGCTCAAGATAAAACTGCAAATAGATTTGTATTTCCAGGAAAACATCTTCATAAGCAATCAGAGGAGAGTAATAGAAGTACATATCTAAAGAACATTTGCACTTCAAATTTAGATAAATATCGAAAAGAGGTAAGACCATAGTAGTTTCTATGACTAATCATATTTGATTTCTGCTATTTTTGTTAATATTGTTTAATATTGCATAGCTGTTTTTCAGGACACAACATTTTTCTCTGAGATTTCAGTCTTTAGGTCAGCAGCATCTTTTTTAACATACTAATTAAATGGTGAAATTTATAATTTTTTAATATGTTTCTAATATTTTTGCTTTTTCATTTTCCAAATTTATTAATTTGTTTTCACTTTTCAACAATCACTTTCATAAGTTCCAAAATTCTCCCTTCCTACTCCCTCCCCAAGAGGGCATGCAGTCTTATATGGGCTCTATGCATACGTTCCTATTAAACACATTTTCACATTAGTCATGTTGCATAGAAGAGTTAAAACAAAAGGGAGAAATCATGAGGAAAAACAAAACATAACAAAAGAGAAAATAGTCTGCTTTATTCTGTGTTCTGACTCCGTAGTTCTTTCTCTGGATGTGGATGGCATTTTGCATCATGAGTCCTTTGGAAGTGTTTTAGGTCCTTGCATTGCTGTGAAGGGCTAAATCTGTCAAAAACAGTACTTACACTGTGGCTGTTACTATGTATAATGTTCTCCTGGTTCTGCTCACTCCACTCAGCATTAGTTCATATAAGTCTTTCCAGGTTTTTCTGAAGTCTTCCTGTTCATCATTTCTTATAGCACAATAGTATTTTACATTCATATAACCACAACTTATTCAGCCATTCCCCAATTGATGGGCAACCCCTTGATTTCCAGTTCTTGGTCACCACAAAAAGAGCTGCTATAAATATTTTTGTCTATGTGGGTCCTTTTCCCATTTTTATGATCCTTTGGGTTACAGCCCTAGAAGCGATCTTACTGGGTCCTAAGGGTATGCACATTTTTATAGCCTTTTGGGCATAGTTCCAAATTGATCTCCAGAATGGTTGCATCGACTCACAGCTCCACCACAATGAGTTAGTGTTCCAACTCTTCCACATCTTCTCCAACAATTGTCATTTTCCTGTTTTCTCATCTTAGCTAATCAGATAGGTGTGATGTGATACCTCAGAGTTGTTTTGATTTGCATTTATCTAATCATTAGTGATTTAGAGCATTTTTTCATATGACTATAGATAGTTTTAATTGCTTCCTTTGAAAACTGTCTGTTCATATCCTTTTACCATTTATCAGTTGGGGAATGACTTGTATTTCTTATACATTTGACTCAGTTGTCTATATATTTTAGAAATGAGGCCTTTATCACAGACACTAATTGTAAAAATTCTTTCCCAGTTTTCTTCTTCCCTCCTAATCTTGGTTGCATTGGCTTAATGCAAAGACTTTTTAATTTAATGTAATCAAAGTTATGCATTTTGCATTTCATAATGTTCTCTATGTCTTGTTTGGTCATAAATTCCTCTATTCTCCATGAATCTGACAAATAAACTATTCCTTGCTCCCCTAATTTGTTTGTAGTATCAGTCTTTTTATTTTGTGTTTTTTCTAATTCAGCTAAGCTATAAATCGAGAGACCGTAGGAACTGTTTATTTTGTCTTCCTTGTTCGTGAGTCCTGTGTACACACTTAAGATTTCAAAGAATATTAATTACAGAGGAAGAGCTTTCATTTGAAAAAAAATTACTGGTTTTACCTCAGAGTCCTTTGCTTCCCTTGAAGTATTGACTTAAAAGTAGAGAAATTGTATACATTGGGTAAGACAGTAGAAGGTAAAATTTTGGAATTTAAAAAAGTCCATTAAGATTTTTGTATAAGTTTATATAAATTCTTTAAAAAAATTAACTGTAATAGTAAAATTCTTAATGTGTAACTGTTCGTACCCTTTCTTGTTGTGAACAGTGATACTATAAATAACATTCCAAATGATTTGAATGTCGATTAACTTAGGAGAAGTTATAGTCACTAATTTATTGCTTTTTTGCTTTTACTTGATTTTTTTGTTTTTATACCTTTGTCTATAAATAATGAAAGCAATTATAGACAAAGTTGTATACTGATTAGATAAACTGTTATTGTCAGGGGCATGAATTTTGTACTAAATTTTTCGCTAATTGTCTTATGGAAGATAATAATGTTGAATATATTTTAAAAATGTTATGTATGTGATATGTGTAAAACATTGGGCTGTGTGCTAAAACTACTAAGGTCATAAAGAAATGATCCTTGACATCCAGAAGCTAGTTCTGCTAGGGTTGGGAAGATACAATATGTAAGTATAACGCTTGGAAAAAGTTTAGGGGAGGGAATGGAAAGATGCAGACAAAATACTGTAGGAAAAGTATTTAAAGTGTTATGCATTTTGATTTGGGAAGATTGGTAAAGACTGAAGACATGACCCCTGAGCTGATGAGCATTGAAGGAATAAGAGGATTCAGAAATGCAGAAACAAGGTAGTGAGATTACATTGGGGGAATGAAGGGCCATCTCATCAAATGTGTAGCGTGAGAGGATGGCATATGAGGTTCACAGAAGAGTTAGGAGACCAGTTTTGATTGGAATAAGAATTGTAAAAAGGAGAATAATAAATAAGGCTAGACAGTAGATTGGAGCTAGACTGGTGGTCCTAAATGCTTGGTCCTAAGGATTTCATATTTTATCCTATAGGAAGGAGGAAGGAAGGAAATAAACATTTATTAAGTGCCTTCTGTGTGCCAGGCATTGTGCTAGGTGCTTTACACATATAATTTGCTCCTCACAACACCCCTGGGAAATAGGTGTTATTATTCTTTCCATTTTACAATTGAGAAAACTGAGGCATACAGAGATTAAGTGATTTGCCCAGGGTCAGTTAGTCAATAAAGATTAAGTGCCTGCTATGTACTAGGCCCTTTTCTAGGCTCTGGGGATGCAAAAAGAGGCAAAAGATGGTCCTTACCTTTGAAGAGCTCACAATCTAATCTAAGAGACAACATGCAAACAAATATGTACAGTTACGTTTATGTGTGTATATACACATACACACTCATGCATTCATATACGTCTCTATGTATATGATTGGTTGGTTGGTGGTTGGTTGTTGCCTTTGTCTTCGAAAAGGACCAAAATGACATCACCACTGTAAAGTGAAATTTCAGTGTGTCCAACTGTGGCTGATCAGACCAATATGAGCTCGGAATGCTAGGTTGAGCACAGATGGTCTTTGTGAATATTTGGGGTGAATATCCCAAGTTTGTGCATCCTGCATTTACTTTGTGCTGTTTCAGTTCTGCTTTTCTCAAAGAGCACAGCACATGTGGGCATGCCATGCTGAGTGGTCCTGTGCCAATGTCTCCCATGTTGCACAGTAAAATCCAGAGTTCTTGAGAGAGACCTTGAGAGTGTCCTTGTATCATTTCTTCTGGCCACCATGTGATTGCCTGCCCCATGAGAGTTTTCCATAAAATAGACTTTTTTGGCAAGCATCCATTTTGCATTCGAACAACGTGGCCTGATGGTAAGTTCTTCAATTTGAAAAGGTTACAAGCCAAGACCAAAGTGGAGGGAGTGTTGGTGCATAATTTTCTGTTTGCAGATGATTGTGCACTCAGTGCCACCTCTGAAGCTGAGATGCTACAAAGTGTGGGTCAATTTTCTGCTGCCTGTGCTAATTTTGGCCTAATAATTAACACCAAAAAAACATGGGTGCTTCTTCAGCCACCACCACACCATCCATACGTGGCACCATCAATTACAACAGATGGAGAAGTTTTGAATGCTGTGGATAAGTTCACTTACCTTGATAGTGTACTTTCCAGGGATGTACACATTGACAATGAGGTTGATGCATGCATTGCCAGAGCTAGCTCTGTGTTTGGGAGGCTCCAGAGAAAGGTTTGGAAGAAAAGAGGTATTAGACTGACTACCAAATTGAATGTGTACAGAGCCGTTGTGCTGACCTCATTGTGATATGCTTGTGAAACATGGACAGTGTACCAGCACCGTGCCAGGAAACTGAATCGCTTCCAATTGAACTGTCTTAGGAAGATTCTGAGGATCACCTGGCAAGATAAGGTACCAGACACCGAAGTCCTTGCTCAAGCTGAACTTCCAAGTACTCATATGTATATACACACAGGATTAATAGGAAATAATTAAAAGAGCAGTGGCACTCACGTTTAGAGGTGTTTGTCAGGGCTTCCTGTGGAAGATAAGATTTCAGTTGCAACTTAAGAAGCCAATAAGTGGAGATGAGGAGGAAGAACATTCCAGGAATGGGGAAAAAATACTTGGAGCTAAGAGATGGAGTGTCTTGTTTGTGAAAGAGGCCGCTGTTACTGGATTGAAGTGTATATGACATAGAGTAAGGTATAAGACTAGAAAGTAAGATGGGGCTAGTTTATGAAAGTCTTTTTTTAAATTTTTATTTTCATTTGTAAATTCTCTCCCTCCCTCTACCTCTTACCCCACCCAATGAGAGGGCAAGAAATATGATACCCAGTATACATATGAAATCATGCAATACATTTTCATGTTAGCTATACGAAAGTCTTGAATACCAAAAGAGGGTTTTTTGGGTTTTTTTTTTGTATTTTATCCTGGAGGCAATAGTGAATCACTGGAATTTATTGAGTAGGAGTGTCGTATAGTAGGGCCTACATTTTAGAAAAATCACTTTAGTGACTGAATGGTGGATGGATTGGAGTGCAGAGAAATTTGAGGCAGGCATGGGCCTGCACAGGTGTTAGAGGTAAAGTTAATGAGTTCTATTATAGACATGATGAGTTTAAAATATCTACTAGACATCTTGGAGATGTCTCAAGGGCAGTTGGAGATGTGAGATTGGAAGTCAGCAGAGAGTTTGGAGTAGGATACGTAGATTTGAGAATCATCAGCATGGAGATGGTAATTAGATTCATGGGAGCTGATGAGATCATAATGGCTCATATTTTTATTATCAGAAGGCTCCTAGTATTTTAAAGCTACACAAGTCATGGGACAGCATTCTCTGAAGAACTAACAATCAGTATCACATTGACATTTCCTTTGGTGGGCATGGGCTTGCTGCAAATATGGAACTTTGAAGAACAGCAAATTAAGCATGTCATCTGGGCAATAGGAGATTAAAAAGGAAAATGGGCTGGCTTTGTGGTGGAAATTATGTACAAAAGGTTAAAAGTGTGAATGTTTTACTATTATCTTGAAATATCAACAGAAAGTGAGTAAGGCCCCCTTGATATTGACTGAACCTTCTTGTGGCACACATGTGAGGGGATGGACATGATATAAGTTGGCAAGATTGGAAGGAATGTTCAAATTGATGAGATTAATCCAAATTAATATTTGAATAATATTTTATATAAATATACTTTACCTGAAAAAAGTGAAAATGCAATTTTAAATATTCATTTCTGAGCAAGTATCTTTGGTTTTGAATGCAGGGGCATCTAAAGACAACTAGCGTGGCACAAAGTAGTGACTACTTGTTACAGATTTATGGAAAACCAGTTTATCAAGGTCATCGCAGCACTCTTAAAAAAGGTCCATATCTTAGATTTAATTCACCATCTGCCAAATCCAAACCCCAGAGACCTAAAGTAATAGAACAAGTTAAAGGTAAGGAAATTTTTAAAAAATAAATACTGGTTTTAATTTGTATAGTTTTATGTGGAACACTGCTCTGAAGTGAGAGAATGTGGTTTTAAATCCTGCCTCTGACTCTTACTGCCTTTCTGGTGTTGAACAGGTAGCTTGATGTCTTTAGTTTTATCATCTATAAAATTCAGGTATTGTGGACAGGATGGCATCTGAGGTTTCTTTCAAGTGCCAGAGCTATGATCTTATGTGTTGGGTGCATCCCTGTGTGACTTTTTAAAAATCATTTATAAACATTCTTTGATTTTCAAGATTGCTTAACGTACTGTAGCTACCCTGGTTCTATTAAGGATGCCCAGTAAAATGATGGGGACAGTCGTGGAAAAAGAAGTCAAAGCCTAGGGATATCATGGAATTATTATCAAAACCATTATTAACAAAATGGAATCCGAGCCATTAGTTACAACCTAAAAAAGGAGTATAGTAATTATAGCAATTCATTGTACACAAATACTGAACATTATCAGGAAAGTAATTTAGAATGAAATAGAAAATAGTATCCTACTTTTGTGCAGAATGAGGGTATGGCCTTAGGCTTCAGTGAAATATAGAAATATATTTCTACCTTTCATCATATTTGTGGATGAAATTCACTGACTTTTCAATGAGTGTGTTGCTGTCAATTACAACATGATGTAAGGTGCCTTTTCTCCTTTATGTGCAATAATGGATCTGTAACAGCTTTTGAAATTATAAAAGTTACCTTGTATAGTTTGTGTGTAAATACTTTGATTAGTATTCTGCAAAGTAGATAGTTATAAATGGAAAAATTCTTTAATATTATGTTTCAATGAAACAATCTTAAAAATATTTTTACCTAATAATTTTAATTATTTTACTTATGTTTTGACATAGAGAATAGAAAATAGTTCTTTCAGTTTAGAACAATGTCATAGATAAAAGGCAGATCAAAGGAGATGAGGACTATATCCAGTTTTATATTTAAACTTCTCAACTTTCTGAAGAATTGCAAGCAATTACTTTAAAAATAATTTTCCTAAGTATACACTAACTAGGTTACTGACTTCAAGACCCTACGTTCAAAATATTCATGACAAAATTATTTGTGATAAAAATCTCAAAATAAAATATTTGTAATGATTAGGTAGTGACCAAACATATAATGATAATTATAGTGGAATGTGACTGTACCATTAGGAACAACAAATATGGAGAATTCTGAGAAACATGGTATGAAGTGTGGTAGAACAGATGACAGCTGTGCAAATGTCAATATGGAATGACTGCGAGTACTAGTCAGATACAAAGTTTAACATTAGTACCATATTGTCTAAGTTAAAAGTCATATTGCTCCTTTTAATTAACAATTGGCAACCTCTGTTTTTTGGATATATACTTTGCAGGAATGTTTGGACATGTGTTTGAGGGTTGCATTATAGCAAGACATCAGTAAATCAAAAAAAACCTAAAAACCATGTCTTTGATGAGCCTTTATTCAATTTTCTTTTTAGATATTGTTTTCAGTGTTACAAAGTATAGGGATGTGTAGGTTTTTATTTTTAGTAGTTCTTTATTTATGTTTTGGTTCTGTGGTCTTTTTATGTATTGATTACTTTCTGTTATCTTGAGAAAAAGGAAATTACTTTAAATTAACAGCATAATGTATTTCAATGGTCATAACATTATATGATGTTTTGCATTGATGCTTGTTGCAGGTACTAAGGTAAGGTCAACAAGAACACAAACTGAATTGGAGATGACTAGATCGGTGAAGACAAATCTGAGAAAGCCGCGTTCCTTTTCTTTGCCTTCTCACCAGGAACAACAATATTTATTTAGCCCAAGCAGAGAAGTGCCCTCTGTTTCAGGCACACTTGAAGGTCATCTTATTCCCATGGCAATTCTTCTAGGTAAGACCAAGTGAGAATAACAGGATATATTTTATTTTTTTTCCGGTTAAATGTAGAAACAGTTTAAAACATTTGTTTTTTAAAAATTTTGACTTCCAAATTGTCTCCTTCCCTTCTCCACACCCTGAAACAACAGGCAATTTAATGTAGGTTACGCAAGTACAGTCATACAAAACACATTTCTATATTTGTCATGTTGTAAAAGAAAGCACAGACCAAAAAGAAAAAACATGAAAAAAAAAAACCAGTGAGAAATAGTATGCTTCGATCTGCATTCTTACTCTATCATTTCCTTCTTTGGAGGTGGATAGCATTTTTCATCATGAAAATATTTTGTGTCACCACAAAAAAGTGCTGCTATAAGTATTTTATACAGATAGATCCTTTGGAATTATCTCGGATCATTGTAAAGCTAAATTATTCACAGTTTATCACTTTTCAGTATTATTGTTAACGGTTTACAGTGTTCTGGTCTTGCTCACTTCATTCTACATCAATTCATGTAATGTCTCTGTTTTTTGAAATCGTCCTACTCATCATTTCTTATAGCACAATAGTATTCCATCACAGCCATATTCTACAATTTTTTCAGTTATTCCACAGTTGAGGGGCACATCTCAAGTTTCTAGTTCTTTATCACCCCAAAAAGTGCTGCTATAAATATTTTGTACAAATAGATCCTTTTCATATTTTTTTAATCTCTGGGATACAAACCCAGTAGTGATATTGCTGGGTCAAAGGGTATGCACAGATTTATAGCCCTTTGGGAATAGTTCCAAATTGTTCTCCAGAATGATTAGATCCGTTCAGAATTTTACCAACAGTGCATTGTGTCCCAATTTTCCCATATCTCCTCCAACATTTGTCATTTTCCTCTTCTGTAATTAGCCAGTTTACAGACTTTTTTTAATTTTCATTTCTCTGATCTATAGTGAGTTAGAGCATTTTTTCATGTGCCTGTAGACAGCTTTGATTTCTTCATCTGAAAACTGCCTGTTGTTCATATCCTTTGATGTTTTATCAGTTGGGAAGTAAATTGTATTCTTATAAACTTGACTTGGTTCTCCATATATTTGAGACCTTTCTTGCTGACCTAAGTTGTCTTGGGTTGCAGAGTTGTTTTGCCCCATCCTTTTGTTGGTTCTGCTACTCCAGAATTAGTTTTGAGGCATTATTTTAATGTTTGCAGGGAAATTTGGGAGTGCTCAGGCAAGTCACAGCCTTTATTTACTCTGCCATCTTGGCCCTGCCCCTCAGGACATACTTTAAATTAAAGAAAAGGAATTTTATGTCTTCTTGAACAACCAACAACAGCAGCAGTGCATATAAAGAGATTTTCTTCCACCAGTAGCTGTCAGCACAGTTGATTGTACTATAAAGTACAATGAATTTTATTGATGTTGGGAAGAATAAAGAATACCATTATTTATTCTGACCATTTTTTTGGCTAGGTTTTTAGTGAATGAAGTTCTTGTATCTTAGACACTATGATGTGAATCATGATATATATCCAAATCTGTCATAATGGATTTTGTTATAATGGGTTGTATTCTATTGGCCTTTGATTAGAGCAAAGTGACATTTCCAAAATAGACTACTCACTGTATCCTGAATATAATATGTACCTTTTTGCTTATAGTTCTTGCTCATTCTTTCCCCTCCTCTGTAATGTTGTATTTCACTGTGTAATTGTTGTACCCTGTTTTTTCAGCACAAAAATTGGTTTATAACCTTTCATTGCATAATCATTGTATAATTCTCTTCATCACAGCACTTAAAAGGTAAACAGGGCATCAGTGTATTTACCAGTGGCATATAGATACACATTTATCTCTTGTGCATTGTGAGCCGTGAGCCTTGAATTCTCAGCACACACATATTGTCAGAATTCAATTTAACATATATTCACAAGTATTCCATGCATCCTAATCTTGCACCAAAGACGGTTTAGTAATAAATGATTTTTAAGTAATACTGGTACAGTTAAAAAAAAAGCTTCACATAATATTTTCACCCCACTTTTTTGCAAACAAGTTTGGCATAAAATCTGTGATGATTATCTGGTGGGAATATGGTACCTTTTCCTCTAATATCCATCTACAGATTCTGCCTATTTCTTAAAGTCTAGCTTATATGTTACTTCTTCCATGAAATTTATCTAACTAACCTAGCCAGAATATGATTTTTCTAAATTTATATACTACTTTTTTGTACCTCTTTTTTTTTCCAGGTTGGATTTTCAGTCTATATTTTTACCTATACCTTTGCCTTTTGTTTATATATCACTTATATGTCCTAGGTGTATCCTTTCTTCTTTGTACCTCTGTTATTGCATTTGCCATTTATTGTCTTTTTTGTAATTATTTGTCTATCTTATGTTCCCTACTAGATTGTGTAGTGGGAAAAGAATGCTTCACCTATATCTAAAATCTGCCTTACTGGCTTTTGCATTGATATTATTGCTTTATGTTCTTTATGCTGATGATAGATTGGTCAGTGTCATTATTATCTTTTGGATCTATTGATCTAGCTCTCTTATAGGGGCTCAAATTATACTTTGCGTGGTCTCAAAGTCAAGTTCATTTTGTTACAGAATGGAAATGGCAAAGGTAGCAGTCTTCTTGATCCCAGACTAGGCTTGAACATCATAATCCTTGATTCGAGGAACAGTTTCATGTTCCTGGATGGCAGATGACTTCTCAGAACCTTAGTCATATATACCACCAAAAATAGATTCTGAGAGGCTCGTATCATCATCTCTTATAACAGTCTCATTCTAATTATTTACTGAATTTTACTGGTCATCTAGTCCAGCCCATACTTTACCAAAGAACAACCATCTCCTCCCCTGCCTCCCACAACATCTCCAACAAATGGTTCTACAACCATTCTGCTTGAAAACCTCCAAAGAAGGGAAGCCCACTACTTCTTGAAGTGGCCTGTTCCATTTTTGGGTACCTCTAATGTTAGGAAGGTTTTTCTTTGTGTATGTAAATAAAATACTTGATTTATTGAACAAATGGTTATATGAATGTATTTTTTGTTGACTAATGTACCACAAAGAAAGGACATAATAATGAAATTGGAGTTTGGGAAATAGAAGTTTTGTTTTTAGATTTAAAATTCACAGGAAAATGACAACTGCAGGTTTTTCAGAAAAGGATATGTCATTTGACAAAAACAGTTATTTTGCTACTGATATTTTTGTCTGGGGGTTAATTTCTTTAATTAATTCATTTTTAGTTTTCAACATTCATTTCTACAAGATTTTGAGTTCCAAATTTTCTCCCCATCTCTCTCCTCCCCACCACCTGAGATGGCATGCATTCTGATTACCACTTCCCCGAGTCTGCCCTCCCTTTTATCATCTCCACCTCTTTTCCCTTTCGCATTTATTTTCTTGAAGGGCAAGATAGATTTCTATACCCTATTGCCTGTATGTTGGGGGTTAATTTCAGTGCTTCTATCCAGAGAATCTGAAAATAACAGTTGTATGATACTTCAATCACTATTTTTTTTTAAACACAAGAGAAAATGGTCTGCTTCATTCTGCGATCCAGTTCCATAGTTCTTTTTCTGAATGTGGAAAGCATTTTGCCTCGAGAATCCATTGGGAAATTTTTGGGTCTTTGCATTGCTATGAAGGACTAAATCTACTAGAAAAATTCCTTACACACTGTGGTTGTTGCTGTGTACAAAGTTCTCCTCGTTCTGCTCCTTTCACTCAGCATCAGATCATATAAATCTTTCCAGGACTGTTTGAAGTCTTCTGTTCATCATTTCTTACAGCACAATAGTATTCCATTATATTCTTGTACCACAATTTATTCAGCCATTCCCCAATTGATGGACATCCCCTTGATTTCCAGCCACCACAAAGAGAGCGGCTATAAATATTTTTGTACATATGGGACCCTTTCCCATTTCTATGATCTCTTTGGTATACAGCCCTAGAAGCGTCAATCACTGTTTCTTAATGAGATTTCTTGCGATGTCATTGACAGCAACATTGTGCTGAGCAGAATGCTTTGTTGCTGCTTGTCTTTGTTGGTGAATCATTTTGATTCTCCACGCCTCTTTCCGTTATGTTTTTTTGTGATTAAAAGTAATAAAAGGAAGAGATATTCATCCAGTTATTTTATTTTAACTTCAGCTAGTAGTTCTGAAGACTCAGATGGCTATGCAGATATGAGCTGAAGGCATCAGCCTTTCCCAGGGAATCTTATCCTACACCTCTAAGGCACAGTTCTCTTTCTTCTCATCCTCATGTTGCTCTTTTCTCCCTCTGCACTCCCCTCACAGACTCTAGCTTCAGTCTGACCTAGACCCTGTTATTGTTTAACGCTCCTTAGAATGTCTCAGCGATAGTGTTTCTCTTGGGAGGACGTCCTTATCTATTTCTTGTAACAGGTTTTCAGCACTTGAATGTTGATGACTTAGTTCATTCTTTGCTAATCTTTGCTTATAGTCCTCCTCTCTCTGATCTTTAATCTCTTAAATTTGCTGTCTCATTTAACTCTACCATCCCTTTAAGGTACTGTCCAATATCTTTCTTCTCCTTCACTGCTAAACTCCAAGGAAGTGCTTGTACCTTCACTTACTCAGCTTCTAGTCACTTCTCAACTCTTTGCATGTGACTTTCATCCTTCAAATGAAAATACTCATTCTGGTTATTCCCTAGTGATCTGCTCGTTGCCAAATCTTAGCCTATTCTCAGTCATCTTTTTTGACTGCTCTCTAATATTTTAACACTCTTCTGTGGGAGTCATGGCCCTGTTTGGTCTTGGTTGACCTTCTATCTGCCTAACTGCTCCTTCTCAGTTTGCTTTGCCCAGTCGTTATTTCTGTTATACTTCCAACCATGGGTATGCCCCAAGGCCCTGTCCTGGGCCCTTCTTTCTCTTCTCTCTGTACTCAGTGATTTCATTAGCTCCAGCAGATTCATTTATCAACCCTAGACAGATGCCTGCCCAATCAGCGTATCCACCTACATTTTCTATACAATTTCAAATCACTACCTGCCTCCTAAATATGTCAAACTGCATGTTCCATATGTCTCAGAGGTAACATGCCTAAAACAGAATTTATTATCTTTTCCCAGAACATACTTTTCTTTGTTCTTTCCCTATTATCCTCTGGGGCACCATCCTTCTTGTTATGCAGATTTACAGCCTTGGAATTTTTAGAAACTTCCCTTTCCCTTGCCCTGTATATTCAGTTGGTTGCCTAATTCTGTGGATTCTACTCCCGGAATCAACATTTCTTCTAACTGTCTCATCCTCTCAACTTGGCAATAACCAGGACTCTAGTTCAGGCCCTTTTTATTTCTCTCCTGGAGCACTGCCATAGCCTTGTAATTGTCTTGTCTCCAAGCCCTTCCCAACTCATTTAGATGCACAAATCCTAACTGTGTACCTCTAAAGCACAGGTCTGAGCAAATTATTCCTCTGCTTAGTAAACACAAGTAGCTCCCTCTTGTTTTTAGGATTAAATATAACCTGCTTTATGTCACTGAAAATCTTTTATAATCTGGTTCAGACCTATTATTCCAGACTTATAAAAGTTATCCTTTTCCTAGACTATTGTTCTCTGAGGTAGTCTGTTTGCTGTTCCTCAAACATGACCTTATGTTGCCTATATCTACGTTGTAGAAGGACACATGATCCTTCGTTGATTGGAATGTGCTTTGTTCTTACCTCCACCAGCCCCTTTCAGTGTTTAGGGTTACATTCGTGCCATCTTCAAGAGACCTTTCCTGATTCTCTCTAGTGTCAGAGCCTCCTCCCCTCAGCCCCACTCCTGAAATTACCTTCTGGTTACTTCATAGGTATTTATTTTGTGTCAGTTTATGTGTGTGCATGTTCCTTCTGCTTGAGAACAGGGACAGTTTCATTTTTGGCTTTGTACTCTCAGCACCTGTCAACCTGCCTGGGCACATAAAAAACACTTAAGAAGCACATAAGTGCTTCTAAATTGACTTTGTTTCTGCTGGTTTGGAATTCCTGTGATATATTTACATTAAAAAAAATTAAGATCTTTAGTTTCATATCACACCATCATATTTCTGAATATCTCTTTACCTTCTCACTTCCAGAAAGCTACCACTTGTAACAAAAACTTTAAAACAGTGAATGGCGGGTATGTGGTTTGAGAAGCAGTTCTGAAAAAACTGTCATGTCAACCAACCAAATGTGATATTCCATGTATGGAGGTGCATTTTCTCAACTCTTACCCTAGGTCATTATAATAACAGAGTGTTCAGTTTCCTTTTTTTTCTTTTGAATTATGCGGTATTTATTGTTTTCTTTAATTCTCTATGAGTTTGTGTCTCTGAATTCTTAATTTTCACTATTCCCTAAGGCATTGTAATATTCCATTACCTTAATATCCCAAAATTTGTATAGCCATTCTCTGTTTTGTTTCCAATTCTTTGCTTCCTTTTGTGATCTTTGGAGACCCTCTGATGCTTGATAAATCCTATTGTACTTGTTCTCTCTCCTGGTTTCTTTATTTTCTTAAGATAACATGAGTATAATAATACTTTCATATAATAAAATTAGCAAGTTTATTATAGATATATTGCAAATTATGAAACACCTTTACTTCCTGGGTGCCTAAATTGGCCTCTCTGTGCTTCTCCTTCCCCTAACCAATTTCCGTAATAGGGTTTACATTTCATTTCTTTTTGAACTTATTTAGGACAGACCCAAAGCAATAGTGATTCTAAGCCACCTGCTGAAGTAATTATAGAAAAACCGCACCTTGTAACTGAAAATACTTCTGTTCCTCCCTCTACTCAAAATAAACGAACTGGACCAAAGAAACCCAATACAGCAGTTATAGAGGTGACGTCAGAAAAGAAAGATCCTCCTCAGCTTACTGTACAGGTATAAAAGTGTGCAAATGAAGAGAAACGTTTTAAGTCAGTGTCATGATATTTATATTTAATAGATTTCTGTGTTGTTGAGAGACGTTGTTCTTTAACGATGAGAATTCCTTAGTGTTGTGAGATAAATGGATAGCATGCACATGTGAATATTCTGTTGGCCTACATCAAGAAGGCGTGTGCTTTGTGTTTGTCTTTCTAGTAGCTGTGACGGCTTCCCTTTCACTTCTGTGCACATACACTTCGCATCCCTCTTCTGCCCCACAGCTTGCAGTTGTGAGGTGACAGAGATTGTACCCCAGTCCTGAGAGTTGAGTCTAGTCTTAATTATTTGAACTGTATGGCATCAAGGGTGCAGTGGTGGCTTTATTTACATTGTAAGCACCTGAGCCTGCCAGCCACATAATAGCTTTGTATTGATAGTTTTTAAAGGATGTATATTCCTTTGAAAAGATAAATTTTTTTCATTGATTTAATTACTTAAATGCTTATTGAGCATTTATAAGGCACATAGCTTTGTGTAAGATATGGGGCTAGGAGGGGATGATAGATCCTAGAAGGTATTTAAGAGAGAGTTCTTCTCCACAGGGTTCTGGTTCTAGGTCTTATGAAACCATGAGCCAAGTTTTAAATATTTATGCTTTAGTTGCCAGAATTAAACCTCTGTCATTATATCGTCTGTAGAAAAAATGGGCTCAAACTCTAAACAAAATACACCTGTTTTGTTATCATGTAATAGAGTGTTGCTGTCATAGATACTTACATCTAAATTATGACTGGAAAATATTTTAATAAATATACTTCTTGTTTGTGTCAATTTTTATTTTAGGTATTACCCAATTTAGATATTGATAGCCTTTCAAATGAAAGCACAGATGAAAATCAGGCTTCCACCAGTTCCATAGAAGCATCTCATCCCTCACAGACGTGGGTACAGGTATCCTCTAGAATTTTAACACATTCTGCAGCATGTGTCCTGTCGATTTTAACTAGTGCTAATCCATATAAAGCTTTCTTTCCTCAAGATAAATTTAATAAATAAATACAGGCAAAGAAGTTGTTAGGAAACTATTATGTGAATTTAGATCTTGGATAGAGCTGTGTGTGTGGGGGGGGCAGTAGGGAATGATTGATGGATTTTGAAAAAAAAATGCAATATTTGTATTTAGGTGTTTATAAGGACATGTTTTTCTTGATTTTGGCCAGTGATCATTCCAAGATTATTCTTTGGGGCTGGTTTTACATGGTGGCTCCTATATAGTAAGATTGGTTCTTGCACAGGGCAGTGTAGAAGGAATTGAAACTTTTTATACATTTTATAGTAATTTTGGCCTTTGTGACAATAAGTTTAAGCAGTGAGATGAAATTAAACTTATTTCAGGGATGTAGTTTTACATGAAACTAGGGATGAAACGGAAGAGGTAGATCAAAGAGACCAAAGGATTAGAAAAAGCCTGTGGATATATGAGCAGAAGTAATAGTTGTCAAGTTAGTAGGAGGCTTTTATGGAATAACATTGATTATCTTTTAGGGTCCAGAATTTACCCAGCCTGTTGAAGATGACTCTCAGTTTCCAGGATCCAACTTTAATGAAGTAATTGATGTTATACAGGTAAAAATGGGAACTCCACATGGTTCACTACTGTTTGGTTCTATTTATAATGCTGTAGTGATTTGTTAGATGGCATTTCTCTTTTAATTCTAACTTTTAAAAAAAATTTCATGAATATCTTTTGTTCCTACATCATAGCCATTTCTGGGGAAACTTTTTCTTTCTCTGCCTTGCGCTAGGTCTTTTCCTCTCAAGATTAAATATTCCCTTGTCACTGGATATAGTAACTATGTCTAAAGATATATACTCTAAGACATTCTTTCTGGTAGCCCTCAGTCGTTCTGCCATGAGTAAGGAGACACATTTTCTTATCTCTTCTCTGGGACCATCATTGTTTTATCAGCCATTCAGAGTTTGGTTTTCATTTACATTGTTTAAATCACATATTTGTTAAATGCTTACTGTATGCGAGGCACTATGCTAGACCCTGGAGATATAAAGAAAAGAAAATGCAACTGTCCTTGCCCTCAAGGACTATACATTTTTTAGGGGAAGGTAATTATGAATAAGTATGTATGAATGCAAAGTTAAAAAAAATTGTTTTGGTAACAGTGCACCATAGCATGTGCTGCTGCTGCTGCTGGTGGTGATGAAATCAGGAAAGACTTCATGTAGAAGGTGTTACTTGAATTAAATTTTGAATGAGACAGTGGGGAATTCTGATAGGTATATGTGACAAGAAAGTGTATTCTAGGCATTGGGGACAGCGAAAACAAAGGTTCAGAGATATCACACAAGCTTTGTTGAAAAGCTTTAAAAGCTAAACAGAGAAACTTATGTTTGATTTCAGAAGCAATAGGGAAGGTGTTAGAGTTTGAGTAGAGGAGAATCGTGAACTTGAGGAAAATCTTTTGTTTTCAGAGCTGTGTGAAGAATGGAGAAGAGTTCAGTTAGCATGTGATTGTGATATTCCACGAGAGAGGGCCTGAAGTAATTTGTTCATGTCCATGTGAGTAGGCAAAAGAATAGATACA
This sequence comes from Bettongia penicillata ogilbyi, assembly GCA_023548195.1. NCBI lineage: Eukaryota > Metazoa > Chordata > Mammalia > Diprotodontia > Potoroidae > Bettongia > Bettongia penicillata. The sequence continues at coordinate 6,943,289 of JAJHZJ010000466.1, forward strand.
AGAGCAACTGATCAGCCCTGTGGTGGGACGAAAAGCGTGAGTCAAGGACAGTACCAGTTCTGTGAACCTGTGTTGACTGGGATGATGATGAAAAAGCAGAAATAGAGAAATTCAGAAAGAGAGGTGTTTTTTTGGAGGGGAGAGGAAAATGAGTTCACTTTTAGACATAGTGAATTTGGGATATCTACAAAATACCTAATTTGACATATCTGTAGGGAAATTGGTGGAGTAATTAGGATTTGAGAGAGGGAGATAAATAGATTTTGGAGTTGTCTGCTAGAGATAATTCAGTAGGACTTTGGATGTCACCAAGTGAGACAACACATAGATTGAATAAAAGAGGGCCATGGACGTAGAGTCACAGTTGGGGAGCATGGTATGGATGATGAATTAGCAGAGGAGACTCAGATAGAACAGTGAGAGGAGACCTAAGAGGAGCTAGTGTTCAGGAGAAGAACGTGAGGCAACAGTGTTAAATCCTGTAGAAAGCTGAGTAAGATAATTGAGAAAAGGCCATCAGTTGTGACAGTTGAGACTTCATTGGCAAGTTTGGAGCATATAGTTCAGTTGAGGAATGAGGTCAAAAGCCAGAGTGCAAACAATTGAAGAGGCAGTGGAGAGAATAAGTGTAGACAGCTTTTTCTAGGAATTCATCTTTGAAACAAAGGAAAGATAGAGAACAATAGCTTGAGGGTATTGTAGGATCTAGTGAGTTTTGTTTTTGTATTTTCCTAGGATAAATGACTTTTTTGAGGTAACAAAGGAGAGATTAAAAAATAAAAAGAAAGAAGGCAGTTTGCTGGAGCAGATGGGAAGAGAAGGAATTAAGGGAAGATGTAGAAGGGAAAAGGGTCATCTCTTGATCAGAGACAGGAGTAAAGGAAGAGAGAATGTAGGGTCATGATGGTTTTTAAGATATAGAGAAGGGGGGCTTTTGAATGGTCTCAGTTTTTTCAGTAAATTATCGAGTAAGTTGTCATTGTGTACATTGTTCATTTGGTTCTGCTCATTGTCTATGAGTTCATACAAATCTTCCCACATTTTTCAGAAGTCCTCACCTCTTACTGGACAGTATCGTTCCTTACATTTATAGACATTTTTTCCATCCAGTTCCCAGTTGATAGTCACTGACCCTTAATCCTTATGATCTCGCAGTGCGGCTATGAATATTTTGGTATAAGATTGCTGGGTAGTGCTAATTTTTAGTCAGTTTTCTTTGATAATTCCATATTGATATCTGGAATGGTTGGACCAATCCATAGCACCACCAACATTGTGTTCCTGTGGTAGTTTTTCCATATCACCAATTCATATTTGTCATTTTTCTATTATAAACTTCAGTTTTGTTTTAGTTTCTCTTACTCCTGTTTATTTAGAATGTATTTTCAAGTAGTGCTTTACAATTTGCAGGTTTTTGGAAAACTTTTCATATCCATGTTGATATATTTATAACTGTTTATATTTTAATGGCTCTTGGTTTTATATAGCTAGCATTTAGTATTATATATTCATCTCAGGTGGCTGTACTAGATGTTCTCATCTTTCCTCAAGCCTCCAGCAGTACTCCCTCCACTTGGTTCTCAGGCAAAGAGATTGCTTCATAACTTTAGTGAGAAAATTGAGGCTGTTAGATGTAAGTCCTCTTTTCTCATTACTCTTCTTAAAACATGATGACATAATCCCCCCATTATCTTCTCCTTTAATCTTTGATAAGAAGCTGCTTGAAACCAGCACTTAGGTTACTGTTATACCGCAGGTCCCTCAGTGTGTCCATGGAGATACACTAATTTACATTGGGATTTTAGGGGGAAGACCATTGAAGGAAGGGGCACCCTTGTTCAGATGGAAGTGGTAGAAAACTTCCTTCTTTGAGTCTCATTTGTGGCTGAATAGGGGGTGTGCATGTGCATGAATTTTATGAATTCTTGGAAGTCAGTACTTATACTGACACTTAGATAGCTAAGAATAATACTTATAGCAATAATTGTAGTAATGGCTAACATTTACATAGTGCTTTAAGGTTTGCAAACCACTTTACAAGCATCTCGTTTTATCCTTACACCATTGGAAGTTAGTGCTGTTATTATCCCTGTTTTGGGGTAGGTAGGTATTAAAGTAGAGAGAGCACTGGGTCTGGAATTAGGAAAATCTCAGTTCAAATCTGATCTCAGACACTTACAAGTTTTGTGACACTGGGCAAGTCATTTAACATCTCCTTCAGTTTCATCAACTGTAAAATAAGGATGCTAATAGTACCTACTTCCCAGGATTGTCTTGAGGATCAAATGAGATAATATTTGTCCACCACATAGCCCAGTCCCCTGGGACATAATAGGTATTTAATAAACTCTTGTTTCCTTCTTTTCTTCCATTTTTAAATTTGGAGAAACCATGGCAGACATCAGTGACTGGTTGAGGGTCACACAGATAGTGCTTTTGGACCTTTTGTACCATTTAGCTGCTTAATTCCTATGCCAGTTATTGAGGGTAGGAATAAATGGAAGTCCTTGGAGTTGCCCACTTAGCACAAGGCCTGGTGCATTTTAGGTGCTTAACAATTATTTATTCATTGGTGGGTTGGTTGTTGATTTTGCTAATACCTTTTTCTGTATTCCCATTGCTGAGACTAGTCAGGAGCAGTTTGCTTTTACCAGATAGCAGTTCAGCTATTTCTCTCATTTTACTTCTGGGTTATTGGAATTCTTCACATTATCACAGGTTGGTAGGCAGGGATTTAAAAGAGGTCCCAGTTGTTGAGGATTTGTAAGAAACCACTATATTAATAATTGAATGTTGACTGGGCTAGATGAGGCTACAATGGCAGAGGACCTAGGAGGGATGGTGGCTCAGGTAACAGACTGAGGGAGGGAACAGGTAGGAGGAGCAGAATCAGCCCCTATAGACAGAGCCCTCCAAGAACATAGAGCCCCAGAGTGCTGGATGCTTAGGTTGAGTTTTCTAAAGCCATAGTCCATTCAGACTGCACTTGAAAGAGTCAGGACTTTCAAAGTACCTGGGGAATATGTGAGAAGTCCAATAAACCCCTGATCCTTCCTATTTAAGACAAAATGTCAGTATATTATGGGCAGCATCTGGAATCATTTGGGTTCTTCACATCCATTGTATGCCCCAAATTTAATTGGGTAGACTGGATTCTGCATTTGGGGAAATCTCCATCAGCCTTTTTAAATAATAAATTGGTTCCAGGAATTTTTGTTAAGAAGTATCATAAAATTTTATGCTAAAATGATTAGCTTTTTCAGTTTGCTTTTTTGACGGATTTAATACGAAGGATATTAAAAATTTTAAATCTAAGATAAAAATATTTTTTTCAGGTATCTATATATATGCATGGTGTAATTGAAATATACTTTATGTACTAGATATTATAAAATATTTATATAGTACATATCTATGTAGATATGTGTGTGTACACACACACACACACACACACACACACACTCACACGTTTACATACTTAATTGATCTCCTCCACCCCTTTCTTCAGTATAGCTTGGATCAACTGAAGTAGGAAATGGAAACAACTTAAATGAGTAATGATGATAGTAAAAGAGGTAACTTGTGAAATATTTATTGTTAATAATTCCTTACATTCATAGAATATTTGAAGGTTTAAAAAGTACTTTTCTCCCCCAAAACCATGGAGGGATAGTGTATATTTTAATGATGATGAGAAGTGAAGTGGTATGATCTTAAAATTTGTTTGTGTTGGAGCTGTGATTTGTAGCCAGTGTCTTGGTTCTAAGTCTAGCACTTTGTTCACTGCACCTTTGGGCTTTCTCTGGTGAATTTTTTAAAAAAGTTTAAAAAAAATTCATGCGAAGAAGTAGGAAAAGTCATATTCCTAGATATCTAGTCATCATCCAGTTTGTTTGATTCTCTTGAACATATTACTAATAAATTGTTATCAATAATTATAGTAATATTATAATAATATACAGTACATGATAAATTATATGAAAATATATACTATACTAGCTATTAATAATGTTATTGAATATATTGCCATCTGGAAAATCTTGAAAATTAGGTTGAATATAACTATAATAATAAGCATTTTTTGGCTTTAGGAAAAAAAGTTTATCTTCCAAAGGTGACTTTCACATTCTTGTTTCTAGTTTAAACTTTTTATGCCATATTACTTTTCAGTTAACTTATTTACTAGGTACCTTCTATGTTCCAGACACTGTGTTAATGCTAGGAATACAAATATGAAAAAGAAAGACAGTCTCTTCCCTCAACTAGATTATTGTCTTCTGGGAGAAGACAGCATCCAAAAGAAATTCGAAAGGTGGTAGAGTTGGGGATTGTTGGAGAAGTCTGGAGGAGCACAGGTGGGGAGATCATAGCCTGGACCCCTCAGTAAGTGGAGGTTTGGAGGCTCCTTGCTCTGCCCTGCATTTGAAGAGTGCTTGTGATGCCTGAGTACTGAGCTATTCAGTCTTGCGGGGCATGATAGAGAATATGGAATAATAAAATAATATAGTCTAGTAGATAGCATGCAGTAGTAGCTTGTTTGACCGAACTACATTTTAAGTGTTAGGTGCCCACTACTCTTATTTTCTGAATCATAATAATGGTCTTAACATTTTCCCATCATACCCCCACTTGTATTTCTCTCTCAACTATGATTCCTAAGCTACATAGTTTAAATGCTATTATTCCTTAACAGGGTGAGTTTAGCAAACTGAATAAGATATTTTAAATGTGGTTAAGAAGTTGGTAAATATTCTTCTAGCTAACAAAAAAAATACGAGTGGAATAATTATTTGATTAAATATTCTTTTATCTTTGATAGCTCTAAGTTGCTGCCCTGACTGACTTGGTGACAGTTAATGCTGGGCCTATTATTTAATTAGTATAGGTAACCCCAGAAGAGGAAATTCCCTCAACCAATGTAAGTTAGCACTTTTTCTTCAGCTTAGTCTCTAAGAACATTTCCTTGAGCAGTGTGAGGTCAAGTGACTTGCTCAGGATTACAGTCAGTTTAGGTCAGAGGTGGGATTTGAATAAAGATCTCTTGGCTTCTAGACCAGCTCTCTGACCACTTATTATGTTGCTCCTCAGTGTGTAAAATGTAAAAAATGTAATATCCAAAAGATTTACTGTAGCTAACACAATACTTCACATATAACTGTTGTATGAGAGAATGAATGTATTCTTTTTTTGTTACTTTTAGGATGAAGAAAAAAGTGATGAAATTGCAGATTTCTCTGAACCAGTCTTGGAGTTTAACCAAAATAATAAAGCTGTTACTCAAAATTATAATGGTCCTCCATTTCCACCAGTTGTGTCTGCTGCTCTACCTCCTGCTGATATTCTGGAGAAAGTGATTGAGAAAAAAGAGACTCTAGAAAACAGCCTTATTAATTGGTAAGTTTATATTGATACTGTTATTAATAAAGTGATAATATTAAACATAACAGAAAATGAGACTTTGCAACCCTTAAATTTCTTTTACCTATTAAAAAGGTAATATTAAATAATAATGATAAATGTAATAATAATAAAACAGCTTTATTGTGTTGTGGAACAGATATCATTTTCAGATATCTTATGTGTAGTCCATGAGTAAAGAAATGTTTGAAAATGTCAAAGCAATATGTCGATCATTTGCATAAATATCCATTTTAAAAAAGCAATTCACTTTTGTTTCCCAGGGTAGAACAAGAAATAATGTCAAGAATTATCACTAGGATGCTTCCATTCCAGCAACAGGCAGTCCCTAATGTTGGTGTTTCAGAAAGTGAAGAAAGTGAAACTTCAGCCTCTGATGTTGGTAAGTGCCAGCCTCTGAATTTGTTAATTTTCATACGGATACCATTTGTACTGTGCTTGTTTGTGTTCGGTTCACTGTGAAAATATCCTATAATAGTGATAAAAAGAGATCTTCACAGTACTTAATTATTTTTTTTTGTTTTTCATATTATTTCTATTTTCTGATAACACCCTTCAAACCCTTGTGACAAAGAAAAACGCTTACCATAAACCAACATTTATTGAACATGTTTGACAGGGTATATATCATTTTGTATGTAAAGAGAAGGGCAGTATGTTTCATTTCAGTACTCTGAAATAAAAGTCATTACGTTAATCTGTATTTTAATTTTTTTAGTCATATTTTCCTTTATATTATTATGGTCATTGTGTATATTTTTGTTCTCTGGACCCTACATCATTTCATTGTCTTTCCAAATTTCCCTAAATTCCTTATAGTCATCATTTATTATGGTGTAGTAGTTCTGGAAGTTCATATCAAAATTTGTTCAAATTCTCCCCAATAAAAAAGGCACCCACTTTGATTCCATTTTTACTACCAGAAAAAAGTGTTGCTGTGAATGTTTTAGTATAGATAAGAAAAAAGGCTTTTTGATGGATGATCCTTGAATAGTGATTTAGGATCACAATATAGTTAGTACTTGCTTCAGTTTCTTCACTTGCATTAAAAGTCCCAACCATTTCTTCTGTGACTTGAGTAAATACTAAGGGAAGTTGATTTACCCCTCTTCCTCCCTTATGTATATATGTCATCCTGGGAGACCTACAACACCTCTTAGGGAACTCTGGATGTCAGTGTTTAATTAGTGGTAAGGCCTAGCCTGAAAAGACCAAAGTCTCCCATTGCATCCTGGGCCATTTGCAGTCATCCTGATGAATATCTGGTCACTGGATTCAGATGGCTCTGGGGGAGAAGTGAGGCTTGTGACCTTGCACAGCCCTCCCTCACTCAAAACAAAGTCAAGTGCAAGTTATGTCATCATTTCTCTGATGTCATGGTTTTCTTTGAAAACAAAGGATGAACACAATGTATCTTGTTATAGTTTATCAATGTAACTTTTCTTCTTTTCGTCTTTTCTTCTTGCCCTGATCAATGACTGAGAATGAGTTAATTTTTATATTGATGATTTGGTTTCTTTAAAATTACTGCCCTGCTTTTTTGGGTCCCCTTTATAAAATACCTAGATTGCACATTTCACCATAGTTTCAAAATTATTTCATTATTAGGAAGAAGGTCACATGATGCCTCTAGATGACATCTATATGTCTTATCCACATTTTCTTAAGAGGCACATGATAATAATAGAAGTAGAACATTTCTACCTATAGAGTAGTTCACGTAATCTCTGAATCCAAGCATGATGGGTGAAAGTTTGCGTTTGATTTCATAAAGAAGCTTTCTCTTCTCCCCAATTCCCTTGTTGTCCTTGTGTACTTTTAGCTAAGAATTGTAGTTTGTGTAGCTCTTCTTGCAGAATGTATTTGAGAGAATTCATTCAGATGCATTACTTCCAAGTGACAATGATGCAAATGTAGATGCACATCCTTCAGTATCTCTAAGAGCTATAGTAGTAGGAATGGGATCACGTCCATGCATTTCCCCCCAATTCCATTTCAGTTAGTAATGTGGTCCAGCTTACCAGTTGTTTTAATAAATTGTACTCAAAACATAAAATATATCTATATTTTCATATTTACCTCCCCTTTTCCTTATAAACTTTTCTAATACTTTAAGAGTTAAAGTATTGATTCTGATGAAGTTTTAACACAGATCCACTTTTCTCAAATGTTTTAATGTCCGGTTGAAGCAGCAGGTGGTACGGGATTTCGCCTTGTTGTTGATGCAGGTGTGCCTGTGAATTCAGACATGATTAGTCTTTTTGTGAATGAAGCTCTTGAAGAGATTATTACCGTCATGCTGGGTAACAGGGAAGTGACAAAAGGCGTTCCTCCTCTTCCTGCAAATGTTCCTGCCAATGTAACATACTTACCAGTAAGAACAATTTCTGTTATAGAGTGTTAAAATGGCAGAAGTTTAAATAAATATTCTAACCCTCTATTTTACAGTGTGCAGATCAGATTCTTGTTGCCAGTTGTAAATAAGGCAACAATAATTGTTTAAAAAAATTGGATTGATTTAAATTTTAAATTTGGGTTAAAAGTGATATCAGGAATGAGCAGAATTAAGCTTTGATGCTATTGATATATTGAATGTCTTATCTTGTAGCTATGGAATGGATCAACTTCCTCATGAAATCTTTTTTTCAGTGTTAATGACATAAAATTTAAGAGGCAGGCAGGAAAATGGCAAAAATACTCCTTAGACACTGGTTTTTCCTATAGCCCCCAATCCAGATCTCCAAAGACCACCAACTCTTCTCCTTTTTACCACCAAATCAACCCTACCATTACTTCTGGAATAGCCTTGTCAGTGACTACCTTATTATTCCACTAATCATCTCTATGACTTTTCATTTCAAATTGCTCTTTCCTAGCTACCCATCTCCTATATGTTTGGTTCCCCATTAGAATCTGAGCTTCTCAAGGGCAAGAATAACCTTACTTGCCTATTTCTATCCCTAGAGTTTAGTTCAGTTCTTGAGTATATAGTCAATTATTTTTCAGTTTATTTAGAGTGAATTCTGTACTTGTTCAGAGATAGAAGATGTTTGTCAGCCTCAGATAAGTGTAATTCTGCAATATATTTTTCAGAATGTTATAAAAATAGTGTTAGAAATTTTTTAAAAGCTTTTATACATTTATGCATTAACTTTACTCTGGAAGCAGGAGATATATTATGGAATAAAAATCTGTCTGTGTTTTGGCATGTCAGATTGCTCAAAGTTTTATTAAATCAGCTGTCCATCTAGGGAAATGATATCTTTAGAAGAGATCTCCTGTCCCTTAAGAGACTAAAGCAAAAAGGAGAGAAAGCATTATGTGAGTGAGAACAGTTAGTTACAGACTCTTCTTGAATATTTAAATTCAAATGTCTTTGGGTTGTAGGGTGGGAAAGGGAATAAGCATTTTTATTGCGCTTCCTATGTGCTAAGTGTTTTTTACAAATATTATCTCATTTGATCCTCACAACTATCCTTCAAGGTAGTTGCTATTATTACTATCCCCATTGTACAATTGAAGAAACTGAGGCAAACAGAAGTAAAGTGACCTGCCCAGGGTCAGTACTAGTAAGTATCTGATGCCGGGTTTGAAGAGTGGTCTTCTGACTCCAAGTCCAGTTCTATCTCTTGCACCACCAGCTGTCTTAAGGGTATGCACGTAAGGGCATTTTAATTGGTTTGGCTTCAGTAGATGGATAACATCTTCCTGGACACAAATGAGAGTAACAACTTTATGTTATGGCAGAAAGGGGAGGAACCTGGAGTACTTGCCTCTTCTTTTTATGCTTATTGAGGACAGTTTTAAAATGCGAGTATGGAACCAAGTTGGCTTCTATAGGTAAATACGTGTGAATCCTTTGAGGGCTCTAGGACCATTACAGGATTTATTTTACATTAAGATTACATTAACATTAGCATTACACAGGCACATTCAAAAGAATTTTTTAGTTTTTAGTTTTTAAATCCCAGGGGAACTTTAAGCTTACATTGTCTCCTAGAAGTTAGAATCACCAAAATAAGCTGATCTAGTTAGCATTATGCAGATTTGTTGTGCCCAGAAATGAGATTTTTGGAATTTTATTTTGTAATCATGATTTGCTGGCTATTTTTTTTTTAAACAAGTGACAGCCTTCTTAATATCATGCCCCTTTGAGGCTGAAGAGCTCTGAAAAAACTTATGACTCATTTGACCTCATTCACTCATAAAAATCTTTGGCCTCTTTACTGAGTTTTGGAACTAAGAAAGAAGTATCATCTGGTCATTTCACTTGGACTTTCCCTAAAGAACTGGCCATTAAAAGACTTTTTTTAATGTAGGTTATTAATATAGAGAGTCATTATTCTATTAGAGTAATTAAAGACCTTAGAATATTCTATCTGTTGAGATTTTTCTGTTGACAGATTTTCATTCTGTGACCAATTTCATTGAAAGCTTCTTTAACCAAGGCTTGTGCTCAGATACCAGACATGCATACATGTTCTGTGAATAAGTTAATTGGATGTTCTTTACTTAGCTAAGTGCAGTGAATGCTACTGCTCTACAATTTTCAATGATTTGCAGTCTTCAGACAATTTGAACACAGTTGTCCTTTCTTGTACCTGATATTTAGAGAGTCATGAGACAGTATTTACTGATTGATCTGTATTTTCCTGTTTACCTATTTCAGATTGTTTATGCTTTTTTCTTTGTTTAGCACAGGTTTGTCTAGGTTTGGTATTTTCTGTCTCATCATTCTAGCCTATGGATCTTGGTACTTTGATCTTGATTTTTCAAATATTTTCATTTTATTATATTTTTCAAATATATTCATTATATATTTGCATTCAACTGCAGGTTTGGTTAGCGCGCTCTCTTTGTCTTTATGCAAGTCACTAATAAGAATGTTGAACAAAAGAAAATCAAGGACAGAGCCTGCAGCGCTACACCATAGACTTCTTCCTAGCATGACATCCATCATTAAGTCGATACTGTTTGGGTGTGGTCATTCACCCAGTTATAGTTTCACTTTGCTGTATTATCTCACTTTAAGTTTATACTGCTCCTTCTTGTTCATAACATTATTGTGAGAGATCTTGTCAGTTGCTATGCTTGAAATCTTTGCCATGTCCCAGACATTCTTATTTATTAACCTGTTAATGCTGTCAGGAAACCAAGTGAGATAAGTTAAGCATGACTTGTTCTTAGTGAGCCCATCTTGACTCCTAGTGATTACTTTTTTGAGTGCTTAGAAACTATGTTTTTAATCATTTGGAATTTTTCCAGGAGTGCACCTCAGGCTCATTAGTCCATAGTTTTCAAATCTTTCTACCTTTTTTTCTTTTAAAATCAAAACAACTTATTCCCCATTTCCTGTTTTGAGGCTCCTCTCTTGTTTGACCTGATTCTTCAAAGATATGTAGAGGAGGAAACTATTTCTAGATTCAGAACTATTCCAAAAGACCTAGTGCTCTATAAAAGGCTAATTTCCTGATAACTGAGGTTTTCCAGTACCTCAGGTGTGGAGAAAGAAAAGTATCTAGTTTGGCAAGGTTCCTTATAGCCATGATCTTTCCTGTATTTTTTGTGTGCAAGTTTTTTTGTGGCTTAGGAACATGTCTGTTTTGCTCTGTTTAAAATATCATTACAGTTATTTGTGTCATTTATATTTTTGTGTATTAAATTTATCTTAGACTGTTCATCATACTCCGCTGCCAACTCCACAGCCCACTCCACCTCCGTCTCCACCTCCATGTCCTCTTAAGGAACCATTATTAATAAAAACTCCAGAGGTTTCGCCCTGTGTTTCAGAACATGATATTTTTCCTGTAAAAGAACAGTTTACTCAAACAGGTAAATACTGCATTCTTTCATCAGCTTTAGTAATATCTTATTAATGAGAATTTTAGTTTGTGTTTGTATTTATAGGTTAATACATAATCCTGTTATTTTATTTTTTAAAAATAAATATCAAACTGTTTCTCATAGTGAGAAATTGGTTGATGCTTTTTAAAAATTTTTCACTCTAACATGAGTCAATGAAATAATTTAATTTTTTTTCCAGAATTACTATGTACTTATAGGCTTATTTTTTAATAATTATTTTAAATGTAATACTTATTCCTAGTACTCACCATTATATTTTATAACGACATGTCAGGGAATTTTGTGAAGCAAGATTGGACTATTTGCCTAACTTTTTTTCTCTTTTGGTTTCATATTTTTAGGAAATGATAATCTCCCTGCAAATACTCTCATTACTACTCCTACAGTTACTCCTGCTGCTACCCCTCCTTTAGCAGGTACACCAACTCTCTCTGAAGATTCCTCTGAAAAACTGAAGAGACCAAGCCCCAAGCTTCTGCAGCCATGGAGTAATGATGATTTGCCACTGGATGAAGAGAATCCTAATCCTATTCAAGAGGAACCACTTCACCCAAGAGCTATGTAAGCAATAAAAAAAAAAAATTTTTTACCCATTTGTCTTTTTAAAAAAAATTGTGGATGCTTTTAAATTTTGTTTTTTGTATCTCTTCTCAGTAATCCATCTTCTTCCAGAGTCCTTCCTTATGGTATAGAAAAAGTTAAGCAAAACAAACAAATATGTTATCTGTGTCTTATGGTATGTGCAGCATCTGTAGTAAAACTGCCTCTCTTGAGAGGAGACAATTCTTCATCATTTAGAATTGATATCAGTCATTTCATTAATCTGAATTCTAATGCATTTTATTGTTTTCTTTTGTGCATATTATACTAATTAATATGATGGAAAATTGCAGTGCTGTAATAACAGCAATAATGTAATTATTTCATTATTTTAATTACTGCTTGCAGAGGCAGCTAGGTAGCCCAGGGGAAGATGAGTTCAAATTTGGTCTTAGACACTCTTAGACACTTGGACACACAGGTGTGTGACCCTGGGCAAATCACTGAACCTCTATTTGAGTTTTTATACCACCCCCACCCCCCCACTCTCTCTCTCTCTCTCTCTCTCTCTCTCTCTCTTTTTTCTCTCTCTCTAAGGGGACAATAATCACACCTGCCTCCCAGGGTTGTAGTGAAAATGAAATGAAATACCATTTGTAAAGCACTTGTTTGTTGAACCTTAAAGTGCTCTGTGGTATCATTTTATTACTGGGGGCCTTTGTGTGTAGTTTTCTCTTGATTTTGCTGTCACTGCATTTTTAGCATAATTTATATAACATTAAGAAATTTCAGGAAGCATTGAAACTTTTAATGAAGCTATTAAATCATTAGATACTTTAGAAGAAAAAGATTTGAGTGGAAAGTTTCACTTTTTACTCTTTTTCATTATTCTCAGTGAATGGTGTGACATTTAGTATTTTAGCATTATTCTTTCAGTCAGCAAAGAATTAGTTTTGAACAGAAGTCCTTTTACCCTTTAAAATTTTAAAAATTCCTTTTAAAATCCCTTTAAAAATCCTTTTGATCTTAAAGAATAAGATGATTTTATAGAGAAAAACGTTCACAAAAAAATCAAATTACAATGCTAATCAGAGATATGTTTTTTTAAAATACATTTGTCCAGGAGATTTCTGGATTAAGTACCTAAAATGTGTTCTTTTTTTGGTTTTCTTGTTTTTTAGTGTAATGTCTGTGGCACGAGATGAAGAACCTGAGAACTTAATCTTACCTATTCCATCAACCGTCCCTAATCCAGTCATCTTTAACTCATTTCCTACTGAAGCACGAGCTCCTTCTCCAGTGCACACACCAAGTTCTGACCAGATGACACAGGAAAGCAGTTCAAGCTACATCACTACCACTGAGACAGAGACTCTCGAGAGACCCATTTCAGAGGGAGAGATTTTGTTTAGTTATGGGCAGAACTTGGGTACAAAAGGTACGTTAATTTTCTGCAGGTGGTTTCATTGAACTGACTAATATGCATATACTTATTCCTCCTTAAGTTGCCTATTTGAAATATTTCTTTTACTTAAGAAATAAATGCTTTACTAAAAATTCTTTCCATAAATATTGTTGTGCCGATATACTATCATGGCTTTTTTCCCTTAACTTTTTTATGTACATTGGGCTCAAAAGCTAAACTGCACTGTCATCTAAGGAATTTTGTTTCATTTTCAACAAGTACAATATCAAAAATTGAGAATAATTTGCATATGAATTGAAAATCATATTATGATTATATCTGAGTAGAAGTTATTGTTGTTCAGTTGTTTTTCAATTGTGTCTGACTCTTGGTGACCCCATTTTGGCTTTTTCTTGGAAGAGGTTCTGGGGTGATTTACCATTTCCTTCTCCAGCTCATTTTACACGTGAGGAAGCTTAGGAAAACCTGTCTAGGGTCACACAGCTAGTCTGAGGCTGGATTTGAACTCAGATCTTCTTGACTCCAGGCCCAGTGCTCTTTCCACTGAGCTACCTAAACTGCTAATTAATAGTGCTCTGTTGTAAATTTAAATTTGTAATTAGCTATTGTATATGAGATTAAATTGTTTTCTGAATTTTAATTTCCAGATAGAGCAGATGGCGGAATGTTTTTATCCAACTTCAGTGATAGTTTATCTAGTACTCTGCATGATGCTCATGAAATGGTAAGAAAATGATCATCTTGAACATTACATTGTATGAGGAAGGACTTAAATTTTTATCTTAGAGCAGATTTTTTTTATGTATCTAAAAGCAGCATGTTAGACAAAGTGTAGTAAAATATTTATCAAGAAATTTAAAATTCTCATAAGTATTTCATTAATTCAGGCTTAAATGAAACTGCTTAAGAACCACACAATTTAAAATATGTGAAAATCATTACTTAAAGTAAAATTAGAGTGAGAAAATCATGAAAGATTTTGCTACTGTACCACTAGACCTTTCCATTTGACTTAGAGCTGAATCTCTACTGTCTGCTGCCTCCCCCAATTATAGAGCGACCTCCTTGAGAAGGGAATACTGTTTTACTTTTCTTTTGTATCCTGTAAAGCACTTTAGTACAGTGCTTTACCCCCAGTAGGTGCTTAATAAATGCTTTCCCATTCATTCATTTGTTCGTTTGTTCATTCATTCAGGATATGTTTTATTGACTTATAATTTGCAAATTAAGTAGTCTCAAGTCATATTAAATAATGAAATTTTAAGCTGTAACCTCTTGAAATTTTTTTTAAAATATGATATGTATTTGTTCATCCTTCGTTGCCAAAGACCATGCCATCAGAGAAATAATGACATTACTTGCACTTGACTTTGTTTTGAGTGAGGGAGGGCTGTGCAGGTCACCAGCCTCATTTCTCCTCCAGTGACCAGATATTCCTCAGAACAACTGGAGATGACCCAGGATGGGGCAGTTGGGGGTAAGTGACTTACCCAAGGACACACAGTTAGTGAGTGTCAAGTGTCTGAGGTGAAATTTGAACTCAGGTCCTCTTGACTCCTGCAATGGTGTCCTATCCACTGCACCACCTAAGCTGCCCAAATAATATAATATATGTGATAAATGAAAAGTCTAAGAGATAGTATTTCTGGATAATAAATAATCAATTTATTAATTAGGCTAGCAAATAATTAATTGATGATCAGTGGTCTCTCTTGGTAACTAAAGACAAAATCATTTTATTAACGTTTGGATTATTGCATTTAATTTTGTTGTGCCTTCATTCTCTATTATATGTGTGGTGAGGATCACTATATTGGACATAATTTATAAAGTTTGTATATTTTATTCAAATCCTCGTAACTGGGACTGTGACTATAATTTTGTTATGGTCTCCAATTTGAATAAAATGTAGTCAATTTATGATGTTATTAATTTGATTTGAAACCAGATAGATTTTTTTCAATTACTGGTGCCTCCCTCCCAAACTACCTTGAATTTTATTTATTTATTTTAAAAATTGTAATTTATTTATTTTTAGTTTCAACATTCATTTCCACAAGATTTTGAGTTCCAAATTTTCTCCCCGTCTCTCCCTTCCATGCACCCCAAGACAGTGTGTGTTGTGATTACACACTACTTTTAATTTAACTACTTTGTATTTATTCTTTTTATATTTATTCTGTACATATTTACATATGTCCTTGTATTCACTTTTGGAATGTAAACTCCTTGTGAATAGAAATTATTTCATTCTCTGTATTCCCCAATGTTTTAGCATTGTGTGTGGAACTTAGTAAGTGTTTAATAAATGTTTTTGGTTGATTAAATCAAAACTAAAGTTCAACCAGAACTTTTTACTTTAATATATAATGTGAAAATTATTTGGTAAGTAGGAATAAATGTCTTTAGGTTATGATAATCCCTTGTCTTTGTTTCTTTTCTTTTAGGAAGATGATTCTCCTAGTGAAGGACAGGTGATGATGAAGAGACCCCATAAAGGATATCAGGAAGATGTACTTTTCTCACTTCTTGCTAAATTAAACCAAGAACCATTAGATTCACAGCAAGTAGTCTACCATTCAGAGGTAATTTTTAGCATTCATTTCATTCTTAGAAGTAAAACTAGCAGTTGTCCAGTCTTTAACTCTGAAATAAAGTAACATCTCAGTTTATCCAGAAATCAGTCTTGTAATAACCTCAAACTTTTAATTAAACTTGGAATCAAAATCTTAAGGATGGAAAGAGACTCTTAATACCCACATTTTAGAGACAAGGAAACTAACACATATAAATAAAGTGACTTTTTCAAGTGTAGTGGCTAGTTTAGGATTAGAATTTAGATCTTTTGATGCAGATCTCTTCTCATTTACTTTGATTTCTTTGGCAACAAAAAACCCTTACTAGCATTTTAGGATTTCAGGAGTCAGAAGGAACTTAAAAGGCCATCTAGCTTATTCTGTAACTGAGGAAGAATTCTCTGTACAACATCCCTGACAAATGGTCATGCAGTATTGCCTTGGAGTCCTGCAGTGATGGACTACCGATGACCTCTGAGCCAACGAGAGTCTCCTCCTAGGACCAAGTCTGATCCCTGATCCTGTTACTGCACTGTCTTTCACAAGACTTGCTCCATAACAGTGATGAGCACCTGGAAGGAGTGTACATCTCCCTGTTTTGTGCCTTTATTAATAATCAGAGCATTGTTGAAAAGTTATTTCTATAGTTGCATTTATTAAAAAATTTAGTGATTTTTATATATCCATAAAAATTCTTTGTTGAACAAGGGAAATTTTTCTGAATGTTTGCTCCTCTACCAAGTTATGTGCCTTTTTTGTAATCACTAAACAGTAAACCTGGTGAAATCTTGTATTTTTGCATATTTTAGTCAATCACATAAAGATGTTATTAATTGTAGAGAATTGTTTGCAAAAACTTGTCTTACATTTTCATCAAAGATACCTATAATACATATGTAGCTGATTATTGTAAAGGTTTTTAAGAGACAATAAAGTGGAGGTGGAGATTGGTAGTTATCATGTCCTGTCAGTTGCTTTTTCTCTGTTATTTATATAGTTTTTGTGTTTTCTCATTCTTTCATTATATTCCCTGAGATATCTTATAAAATGGCCAACATTACCACCTTTAGAACATATTTATCCTCTTTGTGTTCTTGGACTAGGCTGGCTATTTTTCCTAACTTTGTTGTCTTTGGCATCAGTTCTATTTCTTTGCATTTCATATCAGAAATTTTTGAATCCAGATGTTGTGGGTCCTGTGCTACTGCTGCTGCTGATCATAGGTGATCACAGATACATTTACAATTTTATTCAGCTTTGTGTCTAATTGTTGTCTCCCTGCCAGAATCAGCCATGAATGTTTCTAGGATGATGTAGCTCAGGTGCGTTAGACTTTTTGTGGTCGCCATGCACAGTTTTGCCAGTGCAATTAAATTAGTGTTGAATAATTTTACAGTGAACAAAAGATGTTCTACCAACCAAATACCTGGTTGATAGAGGAAATTGTAAAAATGATAGATTATAGCAAAAACACAACCATACAGACTCCATACATGAAAATCTATGGTACATGACTAAATCAATACTCAGAAGTAAATGGAGAGAAAAACTTAGAGTCAAGTTTGCACTTTAAAATCTTATGAGCAGAACAAAGCAGGAGGTCAGCAGGAAAAAAATAGTCAAGATTGTTGTTTTCTTTAAAATAAGAAAAAGAATGATAGGCTCTAAGAAATTCTTTTCAAGAAAAAACAACAAAATTGCTAAACATTATCTAATCATAATAATAGAACAATCCAAAATTGCCAAAGTTGGAAATAAAGCAAAAAACAACATGAAAATTATTAGTGATTACTATGTTAGTCAAGTATTAAAATGTGAAATAACAGGGTAACTTTAAGTGGGACAATGTCAGAGAAGTGGACAGGTTGCAATTCACAGTGACTATTTCCAGACAGTTTCACACATGAATTCTACCAGACTCTTAAAGAAAAAGTAATTCCTCTATGCTCATGCATATTTTCTTTATCTTTCTTTCTTTTGTGTGTATTAAAAAATAAAAGAATTATATGCACATACATACGTGTACATATGTATATATGTGTATATCTAATTTTCTATAATTTCCTGGTGTAGTCTCCCAGTGAGAAAGACTCCTTTATCAATGCAAACCAGCAACTACATTTTATAGTCTTAGAGAATTGCCTAGTGCACCAAGAGATTGTGCCTTGTCTAGAATCACACAACCAGAATGTGTCAGAAGAGGGTCTTCTTGACTTTGAATGTAGTGCTTTATCCTCTCTTGTCACACTGCCCATATCATATAGAGTATTTAAAATCATGGAGAAAGATGCTAGGCTACTTAAATCTATTTGAAAAAATAATATAAAACATTTAAGCTACAATATAAACGTTTATAGTTACTGAAACTTTCTGTTCCTGTGCACTCACATTGATCTCTTTTAGATAACTTTACCTTTTAACTCATATTAATTGAGGGAGAATAAAAATAGTGGAAAAAAAAAGATAAAATCCCTCCTTATATGTCAAAAACAGTGTAATTGATTGGTTTTCTAAACAAGAAGGAAAGGAACTTTGTTAATTGTTGGTGTGGGTACAAAAGCTAAATTGATCAAGTTAAAGGCTGAGAAGTGGAGGAGAAGGTAGAGCCCTTGTTGTTAGGAAATAGAAGAAAACTAGAACAACTTCATCAATAATGTTTTATTGTAGCTGCCTTTATATATACAGCCCTTCCAGCACTGACTATTCCTATCTTTTATCTTTTTCCACAGTTTGGCAGGTATGAGATAAAATTGCCAAGGTGTTTGGATTTGCATTTCTTTTATAACTAGTTTAGGTGGAGAATTATTTTGAATGTTTTTTAATTGTAGGAAACTCTTTTGCCAAGTGTTTGATCATGTCCTTTGAGGATTTTACCTATTGGAGAATGCCTTTTTGTCTAATATATTAATGTTAGTTTTTATACATCTTGGTATCCAACATTTATCAGAGATATTTGATATAAATATTTCTATCAGTCATCTGCTTTTCTTCTTACCCTAGTTGCTTTAATTTTATTCATACTCTTATATTTCAAATCAAAATTGCCTATTTAATGTTTTAGAAAATAAGCTGGAGAAGGAAATGGCAGACCACTGCATTGTCTTTGCCAAGAAAACCTCGAAGTGCGGTCATGAAGAGTTGGACATGATTGAGAAGACCAAACCATAACAACAATAGCCTCCATTCCTTTGCTTGGTTAAAAATTCATTCTTTTGGTCGTAAAAGGAACCTGATCTGGTTCTCTTTCAATTTTTTTATGGATGATCTTTAATATGAATTTTTAGTATCCATTCTGAGTTTATTATAGAATCTTGTGTAATATTATAGAGCCTTAGATTCAGAGCTAGAAGAATCCTTACAGATCAGTCTGTTTCTTCATTTACAAAGAGGTTAGGTGACTTTTCCCAGGGTCACGCATCTGCTAAGTGTCTGGACAGAATTCAAACCTAGATTTTGATTCCATTTCCACATGTCCTAAACCTAATTTCTGCTAGATTGCTTTCCAGTTTTCACGTTAGCTTTTATCAAAGAGGGAGTTCTTGTCTAAATAATTTATGTTTTTTGGCTGAACAAGTAGTGGTATATGAATGTAACAGTATACTATTGTGCTATAAGAAATGATGAACAGGCAGACTTCAGAAAAACCTGGAAAGACTTATATGAACTGATGCTGAGTGAAGTGAGCAGAACAGAACACTATACACAGTAACAGCAACAGTTTGATGACCAGCTGACTCTTTTCAGTGATATGGTGATCTAAGACAGGTGTAAAAGATTCATGATGGAAAATGCTAATCACATCCAGAGTAAGAATTATTGAGTCTGAATGCTGATTGAAGCATACTAGTTTTGCTTTTTTGTTTTTGTCCTTTCTCATGGTCTTTTTTCTTTTATTCTGATTCTTCTTTCACAACCCAACTACCAAGGAAATTTATTTAATATGATTCTACATGTATAGCTGTAGAGCCAGTGTCATATCCGCAGTTATGGATATTCAGACATTTCTGGGGTAAATTTGCAAAATATAAACTCTCTTTCTCAAAGACAGAACCAAAATGTTTATTCAGATACTAGAAAGCTAATTCCACCGTGGTAACAAGGAAGTTCGTACACATTACCAGTAGAGGGAGGATCGCCATCCCCCAGCCTTTCCTCCGTCAGGCCTCCACACACAAGCTCCCTTAGACAGAGCGCCCCTCCCTCTCCCAGGCTAGCTGCTCTGCCCTGCTCTGTCCTGCCTGCGGCCTCTCTCTCAACTCCACCTCACTCTCTTCCTGCTGTACCTTCTTACTCCACTCATTCAGCAATCTCCTCCCGCCATTGGTTCCATGTGACTCAGGGTGGGCCAAAGCTCGAGGCAGGTCACATGGGCCAATTAAGGGGCAGGGAAGATCTTCAAATTCCCTTACGTTATAATAGCTATATCGAATCGCTGCCATCTTGGGGATGGGGGAGGATGGAGAGAAAGTAATTTGGAATTCAAAATCTTATAAAACTGAGTGTTCAAAACTAAAAAAAATTAATATAAAATTAATATAAAAAATAACTGAGGGAGAGATTCACAACTGCCTGTTGTGGTGCAAGATGAATAAAGGCTCTGAGTCATGGGACATACAACAACAACAATAATAACCTGTTCTAGAATATTTCCAGGAAGAGAAATCAAACTCACTGGCTTGTAGCTTGCAGACTCCGCTTTCTTCCCACCTTTCAGTATTAGGACTTTACCTTCTGCAGTTATTCTATATACCCCTCTTTTATTTCCTACCTTTTTTCATTATTTCTCTTGACATTCTAGATCTTTTGTTTCTCCTAATCAATTTTGTTATTATATGTCTAGTACTATGAAATATCCCTTTGGGAGTTTTATTGAAATATCATTAAATATGTAAATTTCATTTTTATTATGTTGGCATAGTCTGACTTAATACTAAATATTTCCCTAGGCATGTAAGTTGTTTTTTTTCTTTCAAGGATTAATTTTATCTATACAGGTATCAAGCGGTAGTTTGGCTCAGATATTTTATAGCTGTTTTGAATGGTATTTCCTGTTTTATAATTATCTTCTGGATTTTTTGTTATTATATAAAAATGATATTTTTAGTTGGCTAATTTTGTGTTCTGCAGTCACTGAAGGAAACACAATTTCTTTGAGTTATCTCAGTTTCTTTGCTGATACTTTAGGATTTTCTAACTAAACCATAATGTTATCAGCAAATACAGATAATTCTGCCTCCACTTGATTTACTTAAACAATTTATATATGTCTAATGTGTGGCATGGTATTTTTACAAAAATAGAGGCTGTATCAGGATAACAGAGAAGTTGCAAATAAATGTAAAAAAGCAGAAATTATATTAAAGTAGCATATCATTTGTAGACTCTAACAGATTTTAAAATAGTATTCAATTTTGAGACTATAAGCAAAAGACAGACCTGAATGGAAAATGAAGACTTATTAGTGAAACCTTATCTAATAAGTAGGTTAGAGAACAAATAAGTATGTGAAATGCAGTAATGGTGAGTTAGCATACTAAAATGTTTGAGAGGCAGCTAAAGTTATATCCCTAAAAAGCCTACATTAATAAAATAGAGAAAGAGAATTAGTTAGCTGAATGTGTTTTTAAAATCACAAATAAAGCCCAAAATAAGTAAAAAAGAGGAAATCTTGAAAATGAGGAAACATCAGTAAATTAGCAACCCCCAAATAACTATAGAACTGATAAAAGTAAAAGTCTTTGAAAAGACTAATAAATCTGATAACTCCTTAACTAACATGTTTAACAAGAAGAGACTGGAAAATCAAATTAACAAAGAAAAAATAAAATGTAATTATAACAAACACAAAAGAAATTAAGAGTTATCAGAATCTATTATATCTAGTTATATATGCCAACAAAACTGAGAACTCAAGTATGTTATCTTCAAAAATATGAAACATCCAAATTTACAGGATATCAAATTGAGATCTTAAATAATCTGATCTAAGAAAAGAAACTGATCTAGTTTTAAAACAACTATCAAGGGTGGGTAGTTCAATGAAATTTCTTGGTTCGTTTGTATTTATAGCAGAATTCCACTAAACCTTTTAACAGACGGTAACCTCAAAAAGAGTAGAAGTTGCTTGAATGATGGTTTTAGAGGGACGGTTTTTAAGAGGCAGTGGAGAGCAAGAAGTATTTCAGCTTTCCGACTGTGACCAGTGAGAAAAGGGGAAGAGGACTTTATGACTGACAGTGCAACCAGTACTAGAAAGAGTAGCCAAGGCTGCACTGTCATCAGAAAGGGCGCAGGTCTCAGTAAATGCCAAAAGATGTAAGAAAGGAGAAAGATCTGGATGAAAACGTGTCTGGTGGAAATGATGTGTCCTTTGAGGCCCTGGGCAGGCTTACTTCACAGCGGACAGGAGCAGGTAGATGTCCAGCAGGAAAAAAGAAAGGTCACATAGGTAGACTATCTGAAGAATTCCCTGGAAGTGATGATGGTCTATATCTAGTTTCCACCAAATTGTTTTCTAATTTTCCCAACAGTTTTTGTGGAATAATGAATTCTCACCCCAGTAGTTACTGAGCTTATTTGCTTTTGTATATTGCATATCAGATCTGTTTCACTGATCAGCTGCTCTGTTTCTTATTCAGTACCGAATTGTTTTGGTGATTATGGCTTTGTGATGTGATTTCTGGTACTGGTAGGCCCCCTTCCTTTCAATTTTTTTCATTGATTCCCTTGATACTCTTTACCTTTTGTTCTTCCAGATGAATTTTGTTCTTTTTCTAGCTTTTTGAAACTAAACCTTTGGTAGTTTGACTGGTATGAAACTGCATAAACAATTTAATTTAGGTAGTATTTCTATTTTTATGATATGATATTTTAGTTCTACCATCATTGTTGACCAAACCTGTGATTTTGTTGGTATAGGCAAGTCCCAGTGAGGAGCTTCCTTACCGGTAATGATCATTACCTTCTTTACAATTTATAATCTTAGTTACTTGGGGACACTGAAAGCCTTGATTATAAGGCTTACATAGTCAGAATATGTCAGATGCAAACTTTTTACCTATGTCTCCTTGACCTAAGCCCACCTCCATTTACTGTACCATATTAGTAGGTAATGAGATGATTGTATAAATATGTTAAAAAATTTGATGTTGGAAATCGACAAAACTGTAACTTTTGGACTAGTTTTTAACGTTTTCTTTTATTTGAATCCCAAGGTTCTGTTGTGGGCTTTTTCCTTTCTTCTAGATTCTTACTTGGTTGATCATCTACTTCTATCCAGTCAGTTGTCAAATTTAAAATTTTTTTCACCACAACATATTTCATGTACAGCCCCTTCTTTCCACTCATTGAACCATCGCCCCAGTTCACAGTTTTACTGTCTTTTGGCAGGACTGCTGTAGCAGCCGTATAATTGAACTTCCTGCCTATGTCTTTTCCCAACTTCCACATAGTTGCTAAAGTGATTTTCCTTTGTTACTCCGATATTACTCTTCTATTCAGTAAATTCCAGTGGCTGTAGGGTAAAATATAAATTCCTCTGTTTGGAATTTAAAGGTCTTCAAAACTTATTTTTTTCAGTCTTTTAACACATTAATCCTTTGCATATATTATTCTCTGTGGTACAGTGGATAGAGCACCAGTGCAGGAGTCAGGAGGACCTGAGTTCAAATGTCACCTCAGACACTTAACACCCACTAGCTGTGTGACCTTGGGCAAGTCACTTAACTCCAATTGCCTCTTCCTGGGTCATCTCCAGTCATCCTGATGAATATCTGGTCACTGGATTCAAATGACTCTGGAGGAGAAATGAGGCTGGTGACCTGCACAGCCCTCCCTCACTCAAAACAAACTCAAGTACAAGTCATGTCAGTATGTCTTTGATGGCATGGTTTTCTTTGGCAACGAAGGATGAACACACAAACACTATACTCCAGTCATACTGACCTACTTTCTATTCTTCACACATCTTCTGCCTTTATAGTGGCAGTCCCCCATACCTGGAATGCTTTTCCTCCTCACCTCTGCCTCTTAGAATCCCTACCTTCCTCTAAGACAGTGTAAGCTTCACCTCCTCAACATGTCCCTTCCCCCTGTCCTCTCCAGGCATTGTGTGTCCTTTTAGTGCCTTCCTCTCTTGAGTCTACTCCCATCCTCCCTTGATGTATCTTGCATATATCGATTTATATACTTGTACACTCCATTAGAATGTAAACTCCTTGAAGGCAGATAACTTTTTCCTCCTCACCTCAGCACTTTGCCCCAATACTTTGCATTTATTAAGTGCTAAGTAAATGATTGTTGAATGATTATTGATTGATCTTTGTGCAAATGATTCTCTGATCTGTATCTAGTCTTAGTTTCTTTCCTATGTTCCAGTTCCACTTTGCCAACTCTCTGTTAAAGATTTAGTGCTGGATGTCCTATAGGCATTTTAAATTCAACATGTTCATAATACAACTTACTGTTTTTCATTCCAAACCCACCCATCTTCTTAATTCCAGTATTTCTGTCAACACATCACAATTCTTCCAGTAACTGAGGTTTGCAACCTTACTGTCATACTTGTCTTCTCACATCCTTACTCATCTCCCCATATCAGGTCAGTTGCAGACTCTTATAGATTCTGCTTCTACAGCTGTGCTGCTGTTTAGGTCATCATCAAATCTGATCTGGACTCTTTCAGTAGCCTTTTAATTGGTGTCTTTACCTCACCTCTGCCCTCTTCAGTCCACTTTCTATACAGTTGACAAAGTCATATTTCTAAAACAGAAGTCTGACCATATCACTGGCCTACTGAATATACTCCAGGAGCCCTCGATTACTTCTGTGATTAAATACAAACTCCTTTGTTTGACATTTGACTCCCTTCACAACTTTACACATTATCCCTTATGGTGCAGCCAAATTTTTCTTCTTCCTGTTTTGTACACACTGTTTCCCATTCCTGGAATGTACTTCTTCCTCAGCTCCATACCTTAGAATTCTTAGTTTCCTTTTAAGTTTAACTAGTGCCAGCTCCGGACTTTAAAATGACCTTGTATTTATTTTGCATATACTTATGGATCATGATGTCTCCCAGAGTATAGTGTGCTCACTGAGAGCGTTGTAGTTTATTTTTGTCTCGGTGTCCCCAGGACTTAGCACAGAGTAGTTAGCAGGAGCTTAAATGGTTCTTGATTATTTGATTTGAAAATCTGATGAAGAGACATAGTAACTATTTAACTTGCAAAAGATAAGTTACAAAAACAAGCTAGTTGCAAAAGTAGTAGAACTAAAAAAGTAGATTTTTACTACCATATTCTAAATATAACCATTTTCTAAATTAGTATTTTTTAAAAATATGACTATTTGGTTTAATAATTACTGAAATTTCAAAGAGTATAATTGAAAATTGATGTCACTGTCTCTCAGAATCATAATGTGCCTAGGTGCCTTAGTATACATTTTTATTTAATTTTGATATGGTGGTTTGCCTGATATATTTTTTTCTCTTTAATAGGAATCTGAAAATAGTACAGAGGAACTTAGTGAAGGACAAAGACCTAGACTTCCAGCATCAAAGAAGAGTATCTTCATGGGACATTATATGAACCTGCCTACTTTCAATTCTACAGAGTGTTTAGAGCAAAAAAGTTACCATGCACCATTATCAAAGCAGTTTGACAAAACTACAGGTAATAAAAACCAGGACAAAAAATGCTTGTTTCATCTGGAAAGGTAGAGTGAAACCAGATTTTGGAGAATGTTAAATTCTAGACAAAGGAGTTTGTTTATTTGTAATAGGAATAGGAGCCACTGGAGCAATATAAAGTGGGGAAAGCCCTGAATTTTGAATCAGAGGACCTGGGTTCTCTCATTCCCATAACATGATCTTTCCAGCCTTACATGGCCTTGTTGATGCCTTTCTTTTTGTCTCACAGAGTCACTTATAGCATGGGTAACCCATGTACACTCACCATTCCTTTTCCATTTTTCTTTAAATTGTTTGCCTTTTTATTTCTTCTGAGATGGCATTATGTAATCGGTGAGCATACACCATCACTGGAGGAATATTGTATTAAGGAACTGAACTTTGTTGTAAACCATGTGCATCTTGACATCTCGGAAAGAATTGTATAGTTCAAGTAAAATACAGCCCAATGTATTTTTTTTTAAAGCTTTTACAAATGGATATTTATTACCAAGCTGTAGCAAAAACAGGAGTACAATATTTTTTCCTTCTTCTATATCTGAGAAGCATACTTGTATCATGGGCTCAGACTTAAGTACCTGTCATTTGCTTCACAAAGTTTACTTCTAAAGTAAAGTAAAGGTGGCATGACTAGTACCTGAACGAGCCTGTGTCTCTGTTACTGCTGCGTTGGGTGGCTTGTGCTATCAATCCTTACTCTTTTGCTTTCAGAAAATTTCAGCCTGGGCTCTAGTTCAGTGGTGGCTCACTGTCTTGACCATTCAGACCTCACAAGGCTATAGCCATCTCCAATTTCCTTCACTTTAAAGCAAGAAAGAGACAACAGCAAAGCCATTTGGTCTCTGTTTCACATTATCTCTGGTTGGAAGAGAACCTGAGGCTCCTGCTCTATGAAGAGGACCACAGCATCTGGATCTCTTTTTTCCAGGCCAGAAGGGGCCAGTGCCAAGCCAGTATCCTCTCCTTTCTATTTTGGACCCTGCTCATTTTCACTGCTTGCCCACTACTCATTGATATACTATGTCAACTGGACACTTTTTGAAACTAATGTTATTTGAGTCTAATGTTCTTCATAGACCCTTTGTTTTTTAATATAAAGTTTTTTTAGAGATTTTTTTTGAACTTAATAAACACCAAGTAAAATGTATGGACATTTCCATATACATAGTAGCATAGAAAAGAAAGATTGTATATGAAACTGTGCAGTTCTGTTATGTACAGCTTGCTTTTTTTTTTTTTCCCTGATTCTGTAATTCAACCAGTAGTTTTCAGAACTCTTGCTTGTATGGGACTTTTTCTGGTCTTCCTTATGTTCTTTTCTATGCATTTTTTAAAAAAGTTGCCTCAATGACCCTCATTTTTAAAAATTTTTTGCTACCTTATCTTTTTTCTCTTTTTCCCTCTGCCTTTCTCTCACCTTCCATAATTAGAAAAAAGAAAAAAAAAACACCAAAACCCCTATAACACATTTATAGTTAAGCAAAACAGATTGACACATTAGCCTTGTCTGAAATTGTGTATTCTGCATCTTGAGGCCATCCCCTCCCTGTCAAGAAGTACATAGCACATTTCATCATCAGCCTTTTAGCATTGTGGTTGTATTGTGCTGATCAGAATTTTCATGTGTTTCAGAGTTGTTTATTTTTACATTATTGTTATTAGCATATGGTTCTTCTAATTTTTCTTACTTCACTCTCAGTTCATTCTAGTTTTCCCAGACTTCTCTGAAGTTGTTGTTCTTTTTTGTAATTTCTTTCAATCCGGTCATATTCTATTACACTGCATCATGTACCACAGTTTGTTTAGCCATTCCTTAATTGGTGGATCCCTCCAGCTTCCAGTTTCTTGTTCTTTACCACTACAGAAAGAACTTCTATAAATGTTTTTGTGTATGTGAGCCACTCTTTTTTCCCCTCTTTTTTTGATCTCCTTGAGGGAATAGGTTTAGTAATCGTATCTTTGGGTCAAAGAGTGTAGTGACTTCTGGGGATTCTGACGATTCCAAAGTGCTCTCCAGAATGGTTAGCTGTTCACAGGTCAATCACTTAATGAATTACTTCTCCTTTGACATTTGTGTTTTCCCTTTTTTGTCATCTTTGCCAGTTCATTGACTGTGATCTGCTTTATTTTTATTTCATTTGCTTAAGACCTTTCAGGAACATATCTGTTAAGGGGAATGATAACTGCTTTGCTTACCTCACAGGATTGTTGTGAAACACTTCTCAACGAGCTAATGAATCTGAAAGTACTTTGTAATTTCTGAAATACTACAAGGTTTTATTATTTAACTCAGTTTGCTTCTGCTATTGTTCCTGTTTACATATTGGTATTTAGAATCTGAATGAGGCTCGGTTTTGGTAATAAAAAGAATCCAAGATTTGGGGAAAGTTTGAAGACAGACTAAAAGAATAATAGTTTTATTAAATCAACTTTAATACATTGTCTGCCATGTACTTTTGAAGATGATACTCAAGGAATATTATTCTGCTGACCTTAAAGCAATTATTAAAAAAGGAGAGCAAAAGTTGGGGAGAGTTCTATGGGTCTACTAATTAATGAGAATCCCCCCCTTATAATGATTCGTACATATCTTTGACCATATGTTATTCAAATTCTATATGTTTTTAAAGTAAGTTTTCAAAAGTGGATATTCAAATCTAACATGCAAAAGATTGTATATGCTAATTTCTCAAATTCTAATGAATGATAATTTTTGTGATTTAGTAGTCCAGTCTGAGATTATGATTTCATTATTATTATTTGCCATTTATTTATTAAAAGCTATTTAATTATTCACATAATAGTATAATAGTTGATATTTTACATGAATATATTAATGATTATTATTTACTATCCTTAGTATAAAAATCACCAAATGTATTGCTTCTTCTTATCCATCATCTTAAGTTTACTAGCCTTATAGTCAAAAAGATTATTTTTTTTTGGCAGTAATTTTTTTTTCATAATTTACTTAAAATTTGTGTCCATGTATTTGTGATTCTAGGAGAAGTTCATGAAGGTTCATGTATCAGTCATGGCCCAATGAGTCTGGGGGAACTAGATGTGCAACAGATTTCAAACCTCCCTCTTCAGGCAACACAAATAAATGAGTTGGCAGTTACACCTGAAGATCTTGCTCAGGTACCCAAAAAATAGCCTTTAGAATTAATTCTTTGAAAAAGTTTAAACTAAGAATTAGATCATAAGAAAGGTCATCTATAGTAATTATAACAATGATAATCCTGTTCGTTGTAGCAAAATATTTTTTTAAAGAACTGATTGCTGTCTTGAGTGATGTCAGTCTTTAAAATTTATTATTTTTATGTGATGAAAATGCTTGTCTGTGCAGGATATTATTTGGTGGGTTCATTCAAAAAGTATTGCATGTCCATTATGAGCACAGGGTAGAAAAGGAAGGTTAGAGAAGAAGCTGCACCTCTTGGTCTTATGTTCGTTGCCACCTTTATAGAATACTCACTTTGACAGAAATGTGGTAGCTGCAATGTCCAAGCTGCCAAAGGACAACCAAGCAGAGCTGAAGAAAAAGCAACTCAGTAATAAAGTTATACTTCTGTAGCTCAATTTCTTTAGGGGTGGTGGTTACTTCCTTTTACATGCTAATTGTTCTAAAATAAGGCACTGAATTCTCCCTTGGAGAGGGAATATAAGAGGGAAGGCGCTAACAGATTCATAATATGGCTACATGTCCACTTGTTTAAATAGGGGCCAGCAGAGGGTATATCTTCCTTCAGGAGCATCCCTACACTGAAGTGGGAGCAGACGTGGTTTACTTTCTGAAGCCAGAGCAAGGCATATCTTGATATTTGACTCACATAAAACTCTCAGAACTGAAAGAATCATCTAAAGTGAACCTTAAGGTGCTTCAGTCATGGCACAAATCTGCCATCCTCTCCTCCATCTGGAAGTTTTCTTGGAGGATCAGATCTTGTTATGGGTAATAGGAATTTCACCATTAAGTTGGTCTTATCATTCTGCATATTAGCTATTCAGTAGAGAGGTACATGCCACTGCTGGAATTTGTACACCTAAGTGTCTTAAACTGTCTTTGATCCTACAAAATTCCTGGGAAGGAATTATAACTGCTATCAATTTCAGGTGCTGGATAGGGAGATTTATAATGAGAGATAGTTTGTAAGAGGGTTGTTCTGGGAAATAGGTATGGATTGTGAAGATGGATCTACACAGGTTTAGGAGATAGTGTGCAGGGGAAATGTATTACAGGAAATGAAAATGTAGAGGTACCCTGTATATGCTAATAAGTAATTAGGCATTCATTGTATAAAAATGGTGTTTTTTGGCATATAATGCCATATAATACAATTTGACTTTACATAGTAACAGTAGAAATGTATATTTAATTCAGGATACCTAATGAAATCTTTAAATAATTCTCAAACTCTCATTCTAGTCATTTATTACTTTCACCCTATATTATACATATCATGTCTAATGGATGGAATTCAGTCCTTTCTTTTTCTTTGCTCATTATCTGGTAAAAGTGCTAATAAAAAAAAGGACCAAAAGACTGCATAACTTTAGTCTAAGTAACGTTTTTTAGAAATCAATGTAAAACATCAAATGTTGTGGGTTTTTTAAAAAACTAGGGCAAGCAGAAGCCACATCAGGAACTTCAACCAGCTGAGCAAAAGCCAACGCAAGCCCGTGTAATACGTGTAAAGAATAAATCAGAAACTTCATTTTCACATCTCCGAGGTAAGTCATATTTTTCATTCATAGTCTATTACCAACTCTGGTACAGAACAAATATGTAATTAATTTTACATGAACCTGTTTTGCCATTTTAAGTTTAGATTTTATGATGTCTCAATCTAGGTCAGTAAACTATTTCTTATTCTTGGAAGTAGCTTAAATAAAGAATATGTTGTAGTTGATTGTGTACTTACTAAATTAAATTAAATTGCCAGTGTACTTTATAGCTGGAGTGTTTTGTCTTAATTGTGCTGCTGGCCGTATAGGATATGTCCTTTTATCATTTTGGCTAAGTCATGATAGTCATCCCTAATGAGATGAAATTTAATGAAGATAAAAGAAAGATTTTATATTTGAGTTCAGGAATTCAGTGGTGCAAATATGGAATGAATGAAATGTGGGAAGACATTTCTTGTGAAACCATAGGCTCAGGCCCTTTAGCTATCCCTGTCTTAAACTGTTTCACTTATCTTTGTACTAGTTTCAGCTATTCCTATGGCCTTTTTCTTCAAACTGGTTGCATATTTACCTGTCATAAATAGATTTTATTTTAATAAAAAAAAACCTGAGACAATGAAAGTTTAGAAGATTGAAATTTAATTTTTGAACATTTCATTGATTATGTGTAGCTGTTCAAGTTTTCAGTTTTTTAAAAGTTGAAGTTGGGGAGGGTAGAAAAGTAGTTTACCAAAATAAATGATGTTAAGAACTAAAACAGATATTATAATATTTTTAACTTCCATCCCAAAGTTGTTGAATTTATACATTTCATGCTCAAAAATGTAGCAAGAAGCATGACAAAAAAGGTTACCTGTGTTATAAACCTGCATCTAGTGAAGGTCGTGGCTGCAAATTATACCTTTGTTGAAATTCATCATGTATGAGACTCAAATTTGGCCTCATGCCATATTATATATCCATTGGACTACATTTACTGTTATTGGTAGTTAAATCACTGTTAGATTTGACTTTGTTAACTTTTACTTGAAATTTACTGTCACTACAAGGTCAAAAGAGAATAGAATAAATGGGGGGCAGGATAGGATGGAGGGAGATATATTTAGTCTTTCACAACATGACTATTATGGAAATCTTTAGCAGAACTACACATAAATAATCTATATTGAACTGCTTGCCTTCTCAGTGGGAATGGGTGGGGAGGGAGGAAGGGAGAGAAGTTGAAACTCAAAGTTTTTGGAACGAATGTTGAGAATTGTTTTTGCGTACACCTGGGAAATAAAAAACACAGGCAATGGGATACAGGAATCAATCTTGCCCTACAAGAAAAGAGAAGATAGGGATAAGGGAAGGGAGGGATGTGATAGAGGGGAGGGCATATTGAGGGAAGGGGTAATCAGAAAAATAAATAAATAAACATTAAGAAAAGTTTACTGTCACTAAAAAATGGATATATTTACATAGAAAGTGTACTACAATACCAATAAGTTTGGCCACTGCTTTGCCTCTTCACTCTTCTTCCCCTCCTCTAGAGTCTTGAACCTCCCTTGAGGAGGAAGTGCATTTGCAGCATGAAGGTCAGCCTACAGATGAGTGGAATGCCATAGAACAGGGAGTAGCAAGTAGGGGAGTTTGGGTGGAATAGAGGGTGTGTGAAATTGTCCTTTGCTTGACTTAGCACTTCAGTTTCCTGACAATCTTTTGGTCTATAAATACAAAGAGATTCAGTGACTTGTCTTAGATCATACAATTGGTAATAATAACTGTCATTTATATAGTATGTTAAGGTTTACAAACATTTTACAATACATCTTCATTTGAGTTTCATCCTGACATTGAGAGATAAGTTCTACTGGTATTATTTATTATCCTCCAAGTTTTTTTTTTCCCTCAGCTCCCATGTACTACTTCTTTAAAAAAAAGTAATTAATTTTTAATTTTCAACATTCATTTCCACAAGATTTTGAGTTCCAAATTTTCTCCCCATCTTTCCCTTTCCCCTCACCCCAATATGGCACATATTCTGCTTGCCTCTTCCTCCAGTTTGCCCTCCCTTTTATCTCCCTCCCACCTTATCCCTTTCCCCCTTACTTTTTTGTTTTCCCCCATTGCCTATATTTCTTATTTCCCAGTTGCATGTAAAAACAATTTTTAACATTTGTTTTTAAAACTTTGAGTTCCAAATTCTTTCTTCTTCCCTCCCCATCCACCTTCATTGAGAAGGCAAGCAGTTCAATGTAGGTTATACATGTGTAGTTATGAAAAACACTTCCATAATAGTCATGTTGTGAAAGACTATATATTCCTTCATCCTATCCCACCTTCCACTTATTCTGTTTTTAACTTTGACCCTGTCACTTTTCAAAAGTGTTTGCTTCTGACAACCCCCTTCCCCAGTCTACTCTCCCTTCTATCATCTTCCGGCACACCCCCGCCCCCCTTACTTTCCTGTAAAGTAAGATACCCAGTTGAGTGTGTATGTTATTCCCTCCTTAAGCCAAATCCGATGAGAGCAAGGTTCACTCATTCCCTCTCACCTCCCCCCTCTTCCCCTCCATTATGAAACCTTTTTCTTGACTCTTTTATGTGAGGCAATTTACCCCATTCTCTCTCTCCTTTTCTCCTCCCAGCAGAATCCTTTCACCGCTTAATTTTATTTTTAGATATTGTCCCTTCATATTTAACTCATCCTGTGCCATCTGTCCATCTGTCTGTCTCTCTAGCTAGCCAGCTATATTTCCTCCAACTATCCTAATGCTAAGTAAAGTCTCATCACTTACAGATATCATCTTTCCACGTGGGAATGTAAGCAGTTCAGCTTTAACAAATCCCTTATGATTTCTCTTTTCTGTTTACTTTTTCATGATTCTTTCGATTCTTGTATCTGAAATTTTCTGTTCAAATATTCTATTCAGATTTTCTGTTTAGCTCTGACCTTTTCAGCAAGAATGCTTGAAAGTCCTCTATTTCGTTGAAATTCCATTTTTTCTCCTGAAGTGTTATACTCACTTTTGCTGGGTAGGTGATTCTTAGTTTTAATTCTAGCTCCTCTGACCTCTGGAATATCATATTCCAAGCCCTTCAATCTCTTAATGTAGCAGCTGCTAGTTCTTGTGTTATCCTGATTGTATTTCCATAATACTTGAATTGTTTCTTTCTGGCTGCTTGCAACGTTTTCTCCTTGACCTGGGAACTCTGGAATTTGGTTATAACATTCCTAGGAGTTTTCCTTTTGGGATCACTTTCAGGAGGTGATTGGTGGGTTCTTTCCATTTCTATTTTACCTTCTGGTTCTAGAATATCAGGGCAGTTTCCCATGATAATTTCTTGAAAGGTGATGTCCAGGCCCTTTTTTTGATCATGGCTTTCAGGTAGTCCAGTCATTTTAAAATTATCTCTCCTGGATCTATTTTCCAGGTTAGTGTTTTTCCCAATAAGATATTTCACATTGCCTTCTATTTTTTCATGTTCTTGGTTCTGTTTTATGATTTCTTGATTTCTCATAAAGTCATTAGCTTCTGTTTGCTCCATTCTATTTTTGAAGGAATTATTTTCTTCAGTGAGCTTTTGGACCTCCTTTTCCATCTGGTCAGTTCTGCTTTTTATTCTCCTCATTGACTTTTAGGATCTCTTTTGCCATTCGGGTTAGTCAATTTTTTTTAAAGTGTTATTTTCTTCAGTATTTTTTTTTTTTTGAGTCTCCTTTAGCAAGCTGTTGACTTGTTTTTCATGATTTTCTTGGATCATTCTCATTTCTCTTCCCAGTTTTTCCTCTACTTTTCTTACTTGATTTTCAAAATCCTTTTTGAGCTCTTCCATGGCTTGAGACCATTTCATATTTTTTTTGGAGGTTTTGGATGGAAGAACTTTGACTTTGTTGTCTTCTGGTTGTAGGTTTTGATCTTCTTTGCCACCAAAGTACAGTTCTGTAGTGTGACTTTTTTTCCTCTTTTTGCTCATCTTTCCAGACAGATACTTGACTTTCTAACTCTTTGCTAAGGCAGTACTCTGCTTTCAGTGGGGGTGGGGGTGGGGTTGGTGTACTGTCCCAGGCTTCTGGGATTTTGTATTAGCTGCTTGGTACCTCACCATCTGTGGGCCCAGAGCTCCAGAAGCTGCTGCTGCTGCCAGCACACCTCCTCCTCCACCAGAGTCAGGGCCTCTCCCCTATTCAGGTCCCACTGAATTTTCCCACTGAACTTCTGTGCTGTCTTTCTTTGTGGGTTGAAAAGTCTGGAAATTTCCAGAGCTGCAAATGATTCAGTTCCCTGAAACTTGCTCCAACCCTTTCTGTGCTGGTGTGACCCACCTGTGCTCCGCTCCACTCTCAGCTCAGTGTGATAGATGCTTCCCATCTACAACCCAGGCTCTCTTAGGCTGGAGATTTGTTTCACTCCATCATTTTGTGGTTTCTGCAGCTCTCGAGTTTGTTTAGACTCATTTTTTACTTGTATTTGCAGAGGTTTGGGGGCAGAGCTCAAAGAGGAGGTCCCTGCTTTTACTCTGCCATCTTGGCTTTACCCTCTTATCCTCCCAGTTTTTGACAGAAGAAACTTAGACTTAAGAGAATGTAAGTGTTTTACCCGGATCACACAGCTAACCAGCACTGAGCCTTGGAGCTAGTATTCAATTTCAGTTTTTGTCTGATTTCAAGTATAGCACTTTTCATTGTTTCAGAAAATCTGTAGGAGAACATTCAGTATTCTGTACTTCAGCTTTCTATTAAACTATAACAAAACCCTAAGTTTTAGAATCATGGAAAAGGAATTATAGAAGTAACACATAAAAAGAGTTTAATCAGCAACCAAATTAACACTGAGAAGTGAAACAGTGAAATCAACTCTACCCTTCTTTATGATAAAACATTTTTATGATATATGTGCTTGTGTGTGTATAAAATAATATTTATTTAATAAGTTTTTAAAAATATTAACCTCTTAAAATTCTTAATTCATTCAAATACTTTGAATGTTATACCTAGTTAAAGTATTTTTGTAACACAAAATACCTTTTATTTAAACTAAAGCTCTTTAGGAATTTGAAATATTTTCTTTTTTCACTTTTCTGACCACAAGATGGCACTAGTCAATAAAAGTGACTGGACCAAAATTAGAGAATCTTAGATTTAGATCTGGGAAGGACCTTGATACTTCTTCTAGTCCAGCCCTTTCATTTCATTTTATAGATGAGAAAATTGTGACCCCGCTTAGTTATGTGATATGTCCAAGTTTACACAGGTAAACATTAAATTATAATTCAGTGAGTATAATGGATTACAAAGTATTAAAAAAAATCCTTAATTTTATGGAGTGTAGTTATACTTTCTATGACATTTAACTTAGATAATTAAATTTTTGTATCTGCTGCAGTGAATTAACATTATTTGCCTTTTACTCAAGACTCCTACTAAATATGATTCCCTAGCAATAGTGTTTTCTCAAGTTAAATTAAAAACTTTGAATAAAAAGAGATCTCATTTGCTTTGTTGTACGAACGGGACTTAATGATACCCTATGATTCAGCAAATCTTGAAGGTTTGTAATTTACATGGTACATGTACAGTCAGGTTGTGGTATCATATCTGCGTTCTAAATGTTGCAGATTTTATTTATTTATTTGTTTTTTGATTTATTTTTAATTTTTTAATTTTTTAAATTAATTTATTTGTTTTCAGTTTTCTACAATCACTTCCATAATATTGCAGATTCTAAAGGAGTTGACTGGCCCATAGCAGCTAATGAAACATCTGATTTCAGAGTAGAGCATACCTCCTGCTATGTTTTTATGGCCTTGAGATTTAGGAAGGAAAGTACATGGCATTTTTTCCCATTTTCTATATGATAAAGTGTTAATAGGATTGAATACAATAGGACCTAGGAACAGAATGTAGAACACTGAACAAGCTCACCTGGATTATAAATTACAAAACCAGTGTTTTAATCCAGGTCTTTTGAATCCATATCTAGTGCCCTTTCCCTTTAGAAAGGATTTAGAGGAATAGTTTTCTCTCCTTCATGAATTGCATAAGTAGAAAACAAGCAGATTTTCACAAGTGATATCCCACATTGGATCACATTTTTGCTATTTCAAATTGATTAAAAAGATGTGGAGAGTACAAAATCTCATTCTACTTATTCCTGATTATGAAAAAGCATTTGATTTGATAGAGCAGAGCATGCCTTAAAGGCCGTTTCATTAAAGACTCTCCCATTCACAGAGCACCATCATTCAGTTTCCTGAAAGATGGAACAGAACTAGTCCTACTTGGTGATTCTCTGTTCACAAACATATGAGTCATAAAAGAGGAGCATGTTCTACCAAAAGGAGTTTGTGATGGAAGAGATCCAGGAGAGAGTCCAAGTCAAGGAGATCCTCCATAATGAGCTTTTTTGCAGATGTATTGTGCTCATTGCATCAAGTCATGGCAAAAGAGTTTGGCTTGGTCATTCATACACATGGAAGACCAAGTGTCTATTGATGGGCTACCTGTAGAGCTATAGAGATGTATAAATATAGATGTAGATATCTCTATAGAGATATCTACATCTATATCTATACATGAGCATGTATATCTGGGAGAGACAAGACAATTTGATGAGTTGAGTAGAGTTGAATTGGAGCAATCTAGATTGCCTTCAGGAAATTGAAAAGATCCTTTAATTATCCTACACTTTCCATGAAAGCAAAGGCTCTGTTTCTCTCCTTTTCCTTTCCCTTTTCTCCCTTTTGTATGTTTTCTTCTTTTTCTCCTTTCCCTGTCCCCCAATATACTTGTGGTTCAGTTGTTTCATTTGTGTCTGAGTCTTTGTGACCCTGTTTGGGTTTTTTTTTATGCAAGTATTTACTCATATTTATTTTTATTTTTCATTTTTAACACAGTTTATAACATAATAAAACAATTCAGAATTTTGGTCAGGTGATATATCTTTTTAAAGCATTTACAATATGGACCACAAAAGAATTTTTTCTTAAGCATTAACCAACTGAGACATAACTAATATTTATGTATGCTAACTTCCAAAGCTCTTGACATAATTGTCTCCACATTATTACTTAGAATTAAAGGACCCTAACTTATTGTTGTTGGTCTAAAGTCCTGTGCCTAATAGCTTAATTTTAAACTTAACCTCGGATGTTCCCCTACCAATAATCTATAATTTAATAGATTTGGTGTTAAGCTTACAGATCTTTTGACTACAGGAAATTGCCACCAAGAGTAGGGACATTGCAGTGATACAATATCTTCCCAACTTCATGTCAAATTCCAGGCAGGATTAGATTGTCCACTTGCATTCAGTCAGGCTTAACGTCTGCCAGGTGTCAGTGGGGAAATTGAGTCAGGAGAATCCTACCTCAGCCCAGGCTGAACAGCTGCTCTCCCACCCTTCCCACGAGATCACCTTTTGCAGTTTGTACCAATATCTCACAGGCTTACTGGCATCTTAGATTGGAGGCTCAGACTGCCTTGCTTGCTGTCCATACCTGGAGTTAGACTCAGAAGAACAGTCACTTAATAGTCCCATAGCATCTAAAAATGGCAAGTTCCAATAACCAGGTTTCAAATATGATTATAATTTCACTTTGGCTAAGGAACATCTTTTGAGGCAAGTCTTAAGTATCTTACATGCCTTTCTATACATGTTCTAGTTCCTGATTAAATAGCAATCATAAAATCAAATTTACCTTAACTTTTCCATCAATGCCAAATTTTACCCAAGGTTACCTTCCTCTAGGAAATTTAGACTAAAATTCTTTTCCCCAAACTAACGATGTCATTGATTTATTCTCAGTAATTAATTCAATCAATTGTTTTAATACTAATTGCTTTTACCTCACTTCGTAACATGTCCAATTTTTTTCCCCGTCACTCCCCTCCCCGGCTTCCTGATACCTTGCATTCTGATTACTCCTTCCCTCAGTGTACCCTTCCTTCTGTCAGACCCCACCCTTCCCTTACCCCCATCTTCTCTCTTTTCCTGTAGGGCAAGATAAATTTCTATACCCCATTCCCTGTATTTCTTATTTCTAGATTATATGCAATAAAAATTCTCAACATTTGTTGCTAGTGCTTTGAATTCCAACTTCTCTTCTTCTCCCCTTCCCTCCCCAAACCCACTGAGAAGAGAAGCAATTCAATACAGACTAAATATGTGTCATTTTGCAAAAGACTTCCATCATAATCATGTTGTGTAATCCTGTTATATTGACCTCTGTCCTACTCTATCCCCCCTTATTTTTCCCCCCACAATTGACCTTGTTCCTTCTCAAAAGTGTTTATTTCTAGTAATTCCTTTCTCCCATTTGCCCTCCCTTCTGTCATCCCCTCACCCCCTTGTTGTCTTCTCCCCTACTTTTCCTGTGGCATGATATAAATGTTCATATCAAATTTAGTGAGCATGTTATTCCCTCCTTCAGTCACATGTGGAGAGAGTTGCTTCATTTTTCCCTTCTCCCCTTTTCCCTTTTCTCCTCCATTGAACAAGATTTTTCTCATCTCTTTTATGAGTTATAGCTTGCCCTGTTCCATTCCTCCCTTTCTCTTCCCGGTATTTTTCTCCCTCACTCTCTAATTTTTATTTTGTTTTATTTTATTTTATTTTTTGTGTGTGGATATCATCCCTTCTGATTCAACACACCCTGTGTGTACTCTCTGTCTGTATATGTGTATGTGTGTGTGTGTGTGTGTGTGTATGTACAATCTCTCCATCTACCCAAATACTGACAAAAGATTCAAGAGTTATAAATATTTTCTTTCCATGTAGTAATGTAAACAGTTCAGCTTTAGAGAGCCTTTTATGATTTTTCTTTCCTGTTTACCTTTTCGTGCTTCTCTTGATTTTTGTATTGTAAAGTCAAATTTTCTATACAGATTGATCTTTTTCTCAATATGAATTATTGAAGGTCCTCTATTATCATTGAATGACCATTTATTTGCTTGAAGTATTATACCCAGATTTGCTTGGTTTCAATCCCAGTTCCTTTGACCTCTGGAATATCCCATTCCAAGCCCTTCAATCCCTTAATGTTGAAGCTGCCAGATCTGTGTTATCCTGATTGTATTTCCACAATACTCAAATTGTTTCTTTCTAGCTGCTTGCAGTATTTTCTCCTTGATCTGGATTTTCTCCAATCTCCTTGACCACAATATTCCTAAGAGTTTCTTTGTTTGGGTCTCTTTTAGGAGGTGATTGATGGATTCTTTCAATGTTTATTTTACCCTTTTGTTCTAGACTATCAGGGCAGTTTTCCTTGATAATTTCATGGAGATAATAATGTCTAGGCTCTTTTTTTGATCATGGCTTTCAGGTAGTCCCATAATTTTTAACTTGTCTCTCCTGGATCTATTTTCCAGGTCAGTTGTTTTTCCAATGGGATGTTTCACATTATTTTCTATTTTTTCAGACTTATGGTTTTGTTTACTAACTGCTTGGTTTAACTCATAGTCATTCATTTCCCTGAACTCAATTCTCTCTTTCAATGAATTATTTTGTTCAGTGAGCTTTTGAACCTTCTCCATTTGGCTAATTCTGCTTTTCAATGCCTCCTTCTTCTCATTGGCTTTTTGGACCTCTTTTCCCAATTGAGTTAGCCTCTTTTTAAACCTGTTATTTTCCTCAGCATTTTTTTGATTCCCCTTTAGTAAGCTGCTAACTTGTTTTTTAAGCTCTTCTATTGCCTGAGCTCAGTTTAAGTTCCCTTTGGAGGCCCTGGAGGCAGAGGCCTTGACTTCCTCTGACAGTATGCCTTTTTCTTCCTCATCTGAAAGGATGGGGGGAGACATCTCTTCCCCAAGAATGTAACCTTCTATGATCTTACTTTTTTCACCTTTTTTGGGCATTTTCCCAGCCAGTTTTTGACTTATGAGTTTCCTCTCCACAGCCACCTTGACTCCAGTTCCACTAAGCCAGCACTGGGGACTGAGATTCAGATGAGCTGCTCCAAACCCTCAGGAGCTTTAGGTTGGGACAGGGCTGATATTCAGTATGAGATTAAGATCAGCTGCTCAGGGGGAGGTAGGGCCACCACACAGGACTCAGATCCCTCAGGGCGTTTACGATGAGTCCTTCCACAGTGGATGCGGGCTACTGCCTGCTTTGGGAGTCCACTCTGCTGCTGCTTCTACTGCTGCCACCTGAGGAGGCCTAAGTTATGGGGACACCCCGCTCCCCTCTCAGCCAGCTGAAAAGACCCTCTCACTGACCTTTGGCACCTGTGGATTAAGGGATTTGTGCTACTGCTGGAGATTCTGTCCCTGAAGCCTGCTCAGTTCTGCTGCTCTTGTTGCTATGTGGCCAAGGCTGGACTGGGCTCTCCTCCCAATCTGGTGCTACTGACCTTTGCTGTTGGTCTTTCATTCTGGGATAGAAATCTCCTCCGCTCCGTCCTGTGGCTTCTGCTGCTCTAGAATTTGTTGAGAGTTTTTCTTTACAGGTATTTTATGGGCTGTGAGGGAAGAGCTAGTGTATGTGCACCTTTCTGCTCCGCCATCTTGGCTCCACCTCCCCTGTTTGGGGTTTTCTTGCCAAAGGAACTGGAGTAGTTTGCTATTTCCTTCTTCAGCTTGTTTTACAGATGAGGAAACTGAAGCCAGCACACTTAAGTGATGTGTCCAGCGTCACATAGTTCATAAAATGTCTGACTTTGGTTTTAAACTCAGGAACTCAGGAAAATGAGTCTTCTTGACTTTCCGCACTCTATCTACTATGCCACTTAGCTGCCCACAATATATACCTGTTTCTATTTCTATTTCTGATGATTTTTCTCTGTCATGTCATCTGGCCCCCCCCCCCCCTTTTTTTTTAAACCTTAAGTTTTTAGCACAGTTCCTGGCACGTAGAAAGCACTTAATATAAATGCCTGCTAATTGATTTTCATATATACTTGTGTGACTCATATTTACTGTTACTATCAAAACATACCTTAAACTTTATATTTTAAAAATATTATTTGTCATTGTATTGCATATCGTGGTAACTTAAAGTTGTCTTGATTTGCATATTTATGATTATCAAGGAGTTTTCTACACTACTATTGACACTTTATATTTTCTTTATAAATTATCTTTTTATGTTTTGGACCATTACTGCATTGGGGAGTAAGTATTATTAGTCTTATACTTATGCATCAGTTCTTCAGAGATCTCGAATGTCAGACCTTTATCTGATGTGTTTATTACAAATTTTCCTTAGTTTTTCTTTTCTTTTAATTTTAAAGATAATTTTTGTGGTGCAATATCATCATATTGGCATATATCAAATTGATCAGTTTTTTTAAAAGTGATTATCTTTATTTGATAAAAATGGCTGTCTTCTATAGGTAATATAAATACATTATTATTTTTCCAGTTTTTATTGAATTGAATTTATTAAAACATTTTTTAATTAAAATGTTAAAAATACTAATTAAAATATTTAGATCACTAATTCAGAGGAAATTTTGTTATATGGTGTGATGCAGTTCTAAACTCTTTTATCTATCAAGCTTTTCCATCAGTTAAAAAAAGTGAATAGTAATTCCATTCCTCAGAAGTTTTTGAGTATGAATTTATGAATTTTTGTACTTGGTTGGTTTTATATCTATATCTAGATATCTGCATTTTGTATTCTTTTTCTAGTACGTTACAGTTTTTATAGTTTTATATTATACTTTAACGTCAGGTGATTCTTGTCTTCTGTTGATTTTTGTTTTCAGAGACTTCTTGATATTCTTTTTCAAACTATTTTTCTGTTTGGACTTTATATTAATTATTTTATGAACTGCCCTTATGGTAGGTACGTTCATTGTTATTACAC
Source organism: Bettongia penicillata ogilbyi (assembly GCA_023548195.1). NCBI lineage: Eukaryota > Metazoa > Chordata > Mammalia > Diprotodontia > Potoroidae > Bettongia > Bettongia penicillata. The sequence goes on from JAJHZJ010000466.1 coordinate 6,985,286, forward strand.
TAAACCCTTAAATTTTGAGATAGTGCCATATTTTCCACATTTGTTTGATGGAACCAGAAGCGAAGGATGTCTCTCAATTTATTCAGTGACTATATCTGACAAATGCAGTAGTTAGAATGCAGCTCCATCCTAGAGGTAGGAGATATGTTTTATTACCTGTCTTTTGGAACCAATATTGGTCATAGGATTATAGTTTATCATTTAAAAGGGAACTCATAGCCCATCCAGTCTAACAATTTCATGATTGTGCAGTTGAGGATACTGAGGCTCAAGGAAGTTAAGTAACTATCACTGCATTTACTCTGAATTCAGCTATATTTTAGTGTTGTTTTCATTTATATTATTAGCCATTGAGTATTTTCTTTTCCTAATGTTCTTTTTAAATTTTCCATTATTTTTTAAAATTCATATTTTAAATATGTTGATAATTTTTCATTAATTCATGTAACACAGTTTGTTGAATCTTTTCCTAATCAATGACTGCCCACTTTAGTGCCAGGTTTTGTTGTTTTTTTTTCTGTTCACAAGAAGTGGTGTTAATAACCTGTATGGGATGTTTGTCTTAAATCTTGGTCCTCCTAGAGCAGGTATCACTCATAGAACCATTAGGTAAAAGGATTCAATAGCCTTTCTCTTATAACATCAGATTGCTTTCCAGGATGGCAAACCAACTAATGGCTGCACTTCAGTAGTATGTTCGTGTGCGTGCTGTGTGCTCACATCCCTTTCCGGTATTATTTCTGTATTTTGTCATTTTTTTCACTTTTGGGTGAGATGTTTAGTCAGAGAGTTTTTTGGAAATTTTCATTTCCATCATCTTTATTATTATTGTTTTCTCTCATTAGAATGAGGACAGAGGCTGTTTTAAGTTTTTTCTTGTATCTTCAGTATTTAGCATAGTGTCTGATGTGATAAGTAGGCAATTGTGTGTGTGTGTGTGTGTGTGTGTGTTCGTCCTTCCTTGCTGAAGTAGGCAATATGTGCTTGTTGAACGCTCACTTTGAAGTATTTTTAAATTAATTGTTTATGATCTGAAATTCTTCTTTTTCAGTTGTTTATATCTTTTGACCACTATCTATTAGAGAATGGCTGTGGGTTATATATATAGGTGTGTATCTCTCTATATGTATATGTATGTATCTGTGTATATGCACATCGCTTTAATTTCTGTCTTGATTATCAGACTTGTATCCAAGGTATTTGATGCAAAGGTTTTCTCTCTTTGCCCCACTTCATAATTTTCTGCAAAACTTTTTATTTCTGTTTATGTAATTCTCATTGTCAGTTTTGTCTCCTGTGAAGGCAGACAGACCAACCAGCAGGTTACTGCAGTAGTCTAGGTGTGAGGTGATGACGACTTGCACCAAAGTAGTGGCAATACCAGAGGAGAGAAGGAGCCTCTTTTGAGAGGTGTTGTAATGTTGTCTGTATTCCGGGCCTTGGTGGTGGATTGGTTAAGTTAGGTCAGAAGGAGCGAGGATTTGGGGATGACTCCTAGGTTGTAAGCCTGAGGATGGTGCCTCAGAGTATTAGGGAAGTTTGGAAGTATGTAGGGGTGTGGTTTAGGAGGGAAGGTTTTGAGTTCATTTGGAGCTGAATGAGTAGATATGAAAGTTATCAGCATAGAGAATTGATAATTGAAAAGAAGTTCATGAAATCACTAAGTGAGGTGACGTTATGGGGAAAAGAGAAGAGGGTCCAGGACAGAGTCCTAGGAACCCATAGTTGGTGGGCATGACTTGGATGAGAATCCAGCAAAGAACTCTGAGAAGTGGTCAGATTAAGTAGGAAAAAAAAGAGAAAGCATCATTGCAAAATTTAAAGAGAGAGAGTATCAAAGAGAAGAGAGTGATTGATGGTGTCAGAGGCTTTGGAGATTTGAGAAAATGATTTAGCAGTTAGGAATAGTTGGTAACTTTAGAAAGAACAGTTGTAGTTTAGTGATGTGGTCAGAAGCTAGATTGTAGAGAGTTAAGGAGAGTGAGGGGGAGAGGAAGTGGAGGCATCTGTTGTAGATGACCTTCTCCAAGAGGATGTGTGAGTTATGGGGTGGGCATATTTATAGGCAGTAGGGAAGGAGAAAATAGACAGGGAGAGATTGAAGATAAGTGAGAGAATAAGGGAGCCATCTGTTGGAGGAAATGAGATGAAATGGGATCGCTTGTGTAGGTAGAGGGGTTGCGTTGGCAAAGTGATTGGTATATCTTTCCCCCCCTAATTTTAGATTGAAGAGCTTAAGAAACTTATATCAGAATTTTAAGTTATTTAGTTTTCAGTATAGTTAAAGGATTCGTTATTGTTTGTGGTAGCATCTTTATGAAGAAGTTGCTCAGGAAATTGTCCTTAACCAGAGTTCTCATTAAAAAAAAAAAACAAAATTGAAATTGATAAAAATTAGAAATTATATTTTTTACAATATAGGTAGTAATACTAATTTTCTCTATTCATATTTGTTGTACAAGGCAGTGAAAATTGCTTATGTTTATATGGTCTTATATGAGATAGATGTCTATACTCACTATATCTGCTTCTTTTCTTTTCGCTTGCTCCTCTCCTGTTTACAGTCTGACTTAAAACCTCATCACTCAACTGAAACTGCTGACTCCAAAGTTGTCACTTAATTACCGCTGCAGAACTGTTGCTCTTAATTGCCAAATCTGATCGTCTTTCTCTTGATCTTGATCTCTCTGCTGTGTGTGACACTGAGTATTGTCTCCTACCTAGGGTTCTGTGGCTCTTTTTTTTTTCCTGCTTTTCTTGTGTGACTGCCTATCCTTTTAGATTCCTTTCCTGGATCATTATTCACTTTCTGACCTTTTACTGTGTGATTGTAACCTAAGGGGTCTCTGTCTTGGACCCTCCTCTCTCTGTATTTTTTACTTGGTGGCTGCATGACCAGCTATTTGTTTTACCTTTGAAACATGTTCAAAATATAATTCATTAGTACTTTTCCCTCTCCTTCCCCTAAACATTACCTCTCTTCCAAACATCTCATTTACTATCAAGAACACCACCCTCCTTCTAGTCACCTGAGCTTTTCCCTCAGCTACACTTATTCTTTTACCTCACTTATTCGCTCAGGTGCTAAATTTTGTCATTTCTACCCTCTATAACATCTTTCACTTCTGTCCCCTTACAGCCCATCTTAGTTCAGGCCTTCATCCTCCTCTTTGGACCATTGCAATGGACTCCTGGTTGATCTCCCTGCCTCAAGTCTTTACCCACTTTTCTCCATCTTCCAAACAGTTACCAAAGTGATTTTCCTTGAATCCCTACTCAGTAAACTTCAGGGGCTCTCAGTTACCTCTAGGTTAAAATATTGATTTCTCTTTATGATTTTAAAGCTATTTATATCCTGTCTCTACACTACCTTTCTAGCTGCATGTAACATTTGCCTTCAAGTACTCTTTTTCTTTGATTTGGTCATCCCACATGCCTGAAGTGCATTCCTTGTAGACCTCTGCCTTGTAGAATTCTTTACCTTAAACATTACCTTCTTTTGAAAAAAATACATTTTTATTTTTTAAATTAATATTCAGTTATTAATTCAATGATCATAATTGTGTATTTTCTTCCATTCTTTTCTCTTATTTTTTTCTTTTCTTTGCATCCCTCCCTCTCTTTATTACAGGTTCTTACCCTTTCTTTCCTTTTAATCTACTTCATAATCCCTTCTTCAAGTTTTAGGATTTGCTTTGCTTCTGACTAATGCTTCTCTAAAACTACCTTCCCTTTTATTTCCCAGTTGCTGCTTCCTTGTGTCCTTGTTGAGTTGAATGTATTTCTATGCCAAAATTCTTTATGAGTGTAGTTTGTCCTCTTTTTTTTCACTAGTTAAGAAGAAAGTGTAGTCCGAGTGATTCCTGTTCTTCCCATTTCTTTCACACACACACACACACACACACACACACACACACACACACACATCCACATCCATATACATATCCGTTGATTATTTGAGATAAGTTCTTGCATCCTTCCTCTTCTTTTTTCCATAGTGAATCTTCTTCTCTTGCCCCCTTTATTTCTTCTTTCAACATCATTAGTACCATTCCCAGGCACTCTGTTTCATTTGATTCTCTGATTCTTGATGATACATAGGGTTCTGAAAGGACTCTTGAATTTTTTCCTTCTATCTTAGAATATAAATAGTTCATCTTTAAAAAGAAGCTTTAGTTGTTCAATTGTATTTACCATTTTATGTTTCTCTTGACTCCCGTTGTTTGTGTTTCAGAGTTTTATTCATCAGAAATGCTTAGAAAGTCCTCTTTTTCATTAAAGATGTATTTCTATCCTCCTTCCTTTTTTGGAGTAAGTTCTCAGTTGTAGGCCTATGTGTTTTGCTTTTGGAATACCATATTCCGTGTTTTCTGTAGCTTTTAAATCTTGTTTGATTGTGACTATGGTTCTTCAGTATTTGATTTTTTATTTCTGGCTGCTTGTAATATATTTTCTTTGACTGGAAGCATTGTATTAGGAGTTTTTAGGAGTTATTTTTTTTTAATATAAATTTATTTAACTTTTTACATTCATTTTCACAAAATTTTGGGTTCCCAATTTTCTCCCCATTTATCCCCTCCCTCCACCCCAATACACCGAGCATTCTAATTTTCCCTATCACCAATCTGCCCTCTTTTCTATCATTCCTCCCTTCTCTTGTCCCCATCTTCTCTTTTCTCCTGTAGGGCCAGATGACGTTCTATTCCCCATTAACTGTATTTCTTATTTTCTAGTAGCAAGAACAATACTAAGCAGTTGTTCCTAAAACTTTGAGTTCCAAATTCTCCCCATCCCTCCCTCCCCACCCATTCCCTTAGGGAAGGCAGGCAATTCAATATAGGCCATATCTGTGTAGTTTTGTAAATGACTTCGATAATAGTCATGTTGTGTAAGACTAACTGTATTTCCCTCCATCCTATCCTGCCCCCCATTGATTCTATTCTGTGTTTTGATCCTGTCCCTCCCCAAGAGTGTTGACTTCAAATTTCTCCCTCCTCCCATTGCCCTCCCTTCCATCATCCCCCCCCACCCTGCTTATCTCCTTCTCCCCCACTTTCCTGTATTGTAAGATAGGTTTTCATACCAAAATGAGTGTGCATTTTATTCCTTCCTTTAGTCAAATGTGATGAGGGTAAACTTCTTGTTTTTTTCTCAGCTCTCCTCTTTTTCCCTCCACTAAAAAGTCTCCTGCTTGCCTCTTGAATGAGAGATAATTTACCCCATTCCATTTCATCCTCTCTCCTCCCACTACATTTCTCTCTCACCATTTACCTTAATTTCTTTTAAGATATGGTCCCATCCTATTCAGTTCACTCTGTGCTCTCTGTCTCTGTATGTGCGTGCATGTGTGTATGTGTGCATGCACATGTGTACGTGTGTGTATGTATGTGTGTGTGTGGTCCCACCAACTACCTAGATACTGAAAAGTTTTAAGAGTTACAAATATTGTCTTTCCATGTAGGAATGTAAACAGTTCACCTTTGGTAAGTCCCTTATGATTTCTCTTTGCTGTTTACTTTTTCATGCTTCTTCTCATTCTTGTGTTTGAAAGTCAAATTTTCTTTTCAGCTCTGGTCTTTTCGTCAAGAGTGCTTAAAAGTCCTATGTTTCATTGAAAGACCGTGTTTTCCCCTGATGTATTATACTCAGTTTAGCTGGGTAGGTGATTCTTGGTTTGAGTCCTAGTTCCTTTGACTTCTGGAATATCCTATTCCACGCCCTTCAATCCCTTAATGTAGAAGCTGCTAGATCTTGTGTTATCCTGATTTTATTTCCACAATACTGGAATTGTTTCTTTCTAGCTGCTTGCAATATTTTTTCCTTGACCTGGGAACTCTGGAATTTGGCCACAATGTTCCTAGGAGTTTCTCTTTTTGGATCTCTTTCAGGCGGTGATCGATGGATTCCTTCAATACTTATTTTGCCCTCTGGTTGTAGAATGTCAGGCAGTTTTCCTTGATCATTTCATGAAAGATGATGTCTAGGCTCTTTTTTTGATCATGGCTTTCAGGTAGTCCCATAATTTTTAAATTGTCTCTCCTGGATCTATTTTCCAGGTCAGTTGTTTTTCCCATGAGATATTTCACATTCTCTTCCATTTTTTCATTCTTTTGGTTTTATTTTGTGATTTCTTGTTTTCTCAGAAAGTCATTAGACTCCACCTGTTCCATTCTAATATTGAGAGAACTGTTATCTTCAGTGAGCTTTTGAACTTCTTTTTCCATTTGACTAATTCTGCTTTTGAAAGCATTCTTCTCCTCATTGTCTTTTTGAACCTCTTTTGCCAATTGAGTGAGCCTATTTTTCAAGGTGTTATTTTCTTCAGCATTTTTTTGGATCTCCTTTACCAAGGTATTGACCCGTTCTTCATGCTTTTCTTGCATCTCTCTCATTTCTCTTCCCAGTTTTTCCTCCACCTGTCTAACTTGATTGTCAAAATCCTTTTTGAGCTATTCCATGGCCTGAGCCCATTGGATATGTATTTCAGATGTTTGGGATACAGAGGCCTTGACTTCTGTGTCTTTCCCTGATGGTAAGCATTGATCCTCCTCATCAGAAATGAAACATCTGTTCACCAAGAAAGTAGCCTTCTATGGTCTTATTTTTCTTCCCTTTTCTGGGCATTTTCCCAGCCAGTTACTTGACTTCTGAGATTCCTCTCCACCCCCGCCTATATCTGACCAGCTAGTGCTTAGGGTCTGAGATTCAAATGCTGCTCCCCAGCCTCAGGGCTTTCAGAGGTGGACGAGGCTGCTATTCAATGTGAGCTTAAGTTCTGGTGCTCAGGTGGGGGCAGGGCCACCTCCCAGGCTCAGTTCCCTCAGGGGGTTTATGCAGAAGCCTTCAGTAATGGAGTGGAGCTCCTTCCTTCTGCTCAGGGAGTCCCGGCTCGCCACTGCCTCTGCCACTGCCTCTGGAGGGGGCCTGAGTTGTGGAGACACCCTGCTCCTCTCTTGGCCAGCCCAGAAGTCTCTCTCACTGTCCTATAGCACCTGGGGGTGGAGGGACCTTCGCAGCCGCTGGAGATTCCGTCCCTGAAGCCTGCTCGGATCTGCTCCTCTTGGGGACACGTGGCCAGGGCAGGGCAGGGGCTCTGCTCTGTGTCCGGTGCGCGATGGACCTTTGGAGCTGGTTTTTCAGGGCTCTCTGGAATGGAAATCTACTCCATTGTGTTGCTGCATAGTTTGCACTGCTCCGGAATTTGTGGGGAGTTCTTTTTATGGGAAATTTATGGGCTGTGGGTTCAGAGCTAGCATATGTGAGTCTTTCTACTCCTCCATCTTGGCTCCTCCCCACCCCCCCCCCCCGTTTTTCTTTTTCTTAAGAGGGGATTGATGAGCTCTTTCTTTCATGATTTCTTGAAATATGGTACCCAGGGTCTTTTTTGGTCATGGGTTTCAGGTAGACTAAGTGATCTCTCCTTGCTTTGTCTTCACATCAGTTTTTAAAGATACCTATCTATCTATCTCCTTACATTTTCTTCTATTTTTGAAATCTTTTGACATTGTTTTGACATTTCTTTGTTTCTTAGAACCATTAACTTCTGTTTGGTTCCATGTTAATTTTTAGAGAGTCTGTTACTTGGGTAAAGTTTTGTACCTCATGTGTTAAGTTGTTAATTCTTTTTCCAAATCTCTTCACCATAACTCTCAGTTCTTTTGCACTTCTTTCTTCTGTCACTACTTTAATAATTTATAATATATTTTTAAATTTTTAAAAAACTTGCATTATTTCTTCTAGAGATTCCAGTTGGTCTTATGGGCAAGCTATATTTTTCTTTGAGGCATTGCTTGTAAGCATTTTTGAGCTATCAGTATCACCAAGGCAATATTCAAAGCACTGATGGCGACTATAAATATGCTGGCATAATTCTGAATCACAAAGTATAACAGACTTTCCATAGGGAAGGTAGAAGAAAAAAATTTATTCAGACACCAGAAAGCTGAATCTCAACATCAGAAAACCAAATCCATCATAGCAGCAAAGAAATCTATATAAAGTAACAATGCAGGTCTTCCCACAAACAGGCTCCCCTAAGCAAAACGCCCTTCTATCACTCATGCTAGTTGTTGCCTGCTTTCTCTTTGCTTCCCAGTTCTGAATGCTCTGACTCACTTCCTGCTCCATCTATTCGGCAGACTTCTCCATGGGACTCAGGCAGGTCATTTGAGCCTGTTAATGAATAGGAAAGGTCTTCCCATTTAAATTACCATTACATCATCCTGTCCTTGAGTTTGTATCTTGGGCATCTCTGAGATAAGATAATGTATCATTTTTATTGTTGTTTGCTTATTTTAATTTATTTGTTTTCAGTTTTCAACAATCAATTCCATAAGTCTTAAATTTTCTCCCCTTTTCTCCCGTGTCCCTCCCCAAGATACCAAGCAATCTTTTTTTAAAACTTAAACAATATTTATTAAATTTACTATTTATAAAAAATTTTCAAAAAGTTCCACACTCCCAAACTAGAGAAGGGAACTATTTAACAAAAAGAAATTGTCAGTCTTCAAAGTAACTAGTAATTCTTAACGGACGCAAACAATAATGAATCTATAGTTTCAGTATAACCCAATATGAGTGACTTACTGCCAAATTATCTGACTTAGGAATTGACTAAGGCACAAAGAAGTTAAATGATTCATTTTGGGTTAAATGAGCTGTAAGTGTCCAATGTGGTATCTGAACCTAGATCTTTCCAGACTCGTATTCTGTCCACTATACCTGGCTGCCTCTATAAGTAATACAAATGACAAGTAATAAAAATAATGCAAAAATGGAAAAAAATAGTAACCAAAATGTTTTTTCCCAAAAGAAGAGAATAAAAAAATTCTTTCCAAAAAAGAAAATTGCACAAGATACAACTAATATGGATTAAAAATCTTTTTCTCAGAAAAAAATGTACAAAAATGAAATTTTAAATGAATTTCACAAGTCGTGTGTGAACATTCTTTAAGAGTTTCATACATTGGGTTCATACATGATTCCACTTTTAGTACAACACATTTAGAGAAAATAAGTTAATGCAATCATTTGAATTGGCTGCCTATGCACTGGAAGAGGCTTATTGCTCTTTTTTGGCTTCTTAGCATGTGTCAAACATTCCATAAGATGTCCTATCCTTCCATGAACAATATATCCATTTTTAGGTTGGCTCTGACAGATGACACAGGGCTTTACTGTACTAGGGGGAAGAGTAGATTCCATACATGTTTCTTTGGCTTGCTCTTCTTCTCTTTCAAGTTCTCCAGCATCTTCCTGATTACTACAGTTGATACTTTTAGATGTCCATGGCTGGGAATAATCCTCACTTTCTTGGGAGTCTGATATCTGTACTATATTTTCATCATATTCCTCAACACATGAATCTTGAGAGTCATTCATTTTATTTTTCTTACGTTCTGGAACATCAAAGCCCTCTTCCTCCTTGTGTGGGGCTTTCTAGTTTACCTTTATCCAACACATCACCTTTCCCCTCAGAAAGCCAATTCTCTTTCAAAGCCCAGCATCTATTGCAGTGTGATGGAAGTGGAGGGTTCATTTTATCACAGGAAGTGCACTTCCAGCAGTCAGCTAAGGGTATTTCAGGATCTTCATCAGATGAGTCAGTGTCACTGTCCTCTTCCTGATATATGGTTACCTGGTGCATTGCATCATCTTCATCTGTGAGTTCTTGTCCTCCTGCATTGTGGCTCTGATCTTCTGAATCAATAGACTCAGCTTCAAGCTCAACACTGAATTGGCCTGAAACTGAATCATCGAATTTTTACTTAATACACAGTATCAGTATCGGGACCTGAAGGGATTTCTGTTGAGTCACGGCTACTGCTTCGTTCACAGCATATCTCTCTTATGACACATAGGGTACAGCTTTCATCTAATGTAAGGGAAATACTATCTGACTTATGCTGTTTTCTTTGTCTTTCACCAGGCAATTCATCTGAATTTTCTTCTGTTTCACTGTGTATTCTCCTTCTAGATGAGGTAGTTGGTTTAGTATTCAAATAGACTCCTTTTGACCACTTCTGATTTCAAGCTGACAGCTGGCTTCAGTTGTTGATGTATTTGGACTAGCAAATTCTTGTTGTTTGACTACTATCAAGTTTCTGGAAATCATTTCATATAATCTCCTATGCTCTTTCAATAGAGAAATTTGGTATCCCAAATAGATCTCCAAGAAGATCATCTGAACAATAGACAATGTGCTTTTGCTTTTTATCATATAATTATTTTGACATAGGGCAGCTAGGTGGTGCTGTAGATAGAGCACCACTGCAGGAGTCAGGAGGACCTGAATTCAAATGTCACCTCAGACACTTGATACTCACTAGCTGTGTGACCTTGGGCAAGTCACTTAACCCCAATTGCCTCATCCTGGGTCGTTTCCAGTCACCGTGATGAATATCTGGTCACTGGATTCAGATGACCCTGCAGGAGAAGTGGGGGTGGTGACTTCCACAGCCCTCCCTCACTCAAAACAAAGTCAAATGCAAGTCATGTCGTTATTTTTCTGTTGGCATGGTCTTCTTCGGCAATGAAGGAGGAACACACAATTTTGACATAATGTACTGGTCAAGATAGAATAAAACCTCTTTCATTGTAAATGTTTCTTTCTGTGTACCAACAAATGTCAACTACTTCAAGAGCAGTGGTTTTGGTCTAACCAAATTCTCTTGTTCCGAAGCTGGAATTTTTGAGGTGTCTAAGACACTGTCTTTATCAGAATACATTTTGATATTGCACATTTGCCTGGGTAAGGATAGGAAGAGCTCACCAAGGTCTGGCAGAGAACAGCTCCTCCAGTTCCAGAGCTGAGGGGAGCTTCTGGCTGGGCTGGCAATGACCTGCGCCCCTGGTGGAACTTCCCTTGAAGGGTGGTTTCCATACCCTGCTTTGCGCACCCTTGCTAGGTTTTGGGAGGAGGAGAGAAAGCCCTTGGCATACTAATGCTGCTGGGGGAAGCCCAGAACAGGCCCATACCCAACAGCATGCAATCTTATATGAGTTCTACACATACTTTCTTATTAAACACATTTTCACATTAGTTATGTTGCATAAAAGAATTAAAATGAATGGGAGAAACCATGAGAAAAACAAAACATAACACAAGAAAAAAATAGTCTGCTTTGTTCTGCATTCTGATTCTTTAGTTCTTTCTCTGGATGTGGATGGCATTTTGTCTCAGGAGTCCTTTGGGAATGTTTTAGGTCCTTGCATTTCTGTGAAGGGCTAAGTGGGTGTTACTGTGTACAGTGTTCTCCTGGTTCTGCTCTTTCACTCAGCATCAGCTCCTAGAAGCTCTTCCAGGCCTCTCTGAAGTCTTCCTGTTCATCATTTCTTATAGCACAGTAGTATTCCATTGCATTCATATACCACAACTTGTTTAGCCATTCTCCAGTTGATGGACATCCCCTTGATTTCTAGTTCTTGGCCACCACAAAGAGAGCTGCTATAAATATTTTTGTACATGTGGGACCTTTTCCCATTTTTATGATCTTTTTGAGAAACAGTCCTAGAAGTGGTCTTGCTGCGTCAAAGGGTATGCACATTTTTGTAGCATTTTGAGCACAGTGCCAAATCACTCACAGCCCCACCGACAATGAATTAGTGTTCCCCACATCTTCTCCTACATTTATCATCTTCCTCTTTTGTCATGTTAGCCAATCTGATGGGTGTGATGTGATATCTCAGAGTTGTTTTGATTTGTATCTCTCTAATCAGTAGTTATTTAGAGCATTTTTTCATATAGCTTTAATTCCTTCCTCCGAAAACTGCCTGTTCATGTCCTTTGGCCGTTTATCAATTGAGGAACAGCTTTATTTATTAATTGATCTTTTATAGGTGAATACACTCACACATTAAGATTATTAATTCTTTTACCTTCCATCATATTCTCTTATAATTTTTCTCTTAATTGTCCCTGACCCTTCTTTACAATAAGGTACAGAAAGAAAAGAAATAGGGTCAGTACTAGTAATATGTAATTCCTGTGGTCAGATCCTCTTCTTCCTCCCCTCTAGTCTTCTCACATTTTGGACTTGATCACTGACTGATCCTTATAATTTCTTACCTTTTAAGTCCACCTTTGTGGTTTGCCCTCTGAAATGTTATGTTTATGATTGTTCTCCCCCCAGTTCTACTCTCCATCTCAGATGGCCCATATTTCCTCTCCTTGTTCCTGCCTATTACTGAATTAGGCAGGAACAAGGAGAAAAAATAACCTCCTTTAACCAGTTCAGATAAGAGTTAGATTCATGAGATGTCTGTTCTCCTCTCTCTCCCATCATCTTCTTTACCATATTTGTGTGCTTTTCTTTTGAATACCCCAATCATAAGCAGTAGTAAATTTCTTGTTTTTCTTTGTTATTCTTCCCTAGTGTATTCTTTTTTTCTTTCTCTTTTATTTCCTCTCCAAAAATCATCAAAAACAACATAACCTGTACTCATGCCTCGTCTCTGTCTTTCTTTACTCCCTCATGGGATTGTTGTGAGATTAACTAAGATAATATTTGTAAAGTACTTTGCACAGTCTTGACACATATTAGACACTTAATAAATGCTTAATCTTTCCCCCCTATCTCCAGTAGTTATAGTATAGTTTCCTGTGATCCTGAATATGGTTTCTTAGAAACTGAACCCTGTTAAGGCTGCTTGTGGTGTTATTGCTAGATTAAAGGTTATATGGTAGAAGGACTCTTTGGGTATCACCTCACTTATTCCCACAATGGTTAGAGCAATATACAGTTCCACGGAGAGTTTATTAATGTATCCTTCCAACAATGCTTCCAACAATGATCTTTTTTCCATTTTTGTCATCTTTGTATCTCTGATGAGCACAGGTTCACCACTAAAACACTACAGAGAACTGGACTAGACATGGGTTAACTATCCATCTAACCCTAGGCAGTTACTTTCCTTTCTGGCCCTTAGCTCTTTTATTTGTAAAATGAGGGAGTTAGACTCTAAGGTTCCTTTCCAGTCTAAATATAACCTTATTTTAGAGTTACTTTAATTAGTATTTCTCATATTAGTAGTGATTTGGACATTTTTTCTTCAAATAGTCCTTGATGGCTTCTTTTGAGAACTGCCCACCATCTACTTTGAGTCTTTACCTAGGGGGTGGCTTTTGCCATGTGTGCGGATGTGTGTGCTCTTATTTTCCATTTTCTGTATAAATATATATCAGTCAATAAACAAGTGCTTGTTAGGCATCTGCTATTCAGCAATAATTCATTTTAGATGCTGGGGAAACATGCAAAGAATAAAGCACTCTTCATTTTCAAGGAGCTAATATAATGAGACACACAGGAGCACAAGATTTTAATCTTTATGCTTAAAACTACATTAAGACCTAGGATGCCATACATAAAGACAATATATACAAGGCAATTAAATAGGGAGAGGAAAGTATTGGCAGTTGGGCGAAATCATAAAAGGCTCTATGTAGAAGATAGAATTTCAGCTGCATCTTGAAGGAAATGAAGAATTATTGAGGCAGAGGTAAGGATGGAGTACATTCTAGGCACAGTGATGCAGAACAGAGTGCTGTGTGTGAAGAACTGAGAGAAAGTTGTATCATGCAGAACGGAGAGTGATGTACAATGAAGCTGTAAATACAGGTTGGGAACTAGGTTGTAAAGGGCTTTAAAAACTAAAAAGATATTTGATCCTAGAGGCAGTAGATTTTCTTGGGTAGAGAAGTCACATACATATCTCTGCTTAGGGAAAATAATTTTACCAGATGTGTGGAAGATAGACTGGGGCAGAGAGAGACTTCAGGAGAGGCAGTCACTTTGGAAACCACTGCAATAATGTAGGCAAGCAGTGATGAGGACATGAACTAAGATGGAGGTTATGTGAGTAGTAAAAAGTGGTTAGATACTGTTTGACGGCAGTAGAAAAGGAATCAGTGAACAGGATCAAATAAGGTGAGTAAACAGGTGAAAAATTTGAGAAAGTGAGTTGTTACTTGAGGGGCCAGAAAATCTGTTAGAGGTTATGGGAGGGGATGGCATCATGGATGAAGAGGAGTTATTCGTGGCAAGCAGAAAGGCCACCTTATTATCAGAGACTGGGGGAAAAGGAATAGAAATGACATAAGTTATTGGAAGAGGAAAAGGAACTCAACAGCGAATGGGTTCAGTTTTCTCAGTAAATTAAGAGTGTGGTTCTCAGTTGATACAGGTTGAAGATGGTAAGTATGGGGACCTTGAAGAGAAATGGGAAAATCTGGACTATCTCCTGTGAGGAGTGAGATAAGGAATTAATTAATGAGGAATAAAAGGACTGCCTTCCTGTAGTAAGGACCCATTTGAATTTGGATAACCTGAATTTATAGTGTACATTCTTAGCATGATTGTATTACTTCTTCCAGTTCTTTTCATTAACCCATTAATAGAAGTGGATAAGGTGGACAGTGGAAGTAATCAAGAATTGACAATGGATGAGTTGGGGGCAAAGGAACTGAGAGTAGATAATAGTGTAGAATTAAAGTGGCTAACTATAGGATTGAGATTGAAATTACATATAGATAAACATATGTATGTATATACACACAAACACATACACACAAAAATATTTTAAACTTGGGCCCTTTGTTTTCACTTGCAGAGAGAAACATAGACAGGCAGATAAACTAGTGAAAAAAAGGATTTGAACCTAACACTTACCTGAAAAATATGAATGGATGAAAAATAGATACCATTTATCAGTTCCCTGAACTGTTTTCTACTCAGTGAAACTGATAATTTGTATCAGATACTTGATAGCTGCATGTTTTATGCTAAATTCCATGACATGCCTGAAGGGGAAGGGAAGGGGATACCTATGATGTGTCAGGCACTCTGTTAGTACTTTGCAGATATTAAGAGAATCTATTAAATTATTGGAAGACATGTATTTTAAAATACTCTGTCGTAGGGGTTTCCAGTCTGAGGCAGGACAGGCTTGTTGAGGAGAGCCCACTGAATGCCACATTGTGCCATTGAGATATTTTTTAAAAATGCAAACAGGTAGCAAAAACATTTGTAGATTGGAGAAAGAATATTAAGTAAAGGGAGGGTATGTTATGGTGCCTCCAAAAAAATTGAAATATATAGTTGAAGGGATAATTTCTATTGATCAGAACTTAAGTGAATGGATTTGACTTACAAAATCCCTTTCATACTGAGTTAGAAAAAAAATGCGGCAGTGATCCAAGGATTGCTACAGAAACTCAGACTTAATTTCCAATAAATTAAGTTACAAAATTTTTGTTATAGGCTTGGAGAAACATGTCATTCTTATTAAATGGTGGCTCAAGGCTTTAATTCCATTTATAGCAGCTTATCTTTGTGAAGCAATGTTTGGTCTTTTTGCCAGTCAAGTCAAAAGTAAGAATTAAATTGTAAGCTCAATTTGAACATAAGTGTATTTCAAAAATTGTGCCAAGAATAAAACTCTTGGTTGATGAGGAACAGAATCAAGGATCTCACTAATTTATTTTACTTGCATATGATAAACATTTAGCAGTTTTATGGTACTAAAATATTGTTTATTTGTGAGTATCTTGCAGTGCTTTATAAAAATTGATTTATTTCATTTTTAATGTACATATTTCTGGTAAACTTCAGAATTTATTTCTTTTCATATTGGATAGGGAGACAGAGTATTGGAAGGTTTACTGAAAACTAAAGGACACAGAGAATAAGGAAGGTTGGGAACCCTGCTTATATATATTGCCCAGTATAGTATTAGAATACAGAATGGTAGAGCTGGAACACCCCTTAGAAGTAACCTAATCCAACCCTCTCTCTCTCTCTTTCTCTTGTTTTAACTTTTAAGATGTATTTTTATTTTTAGTTCCATATTCTCTCCCTTCATGCATTCTTTACGTATTGAGAAGGCAAGAAATATGATAGCTATTATACAAAGGAAGTCAAGCAAATATTAGTCCACATTAATCATGTTTTAGAAATGAAAAAAGCAAGAAAAAAAGAGGACAAAAATGCTTCAGTCCGCACAGTGAGTCCATCAGTCCTCCATCTGGAGATAGATAGCATTTTACAATTTGTGTCCTTTGGAGTTGTGGTGGATCAATGTATTGATAAGAGTTCCCAGGTCTTTCACAGGTGATTATCTTTTCAGTATTGTCATTGCATAAATTGTTCTCCTGGCTCTGTTCACTTTACTTTTGGTTCATATAAGTCTTCTCAGGTTTTTCTGAAGCCGTTCCATCTTAATTTCTTCTAGTACAATAGTTTTACATAACATTTATAAACTATAATTTGTTCAGGCATTCCCCAGTTGATGAGCGTTGTCTCAATTTCCAATTCTTTGCTATCACAAACGGAAGTACTATAAATATACATCTGGGTCTTTTTCCATTTTTTTTTTTTTTTGGTCTCTTTTGGGTATAATAGACCTAGTAACAGTATCACTGGGTCAAAGGGTACACACAGTTTTATAGCCCTTTGGGAATAGTTCGAAATCGTTTTCCAGAATGGTTGGACTAAAGATACAGCTCCACCAAGAATGAGAAAATTTTGGTACCACAAATTTTTATGTGTTGTTTTGTTGTTGTCATTGTTTTCAGTGACATTATTGATGGCTTGTATGCTTTGTTCTTTGACCCAATCATTTTTAGGATTAGAGTATTTAGTTTCCAATTAATTTTTAATCTGTGTTTTTAAGGCTCTTTACTCAATGTAATTTTTCTTGCATTATGGTCTGAAATGAACACATTTAATATTTCTGCTTTTCTACATTTGTGAAATTTTTGTGAGGTTGTCATGCACAGCTGAGATGTAAGTATATTTCTTTCTTTTCCCATTCCTCATTCTCCAGATGTCTTATCATTTTGGCTTTTCTAGAATTCTCTTTCTCTCCTTAACTTCTTTCTTGTTTGTTTTATAGTTAGATTTATCTAAGTCTGAGAAAGGTAAATTGAGTTCCCTCACAAATTATGCCTCCTATTTCTTTCTGTTAACTTTTCTTTCGAAAATGTGGATGGTATGCCATTTGGCACATATATGATTAGTATTGACATAAGTTCATTGTCTGTGGTACCCTTTAGTAAAATGTAGTTTCCTTAATTATCTCTTTTAATAAAATCTGTCTTTGCTTTTGCTTTATCTTATATCATGATTGCTACCTTTACCTTTTTTACTTCAACTGAAGCAAAATAGATTCTTCTCCAGCCCCTCACCTTAATTGTGTGCTTCTTTCTGTTTTCAGTGTGTCTTTTCCAAGCAACCTGTTGTTCAATTCTTCTAATTTTTAAAACATTTCTAATCATTTTGTTTTATAGGTAATTTCTCACATTCATAGTTATGATTACTATTTCCCTCTTATTCTCTTCTATTTATTTGTCTTTTTACCCTGCCCCTTCCTCAGAAAGTCTAGTCTGCTCCTGATCACTGCCTCCCTTAATCTGTCTTCCCTCTTATCACCATTTCTCCCTTTGTCTCAGTCCCTCATCTCACACTTCACTGTTGTGTAAGATGAATTTCTGTATCCACCTCTGTGCGATTATATATTCTTCCCTCCTTGAAGAGTTTCAGATGAAAATGAAATTCAAGCATTGCCCACTTTCCCTCCCAGTTTTCCCTTCCATTGTAAAAATTCTTCCTTATATGACTTTTATGGGAGACGTTTTCCCCCATTCTTTCTCTCCTTTTCCCCTTCTTCCAGTGCATCTCTCTTTCTTACTCTCCCATTCTTCTTTTAAGATTATCTCAACATAATAGGTTCACACACTGATGGCCTCTAACTGCCCTAATGATGGTAGCTTTTAGAGGTTACATGTAAAATCTTCCCATATAGGAATGTGAACAGTTTAACCATGTGAAGTCCCTTATATTTTTTCACTTTATTTTTCCATATTTCTCTTGAGTTTTATGTTTGAATGTCATATTTTCTATTCAGCTCTAGTATTTTCATTAGAAATACTTGAAAATTCTCTTTTTCATATGTGTTCATTTTTTTCCCCTTGGGATTAAACTCAGTTTTTTTGGGTAAGGGTTATTTTTGGTTGTAATCTGAGCTTCTTTGCCTTCTGGAATATTATGTTCTAAGTCCTTTATAGTAGTAGTTGCTAAATCTTATGTGATCCTGACTGTGGCTCCATGGTATTTGAATTATTTCTTTCTGGCCACTTTGAGTATTTTCTCCTTTACTGGAAACTTTAGATTTTGGCTATAATATTCCTGAGAGTTTTTACTGTGGGATTTCTTTTGGAAGTTAATTGGTGCATAGTTTCTATTTTTCTCTTGGGATCTAAGATATCTAGGCAGTTTTCCTTTTTGATTCTTAAATATGATGTCTAGGATTTTTTTTAATCATAGCTTTCAGGTGCTCATTAATTCTTAAATTATTTTTCCCTGATTCATTTCCTAGGTTAGTTGTTTTTCCTTTGAGATATTCCATATTTTCTCCTATTTTTCTTCAGTTTTTTGGCTTTATTTTATTGTTTCTTGGGATCTCATGGAGATATTAGCTTCCACTTGACCAGTTCTCATTTTTGAGGAGTTACTGTCATCAATGAGGTTTTAAACCTCTTTTACCATTTGTTCAGTTCTGATTTTTAAGGAGTTATTTGCTTCAATATTCTTTGTGTTTCTTTTTAAAACTCTTTTTTCATAATTTCCTGGCATTGCCTTCATTTGTTTAACCAGTTTTCTGTCTCTTGTTCTTATTTGACTTTTTAAATAACATTTTTGCTCTTTTTTAAAAAAAAATATTTTTTTAAACTTTTCTAAGAATTGTTTTTGGGTTGATATCTGGTCTGTTTTTCTTTGAAACTTTGTGTGTAGATGTTTTCAAGTCCTTGTCTTACTCTGAGTTTATGTCATTTTGTGATCATACTTTGTTCTTCTTAACATATAGTCACTCAGTTTGGGAGAAAAGAGTCACACTCTTTAATCATATTTTAACTTACCTTGTGGAACATCTTTGAAAGGTGAAGGATCAGTACTTTTTGTTGACCTGTGTGTATGGAGAAGCCTTATATTTAGGCTTTGTTTCTATGCATTTGCATGGGTCTAACTTTCAGTTACCATCATAAACTCAGTGACAGATAGGGCTACATAGCAATGATTTTTAACTCCAATCAGAGGAAATTTATTCCTTTTGAGACTACTGCAAGACTCTTAGAGAAATATTTACCATGTAACACTCTTAGAAATGAAATTTTATACCTCATTGGACTGGAAGTAGACTCACTGAATATTTGCTAAAGTATTTTTCATTTGATCTGCTTATTTGCTAAGCCACCCAGCCTATATGGCTATAGAGAGAAAGCCCATTATCTGGAAACATTCTAAATCTGAAATGATTTCTCAAATTGTAATGTGATCACAACTAGAAATATATTTTATTAATGGTTATTTGCATCTGCTTTATGGCATGAGTTACTAACACCATCAGTTTTTTTTTATCAGACTCATTCATACAAATTAATTTCATCATGGTTAACAGTCAACTTCCTTGGTAGTTATATCCATTAATTTTTGGATAGGAATGAAAAATGATCGTCATCTACCGGAAATTACTCGAAAATAAGAACTAGATCATTTTATACACAAGAATAGGAGGTTAAAGAATTTCTGTTGAAAAGCAAGTTTCAGGATAGGAAAAAAAAATATTCTGTTCACTGTAAACATGACACCAGTGGGAATAAGGGCCAGTTCAAGTTCTAAGTTACCATTACTTTCGATAATAATTTCAAGCTGTAAGGCACAGCTGTATAGGCCCAGCCAGACAAGCTATCATAGAAATGCTTTGATAGCATGGGGCCCTTAAGTGTCAGGATATAGAAAAGGCAGCAGTTGTTGGCTGTGAAAACATTCTGATACAAACCAGATGGGAACTTACTTGATGGGCAACACAAAGGAAAACAATTGGCTCATTCAACAAAGTCAGGCCTGAGCCCCAGAGAATTAACAGAAAACAATAATAGTCAACCAGGGTTGATGCAAACAAGAAACAGCCATGTGGCTATAATTTAAAGAATTGTTTTTCCTTAGACTAAACAAAGTTTTAATTTCTAATTCTCATATTCATTAATTGCTAATTTACAGGTCTTCTGAAGCCTCCTTTACAATTCATTTATACAACTTTTGATTTCATGACACCAGGAAAACTATAGAGGCCAGTGAAGGAGACTGAGGTGCTTCCTGTAAAGTGCTAAGGACATAGACCAGTTGCCAAGCTATTTCAGGAAACTGACAAATTTACAAAATAATTTAATGTGCTGACATATAAGTTAAAAAAATACCTAGTATAATGTTCATGGGTCTAGCTCTGTTTAAATCTTCTTTGTTTTAAAATAAGCTGAATCCAATAGTCAAGAAACTTTCAGTGGAAATGTTTCATTTGCATTATGAATTTTTTATCTTCATTGGATGGGACAATTTTATTACATTATAATAGCAGAAAGTAATCATTAACACTTACTATGGCCTTTTACAGAAAGGCTGACAACTTGAAAAGCAGCTTTTTTAGGGTGGCTACTCTTGCATAATAAAAGCTATCGATTATATTTAAAGGAACTTTTTGGCAATAAAATTTCATTTTAAGACTCCTCTAGGCATTTAGTCCATAAGAGATAAATTGCTTACACTATATGTTGCACATAAAACAAAATTTTGTAGAAAGATTTTGATAAAAAATAATTTATAAGAAATTATATTTTTCTTCATCTTGAAACAAGCCAGATCTCGCTTTTTCTCATTTTTAAGATTAGTTTAAGGAGGCTATGTGCTGTATAACCTGCCATTGTTCTTAAGTGATGGATTTAAAACACAGTTGATTGCTATTCAAACCACAAAATGCATATTCACAACTTTTTAATAAAAAAATCATAAATCAAAAACCATAATTAGGTGTAATTAGGTTTCCATTGTTGTCTGCTTATAAGATAGACAAACGAAAAACAAGCTTCCTTATTTGTAAAATGATGGAACTGAGATAGAGGATCTGCATGTCCCCTTCCTATAAACTAAAAACTGGAAATATTTTTAGTAATGTAAGTATTTCTACTGTGTCAGGGGAATATTAAAGTATTTACTGAGGAAGAATATTTTAATACAGTGACAAAAATTTTCTGGTTTAGGTGTGCTGCTTGAGACTTTTTCTCATTTGGAAGTTGATTATAAACCAGGTTAAAGCATTACATAATGGTCTAAAAAGGAAAAGTTAAAAGTTGTATTTCCAAGATTTTTATAATAGTTTGTTCTTTGCCTTGGTTACATTACAACTTACTGTATTAAAGAAGTTGGTTATATGAAAACAAGAGAAAACGGGGTCCCTTAACAGTCAGCTCTACAAACATATTGGTAATTGCACATTATATTTTAAAATTATTGCTAGTTTTTCCCTTGGCATAATTGCACCTTAGTGGCTTTTCCCAAATTGTTTTGCTTGTGCAGACTGTTCTGACATGAAAGTCAAACAGTTTATTAACACAAACTAGGAAATAGAAAGGAAAAGCTAAGAAAAATATACTTCTTTGAAACTTTTACCCAAAAAGTTAAGAATAAATTCCTTATATCTTGATTAATTTATTCTTTGAACTAAGCAAATATCTTTAAACACTTGAATTCAAATCTCTTGTAACTCATTTGACAAAGGAAATTTAGATTTGTGGGAGTAATCTCATTTAATCTACACATAATAGATAAGCACAGACAGCAAAATTTCTTATATTTATTCTGACATTTGATGATAAAATTTAAAATGGACAGTTTTTTTAGCATGCCATATATATATAAACTAGGTTATCCTGAGAAAAGTTTACATTTCCATGATATTAAAGTCTTTAAATCAGCCCAATGATTTAATAATTCTGTATACAAAATCTAGGTAATACTATTATATTTTAGTTGAATGAAAGCCATAGTGAATACTAGGTTATTTCTTAAGTATTTATGGGAGTTACTAAAATAGATAGGTAACTATGAAAATGATTACTTTATACCAGAAATGTCAAACACTCAGACAACATTTGACATTGGAACTAGATTTAATTGTTAACTGGAAAATATTTATTAAAAAATAATAAAGTATAGATGACATTATATTTCAAGATGTCATTATGCTGCCCACAGGAATCTTTGTGGAACCCGTTGCTTTTTTAATTTGGTACCACTGCTTTACACACCCAAGGTGATGTGAAAGGAACTTGAGTCGAGAGATAGTGAAGATGTCATACTTTTTCTCATAGTGCTAAATTTATGCCACTCAACGAACAAGCATTTATTAAGTACTTACTCTGTGCCAGGCCCATGCTAAGCACTGGGGATATGAATAGAAACAAAAAGAGAGGCAGTCCCTGTCCTCCAGGAGCTTATAGTATAACAAATAAAATAAGAATTATCAAAACCTACTCCCTATATTTATTTATCAATAAAAATGAGAATTCAACAGAAATAGAGAATAAATTACAAAAACACTGTTGTTGTACAGTCACTCAGTCATGTCTGACTCTTCATGATCCCATGGACCATAGCACGCTAGACTCTTCTCTCCTCCATTATTTCCTGAAATCGTTCCAAATTCATGTTCATTGCTTCTATCACACTATCTGTCCATTTCATCCTCTACCATCTCCTTCTTCTTTTCCTTTTGTCTTTAGTCTTTCTGAAATCTGATTCAATTTCATCTTCTCATGTATTGTCTTCTCATTGTGTGGACAGAGTATTTAATTAAGCTTTAACTTTTACATTTGACTTTCTGAATCAATTTCTTTATGTGTTTACTGATTTGGTCTCCTTACTGTCCAAAGTCCTCAGTATCCCAATCCAAAAGCATTGGTTTTGTGATACTCAGTTCTCCTGATAGGCTAGTTCTTATAGCCATATATTGCTTTTGGAAAAATCTTAGTTTTGACTATATGAACCTTTGTCAGCAAAGTGATGTCTCTGTTTTTTATTATGCTGTCCAGATTTGTCATAACTTTCCTTCGAAGAAGCAATTGTCTTAATTTCATGTCTGTAGTCACCGTCTGCAGTGATCTTTGAGCCCAAGAATATAGAGTCTAATACTACTTACATTTCTTCTCCGTCTATTTGATGGGACCAATTACTGTGATCTTATTTTTAATGTTAAGCTTCAAGCCAGCTTTTTACACTCTCCTTCTCCACCCTCATCAAGAGGTATCTTAATTCTTCTTCACTTTTTGCTATCAGAATTGTATCTGCATATCTGAGATGTTAAACATTCAATACTTAAATCAGACCTGCATAACATTATAGCCCATGGGATGCTTTGGCGGGCCACATGTTGTGCTGGCCTGACTTGGATTAATAGAATATCACATAAAGATCTCAAATAATCCAATCTCAGAAAACTAATTGATCTAGGTGTAAAGGAGTAATCAAAGATGGGGCGAAGGAAAGGGGAGAATTTTCAGATATAGTCGAATTGCAGCTGACTTTTGTAAAAAAAAAAAAAAAGATTTCAGATATTTCAAGTTTAGGGCTAGACTAAAGAGAAATAAGCAGCTCTGAAAAAATGACATTTTTAGGATCACAAAATTTAGAGCCAGAAATCTTGGAGATCATCTGCTTCAACTGCTTTATTTTAGGGGTTTGAAGAATTCAGACCAAGGGGTAAGGTGGGGGGAGGGGAGGCTTATCCAAGGAGCAGCAGAGCAGGAATTACAACCTAGATCCCCTAGCTAGAAAGCTAATGCTCTTTTTAAGACATATACTAGGCTTACAAATTTGAAGATTTCCAAAATGGATATATTAAAGAATGGGATATATTCTATAGTATAGAAGGCTATACCATCCTGTAGTATAGAAGGCTATACTATAGAAGTATGAATGTGAAAGTGCAGGTAAAAAAGATGAAAGGAGGGGGGCATAACCAAAAATAAATATAAAAACATTGATATAGCATAAAAGAATATATGTATAAAATATACCAAGATATAATATAAAAGAATATACACTGTAAAGAAAATAATAAATTAGGAAGCCCAAAATCTGACCCTTGTAAAAACTTGAGAGTTTTTGCACATACAAAGAGGGTGTAAGATGTGTTTTTGCATGTATTTATTTAAAGCAACCATTTAAAGCAAAAAGGGCATTGGAAATGGAAGCATGTGTCAAAATAAAAGGAGGAGAGGGAGGTGAAGACATTTAAGTCTCTTTAGTTCTAATAAATTATATCTCAAAGATCTGAAAAAAACTGAAGATATAATTGTAGTTAAGCTGCTTTTGCAGAAAAGATGCTAGTCAAAAAAGGATAAAAAAATTGCCATTCAGCTATAGAATTAATATGAAATGCCAGTATGAATTTTTAGTTGACCAAATTAGAACTAGCTGAATGATTTCACAAGCTTAGAAGTAGAAAGATTTCTGGTATTAACATGATAACACAAAAGGTTATAGAGGAGCCAAGTTCTCCTTCATAAAATCCAGCAAAAACCTGAAAAGGGCACCAGATTGAATAATCAAGAGATCCAACGTGCGCGCGCACACATTAAGAGGAGTCTTACTTTTATAACAAACCAATCAAGGAAGGTGTGAGGCAGTGGCAGAAGTTTCAGAAATCTAAGACAGGTTTTGGCCAGCCTGTTCAAGAATTTGGGAGATCAGAGCTGAGGCCTTATATAAAGATGCAAATCAGAAACTGAGGCTGGAAATGCAAGTAAAAAGAAGGAAACTAGTGCAGTGAAGAAATATTATATGTTAAGAGAAGACCAAGTAACAAACCCAAAAGAAGAAAGTAAGACCATAAACCTGCAAGCATGGTTTCAGAGAAAAAAAATTGCCTTGTTTTATGGAGTTTAAGAATGCCTGGAAGAAATAGAAAAATGATGAGATTAGAGATGAAATTCAAGGTTGGGGCGGAGGGGTGGGGTGGGAAGAAGATGAGAATTGGGAGGAGAATAAAGGACATAGGCCAGAAAGTAGAAAACCGAATTTAGGTAGTGGGCATCCTTAAAAATAACAGAGCAAACAGAATTCGATGTCTCCAGGTGACAGAAAAGAATAGAACAAAGCCAAAAGATTGAAAAAATAGAAGAAAATATTAAGTACCTATTTTCAAAAGAATTATTGGATTTCTTGTAGAAAATTTCTCTGGAGTTCTTATTAATAAGATTTATAGGAGAAGAAAACCTTTCCTTAATGGATAAATGGTCAAGGGATATGAATAAGAAATCAAAAAAAATCCTCAAAAGAAACCCATTGCTGTCAAACATCAAATCAAAACATGCTCCATCACTAAATAATAAGAAAAATACAAATTAAAACAACTTTGAAGTTCTACCTCACACTCATCAAATTGGCAAAGATGGCAAAAAATAAAATTACAGGATTGTACACTGATTTTTACACAGAATTGCACCAGTACCCTTTTAGTAGAGTTACAAATTCATCTAGTCATTCTGGGAAGCAATTTGGAACTGTATATAAAAAAATAATCTTTGCATGCGTATTGACTCTGTAATAACTCTATTATAGACCAATGGCAGAAAAAGGTCAAAGACAGAGGGAAAGGACCCACATATAAAAAAACTGTTTATAATAGCACTTTTTGTTATAGCAAAGAGCTGATAATAGTGGGTATACATTGGGGATGCTGAACAAATGATGGTGTGTGTGTGTGTGTTAATTAAATTGCTCATAGTCACTTAGGGTGTAATTGTCTCAGGTCGAATTTGAACTTTCCTTCCTTACTCCCAGTTTATTACTGTATCCACAATGTCACCCAGCTGCCTCAAACATATTATAAAGGGAAAATGTTGGAAGCAACTTTACAAAAGATGAAAAGTAAAGAATTCCAACTAATAATAGCCTAATGTGCAAGACTAAGTATAATCCAAGGAGGAGAAAATGAACTTTCCTTGAGTACAGGATTTTCAAGAATTTCTGATGAACAGATCAGAGCTGAGCAGAAAGAATGAAACTAAAATACAGGAGTAAAGAGAAACCTAGAAAAGATAAATACATCTGAACAACTAGAAGGGTTTAAATGTTGATCATCTGCATACATTTCAATAGGGGTAGAAAACATACATATCCCTTCAGTATTTTGCTGCCCCTTTTTTTCTCAGATATAAGACAGTTGTTTATTTCACTGTACCTTTTTTGCATGATCACCTACATGAACAATTGTAGAAAATAAAAAAACACTCAGCCCATTAACACTCCTTATACTCGTGGAGTCTAATCCTTTGCTTGGATCAGCCATTTGCATATGGATTTAATTCTTCTCCATGCCCACCAGTCTTTTAGCTCTATATATCTAGCTGTAGTCTCTCTTCTGAGCTCTCTTCTGCATCACTATTTGCCTATTGAACATTTCAAATTGGATATCTAGAAGATATCTCAAACTTAAAATACCCAAAATGGAGTTTGTTATTTTTCCCCAAACCTGTTCTTCTTTCACACTCATTTTTCTGTGGACCATCATTCTTTTGGTCCCTCAAAGGTTCATAAGAGTGGCTTTTGTCTTCATCCAATTAACTTATCCAATTAGTTGCTATATTTTGCCATTTCTACCTCAACAATATCTCTCAGCTTAGTTCAAGCCCTTATCATTCCTCACTTAGATGATTGTAGTGACCTGCAACTTTGTTTTACTACTTCAAATCTCTCTCTACTTCACTCTGTCCTTCACACTACTTCCAAAATGATTTTCCTTAAGCATCACTCTGACTACATCTCAGTAAACTTCAGTGGCTTCCTGTTGTCTCTAGGATCAAATGTAAACTCTGTTTAGCTTTTAAAGTCCTATAACACTTGACCCCCAACCGGTTTTTCATTGTGCCTTAGTCTCTTTTATATTCTTGCCCTAGAGTATCTTTCTGTTGTTGTATGTGTGAGAAATGTGCTCATTCTAAAAAAAACAAGGAAAGTTCTCATTTTGTTTTACATTCCCAGTGAATGGGTCCCTCCCGAGTGGAGATTGCACTTGCTCAGACAAATGGAAGGCTTTTTATGCTGTTCCCAGTTTGAATTTTCCCTCTTGTTCTCCATTGGCTAGATGCAACCTCCTGAACCTTTCATTTCATGTTCTCCTGCCTGATAGGTTCCCCCTCAAACAGCTCGTTAAGCATGCGTACAAGCTTCTCAACTTTTACCTGATCAGAAGCCTGGTTCTGCTAGGTCACAGCTCTGATTAGAACCAGTCACCTCTGACTTACATTCTGCTGTTACTCAAAGCTGGGAGTAGTTTAATTCTATGGAAATAGAATTCCTTCCTTTGTTTCCCACATATGTTACATGTAAGTTATTTTGTGTTGGTGGGTGTGCCTGCCTCAAGTCTCTCCCCAATCCAATCCATTCTCTATTCAGCCACTGAAGTGAATTTCCTAAAACACAGGTCCTTTCATGTCACGTTCCCTCTCCCACCATCCCCAATCCCCTGTCCCAGCCCAAACTCCAGGGGCTTTCTGTTGCTTCCAGGAGCATATGTAAAATGCTTTGTTTAACATTCAAAGCTCTTCATAAATCTAGCCCCTTCTTATCTTTCCAGTTTTCTTTATACCTTATTCCCTCATACATACTCTTTGATCCAGTGACACTGACCTCCCGGCTGTTTCATGAGACACTTCATCTCTCAGCTCTGGGCATTTTCTCTGACTGTTCCCCACGCCTAGAATGCTCTCCTTCCTCCTCTTTGGTGTTTATCTTTGGTTTCTTTTACCTCTTAATTCCAGTATTTTTCCTCTTTTGATTTCCTTTATATGTTGTATTTAGCTTGCTTTGCATATATTTGCAAATATATTTTGTTTTATTGTATTGTATATTGTCTCCCCATTGTATATTGTGTCCTCCGTTAAATTGTAAACTCCTTGAGGGCAGGAACTGCCTTTTCTCTCTTTTTGTATCCCTAGCACTTAGTTTGTAAATTGTAGGGGCCCAATAAATGTTGATTAATTGAGGCTAACCATATTGGCTTTCCCTCTTTTCCTTATACATAACACTCTATCTCCTATTTTATGCCTTTGACTTGAGTGTCCCATTGGCTAGAATCAGCTATCCCCTTAAATGTGAGGCCTTCCATTGTCATTATCTTGATGTCATGGTCCTCTTAGCAAACGGACAAGCACAACAACAGCTACTCCGAGGACCCTTTCTCTCAAACCACTTTGTGTTTCAGTTACTTTGTATTTATTCTCCATGTGTTTATTTTGTATATGCTCACCCATATCTTTGTTTCCCTCTTTAGAATGTGAGATCCTTGTAAGTAGAAATTAGTCTGTGTCTCATATTTGTATTCCAAATGCCAGACACATAGGTGCTTAATAAATGTTCATTGATCAGTAGTATTTGTTTAAAAAACCCAAGGACCTTAGATATTGGTGTAAAAGCTCACTGTTCTGTAAAAATTTCTGGGGGAAATTGGAAAGCATTCTGGCAGAAATTAGGTTTAGATTAATGTTTCACACCTATTATGATAAATTACAAATGGATACATGACTTGGATATAAAAAAAAGGCCTCAATACAGAAGAGTTTGTGAACAAACAAGGTATAGACAGGATTGTAGGAGATAAAATAGACATAAAAAATTGTAGGATTTTTCCCCCCATAAACAAATCAATGCAGTTAGAAGGGAAGTACTTAATTAGAACAAAATAGTTGCAGCAAACTTCTCTAAAAAAGGCCTGATCATCAAGATATGTAGGGAATTGATTAAAATATATGAGCAAGAGCTAGTTCCCAAAAGTAAATGGTTGAACAGGCAGTTTTCAAAAGAAGAAATAGAATCTATCAACAGCTGTATGAAAAAAATTCTCCAAATCACAAAGAATAAGAGAAAATCAAATTAACTCTGTGGTTCCACTTTATATGTGTCAGATTGACAAAGATGACAAATGGAAATGACAATTGTTTGAAGGATTGTGGGGGGACATTAACGTGCTATGAAGTGGTCTAACTACTCCAGAAAACAGTTTGGAATTATACCTCCAAAGTCACTAAAATATGCATACTCTTTGAGTCAGAGATATCACTGCTAACATATACTTTAAACAGATCAAAGAAACAAGGGAAAGAACCAGATGGAATTGCTGAGCAAATTATGGTTTGTATATAATAATATTATGTTTCTATAAAAAAATGACAAAAAATAATAGATTCAGAGAAATCTGGGAGGACTTGTATGAACTGTTGCAGAGTGGAATGAGCAAAACCAGCACAACTTCTGCCATAACTACAACACTGTAAAAAACAAAACAAAAAGCGCTGGTCAGAGACTTAAGAACTTTGATCATTGAAATAACCAGTCATGGTGTCAGAAGACTAAAGCTTCCCACTTGCAGATTTGCTAGCGGTTCAGAATGAGAAATTCATCTTTAGATATAGCCAAGGTAGTAGTCTGTTTTGCTTAGAATATTTATTTGCTACAAGGGAAAACTTTTTTTGGAGAGAGTGGTAAAGAAAAGATTTATGATAAGATGTAAAAGTGATACCAAAAAGAGCACATTAATCAAACATTTGAAAAATAACATAGAGAGCGTAGGAAGTTGAGAAAGGGATACAGAGTTGCAAGGTAGTGTTGAAACTATGTTAGATTTGATATATACTTTAAAAAGCCAAGCTATCTCTAGTTGAGATTCAAGATTTCCTATGCAATCCTCTTTTTCTTTATGTAAAGAAATTTTCATATTTAGTAATGTTTGTCCAGCTAGAAAGTTTTAAAAATTTGCTTATTTCCCTATTCAACAACAAGGATTAAGAATACTAGAACTTCTTTTCATCTGTTGATTTTTTACCTTCAGTTTTGTCTCTATACCTGCTAGATTCTAAAGATCTAAAGAATGGTTAACTATGTATTTTTCTTCTTTGTGTCATAATCCCCCACAGCATCTAATATAAGTGCTTGATGCACATTCAGTATCCTGTGAATACTAATTATTTATGACACTTTTAGACCTTCAAGCACATTGCCTTTTTCCCCACCTAATTTCGTATGCCTTTTCCCCCCACTCAATTTCATATATATATAGTATATATATATATGTGTATATATATACATATATATGTATGTATGTATGTATCTTTGAATTCTAGTCTTACAGTAAGAAAAGTTCCAAAGGATCTATGCATTACTGTTTTTACTGGATCTGTGATTTCATTTTTCTAGGGAGCTCTTCTCAGCTCATGCAGATCTACAACTGCTCTCTGGGTTATGACCTTAGGCAGTTGTCTGATGTAGTTAAATGACTTTCACAGTTAGTTACCCAGCAAATGTGAATCCAAGCCTATCCATGAACCCATGTGATCCTAACCACAAGGCATTTATCTGTTATACTGTGCTGTTTGTTTCTTCTACTTTTTGCCAAATAAACAGCTCACCATTGAATCAAGGAGGCTGGGGGAGCTTATGTCTATATTCTTTTCTTTTTATTATGTGTGAGGTGAAAGATAGAAGAATTCCTTTATTAAAAGGGAGGCTTCAAGGTGTAGTAGTTTTTCTCCTATATGTGTTATCTCTAGATCTGATATTTGGGTGTTGAATATGCCACTAAAATAATAATGTATATAAGGATTTCACTAATCATTTCAGATTTGCTTGTTTCCTTTTAATCTGGTATTTGCAAATTATCCATGAATTGCATACACCATCTTTATGTTTTTATAGATATTAAAAGTACACTTGATTTTGTCCAGTCCTTTTTAAAAATTTTAATTTTTAATTTTTACATTATTCTGAATATTTCACTTTCCTCTCCCCTACACAGTAAGCTTTTCTTAGTAACAAAAAAATAAAAAGGAAAATAAGCAATTCAGTAACACTAACAATGCATCAACTGTGTTTGACAGTATATACAGTGTTATATTCCTTGGTCTCTTACTTTTGTCCAAGGTAGCAGGGAAATGCAGTTTCCTGCAAAGTTAAGGCTTAAAACATCCTTACTTTTAGAGATTGGTTTTATTCATGTATCTGTAGTACATTTCATTTTTTAATATACTATTTTTATTTTTAAAATAAGTTTTCCTCTTGTAACATTTAATAATTGAGGATTATTAAAATTTAATTGCATTGTAATAAGACTGTCTTGCTGTTTTATAAACCAGGCAATGCTGTATTAATATTGTATTAATTTAATGACATATTTTTACCTAAAACTTGCTTGATTTTTTTGTGACATTAGCAGATAATTAGCAGGTTATAGTAGATATAGAAAAATATTGTTGATTCAGAATCATGAAATGTGCTTCCAATATGTTCATTCATTTACTGATTATTTTAAAAAAAAATTGTTAAACTTTTCTATGAAGGCATTGGACTAGGTCCTGGAGTCATAAAAATAAAAACAATCTCTGTCCTCAAAGAGCTTATGTTCTATTTATATTTTAGAGTATTTTGACATAATCGTATGTTTAGCACAGAGCACAGAATTGCAGACTTTGAATATATTCCTGATGGGAAAACCTTTGAACTTTCTGTTTTATGTTCCTGCCCCCTTCCAAAGCCCTTAAGATTGGAACTTTGCATTTGTTTACCTCACATAAATGTGAAAGTTGATAAAATATGGATTTAGAATTTTTTTCACTAGAACTGTAATTTTATCAGTGTAAGAAACACCTGAGGGGGAACTTCTTTTAATGAAGATCAGTCCCTTCCTCTGCCATTGCCACTGAGATGTTAAGTGACTTGCCCAGGGTTTTGCAGTCACTGTGTGTCCAAGACAGGACTTGAACCCAGGGCTTCCTGGCTCCGAGACCTTCTCTCTGTTCTCAGTATTTCTACAGGCATACATTAGTTAAATTTTATTTGCTTTTTCCTATTATTCTTGACAATTTATTTTGGTAGTTTTAGGTAAATTATCTTGAGCAATGTACTGTAAGCTGGCATGAGAAGGACATAGCAATACTTTCTTCTTTAACTATTAGGCCCTTGGGTGAAACTATAAACACTTGCGGGAAGGGTATTGGGAAAATTGTGGCCTAAACAGTACTGATTTTTAATGCAAACTGCAATTTATGTCATGGTCTTTTGCTTCCTTTTGTCTCTTTTGATACATGAAGAAAAATTAGTTAAAATGATTGTTTGTGGCATATCATTAAGATGATGATGTTTGACTTAAAATTAAGGCATCCACAATAGTTGTCATTTATTTGCTTTGTTTTAGAAGAGTCATGATTATCAGAGCTTTAAAAATCAACATAAACTATGATTATTTCTATATCTAATGATTTGTCTTAACTAAATACATCATACTCATGATCATAATCATTATTATTTTAAATAGATTCACAAGGAGACATGGATCGAACACGTATTGAACCCAATAGTTACCTTACTTCTTTATTTGCAGGTAAGAGATATCTTGAAAAGATTACTGGAGCTTGGGGTATTCAGATAATTTCATTCCTTTGTGATGTTTTCTCTTGATCATCAGTATAATAAGAGATTCAAATACCAGTGATTTTTTTTTTCTGTGGAAAAGTCTGTAAATACAGCCCAGGTGTAAGCTTCCCTTTGTGTGCTTTACTGCATGCTTCAAAAATACACAAAGCAGGAAAGAGAAAAAAAATATATCATTTTCCTTTTGTGAGTATATAAAATGTTGAATTAAAAGGCTGCAGGTGTGGTATTCAGAACATAGAGGATAGTACTTGATATAATTCCATCTGGGGGAGGTTATTGTTGGGATAGGACAGTGTTTAAACTTTGAAGTCAGTTTTAAACATAGTGAAGCAGCTGGAATCTGGCATAAGAAGAAACAAATCATTCTTATTAACTATTCTTTCAAAAGGGAAAAGAGTTGGAATTGTTTTTGCAGGTGTCTGGACATTTACTCTTTTTTATAGAAGCTGTTTTATTTTTATCTTAAATTATACATTTAAAACAAGCATTTGTTTAATGATTGGGCTTGTTTTGGTTGCTTCAGAAATATCATTAAATAAGTAGAAATGTAATTGAAATTCATTGTCTTAATTTATATTATAAAATAATGGTATTTTATCTTTTAAAACTACTAGTCTTAAATGTAAAAGAGAGAAAAGGAACCTATTGGATCAGTCAGTCTACAAACACTTGTTGGTCTGTGTTCCAGGCATTGTCCTAGTGACAAAGCAAGGCAAAAACAGTCCTTGCCTTCAAGGAACTTGTATTTTAGAGGGGCAACAAAATGTAAATGACCTGGTATGTATGAGATATCTACAGAGTAGATAGTAGGTAAACTGAGAGGAGAATAAGTTAGCAGCTGGGGGGGACAAGAAAAGGTCTTCTGCAGAAGTTGATATTTGAGCTGTCCTCAGAGAAGGTAGGGAAGCCAAAAGGTATGTATGTATATGTAGGAGACGCTAGTGCATAAGCATGGAGATAAGAAATAGAAGTTATAAAGAGCTATAACAAACAGACGACTCTCTATTTTACCTGGGAGGTAATAGAGAATCATTAGAACTCATTGAACAGGGTGATATGGTCAGACCAATATTTTATAAAAATTGCCCTGGCGACTGAGTGGAGGCTGTGAGTGGGGAGGAATCTACAATTAGATTAGTTAGTAGGCTGCTGTAGTGACCTAGGAGAGAGAGGATGAAGGTCTGAAGTGGAGGAGTGATTGTGTGAGAAGAGAGAAAGGGACACCTGTGAGAGGTGTTGTGAGGGTAGAAGCAGCAAGATCAACCAGTGGATTGTGGATGTGAGATACATGACTAAGGAACCTGGGAGATTGGGAGCATGGTGGTATTCTACATAGTAAGAGGGAAGTTCAGAATGGGAAAGATAATGAATTCTCTTTTGAACGTTTTGAGTTTGAGATGCCTGTGGAAACATCTACTTGGAGATATTCAAGAGGCATTTGGTAATGTGTGATAATAACTCAGCAGAAGGATGAGGGATATAAAGTCCTGGGAATCATCTTCACAAACTTAGGAAGGTAGGTGACAAAGTGAATAGACCACTGGATTCATAGTCAGGAAACCCTAAGCTCAAATTTAGACTCAGATGTCAGATATTAAACTTGGAGATTAGTGAGCCTAGGCAAGTCTCATAATCTGTCACCTCAATTTCCTCAATTTTCTCATCTGTACAGCGAATGGTAATAGCAACTATTTCCCAGGGTTTTTCAGACAAAATGAGATAATATTTGTAAAACGCTTTTGAAACTTTGAAGTGCTGTTAGCTATTATTATGATTAATTATTAGTATTGGTATTATAAACAAGTTTCAGATTTGGAATTTTGAAAACGCTTTTTTAAGTTTGATGGTTTGAGTCCAGCTACCATACCAATTATACCAAAAGGGAATAATTTTTAAAAGCTGTCATTTGCTATAGTTCACAAGCAGAGTTATTCTTCCACAGAATATGACAGAAAGTGTAAAATATTTCAAGCTTTGCATACTGTACACGTTATGACTGTTGACACAGTAAAAACCGTTGGAAGAAATATGGCTCTCTCCAGGCTTCAAGCACCAGTTGAGGGCACAGGCTCTCAGAGAGCGCTTGTGAAGAAAGGTGTTGGAAGATCACATCAGTATGAACGGGTACACGGGTAGAAAACTCAGATGCTAAATCACCCAATTAAAGGCACAAAAAGAAATATATAGAACAGAATACAGAAGTATATCAGAAATTCCAGAGCCTCTTAATTAGTTATTGAAAGCAAAAGTTAAAAGGTTAAAGCAGTACTAAAGAGTCAAAGCAATATAAAGACCAAAACAAAGCTGCTGTTTCAGAGGCTTAAAAAACAAAATCAAAAATGAAAAAAAAAAAGTAACTTTTTTTTTCAACTTTTTTCTATTTATTTATTGATTTATTCATTCATCCATTTATTCATTCATTCATTTATTTATTTAACTTTTTACATTCATTTTCACAAAGTTTTGGGTTCCAAATTTTCTCCCCTTTTATCCCCTCCCCCACCCAAATGCCTCAAGCAATCTAATTTTCCCTATCTCCAATCTGCCCTCTCTTCTGTCATCCCTCCCTTCTCTTGTCTCCATCTTCTCTTTTCTCCTGTAGGGCCAGATGACTTTCTTTCCTCATTAACTGTATGTCTTCTTTCCTAGTAGCAACAACAATACTAAACAGTTGTTCCTAAAACTTTGAGTTCCAAATTCTCCCCATCCCTCCCTCCCCACCCATTCCCTTTGGGAAGGCTGGCAATTCAATATAGGCCCTATCTGTGTAGTTTTGCAGATGACTTCCCTGATAGTCGTGTTGTGTAAGACTAACTGAATTACCCTCCATCCTAACCTGCCCCTCATT
Source organism: Bettongia penicillata ogilbyi (assembly GCA_023548195.1). Lineage (NCBI taxonomy): Eukaryota > Metazoa > Chordata > Mammalia > Diprotodontia > Potoroidae > Bettongia > Bettongia penicillata. The sequence continues at coordinate 7,020,446 of JAJHZJ010000466.1, forward strand.
GTTTCTCTTCTGTCTTTTGATCCTGCCCCTCCCCGAGTGTTGACTTCAAATTGCTCCCTCCTTCCTTTGCCCTCCGTTCCATCATCCCCCCCCTTGCTTATCTCCTTCTCCCCCACTTTCCTATACTGTGAGATAGGTTTTCATAGCAAAATGAGTGTGCATTTTATTCCTTCCTTTAGTCAAATGTGATGAGGGTAAAATTCTTGGTTTTTTTGTTTTTTTTGGTTTTTTTTTCCCTCAGCTCTCCCCTTTTTCCCTCCACTAAAAAGTCTCCTACTTGCCTCTTAAATGACAGATTATTACCCCATTCCATTTCACCCTCTTTCCTCCCACTACATTTCCCTCTCACCATTTACCTTAATTTCTTTTAAGATATGGTCCCATCCTATTCAATTCAATCTGTGCTCTCTGTCTCTGTATATGTGTGCATGTGTGTATGTGTGTGTGTGTGCATGTGTGTACATGTGTGTGTGTATGGACCCACCAACTACCCAGGTACTGAAAAGTTTTAAGAGTTACAAATATTGTCTTTCCATCTAGGAATGTAAACAGTTCACTTCTGGTAAGTCTCTTAAGACTTCTCTTTGCTGTTTACTTTTTCATGCTTCTTCTCATTCTTGTGTTTGAAAGTCAAATTTTCTTTTCAGCTCTGGTCTTTTCATCAAGAATGATCGAAAGTTCTCTGTTTCATTGAAAGACCATATTTTCCCTTGAAGTATTATACTCAGTTTAGCTGGGTAGGTGATTCTTGATTTAAGTCCTAGTTCCTTTGCCTTCTGGAATATCCTATTCCACGCCCTTCGATCCCTTAATGTAGAAGCTGCTAGATCTTGAGTTATCCTGATTGTATTTCCACAGTTCTGGAATTGGGCCACAATGTTCCTAGGAGTTTTTCTTTTTGGATCTCTTTCAGGTGGTGATCAATGGATTCTTTCAATACTTATTTTGCCCTCTGGTTGTAGAATGTCAGGGCAGTTTTCCTCGATAATTTCATGGAAGATGATATCTAGGCTCTTTTTTTGATCATGACTTTCAGGTAGTTCCATAATTTTTAAATTGTCTCTCCTGGATCTATTTTCCAGGTCAGTTGTTTTTCCCATGAGATATTTCACATTCTCTTCCATTTTTTCATTCTTTTGGTTTTGTTTTGTGATTTCTTGGTTTCTCGTAAAGTCATTAGACTCCATCTGTTCCATTCTAATTTTGAGAGAACTATTATCTTCAGTGAGCTTTTGAACCTCTTTTTCCATTTGGCTAATTCTGCTTTTGAAAGCATTTTTCTCCTCATTGGCTTTTTGAACCTCTTTTGCCGATTGAGTGAGCCTATTTTTCAAGGTGTTATTTTCTTCAGCATTTTTTTGGGTCTCCTTTACCAAGGTATTGACCCGTTTTTCATACTTTTCTTGCATCTCTCTCATTTCTCTTCCCAGTTTTTCCTCCACCTGTCTAACTTGCTTTTCAAAATCCTTTTTTGAGCTCTTCCAAGGCCTGAGCCCACCCGACATCCCCCTGGGATATCTGGGGTACTGAGGCCCCGCCCTCCACTTCTTTCCCTGATGGCAAGAATATGTCCTCGTCGTCCGATCCGAAAGTCGAGATCATTTGCATCTGTTCAAAAAAACTCTGTATTGTCTTATTTTTCTTCCCTTTTCTGGGCATTTTCCCAGCCAGTTACTTGACTTCTGAGATTCCTGTCCACCCCTGCCTAGATCCGCCCAGCTAGTGCTTGGGGTCTGAGATTCAAATGGGCTTTCCGCGGCAAGTGGCTGCTGATCAATGTGAGCTTTAGTTCTGGTGCTGGGGTGGGGGCAGGGCCGCCTCCCAGGCTCAGCTCCCTCAGGGGCTTTATGCAGAGACCTTCAGTAATGGAGCGGGTGGGGGCAGGGCCATCTCCCAGGCTCAGCTCCCTCAGGGGTTTTATGCAGAGACTCTCAGTAATGAAGATCCTGCCTGCTGCTGGGGGAGTCCCGGGCTGTAGCCGCAGCTGCTGCCTCCGCCGCCACCCCCGCCTCTGCCTCCGCTGCTCCCTGCCCTGCCTCTGCCGCCACCGCTTCCTCCCGAGGGGGCCCGAGTCACGGAGACACCCCACTCCCCTCGGCCAGCCAGCCGTCTCTCTCACTGACCTGTAGCTTCTGTGGGCGGAGGGACTTTCCAGGCCGCCGGAGCTTCCGTCCCTGAAGCGTGCTTGGATCAGCTTCTCTGGGGCCGCGGCCAGGGTAGCGCTGGGGTGGGGTCTGCTTTCCAGGGCGCGATGGACCCTGGGGATGGCTCTCCAGGGCTCCCTGGAATGGAAATCTCTTCCACTCTGTTTCTTCACACCTTACAGTGATCCAGAACTTATGGGGATCTCTTTTTACATTAATTCTATGGGCTGTGGGTTTGGAGCTCGTAAACGTGTGTCTTTCTACTCCACCATCTTGACTCCGCCCCCCCAAAAAAAGTAACTTAAGAGGAAGAGGAGATGTAGAAAATTAATGATTGTTTATATAGTCACAAGAAGTCCAGCCCAAGAAAAATACAAGTTAAATAAAAAACAGAAGGCTTGCCTGGTATTAGAATAATGCATGACAGAAGGGAGGCGGCTGAAACTCTCAGTGCCTCACAGACCTGGAAAGCAGTGGCTGAGAGGGGATCTTTGGTGGCTCTTACCAGTGTACAGATTGCTCACAAGCTCAGAAAGCATCACAGAGCAGCTCCAGAGGTGGAGAACACCATCGGACCCTCCAAATATAGTCCAATTATGTGTTTACATATTTTATATAAAGCATTAATAGCTTGTTTCACTAAAAAAGTCTGTAAATATTTCCATGCCATTCCTGTCGTCTTGTCTGCTATTTCCTGATACTTTCAGTACTGGCTTTGCTATTATTAGCTACAAGCAGTAATTGTTCACCTGCACAGTAATCCTCAGAACATTCAATACAGGATAGAAGAATAATAACAGGATAGTGATTTGTCTCAGGATTGTTTCTCTCTAAATGCCATTGAAAAGGAAGAGACGAGCACGGTGAGCAACGGTACTAGCAGCAGCAGCTGGTGCGTGATGGCCTCTGTGGTTGGAAGAGTATTGAACATAAATTCTCATTTGGTCTTCACTGTCTGTTGAGATAGGTACCATAGTTTTTATTAATCTAGTATTACAAAGGTTGAGATGTTTGTTCATAATCATACAGCTAATGTCAGAGTTGGGAACTGAACCCAAGTCTCAAGCATACTTCCTACTCTACCATACTTCTTTTCAAACTATGAAACTAGTTTCAACATGGCCTTAAGTAGAAAACACACACACACACACACACACACACACAACTTAAAAGGGTAAGTCTGCTGCTATTTTTCGTTGATATTTAATAATAGAATCAGCGTAGGGCACATCTTTGAGGTAGTTGTGCCTTGTGTTACCTGACTGAATGCCCTTTATAAGTCATGCCTTGGAATGTTTGTCTTTTTCTGTGTGTCTTTTACTATATATTATTATGTTAGCACTGTTGAAATTGCTCATGTTGGACTTAAATTATTTTCTCTGCTGCATTTATTTCTTTTGCTACACATTTTGGCCATTGGTTATATTGTTAACTTTTTTTTTGTTTCCTCTGGTTGTTTGATGTGTATTTTGTCTTTAGACAAGCTTGTAAGCAGCTTGAGATCAGGGAGCAGGCCATATACTGTATGTCTTTTCTACTACCAGGTAGAAAAAACTCTAAAAAAGTAAAACATCTTAGTAAAAATACTTGTTGAGTGAATGAAATTTCTCTTTGTTACAGGAGGGGAAGCAGTCCCACGTTTAACGTCTCAGGCCACACTTGCCAAGATGTCTGTGACCTTGCCCTCAGTGAATGTGGATGACCATTCTCATTCTCAGAGTATCAGTACAATACAGGGAGATGCAAACTCATCAGGAGCGGATACTTTTTAAAAGTTGCTGTTTCATGAAGCATGTTTAAATAAAAAAGTTGTTGGTAATATTTGTACTACTTTTGAAATCTTTGTTTTTGTGTAAAAGTTTCCCAAACTATTTTCCTCTTTGTGTTTCCTTAAGAATAATTTATAGTATGTGTTTTTAAGGAGAAATCCTTGTGATGAATATGTGCAGTTTATAAATAAAATAATTTATACATAAACTGTCATTTGTGCGGAGTGAGTTGTTCTTGGAGAACTGATAATGATAGGTGTCTCCAAGTTTGGAAACTTTGGAGGGTGGAAGGCATTGACAAAACATATAACCTACTTCATAGTTTTGCCTTGGTCTGGTAAAGATAAAGTTTAATACACTATGTTACCAAATCTTCATGGATCCAGACTCTGCCCAAGTGCCACCACTTATTTTCTGATCCTTCAGTTATCAGTGTCTTCTTACCAAAAGTATCTTATATTCATTTTGCATATATTCTTTATCTATTTATTTGTGAATACTTGTCTTTCCTATTGGAACGTATGTAAACTCCTTGAGGACAGCAATCTTCCTCACTTTTGTGTTGTATACCCAGTACTTGAGAAAATAAGAAGGAAACAAGTATCTATTAAATACCTAACATGTGCCAAGGTGGTGTATGGGGTGTTCAGGGATGACTAGCACTTCTGGTGTGAGGGCTTGCTGAGCCCTTTTCCGAGCTGGTCATCCACCTTTGGTGTCTTCCTGGCACTCAGCGGTCACCTGTGGCTCCAACAAGCTATAGCATGTGCAGTGGCCACACCCTGGTAAACCGTCTCAGTAGATGGGCTAATAAAGCTGAGGACAGTTGACTCAGTGAGTTGGGGGGGGGTCTTCTCCAAGCATGTGAAGATTTCCCCCCCTGCAGAATGGGTGAATGAGAACAATTTGCTTCAATGGCCATGAAGACGGCTGAAGCAGGTGTTGTGGAACTCTTAGAGTTTGGTCAGACATCAAAGATACCAAGGTCATCCATTTTATCATGGGCCATTGCCACACATCTTGACTTTTGTCATGCTGCAATACTTTGATGACTGGAAGAGAGAATGAGGCTAACAACTTTCTGCAACTCTATATCACTTAAATCCAATTCACACATGAGACGAGACTGTGATATCTTTGGTTGTCTTTGAAAACAAAGGACAAACAACTATGAGCCAGGCACTGTGCTAACACTTTATAAATGTTAACACATTTAATGCTTATGACTACCCTGGAAGGCAGGTACTATCATTATCCCCAATTTACAGTTGAGGAAACTGAGGCAGAGCTTAAATGACTTGCTGTGGTCTCACAGTTAGTGTCTGGGCTTGGATTTGAACTTAGGTCTTCCTGAATCCAGTTTCAGCACTCTATTTTAATACTGCCTGCTTAATAGGAGAGTTAGTAATAGAACTTAATAAGTTATTGATGATTGATTTTTTTTAATTTCAGTATGTTTTATTTAGAAATATATCATGCAAGAAGTTTTTGGGACTTCTGAATTATTTTTCCTCAAAGTGATTTGTTTAATATATAATTTAAAACCAATTGAATTATCAAGTTCCATTGCCAAAGATAAGCAAAAGTCTGAAGGAGGAAATCACAAGATCTTGTGTAGCTGTGGACTTTACTTAAATAAACTACATATGTAACAATCATTTCCTCATCACACTTCATAATTTGCCAAGCTTTTTTCTGTTTTTGGAAAGAAATTTAAAAATTCTGAATTTAATTTAAAAAGAGCATTTCTTCCAACAATTGAACACAAAAAGTGCATTCTGCATGAAACCATGAATCTCCATTTCATATTTCTTGCTTTAAAAAATAAAATTGTGTCATACTACATATTATTTTCAAAACTGTGCCAGTTATCTCTGCTTCACTGGCCCTCCAGTACTCATTGCCCACCCTCAATCAGAAACTGAAGGAGAGAAAAAAAAAGTCTTAGTAACAAATAAGCATAGCTAAACCAAATGAATCCTGATGGTTGCTAAGTCCAAAAATTTATGTTCTCTGAATCTTGGAATTTAGTAACATGCTTCATCACATTTAGTATTGTTTAATAACATGCTTTATCTATCTGGAGATGTGCTCAGTCATTACATGAATCAGAGTTCTTAAGTCTTCTAAAAGTTATTTTCGTAATATTGCTGTCCTTGTCTAAAGTGTTCTGTATAGACTCACCTTACTCTTGTGTCAGGATTTTCCGAAATTACTCCTTTATTATCAATTCTTATGACAGAAACTCTGTCCTGTTCCTATGCTGCAGTTTGTTTAACCGTTCTCCAATTGTCTAGCCCATCTATGGTACCCTTCTTTGAGTCTAGTTCTTTGATTATTTTCCCCTCCTTTTTAATTTTCCCTTCACGATTAGGAGATTTGTTTTGCTTATGACACCTACTTGCCTATCTCTTAACTATCCCCCACTTCCCCATTCATACCTCTTTTGCTATTGAATTCAACATATTTCCATATCCAATTGTTTTAGCAATTGTTTTAACCCTATTTTGTCCATTTTGGATATGAGGTTCACCTGATGCCCATTTCCCCACCCCTCTCTCCAGGTTTGTATATTCTTACATACCCCAATTTTGAGAGCTAGCAAGATCCACCTTTTCTCTTTTTCTAGTATATTCCTTTTACCCCCCCTTCTCTTTTTCCCACTTCAAGTTCCCAGAAAAAAACCAAGTCACTTCCAAGATCTCTGTTTTTCTTCATCTCTAGATATCTTTTGAAAACATTAAGAAGGAACATTTGTTTTTTCTTCCCTGTGTTAGGATGTTAGAAATATTCCACTGTATGACTCCTTTCAGTGGCTGCAATAAATTGACCTTTCTAGATTTATTTGGACTTCGTTGTTTTAATTTATTATTATTATTTATTTCAAGGTTCTTATTCAGCTCTGCTCTTTCATTAAAGAATTCATTAAATCTTCCATTATAGGTACATTTTTTTCCCTTGTAGGATTTTACTAGTTTTAGTAGAGTAAATTATTCTTGTTTGTAACACTGTATTCTTTGCCTTCTGGAATATTGTATCCCAGCATCTCCTCTTGTTTTTAAGTAGCAGTAGAAACTGCTATGATCCTGACCACGGTCAATTAGTAGTGGAACTGCTTCTTTCTGCATTCTTGCAATATTTTTTTCTTTGATGGGGGAGCTCCGGATTTTGGCTACGATAGTTCTGGGACTTTTTCTTTTGTTGTTTCACGAGATAATCAGTGGATTTTTTTTTTCTATTTTTACTTTCCTCTCTGATTCTAATAGATTTGGACAGTTTTTATTTGCAATTTCTTGTAATTAATATAATATCTAGGTATTTTAAAAAAAATAATAGTTTTCAGGTAGTCTGGTGCTTTTTATATCATCTTTCTTTCACTTGTATTCAGGGCAGTTGTTTTTGATACTACATGTCATGCTTTTTTTCTGTTTTTTTTTCAATCCTTAGTTTCTGTTATAATATTTCTTGCTTTCACATAGAGTCATTGATTTCTATTTGGTTTATTGTAATTTTCAGAGTTTCCATTTCTTGGGTTTTACCATTTCCATTTTACTATTTACCATTTATCATTTCCCCCTAAGATACTTACCTTTCCAGTTTTTCCTCCAGAGCTTTTATTTCATTTTTGATCTCTTGCTTAATTGCTTCTAAAGTATCAAAAATCAAGTCAATTGAGATGGTGAAATGAAATCCTGGGAGACATGATGTTCCCTGGAGTTGAAACCAAGTAGAACTGCTGCTGGAAAATAAAATAGAAAGTTACCTGGAAAATTCTGATCTAATTCTACTCTTCATAAAGGAAATCTTTGAGAGGAGTTTTTTGCTTCACCCACCAGCCCTCTATTAAGAGGGGAAAGGGAACTGAGGGAATTGAGAAGGTATTGGGTATCAAAAAACTGATCAGCATGGTGAAATGAGATTTTAGGTGATACGATGTTCTCTTTAGTTGAAAATAGACTGAGCTGCTGGTGGAAAAAGGAGAATTTAGACAACATTGGCCTGGCCTGGCTTTGTCTGAATGTTGTGGCATCATGTTGGTTGGTACCAGTTGGTGATACTGACTGTAATCATCAGTTGGTACTTGAACTGCTTTCTGGAAGCTTGCAGTGTTTTTCCTTAAATATGAGAGCTCTGGTTTTTGTGATGGCTCCAGGACTCTTCCTTTTATTGATCCAAGAATCAGCAATCGTACTGATCAAAGGAGGGACCAGTCCTAAGGATGCATAAAAAAAATCAGATATTTTTCTATCTTTATTTTTCCTTCTGATTCTAATAGCTCTAGGCAGTTTCCATATAGTGTTGCTGGTCACTGGTTTCCAGGATGCTGCCCAGTAGCTTTTGTAAAGGAACCTTGCTTTTGCTGCCTCCAGACACAGACTTTTGTAAGCTACACATGTTCTATCCTTTTTCATACTGGTACTCACTTTGCTTGGGAGACCCCTTTTTCCTATTGCTCATGAGCTTCCGAGTTACATTTTTTGCAGTTCTGGGTTGGAAGAAGTCAATTCCTATTGTTTCTCTGGATTTTTTAAAAATCTTTCATTAGTCTGGTGAGAAAGGGTTTTGCTAGAATAAAGATATAGGTGAGATGAAGAATCCATCAACTTCCACCTTATTTCTTCAGAAGAATAATTGATAAAATACTGAAGAATTTAACTTCAAGAACAATTTTTATTTCCTGACTTTTGAGTTATTTCTGTTTATGCTATTGATTTTTCCTTTACGTAAATGGGAAAAATATCACAAATCTGTCTCTCAAGAGAAGCCAAAAGTTAACTTGCTAGATGAGCTCAAGCACGTTATGCCCATTTGACTGTGTGCTGAGGAACTTAATAGATATTTTTATATGCAGTCTTCTTTGTCTCTGGTAGCTGGAGGTTTCTGAGCATGTAAAGCTTTGTGTTCTTGCTGAAGACATCTGTACAATGTCCTGGCCTGGCAATTGCAGCAGAAGAAATGATCTCTCTTCTAACAATGTCTGCCAGAAGGTCACTTCAGGCTTTTCTCAGTCCTTGGTCTTCTTGATATCTCTTTAGCATCTGACCCTTTAGACTACCTTCTCCTGAATATTCTCTTCTTTCTTAGCTTTTATGATAGTATTCTTTCTGGATTCTTCTGCTACCTGTCTGATTAATCTTTTTATGTTTCTGTTTCTGGTTCTTCGTCCTATCTCCCAAGTAAATACCCCACAAGGATTTGTCTTTGGCTCTTTTCTCATCCGTTCCTCCTTTGGCAATTTCATCCATCCACATAATTTCAACTATTACTTCTATGCAAATGATTCTGAATGTCCATCTTCCCTTTGAGCTCCAATTCAGTCCTCTTTATACCTCTACCAGTATGTTCCATCAGCATTTTAAACTGAATGTGTCTGAAATGGAAATCATCTCCATTTTCTTGATCACTTTTATTTTCTCAAGGAATTTAGTATCTGCCTCAGCTTTCCTTTCTACCCTGTCCTCAACTTCCATCATTAGGGGCTTTAATATTCCTCTTGGCGTTCCTTTCAACATCATGGATTCTTATTTCATCTATTCCCATGACTTCTGTTTTGATTCTGCCCCAGTCATATTCTTGAATTCCCATGTTCTCTTCTCTAAGGTGAAGCCAAGATGGGAAAATTGTACTCCTAGCTCCCCTCCCCCCAAAACTCTTAGACATTTGGAAGATGCACTGCACTAAATCCTGATAGGGAAATTCAAGAAAAAGTCATAATTTTTTTCTTGGGGGCAGGGGAGTAGGGTGTAAGGCAATTGGGGTTAAGTGAGTTGCCCAAGGTCATGCAGCTAACAAGTGTCAAGTGTCTGAGGTCAGATTTGAGCTCAGGTCTTCCTGAATTCAGGGCCGATGCTGTCTACCACACCACCTAGCTGTCCCCATAATTATTTTTGTAGCCCATGTCAACATAGAGAGACAAAGAGCTTTGTGGAATTTGGGGAGGAGTAGACTATATGCAGAGTATTCCAGTACCCAGAAGAGGCTAGGCACCAGGGCATGAGGAAGTCCCAGACTCATAATGGATTCCCATAAAGGAAACAGGTGCTAATGGGCAGCTTTGTTGTCCAGTACCCTCTAGATCATAGATTCAAGGCAGATTGAGTTGAGGTTCTGTGCTCTGAGTGGCCTGTAGGGAAGGAAATGGTCTTAGGTGCCAGGCTGTGTACGAAGAGAGCAGTTTCAGAAGCAGGTAGCACCTATGAGGTTTGGACCCCAGGAGCAGAGGAAGATCTCAGTGTCTGCTTTTCCCCAATCTGAAGCCTACAGAGCAATAACCAGGACAGGAATCTCAGTCTGAAGGGGACCCTGTATCTTTTGTCACTCTCAAGTGATGAACTTGTAGAACTCAGAACTGGGGAGTAGGTGCAGGGGAGGAGAGCAGCCATCGGAAATACAGTTCACTCTACAGGGAAACTGGAGAGAAAGAGAAGGGAGGGAATCAAGAATAGTAGATCAAGGGATGAATTAGTCCTAAGCAAAACAAGCTCTCTGAATGTACAAAAATATTTCTGACTCTTTTTGAGATGGAAAGGGATAAGAATCTGAGAGAGGTGCCCATAATGTGATGGATTTTGATGTAATAAAAGATAAAGGGAATGGTTTCAGAGAAACATTGAAAGACTTATAGGGACTGATGAAATGAACAGAATTAGGAGAAAAATTTATATAGTGACAACAATATGGTAAAGACAAGTGACTTTGAAAGAATTAGTCTTTGATAAATATAATGACCAATCATGACTCCAGAGGGTGAATGATGAGACATGCTACCCATGTCCTGATAGACATGAAGGATTCAGGGTGAGGAATTAGTTTTTAGATATTTATGTATTTTTAATATTTTAATATTTACAAAATATGGAAATTTGATTTGCTTAACTATACAAGTTTGTAACAGGGATTTTGTTTTTCTTTTGCTCCATTTGGGATGAGAATGAGAGAAGGTGGGTTTTTGCTGATTGAAAAAGTAAAATATAATTTAAAAAATAAATAAAATTCTGTTTTCTGATAATGATTTCCAGTTCCTCCATCCTTTCCCATTCTTCTATTCTATCAACCTTATTCTGGGATTCATTTACTTCTCTTCAAAATATTGACCCTTTTATGTCAGGCATTGGCCCCCTATTCTTTAATCTCTTTTCCCCTTTTTTGTTAATCTCTTTGTCTTCAATTTTTGGCCTCTCCTACTTTCTGCTTTCTTTTTTTCCTACTCCCAAACTACTTGAACGATGCTGGAGGAAGTAATTTAATCTCAAGGTCTGTCACTGCTACCTGGCAATCCTTTTATCAATCTTTGACTGTGAAATTTCAGTCCAGAGCAGTTCCAAAATGTCTCCACTTGGATTAGACCCACAGTCCCAAACTCATCTTTCAGCAGATGACTTCATTTCCTCACTTTGCTGAGAAAATCAAGGCCATTTGTTAAAATCTCCTTTGACTCTCTTACTCCACATGGTCAGATATGTGCTTCACAAATACCTTCTCAAAACACCTTAAAACCTTTTTAAATTTTCCCGTCTCAAAGAATGAATGAAATGACCCTTATTGTTGAAGTTAAACCCTTTACTTGTTCCTTTGATTCTATTTTCTCCTTTCTCTTCTGGGAACTTGCCTCTTTGTTCCTTTTCTCAAATCTTCCATTTTCTCCTTTGTTTTGATTCCTCTGCCATCTGCAATGCTCAGGTCTCGTGTTCTTAAAAACAAAACAAAACAAAACAAAATCCTTCACTTGACTCTCTCCCTCCATCAAGCTATCCTCTTTTATCTCTTCTCCTTTCCACTGTTAAACTTCTGGAAAGTTATCTTTTCTTCACAAAACACTCTTTAGCCCATTGGATGTTACCGTCCTTAGTCCCTAGAAATCACTCTTGATAAAGTTATGAATGATCTCTTAATTGCTAAATTGGATGGTCCTTTCTCAGTTTCTATCCTCCTAGATCTTTGTGCCACTTTGGACACCACTGACCACCTCCTCTGTCTAACTAGGGTTTCTTTCCTTGGTTTACATGGTAACATCTTAGTTGTCACTTTTCTCCATGAAATGTCAGTTCCCCTGAACTGCATTTTCCCTTTTTAGAATCTTTATATCACTCTTCTGCCTATTTAATGAATTATAACTTTTAACTTTTTGTAGACATGTAACATCCCCTCTATTAAACTCTAATGTCTTTCAATCAGTAAACATTTATTACAAGCTTACTATGTGCCAGACACTGTTAACACATAAGTGAAAGGAACAGCCTTAAAAAGAGATTTATATATTTATTATTTTCTCCATTTTAATAGAAATATGTTAAAGCTAATGTATTGCATTATTTCCTTTCCTTATGTTTTTTTTTCTTTTTATAACGACCATTTTCTAACTGTTTTTAGCTGAAATTAATACTGAAGCAAACAGAAAACTGAGTGAGTTTGGGACAAGAAAAGTATTTAGGACTTATTTGACTTACTAATGTAGAATTTTATAGCTCACTTGAGAAAAGAATAGTTTAATGTTTGTGTGAGATTTGTAATGGATTTTGTTGCTTCTTCATGAACTAACATTTATTTTTCGAAATCTACTAGGCATCTTTTTATATGTATAGCTGTTTTGTTCTTTTTTCACCTTTGGTTTTTTTAGTTCAGTTGGAAGAAGAGTAATTCCAATATTTATGTGAATTTTTAAAGGACCTTGTTTGCTTTCTTGTGTGTTATAAGAAAGTTCTTATTTGGTGCTTTCTGCTGTATTTCTTCATGCACATAATCATTTCATGCTTACAAGTTGCATTTTTTCATGTATATAATCATTTAATGCTTATATTACATGCCTACATGCTCTCATTCTGGCAGCCTCATATAATTATTTGCATTACTTTTATCGCTTTACCAACTACCTTTCTAATTTTACGGATTTAAATTATTTTCCATTTTCCCAGTTTGTAAACATTCTATTTTTCAGATACTTGTACAATATTTCCTGTCCCTCTGGGACAACCATTCCTCCAAAGTTAGGGAACCAGGAGAGGAAAATGAGAAGACAGTTGCTGTAGCACATCACTACACTTTCGGAAGAGTTACGACTCTGAAAAACAACTTGATATATGTAAGAAAAGTCACCAAACTGTTGACCAGTGATTCCCACAATCAGGCATATATCTAAAGGAGGTAATGACAGGGAAAAGGTCCCTTTTAACACTTTTTGTGCTATCAAAAAATTAGAAACAAGGCAGGTACCCACCAATAAGGGAATAACTGAACAAATTATGGTACATATCTATATATCTATATAAGTAAAAGAATATGTAAGAGTGGTGCCACCTGATTGTATACTTGGTGGATATTGCAGATGGTCCTTGAAGGACTCCAGTGACAGTATCTCATGTTCTCATGTGCATACTTTCCTTAAAAACCCACAGGATGCCAAGATGTCACTTGACAATAATGAACCAGAGATGGGGTGTAATATATAATTTTCCCACTAGGTGGTGGTGTACTCAAATTACCAGCCTACTGGTTCTAAGTGCTTTGAGAGGGGCTGAATATTCTCTCTAGGGATATGAATGACTGACTAAATGAATAAAGCATTTATTGAGCCCTTATTATATGCAAAGCATTGAGCTAAATCCTGTGGATGCAAATAGAAAAGCAAGACAATCTCTGCTTTCAAGGAGAGCATATTATATTATATTATTATATATTATATTATAATGGGGGAGATAATATATATGAAAGGTTTCACCTGCAAGCCAGCTAGAAAAATTCTACGGTCCTTAAGGTGCTTACTGTTCATCTTGCTTCTGCCATGTGACTTTAAATAACTGGGCAAGATTCAGACCAAAGCTTCATAGCTTATGGATTCTCTCCTAAGAGTTTATACAGAACCCCCTTCCACACCAGCAGATTGAGGAAAGGGTTTTAAGTAAATTTGTGTTAATGCCCATTCTGGCAATAGTGAGAGCAAGGGAGAAACAGGAGGGAGAGTGCTGGGGAGATCGGATTACCAGCCACTAAATGTTTTGGAACACTCATCACCTTCTCTGGACTTCCCCATATTGGTCTCCCAGTTGACTGCTCTGGCTCCCTGTGTAGTGTCCCTTTCTCTCAACAGGACTCCTGGTATAGTGGGCAGCAGTAGGAAGCAGCAATTACAGCAGGAAGTTCTCAGCAGTTTCATGAGTAAAATGGCAAAAGCTGGCAGCATCTTCCTTTGCTCCCTATGCCAAATGGAGTGTTCCTAAAAGTTTCTCCCAAAAAATGAGTCCTATTTTCTTCCTCCATAGCAATCTTTATTATTAGTGCTTCTGCCAGTACTTTCTCTGTCTTCTAATTATTATCACTCTGGAACATAAGGTAAAATGATAACTTGTGACATAAATTATATAGAATGAATCGAGATTGCAGGTATTTTTGTGCTATAAGAAATTACAGATGTACAAAATCCAGAGGAACTTGGGAAGACTTTACTTCCCAAAGCAGAAGAAATAAGTGGGATAAAATCTATAATAGCAACAATAAATCAGGGTATCCCACAAGTATTGGTGCATTGTAAAAACGACTAATGCTTTAAAAATACAATAAGACTTTTAGGGTGACCTGTGTAAAAGAAAGAACTAAAATTCATCAGAGCGCAGGTCAGCACAATGACCAGAAGACTGATGATGAAACATCTATTTTTCTTATCTCTAGGGAGATGGTAGACTCTAAGTATGGAATACAGGAACACTGACAGACTTGATCAGTATGTCAATTTGATTTGTTTGTATAAGAGGCTTTTGGAGAACCTTCATATTGGCTAACAAGCCCCTTGGGGACTTATCTGGGTATGCCCAGATGGTCTAACATTGAATTGTTCTGCATCTTCCACCACATGAGTGAGGGGTAACTATTGCTGTTTCCCTCCCAGCCTGATGTAGTTATTTTTCTTTGCCTCATTAAAGGGGCCATCCCCTGATTACTTCTTAAACAGGTCTATTCACTGAATGGGTGTTACCTCACCCTGGGGCAGCTAGGTGGTGCAGTAGATAAAGCACCAGTGCAGGAGTCAGGAGGACCTGAGTTCAAATCTCACCTCAGACATGAGACACTCACTAGTTGTGTGACCTTGGGCAAGTCACTTAACCCCAATTGCCTCATCCTGGGTCATCTCCAGTCATCCTGATGAATATCTGGTCACTTGATCCAGATGACTCAGGAGGGGAAAGTGAGGCTGGTGACCTCCACAGCCCTCCCTCACTCAAAACAAAGTCAAGTGCAAGCCATGATCATCATTTCTCTGATGGCATGGTCTTCTTCAGAAACAAAAGATGAACGCAAAAACAGCCAGAGAAGTTGCATCTTTAAAACTAGTCAGACTGAGACAGTCACTCTTTCTGACTCATACTCTTTCCTCCTTCCTCCTTTGTCCAGAGGGTGAATGTTGTAGTTCTCTCCCAGCTGAGAGATTTTTTTCCCCTGTTTCGTCTTTTAATTCAGCTCCAAGAAACTGGCCTGGGGGCATTCATTTCTGTTTTGTTTCAGTTGTCCTCAGTTTAAGGTGCCAGGTGGGCCCCAACACCCTAGACTGGGAGTTTGAGCAATGGTGACTTTGGAGCAAAGATTGCAGGTGGAATGGTGCAAACAGTCCAATAGGGAAACCCTGATAAGTCAGAGTGCCTGCACATGAGCTAGAAGGTGGTTTTGGTCTTGGAGCAGTAACTGAATCCAATGGCCTTCACCTTCCCAGAGACTGAGGTGGTACAAAGCAGGAAAAGGATTCAGTCCTATGTGTTGGGGAGTAAGTTTGTCTATTTGTGATTATATCTTTTGAAGCATCTATTCCTTTTAAAATCTTATTTTACTGTGAGTGGCTGAACGGAACGGGAGTGCAGGAGAACTATCCCTAGGAACATCATTGATGGGGACTGGAGAAATCGGCAGAGAACCTAGATGCCTCTAGTCCCCTAAAGAGTACCAAGAACCCTGTGAGGGAGAGGTGTGAAATGTAACATATCTCTGGCTTTCAGGTGGTGGAGACCAATGAAAGTCACCCATGACAACCTGGTTGTTGTTAGGGAGGTTTCTCGAGGAGTGGTAGCTTTGGGAAATGAGGTCAATGTTGAAAAGAAACATTCTGTGTTTCTTTTTTAAAAAGAGGAAAAAATAAAGAAAAGAAAAATAAATCTAGGTCTGGCATTCCCTACTGGATAGTCAAAGGAGATGAGCAAACAGTTTGCAAAGGAAACATTGGCAACTATTTGCAATTGTATGAAAAATTGTTCCAGATCATTAATAATAAGAGAACTGAAAGTCAAAACAACTCTGAAGTTTCAACTTATAACATTGTGGACAAAGATGACAAAAGTTGAAAAATAAAAGCTGGAGAAGTTGTGGAGAAATGAACATAATAATAAACTATTGATTGAGCTATAAATTTGTCTAGCTACTCTGGAAAGCAACTTGGAATTAGACTTTTTTTTAAAAAAGTGGTTAAATGTCTATATTCAGAAATCCCACTGCTTGGCACATACCCCAAAGAAGTGAGAAGGAGAAAGTTTCTCGTATACCGTGAAATATTCGTAGCAGTGTTCTTTCAAAAGCAAAAAACTGGAAATAAAGTAGGGTCCAGAAATTGGAAAATGACTAAAATAATTGTAGTACATAATTCTAATGGAATCTTACTGCACTGTAAGAAATGCAGAATATGAAGAATGCAGAGAAGCATGGGCACATATATGAAGTAGAATCAGGAAAACAACATACACAATACTAAATAATGTAAATGGAAGGAACAAAGAGATTGAAACTGACTTGTGTAATTATAATAATCAAGTACCTCTAAGAAGATATAATAAAATATGCCTTCTTCCCTTCTTTGTGAAGTGAAAACCTATAGATGTGGAAGATTGCATATATCATCAGACTTGGTTGATATGCTGGTTAATTTTTCTGAACCACTTTTTTCATCCCTAGTCTTTGTTTTTTGTTACAAGGCCTAGTTCATTGGGTAGGATCATTTATTGATTAATCAGTCACAGGTTGTGTTCATCCTTCGTTTTCGAAGAAGACCATGACATCAGAGAAATGATGACATGACTTGCACTTGACTTTGTTTTGAGTAAGGGAGGGCTGTGCAAGGTAACCAGCCTCACTTTCTCCTCCTGAGCCATCTGGATCCAGTGACCAGATATTCATCAGGATGACTGGAGATTGCCCAGGATTCAATGGGAGACCTTGGCCTTTTTAGGCTAGTCCTTTTGACATACTCACTTCGAGAGAGGTAACACCCATTAAGTGAATGGGCCTCTTTAAGAAGTAGTCAAGGAATGGCCCTTTTAATGAGCAAAAGAAAAAAAATAGCTAAATCAAACTGGGAGGGAAAGAGAAATTGTTACTATTGATAATCACTCTAAGCCAGCTATTAAGTGGAGCTTGGACAGGGACCTCTTGTTGTCCAACCTAAAGACTTCAGAGTGCACTATCACTAAACATTTATTAAACATTTATTAGTATGTGCCAGGCACTATGCTAAGTATTGAGGGTAGAAAAAGAAGCAAAAGATAGTATTTCCCCTCAAGGAGCTTGCAATCTAATGGGGGAGATCACATACAAATAAATATATGCAAAACAACCTATATACAGGATAAAGAGGTAACAATTAAAAGAGGGAAGATGCTGGAATTCAGAAGAGTTGGGGAGGATCATGGGGAGGGATTTATTTGGAAATGAAGGTGATATCATAAACAAAGTTGGGTCCTTCAAGGCTCAGTTCACCCCTAGGAAAATTATCTTAATTTTCATTATCTTCTGCTGATAAAGGCCTTCCTTTTTGATGTATGCTCTAGTTTCAGCATCCTCTAGTTTAGGAACTGACAAAGTTATCTCTACTGTAGGAGAAATTTTTACCATGTTAAAAACAAGAGAAAAAGTGAAAAGACCACAAGCACCAGTATGTAGGTGTTTTGATGAGAAAATATGTGAATTCTTTTAAGAGCATGACCTGAGCTGTTCCAACCAAAACTAATAACTTGTGCAGTGAATCTTTAAGACTGAAAGCACTTCAGAGAACACAGTGGATAGGTTGAGGATGATGAAACTCCAACCATTCTTCAAAAGGAATGTCTTCTATCAATTTATGGAACTTATGGAGAATGACAGAATCACTTTTTTGGTGTGATTTTCTTTTTTTGTTAAAAATTTAATGCTTCATTTTAACATTCATTTTTTTAAAATATTGAGTTCCCAATTCTTTCCCTCCCTCTAGCTCCTACCCCACCCATTGAGAAGACAAGCAATATGATATCAATTACACACGTGCAATCATTGAAAACAATTTTCCATAATAGCCATGTTGCAAAAAAGCAAGAAAAATAAAGTAAGTGAAAAACCTATGCTTCCATCTGCACTCAGAGTTTATCAGTTTTCTCTCTGGATATAGATGGCATTTTTCTTTGTGAGTCTTTTGGAATGGTTTTAGATAGAATGATAGAATTTTAAGAAATGGAAGAGATCTCAGAGGATATATAGTTCAAACCCTTACCAAGGTATGGATAACATGGTCATCAAACCTTAGCATGATGATGTCCAAGAGAGCTCATTTCCCCCTGAAGTAGCATTTTTCATCTTTGATAAGCTAGATGGCTCAGTGGATAGAGCACTGGGCCCGAGTCAGGAAGACCTGAGTTTAAATCTTTTCTCAGACACTTACTTGTTGTGTGACCATTGGCAAACCACTAGACCTCTGTTTGCCTTAATTTGCTACAGAAGGAAATGGCAAGTCACTCTAATAACTTTGCCAAGAAAACCCCATGGGCAGTATGGTCCATGGGATCACGCAGTGTTGGACATCACCGAATAATAGTACTTAGGAAGTTATTTCTCAAAACATGTCTCACTGTAATTTCTATCTCTTGGTTCTAATTCTGCCCTTGAAGGATAAGTAGAACCTTTTCAACATAAAAACTCTGAAAATCCTTGGAAATAGCAATTACATCCCCTTTCCCTTTAGTTTTCTGTAATCCAGGTTAAACATCCCACACTTCTTCAACTGATTCTCATATGACATTTTTTTTTATTCCACTCATATTCTCAGATTATAATCCAGCTTGGTAACATCCCTTCTAAAATATGGCACCAGGAACTGAACATTGATGTCTCCAGGTATGGTCTAAATAGAGCAGAGTCCAGACAAAGAATGTCACTTTTTCATTATGGACATTGTGCTTCTATTAATATATGCCTAAGATCATATTCACTTTTTTGACTGTAATATCAGGAAGTCTATTAAAACCCTTAAGGTTTTTTCTTTTGTGTGTATGAACTGCTTTCTAGTCATATCTTCCTGGTTCTATGCTTCTACAATTGAGGTTTTTTGAACTCAAGTGCAAGGCTTTAATATTTAGGGTTTTTTTTTAATATAATATAAATTTATTTATTTAACTTTTTACATTCATTTTCACAAAATTTTGGGTTCCAAATTTTCTCCCCATTTGTCCCCTCCCACCACCCCATTACAGCGAACATTCTAATTTTCCCTATCACCAATCTGCCCTCTCTTCTATCCTCCCTCCCTTCTCTTGTCCCCATCTTCTCTTTTCTCCTTTAGGGCCAGATGACTTTCTATTCCCCATTAACTGTATTTCTTATTTCCTAGTAGCAACAACAATAGTCGACAGTTGTTCCTCAAACTTTGAGTTCCAAGTTCTCCCCATCCCTCCTTCCCCACCCATTCCCTTAGAGAAGGCAGGCAATTCAATATAGGCCATATCTGTGTAGCTTTGCAAATGACTTCCATAATAGTCATGTTGTGTAAGACTAACTACATTTCCCTCCATCCTATCCTGCCCCCCATTGTTTCTATTCTGTGTTTTGATCCTGTCCCTCCCTAAGTGTTGACTTCAAATTGCTCCCTCCTCCCACTGCCCTCCCTTCCATCATGCCCCTTACCATGCTTATCTCCTCCCCCACTTTCCTGTATTCTAAGATAGGTTTTCATACCAAAATGAGTGTGCATTTTATTCCTTCCTTTAGTTGAATGTGATGAGGGTAAACTTCTTGTTTTTTTTTCTCAGCTCTCCTCTTTTTCCCTCCACTAAAAATTCTCCTGCTTGCCTCTTGAATGAGAGATAATTTACCCCATTCCATTTCACCCTCTTTCCTCCCACTACATTTCTCTCTCACCATTTACCTTAATTTCTTTTAAGATATGATCCCATCCAATTCAATTCACTCTGTACTCTCTGTCTCTGTGTGTGTGTGTGCATGTGTGCACGTGTGTGTGTGTGTGTGTGTATGTGTGTGTGTAGTTCCACAAACTACCCAGATACTGAAAAATTTTAAGAGTTACAACTATTGTCATGTAGGAATGTAAACAGTTCACCTTTGGTAAGTCCCTTATGACTTCTCTTTGCTGTTTACCTTTTCATGCTTCTTCTCATTCTTGTGTTTGAAGGTCAAATTTTCTTTTCAGCTCTGGTCTTTTCATCAAGAATGCTTGAAAGTCCTCTATTTCATTGAAAGACCATATTTTCCCCTGAAGTATTATACTCAGTTTTGCAGGGTAGGTGATTCTTGGTTTTAGTCCTAGTTCCTTTGACTTCTGGAATATCCTATTCCATGCCCTTTGATCCCTTAATGTAGAAGCTGCTAGATCTTGTGTTATCCTGATTGTATTTCCACAATACTGGAATTGTTTCTTTCTAGCTGCTTGCAATATTTTCTCCTTGACCTGGGAACTCTGGAATTTGGCCACAATGTTCCTAGGAGTTTCTCTTTTTGGATCTCTTTCAGGCGGCGATTGATGGATTCCTTCAATATTTATTTTGCCCTCTGGTTCTAGAATCTCAGGGCAGTTTTCCTTGATAATTTCATGAAAGATGATGTCTAGGCTCTTTTTTGATCATGGCTTTCAGGTAGTCCCATAATTTTTAAATTGTCTCTCCTAGATCTATTTTCCAGGTCAGTTGTTTTTCCAATGAGGTATTTCACATTCTCTTCCATTTTTTCATTCTTTTGGTTTTGTTTTGTGATTTCTTGGTTTCTCATAAAGTCATTAGCCTCCACCTGTTCCATTCTAATATTGAGAGAACTATTATCTTCAGTGAGCTTTTGAACCTCTTTTTCCATTTGCCTAATTCTGTTTTTGAAAGCATTCTTCTCCTCATTGGCTTTTTGGACCTCTTTTGCTGATTTAGTGAGCCTATTTTTCAAGGTGTTATTTTCTTCAGCATTTTTTTGGATCTCCTTTAGCAGGGTATTGACCCATTTTTCATGCTTTTCTTGCATTTCTCTCATTTCTCTTCCCAGTTTTTCCTCCACCAGTCTAACTTGATTTTCAAAATCCTTTTTGAGCTCTTCCATGGCCTGAGCCCATTGGATATCTATTTCAGATGTTTGGGATACAGAGGCCTTGGCTTCTATGTCTTTCCCTGATGGTAAGCATTGTATTTCCTCATCAGAAAGGAAAGGTGGAAACATCTGTTCACCAAGGAAGTAACCTTCTATGGTCTTATTTTTTTCCCCCTTTTCTGGGCATTTTCCCAGCCAGTTACTTGACTTCTGAGATTCCTCTCCACCCCCACCTAGATCTGCCCAGCTGGTGCTTGGGGTCTGAGATTCAAATGCTTCTCCCCAGCCTCAGGGCTTTCAGAGGTGGGCGAGGCTGCTATTCAATGTGAGCTTAAGTTCTGGTGCTTGGGTGGGGGCAGAGCCACCTCCCAGGCTCAGTTCCCTCAGGGGGTTTATGCAGAGACCTTCAGAGCTCCTTCCTTCTGCTCCAGGAGTCTTGGGCCACTGCTGCTTCTGCTGCTGCCTCTTCCACTGCCTCCCGAGGGGACCTGAGTCATGGAGACACCCCACTCCCCTCTCAGCCAGTCCAGAAGTCTCTCTCACTGACCTGTAGTGCCTGTGGGTGGAGGGACCTTCCCGGCTGCCAGAGATTCTGTCCCTGAAGCCTGCTCGGATCTGCTCCTTTGGGGCCACGCAGCCAGGGCAGGGCATTTAATATTTACTTTTGATAAATGTCATCACGCTAACTTTAATCATTGTTTTAGGTAATTGAGATCTTTTTGGATCCCATTTTATCCTTTACTATTAGTCCCAATTTCATGACATCTTCACACTTGATCAGCATGCCATCTTTACCTCCTTCCCTCTTCATCACTGCCTCTTGGCTTGCCTGGTTTCCTTAAAGTCTCAGCTCCTTCTACAAGGAACTTTTCTCATTTCTCCTGAGTCTTCATGCCTTCTCCCCTGAGATTCTCCTGTAGTTTATCCTGTATATATTTTGTTTTTCTATAGTTGTTTCCATGTTGTTTTTTCCATTAGACTCTGAGAGCAGGTATTGTTTTTGCCTTTCCCTGCACCCTAAGCACTTAACACAATGCCTGGCACATAGTTGGCTAGATTAATAAATATTTGTTGACTGACTTCAATGACTGAAGGCTAACACATATTACCCTGGATGATGAAGATAAGGTCTTGACACACCCTAAGACTGGTCCAAAAAATATGATGAAATTTAATAGAGACAAATACCAAATCTTGCAAAGATTCAAAAAGTCGATTTCATAAGTAAAAAATGGAAGTAGCATGATTGAAAAAGCAGTATTAAAAATAATTTAGAATATAGATGTACTGTAAATTCAATATGAGTCATTGGTATTCTGTGATCTCAATTTGCATTTAGTTTCTAGTAACTCATCAGATGAATATAAACTCTTTGGGGGAAAGGGCTTTTTAATTTTGTTTTTGTATCCCTAGTGCCAGTAACAATGCTTAGCACATTCTTTTTGTTGTCCTTCATTTTTGAAGAGGATCATGACATCAGAAAGATGATGCCATGATTTGCAAGTGAATTGGCTTTAAGGTCTAAGCAAGGTCACTGGCCCACTTTCTCCTCCAGAGTCATCTGAGTCACCTTGGCACATTCTAGGTAATTTAATAAGGAGGTGATAGTTCCTCTATAATCTGTCCTGCTCAGACCACATCTAGAATGAGTTTTTTTTCCCAGTTCTGGGTTCCACAGCATAGGAAAGAAATTTATGAGATGGAGAGGATGTAGAGGAAAGCAACCAGAATGGTGAATGGCCTAAACTCATGCCATGTAAAGCTAGCTTGAAGGAATGGAATATATTTCAGTCTGGAAAAGTGAAAACTTAGAGCAAACATGGTAACTATTTCCACATATTTTATGAGTTTCCATGAATTGTTTTGCTTGGCCCCAAAGAGAAGAATACGGATTAGTAGGTAACAATTCATTAAACAGTTGTAAGGGACCAACTTTAGAGTCTTTATAAGTAGTTGGGAAATACTTCCTAACCCCAAAGTGGAATGGGTTTTCTTGGGAGGTAGTGAGTTCTTTCAGGTCTTCAAGCGAACACTAGATCATCATTTGTAAGATATGTTATAAAGAGTATCCTTGTTCAGATGTGGGTAAGACCAAACAGTCACTGCAGTTCCTTCCAATTTTGAAATTCTGTGATTCAGTCCTTCTCTTTCAACATGTAAGAAGCATTATTTATTTTGGTAATTACACCTATTACCTCCATTCTCATGATTTCCAAAATCTGTATTTTTAGTCCTGCCCTTTCTCTCAAGTTTCAGTTTCATATTTTCAACTATTTTCAGATTCCCAAGATGCATTATTATTCTCTCAGAACTCTTTTCTTGTTTCTGTTAGTGGAAACATCATTCCTGGAGTGAGGAGGAGCTCTGGTTGGCATGGTGGAGCCAGTGGTGGCTGTGGAGAGGGAATCCTACTTACAGTTCCAGGGCAGAAAAGAGTGCTTGTGGTTGCTCACAGATCAGAGCGCAGGCCAGGAGAGGAGTAAACTCCTCTCCCTTGATTGTGCTACCTTGGAGGAACTGTGAACTTGCAGGTCACTAGAGGCCCAAGACCAGAGCCTTGGAAAATACTCTTAGTTAGTCCCACAAAATGCTTCCTATTTCAATATTTTAAGTATCAACTTCCTGGGAGAATATAATAGGAGTTATAGGTTACTATATTGTGTTGAACATTTTTTCAATATGTGCTTATTATTCTTTTTATAGAGGAATTACTCCTCTCCTGGCCTGTGTTATGGTCTGTGAGCAATCACAAGCACTCTTTTCTGCCCAGGATCTTCAAGTAGGATTCTCTCTCCACTGCCACTATCAGCTTCATCATGCCGGCACTCCTCCTCACCCCAGAACTGCCACTCAGAACTGAGACCCAGATCAGCAGCTCAATTCCCCCAGGGTCTTTAGGCAGAGGGCTCCAAAAATGGACACTGCTGCTCCCTGGGGCCAGGGCTAGGGTCAGAACATTCTCCCCTCTCACCTCTTACTGACCTTTGAAGCTGTCTTTGGCATTTGTGAGTTGAGAAATCTGGGAACTGCAGTCGCTACCCATAATTCTATAACCTTCTTCATTCCCATCCATGCTGTGCTGTGCTGCACTCTGCCCTGAGCCAGGTGCAATAGACCTTTCCTGTTGGCCTTCCAGGTTGTCTTGGGCTGGAAATCTCTTTTGCTTTGTTGTTTTGTGACTTCTACTGCTCTAGAATTTGTTTAGAGTCATTTTTTTGCAGGTATTTTATGGGCTGTGTGGGGAGAGCTAGAGCAGGTCTGTCCTCGTACTCTGCCATCTTGGCTCTACCCCCAAATCCAGCATTCTTACCAAGAAATACAGATGTGGTTCCCGGCTTTCCCTTTCTAATCTTATCTTCTATTATTCCTCAGTATATATCCTCCATGACAATTACTCTAGTTAATTCACTGTCATCTGTATGTACTTGGTTTATTGTCATCTTGTCACAATTGTTCATGTTGCTTTTTTACTAGAATGTTAACCATTCTCCTTTTTACTTCTCTAAACTTTACTCATCCCTTAGGACCCTGCTCAAGGATGATTCTCCACATCAAGTCTTTTTCAACCCTAATCCACAGCGATCTTTCTTTTGATCGTTTCTCTAACTTTTTAGCTCCTATAAACATTGTTACTGGCCAAGGGGTCCTTTTCCCATGAAGAGTCCAAGTTCTGGTTTCATTCACACTTTTAAAGGAGTCTGGGTTCCAAAGAGAAGGGTCAGGCTCTTTCTCATTGTTTCTGCTTCTTTACTCCCCAACCCTGGTACCCTGAGGAAAATTCCTGAAAGTCTGGATTTGGTTCATATTTATGAACCCCCTCAAAAGGGAGCTGAGAAGTACTCAGTGCCCTATGTAGATTAATATTGGGCAGCTCTTTGTTTCCTATGAAAGAAGTGCTTACAATAAAAAGAATAATAAGCATATATTGAAAAAACATCTCCTATTATATTCTCCCAGGAAGTTGATACTTAAAATATTGAAATATGAAACATTTTGTGGGACTAAGAGTATTCTTCAAGGCTCTGTCCTTGGACCTCTTTCCTTTTTGCTCTATTCTGTTTCACTTGGTGACCTCATTAGCTCCCATGGGTTCAATTATTTTCTTTATGCAGATTTTTCCACAGACTAACTCTAGTCTCCCTGCTGGGCTACAGTCATAAATCTTCAGCTGCCTCTTGGACATCTTGAACTAGATGCCCTATAGGCATCTCATGTGTCTAAAACAGAACTCATTACCATATCCCTCAAACCTTTCCTGCTTCTGAATGTCTTTATTACTGTCAAAGGCACCATCGTCCTCCCAGTAACTCAGACTTGGAACTTTGGTGTAATCCTTGATGTCTCACTCTCACTATGTCCAATACATTGACAAATCTTGTCATTTTTACCGTCCCAACATCTTTCATACATGTATGCCTCATTCTCTCCACTTATAGTACCACACTCCTAGTTCAGGTCTTTTATCACCCTTTACCTGGACTTCTGCACTATCCTTCTAGTTGGTCTCCCTGTTTCAAATCTCTTCCTGTATTGTGTGGAGGAATCCACCTTCCACTCAGCTGCCAATGTGATTTTCCTAAAGTGTGCCTAATCATGGCGCCCCCTTGCTCAATGAGCTCCAGTGTTCTTTATTGCCATTAGGATCAAATATAAATTTTTCTGTCTTTCCAGACTTATTACACTTTATTCTCCTCCACATACTCTATGATTTAGCTATACTGGTCTACTACCAATTCCCTGAGCACCATACTCCCTCTCCCATCTTTGTGCCCTGGCGTTGGCTCTTCCCCACGTCTGGAGTGCTTAGCCCTCTCATTTCTACCTTTTGGTTTTCTTGGTTTTCTTCTAGACTTAACTCAAATTCCACCTTCTGTAGGAGGCCTTAAACTTTTAGCTGCTTCCCCTTCAGATTACTCTCAGCTACTCTATATCTTGTATGTACCTGGATATTTGCATGTAGCTTCTCACATTAAAATGTAATCTCCTTGAATGCAAGGTCTGTTTTCATTTTTTTCTTCTTCTCAGAATCCTGTTTAGCACATTGCTGGCACCTGGTAAGATTTTAACAAATTCTTGTTTCTTATGGTTGTGGAGTCATTTTAGTCACATCCAACTCTTTGTGACCCATTTGGGGTTTTCTTGGCAAAGATACTAGAGTGGTTTGCCGTTTTCTTCTCCAACTCATTTTACAGATGAGGATACTGAGGTAAACAGGGTTAAGTGACTTGCCCAAGGTTACACAGTTAGGAAGTGACTGACACTGCATTTGGACTCAGGTCTTCCTGACTCTAGGGCCAGCACTCTATCCACTGTGCCACCTAACTGCCCTGGTTTTTAATGAATACTTGTTGAATTATTACCAAATAACCATTTGACACTTACTTAAGATATCTTTCAAGTTTGGAAAACTTTCAACTCTGGATCGATGTGTTCAGTTAAAGAATCAAAGCAGAGTTCAAAGGGTTAGGCTCTGGCCAGCTCAGCACAACTAACTGTTGCCGTGTCGTGAGCAGCTGCTAGAGCTTCAGGGAGGGAAAGGGAAGCACCTCTCCAGCCTCCCCCCTTCCCTCCTTGCCCAGGATGTGTTGCAGTTCCAAACCATATGTTCAGGACAGAGGAAGAAAAGAATGACAATGGAAGTCCTCTCTCCTTTTTAAAGTATACCAAGTGGCCAATTCCTGATATAATGTAATCTTCTATGAAGCAACCTCCTCTACCTGCTGCCATCCTATAGACCAAGGGATTGTTTTAAGATTTATTTATTTATAAATAAAAATTTATATTTGATCCTAATGGTAATAAAGAACACTGGAGCTCATTGAGCAAGGGGGCGCCATGATTAGGCACACTTTAGGAAAATCATATTGGCAGCTGAGTGGAGGGTAGAGTCTTAGAAAGACTCTAAGTCTTTCAGCCAAGGATCATGTGGGGCCCCAGAAGTGATTCAAGTGAGTCCAGTTTAGTTCCATGCATGTACTAATGAACTCTACCTCTAGCCAGAGCAGATGGGTTGGGGTGTGATTGCCTTCATTACATAATATTATTCTTTTAACACTTATGTTCTACCTTATCTTAAGTTTTAGTGGGAATGGTAATGTGAATGTGTGGACATAAACTTATCAAGGGCAAGGATCAAATGTTATGCTTGCTCTGTTTCCCCTATAGCACTTAAGACAATGCTGTGCACATAATCCATGCTCAATAAATTATCTGTCGAATGGATGAATGGATGGCATGATGCTCATTTTTGCAGGTGAAAATACAATACTCCTTCCCAGGCTACTTCTCAGATGTTGTGGGATGTTAACCTGTCTGAGTGCCTTGGAAAATATCAGCCGGAGTATGACATGACAACTGATATTTGATATTCTGTTTCATTCAAAATAGTTCAGAAACAGTCAAGAAGTCTGAAGTAATTAAGAATGTGCTGAATACACGGTGTCCTGTTAGGTTTCTTAATCTCTTAACAATCTTAAAAACTGTTGTCATTGTTCCAGTGTTTATGCCTTTGGGAAAAAGTCTTTTATTGTCCTTCCTCTGTCACTTAAAGATAATCTTAATTTAAGAAGCTAACTTGGCTTTCCTTTAGAAGTTATTTACTTGGATTTTTTTTTTTAAACAGCTGAATACAAACTTGTCATGATATTAGAAAAATGATGCCTAAGAAGTGCATTTGGTAATGTTACTTTGAAATTCTCCCTTTCAGGATCAATTTCCATTTAAGAGAAAATTCCCCTTTAAGGATCAATGTCTAATTCTTTAAAGGGCAAGAATAGTCCATTCCTTAGAGTTAGCTTTTAGGTTTTTTTGTTATTGAATCTATTTCCTAAAACATTTTGTGATAAGCTTAATAAAGATCAATAAAAATAAATATAGAGAATAAATAATAAAATCTACATTAAACCTTTATTTTCTATTAAGCATTGTCCATAAAATTATCACATGCAAGATAATTAATATAGTATTTTTCAGGAGCATTAAGCTTCTTCATAGACAAAAGTACAGACATTAATTAATTCTTTAAAATTCTACTTTATTTCTCTTCCTAGATTGGAGACCTAAGATTCTCTATGAATATGCCTTTGTGTAAAGGAATGGCAGAATTTGTCCTTCCCTTTCCAGGAGCAATAGAGGGAAGATTTTTCTCCCCTGATGCACTTCAAGAAACAAACAAAAAATGCATCCAGTAAAGTATCCATTCAAGCTAGTGTTAACTACTTTTAATATGTTCACACCTGAATTTTCTTTTAGATTTCTGGAAGTAGGGATTTTATCTGAAAAAAAAATCAATATTATATCTAGCAGGGGTAACTAGGTGAAGTAGTAGATAGAACACTGGTCCTGAAGTTGAGGACCTGAGTTCAAATCTAGCCTCAGACACTCCCTAGCTGAGTGATGCCAGGCAAGTCACTTAACCTTGTTTGCCTCAGTTGCTCATTTGTAAAATGAGCTGGAGAAGCAAATGGCAAACCATTCCAGTATCTTTTGCAAAGAAAACCCCACATGAGATCTTGAAGAGTCAAATGTGATTGAAACTGGACAACAGTAATAAAATTGCAATAAAATAGTACAAGGTTGTGGATACAAGAATATTCTTTGATTGGAAAATTACTGATTTCAAAAAAGCTGTCCTATTGGGGTTTCATTCAATAGAAATATATTTTAAACCACTTTTCCATGAAAATAAATGCCAGACTATAACAAGATAATGAATAACTGCATGAATTTGGAAACTTCCTTTACTATTAAATTTTGCTACATTTTCTAAGACTTTCTTCCCAACCCTTTTGGTTGATTTAATTCAATGTTCCATTTAAAGTAGAGAATTTATTAAGAAGCACAGTAGATGATGGTTTTTACGATAGAGATCTCTAGAGGAGGACTGTAACTGAGATATGTATAGGTATATTATTGAACAATTGGTAATTTTAAAGATATATAGAATACATAAATTATAAAGTAATATAAAAATTTATATATGTATCCATCCATACATATATATGTATTTTTAACTTCCATGTGAATAAAAAGTTTTAGAAAAGGATTTAAAAGTTTTCTTGTTTTTAAGGAATTCTTCCTTAAAATCCCTTCCCCCTCCATTTTTTTTTGCCTTCTCTATACAGCTTAGCCCCTTCCTTCTCTAGAGACTAAATTTAGGTGCATCTTGAATTCATTTACTAGTACGTAAGAAATATTTCTTTATAAGGAGGCAGTATCATTTACATTTTAAACGTAAGTCAAATCTTTTCCTGAAAGAGGGATTCTGACTTTCTTTGGGGATTATCTAAACAAGGTCCCACGTCCCCTTTTTTTTCTTGTTTCATCTCCATGTGAGAAAGCATAAATCACATATCCCAACAAATAAACAAAATTGACATGTTATTTCTCTTTTTATAGAAACATAGGTTCTTTAATCTGCTGTTTCTTGTAAGCAAGCCAACTTGAAAGGAGTGAAGTCCTAATGTATATACAATGGTATCCTGGAACAGTGGAACTGTATAGTAGAGAAATTTGATGTAACATGACTTCGTGAATACCCCTTTTTGTTTTGCTTTTCTCATCTGGTTTGTCCATAAAACCAGAAAGCATTCCTGCCTAAAAGAAAGGAACAGCCAGCTTCGAGGAAAATTCTAACCATGAAGGCCTGGCAATCCTCTGGGCCAAGAACCTGAGTTTTTTTTCAAGTGTGATGTTTTATTGTTAGGGGATTCATGAGAAATTAACTTTAACCTATTCAGGAAAACATGCTTGAAACAAAGGGGAAGGGGGCAATTTTGCCACATTTGGTTTCACATATAAACAACATTAGATGCTGATGTCTTTCCGGCAAGACCTAAAGAAATGTACTTGCACAAAGGTCTCAGTTAAATTTTACCTGGCTCTGTTGTCTTCCTTTACATAAAAAGTGAACCGTAATGGTTAATAGTTCTTCTATCACCTATAATCAAGACTGGCTTGAGAATTTGGCTAGGAATTTTTATTGAGAAGCTGCAGCTTTAGCCAAAAAGTTTTTACTTTTTACTTGAGGAAGCTCAAGGAAAACTTAAAAGATTGTTCAACAAGACTTTAGGAAGGAAATTCCTCTCTTATAGGAGGTATTGGGGTCAAGCATTGTGGAGGAATCTTGTATAGAGAACTTTCTATAGAGAAAGTTTGAATGTTATACTTGTTGGAGTACTTTTTCCTTTTTCCTGAGGATTCAACTGTAGTTAGTCTACATGTGGTGTATAAATCCCCCCCCCCCTTTTTTTTTTTTGAGGATTAATGGGTTAAAGGACTCTGGAGCTGGTGACTAATCTGCCATCTTGCTGGTCATGTATCCCAGAAATCATAAGGTAAACCCCTTATAAATTAATTCACTGACAAACTATAATTTTCATTCAGCTCCCCTTTCCCCACCAGCTTCCATGCTCTTGAGGTTTCAATACAAGCTGTAGGCTTATGCCTGGGTCCCATCAAGAGATTCCCACCACTCCTACCCTCACCTACTACATAGATTCTTCTGGCAAACTCCCAACACTACTCTCATCCTAGAACAAATGTCAGATACTGACTTTGCCCAGGCACAAGAAGAATAAAGGGGTATGGTCTCCAAATGGGTCCTCCTGACTGGAGACTGGAGTCTAGTCCTAGGTTAGGTACTCCAAAAGTTATAGAAATCCTCTCTGAAACTTCTTCCTGTCTTGAAACCACCTTGTGAAAACTGACCCTGATTCCACCTAGCCATAATACTGAAAGGAAGAAAGAACTGGACAGCGAATTAGCACGTGTGGCTCTCTAGGCCTAAAGAAAAAAGGACTAAAATGTGGATAAAGTCCATCTTGCCCTCCCAGAAGACACTCAGAGAAGAGACCCAAGCTGGTAAATTCTACAGCCCCTCATGCCTGAGAAGGCAGAAGCAGACTTGCAACCCAGGCTTAATTCTATATTCATCATAAAGGGGATGAGCCAGAAGGTGAATTATGGGAAACACAAAGTTATTAGAAGAGGAATCCTCAACAAAAACGTAGAATACAAGCTAATAAATCAATAGATAGGATCTGAAAGTCAGAAAGATGAATGAAGCAAAGATAATATTAGACTCCCTTAACAAATATAAGATATATGAAAGCAAACCAATTTTTGACGAAATACCGAATCCTTTAGACTCCCAAGATAGCATGGAATAACAAGAAATTCAAAAGAAATTAAACCCATAAAGAAAGAAATTAGGAATGAATATAGGTTGGAACTTAGAGCTCTTCATGAAAAAATAGAAAAAAATCTCAGTGAACAGATTAGAAAAAAATTGAGATAATCCCTCTTATGTAAGCTTTTTTATCTTTACTAATATCATGACATTCTTTTCTTATTATCGCCTGTGAAACTGTTGATGGAGTTTTTCATCCTTTTAATCATTTTACTTATTATTAAAAAAACTGTTATCAGAGTAACACAAGATTATTCTGTAGTCAACCTCAAATGACGTGTTGAAAACCTGAAACTAATTATCAATTGAGAAAAAAAGTCATTCAACAAAGGAGAGGTATATAGGGATACCTAAAACAAAACATGAGAAGAGTATTCAACTAACGAATAAAAGAAGTAAAAGAAACACAGGAAAAATAAGTAACAGCTACTGCCAAGGAAAGAAAAAGTAATGAAATCAATTATTCCATGTTTGGAGATTTTTTATTGAAGAAAGAGGTAGAGAAAGACTCTCCTAGGGCGTGGAAAAGAAAGAGATCACAAAAGAATAAAAAAAGACCCAAGGAAATAAAGATGTAACGGAACTTAAAGAAATAGAAATGAAGTGAATGACTTCCATACAAGACAATCAACATATTTTGTCGACCAGAACAACAGAGCAAGGGACTGTATAAATGGAGACAAGGAGGTGACGGACACAGGAAAATGGGTAATATACTCCTATCAAATCATAGGTAAACAGTAAAGGGATGATGACTCCTATAATCACTTGGCAAAATGAGAATGCAGAGGCAGTGTATGAGAATGTAAAATAACTGGAGAGTCAACAGAAGAAAAGGATTAAATCTGTGGAGCTAAAAGTGAGGAATCTCCCTTCAAGGGTGAGGGGGTCTTGTTGAAAACTACTCTCATCAAAGAAGAGGTATATGCCTAGTATGGGAGATGGATGATGTATTTAATGATGTGTTTAATCCGAGGGAATTTGGTTCTCTGAGAGATACGATTCCAAGGGCAGTATCTAGGCTCATTAGAAAATATGTGTGTGTTCTTAGGGTCAAATGGCACCCAGAATAGTGATGGAGATATGAATTCAGTAATGATATGTTGCAGTCTCTGGGGAAAAAAGTGATAATGGGGAGGGCAAGTGAAGAGTTCAACATATGACTTGGGACACAATAATTTTTTTTTCTCTACTGTTTGACTCTACTGTTTTTTACATCATCTGACTTATTTCCTGCCCCAATCTGGCAGGTCAGCCCACATAACCAATAACAATTTTTAAAGAGGGGAAAGCAATCAGCATAGCTGATCAACATATTGAAAAAGTTTGAAATTGTGAAATGTGTAACACCTGTGGACCCCCCTGTCATGAAGGAGTAGGTTGAGGGTGTCCTCTCATATTTTTTCATTCAATTCATACTTGGCCTTTACAATTTCGTTACATTTGCTTTTGATTTGTTGCTATGTGTGGTTGTTCTTTACATTTCATTGTTGAAGTCATGTATATTGTTTTCTTGGTTCTGTTTACTTTATTCATCATTAGTTCACATTTGTATTTCTTTGCTTCTCTGTACTTATTACATACATTTCTTTTTTGTTATTTATTTAACTTTTTACATTAATTTGCACAAAATTTTGGGTTCCAAATTTTTCTTCCCAATTGTCCCCTCCTCCACCCCAATACACCAAGCATTCTAATTTCCCCTCTCACCTTCCTTTGTTCCCATCTTCTCTTTTGTCCTGTAGAGTCAGATGACTTTCTATTCCCCATTAACTGTATTTCTTATTTCCTAGTAGCAAGAACAATACTGAACAGTTGTTCCTAAAACTTTGAGTTCCAACTTCTCCCCATCCCTCCCTCCCCACCCATTCCCTTTGGGAAGGCAGGCAGTTCAATATAGGCCATATCTGTGTAGCTTTGCAAATGACTTCCATAATAGTGTTGTGTAAGACTAACTATATTTCTCTCCATTCTATCCTGCCCCCCATTGCTTCTATTCTCTCTTTTGATCCTGTCCCTCCCCAAGAGTGTTGATTTCAGATTGCTCTCTCCTCCCATTTCCCTCCCTTCCATCATCCCTCCCACCCTGCTTATCTCCTTCTCTCCCACTTTCCTGTATTGTAAGATAGGTTTTCATACCAAAATGAGTATGCATTTTATTCCTTCCTTTAGTCGAATGTGATGAGAGTAAACTTCATGTTTTTCTCTCAACTCTCCTCTTTCTCCCTCCACTAAAAATTCTCCTGCCTGCCTCTTCTATGAGAGATAATTTGCCCCATTCCATTTCTCCCTCTCTCCTCCCAATACATTTCTCTCTCACCACTTAACTTCATTTTTTAAGATATGATCCCATCCTATTCAATTCACTCTATGCTCTCTGTCTCTGTGTGTACATATGTGCGCACATTCCCACGTGCACGTGTGTGTATGTGTATGTGTGTGTGTGTGTGTGTGTGTGTGTGTAATCCCACCAACTACCCAGATACTGAAAAGTTTTAAGAGTTACAAATATTATCTTTCCATGTAGGAATGTAAACAGTTCAACTTTAGTAAGACCCTTATGACTTCTCTTTGCTGTTTACCTTTTCATGCTTCTCTTCATTCTTGTGTCTGAAAGTCAAATTTTCTTTTCAGCTCTGGTCTTTTCATCAGGAATGCTTGAAAGTCCTATATTTCATTGAAAGATCATATTTTCCCCTGAAGTATTATACTCAGTTTTGCTGGGTAGGTGATTCTTGGTTTTAGTCCTAGATCCTTTGACTTCTGGAATATCCTATTCCATGCCCTTTGATCCCTTAATGTAGAAGCCGCTAGATCTTGTGTTATCCTGATTGTATTTCCACAATACTTGAATTGTTTCTTTCTAGCTGCTTGCAATATTTTCTCCTTGACCAGGGAGCTCTGGAATTTGGCCACAATGTTCCTAGGAGTTTCTCTTTTAGGATCTCTTTCAGGCAGTGATCTGTGGATTCCTTGAATACTTATCTTGTCCCCTGGTTCTAGGATATCAGGGCAGCTTCCTTGATAATTTCATGAAAGATGATGTCTAGGCTCTTTTTTTGATCATGACTTTCAGGTAGTCCCATAATTTTTAAATTGTCTCTCCTGGATCTATTTTCCAGGTCAGTTGTTTTTCCAATGAGATATTTCACATTCTCTTCCATTTTTTCATTCTTTTGGTTTTGTTTGTGATTTCTTGGTTTCTCATAAAGTCATTAGCCTCCATCTGTTCCATTCTAATTTTGAGAGAACTATTTTCTTCAGTGAGTTTTGAACCTCCTTTTCCATTTGGCTAATTCTGCTTTTGAAAGCATTCTTCTCCTCATTGACTTTTTGAACCTCTTTTGCCAACTGAGTTAGCCTATTTTTCAAGGTGTTATTTTCTTCAGCATTTTTTGGGTCTCTTTTAGCAAGGTGTTGACCTGCTTTTCATCTTTTCTTGCATCTCTCTCATTTCTCTTCTCAGTTTTTCCTCCACCTGTCTAACTTGATTTTCAAAATCCTTTTTGAGCTCTTCCATGGCCTGAGCCCACCGAATGTTTATTGTGAGTGTTTGGGATACAGAAGCCTTGATTTCTATGTCTTTCCCTGATGGTAAGCATTGTTCTCCCTCATCAGAAAGGAAGGGAGGAGATATCTGTTCACCAAGAAAGTAAACCTTCTATGGTCTTATTTTTTTTCCCTTTTCTGGGCATTTTCCCAGCCAGTTACTTGACTTCTGAGATTCCTCTCCACCCCTGCCTTGCCTCCAGATCCACCCAGCTGGTGCTTGGGGGCTGATATTCAAATGCTGTTTCCCATCCTCAGGGCTTCTGTGGGGGTGGGGCTGCTATTCAGTGTGAGATTAATTTCAGGTGCTCAGGTTGGGGCTGCTATTCAGTGTGAGATTAAGTTCAAGTGCTCAGGTTGGGGCAGGGCCACCACCAGGGGGCTCAGTTACCTCAGGGGGTTTATGTGGAGATCTTCAATAATGGATCCGAGCTCCTTCCTGCTTTGGGGGCCCCTGTCCTCTGCTGCCTCCACTGCTGCCTCCTGAGGGGGCCTGAGTTATAGAGACACCCTGCTCCCCTCTCGGCCAGCCAAAAAGACTCTCTCACTGACCTTTGGCATCTGTGGGTGGAGGGACTTGTGAGGCTGCTGGAGATTCTGCCCCTGAAGCCTGCTCGGATCCGCTCCTCTTGGTGCTGTGTGGCCAGGACAGGGCTGGTCTCTGCTCCAGGTCAGGTGTGTGATGGACCTTTGGTGTTGGTTTTTCAGGGCTTTCTGGAACAGAAACCTCCTCCACTCCATTGCTGTGTGACTTCCGCTGCTTCAGAATTTGTTGGGAGTTCTTCTTTACAGGTATTTTATGGGCTGTGTGTTAGGAGCTAGCATATGTGTGTCTTTCTACTCTGCCATCTTGGCTCCTCCCCCTACATACATTTCTTATAGAACTGTATTATACATTACATTAATGTGTCACAATTTGTTTAGTCATGTCCTGATTGATGGACTTCTACTTTTCCCCATTCATTTTTTTTTTTGCTACCAAAGAAGTGTTGCTCTAAATATTTTAGTATATATGGGTAGTTTCTTCTTGTTGATGCCTTCCTTGAAATCATATAAAATAAGTAAAAAGCATTAATAATAAGGATACACACAGTACATCAAAATTTCTTGCAATTAGGAATGCATTCCTCAGAGGAAAAAAATTATATCTCTAAGAGTATACATTAAGAAAATAGAAAAAAGGGAGGGTTAATGAATTGAACATAAAATTTTTAATAAATAGAAAACTAATAATAAACCCAAAATAATCACAAAAGAGTAAATCTTAAAATTATAGGAGAAATAAATAAATTTGAAAAGAAAAGGTCATAAAACTGAAAAAGCTAAAAGATTCTTTGGAAAGACAAATCTGATAAACCTTTAGCTAACTTGATTAAAAAGGGGAGGAAGAAAAATTAAATGAGCAAAATTAAAAACAGTGTGAAATAAAAAAGGAAAAATAAAAAAGATTATTGTAATCTATTGTACACAATTATATTCTAGAAAGACTGAGAATAAAAAGGATTATATACAAATATCCAAATAACAAAACACCAAAAAGGGATTTCAAATAGGTCAATTTCAGAAAAGAAATTGAGTTAAATTTGAAAGCAAAAAAACCCCCAAATCTTTGGTCTAGATGGATTTATAGGAGAATTCTACCAGCCTTTTAATGCAGAATTAGTACCTA
The DNA here is from genome assembly GCA_023548195.1 of Bettongia penicillata ogilbyi. Taxonomy (NCBI): domain Eukaryota; kingdom Metazoa; phylum Chordata; class Mammalia; order Diprotodontia; family Potoroidae; genus Bettongia; species Bettongia penicillata. The sequence continues at coordinate 7,057,064 of JAJHZJ010000466.1, forward strand.
TGTACTGCATGAGATTTTACTAAAATTGAGAAGGAAAATAACATCCCATTCCTTAATTGAGACATATAATCCTTATACTCAAACCAGAGAAGAATAAAACAAAGAAAATAGAATTAAAAATCAATATCATTAATGAATATTGATTAAAATTTTAAAAATAGAATTCTGGTAAAAAGACTACAATCATTTTAAAAAAAAATAACTTGTGACTAATGTGAAAAGGTGTTTAATAGGAATGTATGTGTAGAACCATATAAGATTGCATGCCATCTCAAGGAGTGAGGGGAGAGGGAAGAGAAGAAAATTTAAGACTTATGGAAGTGATTGTTGAAAACTGAAAACAAACAAATTGATTAAATTAAAAAAATAACTTGCATAACCAGGGGAACAATATACACGGTAACAGCAATATTGTAAAGATAATCAACTCTGGTCAACGCAATGACCAACCTTAATTCCAAAGGACTCATTATGAAGCATGCTAGCCACCTACAGAAAGAGAAGTGATGAACTCAAGAATGCAGATTGAGGCATATTTTCCTTTATTTCTTGGAACATGTTTAAATGTAGAATTTTGTTTTGCATATCTATACAGGTTTATAATTTTTTTTCCTTGACTTTTCAATGCACTCAAGAAGGGGAGGAAGGAAGGAGAGAAGTTGAAAATGAAAATAAAATGATATTGAATAAAAATTCGCTATTGTCAAGTTCAATTTTTATATGTAAGAGAAGACCTGGTACTTAAACATGAATAACTAAACTGATAACCAGATGTGGCTTTGATCTTTTGTATTTCTAGCTTCTGTCTTCCTGTCACATCTTCCCCTCTTTCCAAAGTCTATGTATCTCTAAAATTAATAGTAAGTGGATATGGAAAAGAGATTTATACAGATGTGAAGGCAGGAAAAATCTGGCCAATGTTAAGGCATATGTATGTGCCATTTATATTGAAAATCATGAAAAAGGTAAAGCTTCTAATCTCAGCACATTGTGATGTGTATGAATGATATTTTAGTATTAATTCAACATTCGGCCCTACCTTAGCCAACTTTTCTCTTTTCTCAGGTGTTTTTTTAATTGTTAATTTTAAAAATAATTTTAATTGTTAATTTTTAAATTAATTTTTAATTTTTATTTTATTTTTTAATTTTATCATAGTATGATTTTAATTTTATCATAGTATGAGTACATTTCCAGATGGACAATTTAGTTAGACAAATTGTAGTCTGCCTATTTGATGAGGCATGTGAAAAAATGAACTATTACAGCTGTTGATCTGATTTTGACAAAGATGAGGAATACTTGGAAAATTATTTTTTCATAAGAATTTTCCCCCTCCCTTTTACCCTATTGCTTAAAGACTTCACCAAAGAATTAATTCAATTAATTCTGTAACTGTTATGAAAATGTGGTTTAAAAATAGGACATGTACTAAATGCTATAAAAACACATAACATTCATAAGTTTTCTAAATGTTAATATGCCTGTAATGGGGGTGAAATCACACAATATAAAAATTACAGAATTGTAAAGAAACTCAGCAACATTTAATCCAGCCTGCATAAGAAAAACAACCCCATCTTACAACATACCCATCAAGCAGTTGTCTGAGCCTTCTTTGAAGAACTCCAGGAAGGAAATCCATTCCATCCCCCAGGCAGCTCCTTTCACTTTTAGAGAACTCTCATTGTTGGGAAATTATTCCTGGCCTCCATCCTAAATTTGCCTTTTTGTAGCTTCTATCCCTTCTCTGAACTCTGACTTCTGGAGGCAACGGAGGTACAAATAGAAAAACTGATGTCTGCTCTCAAGGAACTCACATTCTATTAGGGGGAGATAAAACATACTTTGTCTCCCCAATACTTAGCACAGTGCCTGGCACATAGTAAGTGTTTAATATGTGTAAGCACTTATTGGCACATAGTAAGTGCTTAATAATGTGTATTGATTGACTAACTGACTGATGTTTCAACTGCAAGTCAGATTGAAAGGCCCCATGCTCCTTATTGTTTAGCCACCAAGCACATGGTAATACATCTTCCTTGGTGACATTTCCAATGATAAAACCCTATCTGTTGACCATTTGATGGTGCAAAGGAGTTTGGAAGACAGCATGTTGTAGCGGATAGAGGGCCAAACTAAAAGCAGGTGGACTTGGATGACACCAGCTGACTTTGTGACCTTGAACAAGTCATTTAACCTATTCATGATGTGGGCAACTAAAACTATAAGTCTCAGAAAAGTTACAAATTTGCATTTGTAGATTGTTTCCCCTCCCAGAGAACTCACAGATCTGGTTTCTTTAGTGATGAGAATTTTTTTTTGTGTGGGTCTTTAGCAACTGTGGTGCCGCTGAGGAGGCTTGATCTAGTGCACCTGCAGAGGAAGTTACCAGATCTGGTCTTCAGAAAGGTTGCTTCCCTGAGTGATACTCAAGGGGTCATCTAAAAGTAGTCCCAGTAGTTTTTTGGGAATAAGTGGCTTTTCCAGGGCTTTGGGGTTCACCTTCCATTGTTTGCAGTTGGTGCATAGTTGCTGTCAGTAATGGTGGTATAGCCAGCCCATTCTCCATAGTAGGCTCCCCCTGGATGATGGCAACCAAGGCTAGGCTGAAAAACAAATATGACAATCCTTCAAATATTAGAGGATGGTTTTTAGATTCTCTGGAGTTTTCTCTTTTCCATGCCAAACATACTCAGTATCTTCAATCTATCCTCATGTTGCACAAAGTCGAAGACATCTATCATCCTGGCTGAATTCTGTGTGCTCTCCAGCTTTCCCTGGTCTTTCCTAAAACATGGGGCCCAACTCTGAACACAAGAGTCCAGATATGGTCTGACCAAGGCCTCCCTATTTCTTTGCTCCTCTTAACGTATCCCAAGAAAATAATAGCTAATATTTATTTATTGTTTTAAGAATTATGAAGTACCTTACATATATTATTTCATTTCATTCTCATACTAGCCATGTAAAATAGGTGCTAGTCTCTTCATTTTACAAAAGATGAAACTGAAGAAGAGAGAAGTAAGGTCAGCCCCTGTTGGATCTTTGAGGTTCAGGTTAGCTGAGTTTTCAAGACAGAATTCTAGGGACTTTAGGAACCTAAGCTGCCCTGGTCTGACCACACCTATTGTGCTGATCAGTGCTGGTCTTGGCTTCCGAGGTCCCTGAGGTAGGTTTTGGATCACTCTAAGGCTCAGGGGAGCACTTCACTCTTTGTGCCTCTGGATATGGAGAAGTGTCTGGCCTATCTCTAGGGTCACACAGCAACTAGACATCTGAGGTAGGATTTGAACGCAGGTCTTTCTGACCACAAGTCTATTGCTCTATCCATAACATAATCATATGTAACTTTGTGATCCTCTAAAAGCCTCCAGATATTTGTTTGGATTTATTTCTGCTGCAAAATTCTTTTTTTTAACCAAAGACTCTTCTTCTTCTCCTCCTCCTCCTCCTCTTTCTCTTCCTCCTTCTCCTCCTTCTTTCTCCTCCTCCTTCCCCTCCTTCTGCCCTTCTTTCTCTTCCTCTTCTTCCTCCTCTTCTTCTTTTTACTCCTTCTTTTCTTCTTCCTCCAAACATCCCAGAACTCTCAGCTGAGAAGGCAAAAGATAGAGCTGCTGTTATGACCTTTCTGATTGCATTAGTATTTTTTGGTTCCCATATTGTACTGTTGAGTCCCTAGTGAAAAGTCCTGCTCATTGGAGTTCTGAAGAAAAAAATGGTGTTTTTTTAAAAATAGTACAACACACAAGTTGAACTGAGGCTCACTGTTATTTTAATAAACTTCAACTTTAAACATTGACCAAAATGCTTTATGAGATCACTGATAATTTTTAATGATGTCTTAAGTCCTAAAACATGCATTTAGCAACATATTTCTGAACTAGGTTTCTTTCAAGCATGACAAGGTAATCAGTTCAGAATGGAGACATTTCATTGTTGAATGATGCTATCTAGGGTCAGTACATCTGTTCTTTAAGAATATAAAGCCTGGTAAAATAAATTCTTAACAAAGATAAACCAGTTCAGGCAGGATGTAGAAAGACTGTCAGCAAAGCTGATAGAAATAACTATCTTGATGACTGTCAAAAATTAAATCTCTAGGAGTTATAGTATTGAGATGCTCAGAAAAAAATGGTACAATATTTTTAGACATTCAGTAATGGAGTCCTGATGCATTCATTCATATAACTTTTATGTCTGGAATTTGATTTTATTTTCTTTATATCTTAGGGGAGGGAAGAATACATTGGCAATAAAGTGAAATTTGCCAAATAAATTCATCTGTGTTTTAGATTAAAAAAAACTATTCCATAGGGAAAAGAGGTTTTCATCTTCAAATGTTCCATGAGTATTGAATTGAATTCTGTTTTGTGAAATGCTACTTCCTTATCAACAGCAATTTCTCAGTTCCAATATTGTTAGAGAAATGGAAAATCTGCTTGTTAAGTTTATTGTTACACAGAACCTGGGGAGTGGGTGGCAGTAAATTATGGAGTGGGTTGAAAAGTGTTTCCCATAAAAGTGGCTACAACTTTAAAGTTGAGTGGGTTGGGTTTACTCTTAGGGAGAGGGATCCTGCTCATCTCTCTCTCTGACTCATCTCAAAGTTCTGGAAAAAATGTCTATAACAAAACTTAGGTAAGTTTCATGCCTAGCATCTCCCCCAAAAGCGTATTTTATCAGTCACTTCTAAAAAAGGCATTCAATGTACAAATTAGTTATCAGGTACAAGGCAGCTATTTATTTTCTCCAAAACAAGGGAAATGCTTAAAAACACAAAACACAAATACTTAAAAAAGAACCATAACCCATCACCATCATTATAATATCCCTAAAAGGTGAAGTTACTTTGTGGGATTGCTGAATTGATGATTCATTTGCCCTAGATCTGTACTATCCTAACCATTCACAAGGTCCAGATCTTTTGGTCAGTCAGGGCATGGTTGGACTTCTTGAATTCTTTTCGGTGCAGTCTCCTTCTGAAGGGGTACTCCTTTTCTTCCAAGAGGAGAAGCAGGAAGCACCTTCTTCTGGGCAGCCAGTATCAGCTTATAAACTCCTTGACCTCATGAAGTCATGAGGTAGCTCCAAATCTGGCAATGCCCAAGTTACCTGTGGTTAGGGAAAGAAACACAATGGAGAAGGGGGAACCAGAGTCTGGGAGTTCAGCTGTCCTAGGCAAGCACATAGTGTTAATGCGATAAACTCATAGCTAACATAGTTGCTGAGTAGGAAGGATGGGGGAGAAAAATCCCTCCCAGTGACACTCAACTGTCACTACCCCTTCCCATACTGGTTACATTTTCCCTAAAACCCTTTTATTCATAGTTTGGGATAGGAACACTCCTTTCTTCTCCTCATCACTTCCAGGTTCTTCTCCTTCCACTTTCACTAAGCAGCCTCTTTTCCTTTGAATGTCATTAAGACACTCACATTTATCAGCCAGTCTGGATCCTGATAACTGTTCTCTATCAATCCCCTATACATTCTCCTTCTTTCTTTCCTCAGTGAGTTAAGAGCTTGTCTGACAGTCTCTCTCTCCTCCCCCATCTCTTGCTCTCCTATTAGAAGACTTTGATATACATATTGATATATCTTCAAATGCCCTAACTTCTCAATTTTTTTAACCTAATCAGTTCCCATGACCTACTCCTCTACACCATCTCTGCAATATACAGAGATGATTACACCCTCTTACCATCACCCACAAGCATCCCACTTCCTTGTCCCAGACTCTGAAATTACTTTTATCTTATCATAATATTTTATCATTCTGTCTTTTTTTTTTTATGCCTTATGATCCTTAACCTTGTTTACTCACTTCTCTAGCCTCAATTCCTGAACTGGGGCTTTGTGCCAGGGCCACATTCCTCCCCCAGCTCCACTTTGGGGTGGGGCAATGGTCCGTACTTACTTTTGACCTTGGTCACCTTGATTCCTGCATTGACCTCTACTTCCTGAGACCAGCCCCTGTTGGATCTTTGAGGTTCAGGTTAGCTGAGGTTTCAAGACAGAATGCTAGGGACTTTAGGAACCTAAGCTGCCCTGGTCTGACCACACCTATTGTGCTGATCAGTGCTAGTCTTGGCTTCTGAGGTCCCTGAGGTAGGTTTTGGATCACTCTAAGGCTCAGGGGAGCACTTCACTCTTTGTGCCTCTGGATATAGAGAAGTGTCCAGCCTATCTCTGAACATGTTGCAGCTGCCTGAGTGTGTTATGGCTTTGTTGGTGACCTCATTACTTACTGCTTGGGGACTCCTGGCTGATTTTTGGTGCAGTTCTGGGGAGGAACAACCCCATTGATTTCGGGAACATTATTTACCCTGATGTGATTTTAGAATTTTGCTGTAGTAGGCATGGAGATAGCTGATCTGTCTGCCTCTGCAGCCATATAGGCCAGAACATAATACCCTTCCAACGGGTCACCACTCCAATTCAGCCTCCACTTAGCTACCAAGATTTTTTTTTAAAAGTATAGGTCTGACCATGTCACCTCTTGTAACAGTTAAAATATGGCAAACTGAGGCTCAAAGTTCCAAGCACAATCAATTGATTAGTAAAGCATAAATTCAACATGAAATAGGATCTCAGCTTTCCCAGTAAGCTAAGACCTTGAATGAGGGGGAAAATTGCCTTTTTTAGATTTTAGGGAGTACAGAACAAAGAATATAACCTCTTTGTCTCCTGTCTTCCTTCAGGTCCCAGCTAAAAATTTCACCTCCTACAAAAACCCTTTCTTGATTCTGCTTAGTACAACCCCTGCCTCCACCCCAATGATTATTTCTAATTTATTCTGTATATTTCTGGCTTGTTATGTGTGGTTTTTTACAGATAGTCTCCCCCTTTATACTGAACTCCTTAAGAGGACTTGTCTTTTGCTTTTTTTTTTTTTTTTGTATCTCTGTAGCTAGTGTAAGGCTTGGCACATGGTGGGTGCTTAATAAATGTTTATTGACTAGAATATTAAAAGACGGCCCATTGTTTTCATGAGAAGTTTGGGGTCATTAAAGAAACTTCACAATTTTCCAAAGGCAATCTAGCCAGCTTTCTTCATCTTGTTTAATTCTGGACCCAATTTATCTATCTCTACTATTTGTCCAAGATACACATATTAGATGGATACATTCTATAGGTTATCCATCCAAGTGCCTATTGAAATCTGGGCAATAGACAGCCTTCATCCATTTGGATTTTCTTGTGTGGATGGTCAGGCCAAACTCTGAATGATTACACACCTCTTCCAGGAGGCTTTGCAACGTCCTGGAGCTTGATGCAATCATCACAATGTCATCCTCCAATAGGAACATATGGAGGATCTCGTCATCTGTAGGAAATTCTTATTCAGTTTGGATTTCATGCTGGATCTCCTGCATCACAGTGGCAAGCACCTTTGATCAGACTATAAGCTTGCTGCTTTATGCCTCACCTGAAGACTAAATCAAAAGGTTATTTCTGTTATTCAGTGAATTTTGAATTTTTAGAATAGCTAATACTATTAAAGTAGCACTTTAAGGTCTACAAAACACTTTACATATATTATTCTATCTGATCCTTATAGCTACCCTGTGTGTAAGGTTATCCCCTTTTAAAAGATGAGAAAACTGAGGATGAGAGATTATAGCTTGTTTAGGGTAACAGCTAATACTTGTCTGAGGCAGGATGTGAATTCAGATTTTTTTGACTTCAAGTCCAATGTTCTATCCACCATACCACCTAACTACCTCAAATAATTAAAACAAAATTGTTGAACTTAACATCAAATAAATGATTATTCCCATATACAAAGCAGAACAGAGAAAAACTAAAAATAACCCCACGAATCTGTTTCATGAACAGCTTGCTTTTCTCTTTATGCATATAATAAATTCAACACATTATCTCCAAAGCTGTCCTGCTTATCTGTGTTTTCTACTAACCTTTGTTCTATGCAATTTTAGAGTGCTTCATTACTCTCTCTTCTTTGCATTTTTTAGAAATCCTTTTGGCAACTCCATTGCTAGTACTCCTCTTTCCTGCATTTCTTCCTCCCCCAATGAAGAAAAAAAAAGGTTTGTTATCAGATATGCATAGTCAACAAAATAAATTCCCACATTGGCCAAGTCAAAAAAATGTATGTTTAATTCTGCAACTTTCATCATGTCTCTGTTAGGAGGTAGAGAGCATGCTTTATCATTATTCTAGTGAAACCATGATTGATCATTGTATTGGTCAGAGTTAAGTTGTCTCTTTTCCCTCTACATACTCTCTTGCCCGTTCCTCTGGGTTTAATTCTCATCTCCATGCAGATAACTCACAGATCTATATATTCAGTCCTAGTTTTTCCTCTCAATTTCTATCGCCAATTGCCCCCTGGCCTTTTAAAACCTGATGTCCTGGAGACACATCCAACTCAACATGTTCGGATGGAAACCCATTATCTCTCAAATCTTCTACTCTTTTAAACTTCCCCATTCTAGTCTTCCCCACCCTTCCAGTCTTGTAAGTTTATAATTATTTATAACTGATATGCATATAATTATATTAATTAATGCATAATATGTAGAAATACAATATATATTAATGTGTAAATATGTAATAAGGAAATTATATACATAATTATAAATTTATCTTGTAAGTTTATAATTCTCAATTCCTCACTTTCCCTCCTCCCACATATCCAGTTAGTAGTCATATGTTACCATCTCAACTTTCAAATCTTCCACATCTGACCCCTTCTCTTGCTCACATAATTATCAAATTAGAGCAAGCCCTTATCACCTTTCACTTGGATTATTGCAACAACCTCCTGATCAGACTCCCACTTCAAGTCTCTCACCATACCAATTCAGCTCATGTATTACTGTCAAAGGGATTTTCTTTATTCTCAGATCTGACCAAGTCACTTCCCTACTCAATCATCTCCTCTAGGATAAACTATAAATTCTTTTGTTTAGCTCTTTAACTCATTCACATTCTGGCTCCAGTAGATTTTCCAGGCTTGTACATGACTCTCATTTCCTTATTCTGAAAACCAGCCAAATTGCCTTTCTTTCTGTTTCTAACACGGGACACTTCATCTCCTGTCACTGAGCCTTTTTGCATCAGCTTTCTCACAGATCCCTGGAATGCACTCCTTTCCTTCACTTCACAGAGCTCTCTTCCTTTAACTCAGTCAAGCACCATTAAAAGATGAAGCCTGCTCTAATTCCTTCCCCAACTGCTAGTGTATTTGACTACTTTGCATTTATTCCCTTTGTATTTATATACATACTTATATATGTACTTGTCTCCCTTATCAAATATAAGTTCCTCGGGAATTATTTCACTCTTTGTAGTTTAAGCAAGATTCCTCACACTTCCTGGGTACCTTAAAATACTTGACTAAGTCATTCAAAGTTATTTTTCTTTGAAATGTTTTCTTCTGATCTGCTCACTTAACCCTGCATCAGTTTCCCAAGTTTGTCTGAAATTATACCTTTTGTCATTTTTTATGATGAGATAATTCAATTTCATTCATATATCATAGTTTGTTGACAAATAAAGGAACCCCCTTAGTTTACTAGTTCTGTGTCATTACAAAAAAAAAAAATACTCTAAATATTTTTTTTAGAATGGCATTCCTTTCCTAATTTCTTTGTGCTCTTTGGATAACTCTTTAGAGTTGGAGGGCCAAAAGCTAGTTTAGAAGCTTTTTGGAACGAGTTCCAAATTGCTTTCCAGAATGGTTAGACCAATGCAAAGCTCCATCAACAGTGTACTAATGTGCCTGTTTTCCTGCAGTTTCTCCATCAGTTGTCATTTTCCTTTTATTTATTGTTCTAATGGATACAAGATAGAACCTCAGAGTTGCTTTTATTTGCATTTCACATATTGTTGATTTGGAGCATTTTTCTCCAGATGACTGTTAATAACTCAGGGTTTTTCCTTGGAGAACTACCATTCCATATCCTCTGATCATTTATCTACTTATAATTATTTTTCTACTTATAATTATGCATTTAAATGAGTTCCTTATAAATTTAATTTGTTGTCAAATTTGTTAGCATATGATTAGGCAAAATAGTTTTAAAATAATTTTCTTTAATTCTTCATTTGTTGTGAATTTTCCTTTTCCCTTTTTTGATATTGGCAATTTGATTTCCTTTTTTTCTTTACCTGACTATCTAATTAAATGGGTTTTATTTTAATTTTGTTCATCTCTTCTTTGATTTTCAGAATTTCTATTTTGATGATTGATTGGAGGAAGAAATGGATGTGTTTCTTTTATAGTTCATTTGGTTGCATTCATGATTCATTGATCTATTTTTTCTCTTTTGTTGATGAAAATGTTTAGATACACAAAAATTTCCCTGAGTTCTGCTTAGGAAGTGTCTACCCCTTTCCAATTTTCATATGTTAGCTCATTGTTGTAATTTTCTTTGATAAAATTATCTATAGTTTCTATACTTTGTTCTTTGACTCATTGATTCTTTAGGATTGAATAATTTAGTCTCTGATTAGTTTTTATCCTTTCTTCAATGACCATTGAATGATTATAATTTTTATTGCATTATGATCAGTGAAGAATTTGTACAATAATTCTGCTTTTCCACACCAGTTTTTGAGGTATTTATGTCTTAATACATGATTGATTTTTGAAAAGATGTCATTCACAGAATAAATATAATATATATATGATCCTTTCAATTCCTATTCAGTAATCACCAGAGATCATTTTTAGCTTTTCTAAAATTCTATTCAGATCTTTAACTATGTTCTTCTTCTAAGTATGATTATATTTGTTTCACTATGAATAGAGTTCATTGAGACTCTACACTATCATGATTTTACTGTCTTTCCCTTCATATTTGTTTCATTTTTCCTTTAAGTATTTATGTGCAATGTCATTGGTACATATGTATTAAATATTGTTGTCAAATTATTACTTATGATATCTACAGATATACCATAGTTTTTCTATTTATCTCTTTTCATCAAATCTATTTTTTGCTGTAATCTTGTTTGAGGTCATGATTACTACTCCTAGTTTTTTGAGTTTGACTCAAGCACAAAATATTTTGCTTTAGCCCCTTCATTTAATTTTATTTGAATCTTTATATTTCTTATAAACAACATATTGTTGGATTTGAGTCTATTCTGCATGCTCTTATTTTATAGGTAAGTTTATTCCTTTTATTTTTACGGTTATGAAGATGTTTTTCAATAAGTTAGCAGACAGCAACAGACAACAGCATTTATTAAACACTTGCTATATGCCAGGCACTGCACTAAAAAGTAAGATACAAAAAAGGCAAAAATAGAGACTCTGCCCTCAAACAACTCACATTCAAAAAATTATAAAAACAAGATTATTGCAGAGCAAAAGAAGAGGAAATTCTGTTGTATACAAAGTGACACTGCGATCCAGGAATAGACATTATAGAAGGACAGATTTTAATAGAGATCAAGATAGAGGTGTAGCCTTCATCGTCCCTAACTCCACAGATAGGCTAGTAATTTGGACATACATACTCTGATCCACCTCCCCCAAGCCACTCAGGGTTCAGGTTTAGATAACATTTTAGATAAAGGGGTGACATGGCACGAGTAAGAGAACTGCCCAGCAAGACAAGGCAGTGGGATAATCCCAGAGGTGTGAAACTTGATGTACACAAGTAAGTAGTTTGGCCTGCAAAACTCTCTAGTATATTCTAGATCTATATCCCAAAGAAGTGAAAAACCAAAATGTTTAGGATCTATATGTACAAAAATATTTATAATAGCTCTTTATGTGGTAGCAAGGAATTGGGAATTGAGGGAATGCCCATCAATTAGGGAATGGCTGAACAGGTTGTTGTATATGATTGTAATGGAATACTATTGTGCTATAAGAAATGATGAGCAGGATGCTCTTAGAAAAACCTGAAAAAAATTACATGAACTGATGCAAAGTGAAATGAGTAGAACCGAGAACACTGAATATAGTAACAGTAATATTTCATGATGATCAATTGTGAAAGACTTAGCTATTCTCAGAAATACAATGATCTAAGACAATTCTGAAGAACTTATGAAAAATGCTATCTGTCTCCAGAGAAAGAAATGATGGAGTCTGAATGCAGATTGAAGTATACTTTTGCTTTACTTTGTTTACTTTTTTTAATCTGTGTTTTCTTTTACAACATAACTAATATAGAAATACATTTTGTATTACTGCACATGTATAACCATATCAAATTGTTTACTTTCTTGATTGGGAGGGATGAAAGGGCAAGAGAGAATTTGGAACTCAAAAATTTTAAAAATGAATGTTTAAATTATTTTTGCATGTAATTAGGGTAAAATAGAATATTAAATTTAAAAAAATTCCTAGTGTAGCCAGAACCAGATTAAACTTTAATTGGGAAATGTTTAATAAAATAAATAAAAATACAATATGGGGCAAGGGATCCATAGCTGTGCCATAGCAAGTAAATCACTGGGGAGAGGAATGATGTTCAGCTTTTTGGTCAGTTAAACTTTGGCATTCATACATCCTGGGACTTGGAGTCAGAGTCAAAATGGGTATTCAGCCACTCAGATGTAAGCATTATAAATGGAAGATAATTTCCTAAGGAAGGTTCTAGCAATGTATTTGAGGGTGGGGGCACTAGAAGTGTGATGAGAAGGAATGAAAAGAGCTCTTGTAGAAGATGGACAATGATTAGGGATCAAATTTGAATATGGGAGTAAGAGAGGAGGCTGGATTATATTAGATGGTATAGTCTTCAAAGAATTAAAACTGTGAATCTCTTGAAAGTTAATGGAGGGGTGGGAATAGAAAAGCTCTGTCATATTACAAAGAATTGAGATATATGTGTCAAAGCTGACATAACACATCAAAGAGGTGGATGACCAGAAAAAGAGATAGGGCAGTGAGAGTGAAGATAACAGACAGCACACGTGGTACATTGGTGCCCATATTATGTGGGCATATCTAGAGAAAAGCTGCCAGGAATCGTAGTGATTCCCCTGAAGATGATTGGTAGGAAGATATAGACAAGGAGTGGCTATCTGTAGTGTTGCACTCCTCCTTATCGATGAGATCGCAGATACATCAAAGTAATCAATACGGACCCCACAAGATGGCTAAAGCCCTCAAGTCTCAAAGAGTTAAAGCAAGTTATACTTATAGCCTCCTCATTTATACATGTTGTCCAGTCATTTTTTCAGTTATGTCCAGCTCTTCGTGACCCCATGTGGGGTTTTCTTACTGAAGATACTGGAGTAGTTTGCCATTTCCTTCTGTATCTATCTGATTTTACAGATGAGAAAACCGAGGCAAATAGGTTGAAGTAACTTTCCCAGGGTCACACGGCTAGTAAGTGTCTAGATTTGAACTCAGGAAGATGTCTTCCTGACTCCAGACTTGACACTCTATCCACTGCACTACCTAGCTGATCCATGCATACATGCCAACAAGCTAGAATTTCCAGGAACTTTTTGCATTTTTATGAGTAGTTACAAGGCAGTCTTGAGCAAATCATTTGTGTACTTAGGGATTTTGATTGATCCCATTTATCACCTGACCTGACACTAATGACTTCCTCAGGTTGGCTGGACTGAGATTATTTATACCTCCCTCCTCCCCATACCCTTCTACTCAGTGACATTGGGAGATACTTCCCATATTGGAACCAACCAATAATTAGAGCTATCCCAGAATGAAAAGAATTGCTCTGTGGGTCACACAGAAAGCAAGTAAAAAAAGCACTGACATCAGAACCAGTAGTTTGTCAAATCTCTCTGAAGACCATGGAATGCTAGACTAATAACAAATCACTAGCAGTATTGGAGTCTAGAGCAAGCTTTTTGATGAGATCCACTATTAGGTTTCTTCATTCCTTGGTGCAGATTTCCTTCCTTATTTCTAGGTTTTCCCCATTGTCCCTTGCTCTCCTTACAGGATAGTGTTCAGGTGTAAAAGACAGATAGGAAGACAGACTTTTGCTGGGTTTGCTAAATGCCTATCTCCCAAACTTTGTCTTGTACCTTACTTGGCTGTGTCCGTACTATCACAAGTACACAACAGCTATCTTGGATGTGGTGACTTTCCCATCAGTGGAAGTATTGAAGTGGTGGCTGGATAAATATCTATTGGAATATTATAGTTGAAATTCATACTTTGGAAAAGGCTTAGATAAGAAGAAATTTAGGGACTCTTCCAAGTTTGTAACACTTTGATTTTATTAACCAGAATATTATTTGCAAGAATGGCTTGGCTTTTCTAGAAGCAGGGCAATTTAAGAAAATGTAATGTTCACGGCTGGCATCAATTACTAGCTTTCTGTCGGTGGAATATTCCAGATGGTCCAGTTTCTGTGGAAATCCCAAGGGGCAATCCCTGCATTTAGGTTTGAGGGGGAAGGGCGAGAAGGAAGTAGGCAAAGGGATGTTTGTAAAAGCTACTTTTCAGTCTTCCAAAATCAGGTACAAAATAATTAGCTGACACAGACTATTTCCTATTTGTAAATCATTCAAGTTTCTGACACATATAGTAGGAAAAAGGAGAGCTGCAGCACATCTTTTATAATTGGATGCAGATTTGTTTACTAAATTGAAGCCTGTGGATTGTGGAAAGTTTGGAAGTAAAAAAGATAACTGTAGAAATGGACATGTTGAGTATCTATTTAGAATGTATTGTTGAGTTTTTGAGCATTTAGTGATGTGGCTCACTCAAAACTTCACCTACCTGTAGCATTAATAAATAAGGTGTTCCTTATTTAGACATTCCTTAGACAAGTCAATGATTCTGAGTCTTTACAAAGTAGAGCCTCTGTGGACTTCCCTGTCCACTGCTGGGCCTCAAGTCACAGAGACTCATTTTCCTGAATTCCAGTCTGGCCTTACATGCTTTCTAGCTATGTGACCCTGAGAAAGTCACTTCACTTTGGCTCAGTTTCCTCATCTGTCAAATGAGCTGGAAAAGGAAATGGCAAACCATTTCAATATCTTTGCCAAGGAAACCTCAAATGGGTCACAAAGAGTCAGATACAATGGCATGAGTAAACCAAAACAACAATTTTCTATGTGGGAAAGGACACAAGACCAAATGTCTCCTAATGCATGTGACTAATTTTTAAACTAATGATATTTAGTTATAGCAGTTACATGTTGCTACTCTGTTGGACTGTGTTCATAACTTCGATCCTGACAGTCCCCAGTAAATTACTGTGGAATATACTGTCAACTGCTTTACATAAGGTGATTAACAAGGATGCCCATCTAAGCACTGCTGTCTCTGTATGTGAACTTGGTAGGAATGATACTGTTAGAACTGAATTAAACTTTTTCTCCTCAGATAATGAAGAGGCATATGGAACTGTGAGGGAGGGAGATGTTTGAATATTTAATCATGCCATGTCTTTGAAGTAAATATGCCTTTGTAAAAGCTAATCAATGAAAAATGGTAACATGGAACTGAAGGCAAGTCATTGCTCCACCGTGACAGTGTGGGGAGCACAGTTAATGTGATGGTGTCAGAGATGCCCTAATCCCCGCAGAGCATCCTACGTTCCCCAGGGGGCAGAGTTGTAACCGGCCCTGTAAGAATGAAGCTAAAACAGACATGCCACACCTGTTCCACACTCCAAGCATGCACTGTCCTGATGTGAGTTACCACACGACTGCAGTACTTGACTGGTTCTTGTTTTTGCAGCTATGATAAATGACCTTCTGACATGGACCAAGGAAAGATATTGGCATCACTCTATATATTAAATATAAATAAAGCTTGAATTTTCTTACTTTTAGGTTAAAAATAAAAATTAATAGAATCTCTAATAGATTCTTCCTGTGCTCCTGTAGAGTACACACTCCACTTTGGAGAACAATGCACCTCTTCCAGGTGAACCTTCCCTAATCCCACTGGTAGGTAACAATATCCTTCCTCAGATTTCATATACCATTTAACTTTGTAACTCTGCCCTAATCATAATCTAGTGTTCCTGGTATTCCTTCCTTCCTTCCTTCCTTCCTTCCTTCCTTCCTTCCTTCCTTCCTTCCTTCCTTCCTTCCTTCCTTCCTTCCTTCCTTCCTTCCTTCCTTCCCTCCTTCCCTCCTTCCCTCCTTCCCTCCTTCCTTCCTTCCTTCCTTCCTTCCTTCCTTCCTTCCTTCCTTCCTTCCTTCCTTCCTTCCTTCCTTCCTTCCTTCCTTCCTTCCTTCCTTCCTTCCTTCCTTCCTTCCTTTCTTTCTTTCTTTCTTTCTTTCTTTCTTTCTTTCTTTCTTTCCTTCCTTCTTTCTTTCTCTCACTATTCCAATCCATCTCCCACAAAGATGCCAAAGTGATTTTTTTTTCCCAATGTACAGGGTTGACCGTATCATTCCCTCACCCTGCCTGGAGAACTCCGACCAAACTAAACTGAAGATAGATACTACCTCTACAGAGAAGACATAAATTGAAGAAAAGGTCAATTTAGAAACTTTGGAAAAAAGCAACCAGGTGACATAGGGGATAGAACACCAGGGAGTGGAGTCAGGAAGAACTGAGTTCCCATTGTGCTTCTAGCTGGCTTGCCTCGGTAGCCAAGTGAACTTGGGCTACTCTCTTCACATCTTGTCTGTTTTCTCATCTGTATGAAGGGGTTGGACTCAATGGTCTCTAAGATACTTTCCAGCTCTAAATCTCTGATCCTAAATTCTTATGAAAAATATGTGAACTTTAGCAGGTACTGAGAACATATGGAAAAAAAATCAGAAATGATTTTGGTGAGGCAAAGTAATTTGGTATATAAGGATTTATTTTTATAAGGATTTATTAGAAGTTGCTGACATTTTAGAAAAAATACAACAGTGTCCCAAAAGAGGAAATAACAGAAATCTTCACCTCAAGATCCCAGATGAAGATATAGTTATGATTAAAGTCTAGATTCAAAAGTATTCAAACAGCATTGTTGACTTGAACTCAGTCCCACTGGTCCCAAATATAATCCCCAAGAATATAAGACCTTATTTTGAGGCCTTATTGTGCTACGGTTCTGTAGGTGGACTCATCTTAAGGTCAGGTGATGTTAAGGACATTTAGCTTTTAACCCCTTCCCCCTCCCTTCAACCTCTCTACATACAAATGATGTGCAAATATTATTCAATGAGCGCTTTCTTCTCTTCAAACCTCTCATCAAACAAACCCTTTGTGGGAGGTCTAAAGTGATTTTCAACAGAAAATACAGCTAGAGCAAAACTACATTGTCTAAAAGATCTGAATAACTTTGGTCTACAAACTGATTTTGGTATCTGGGTAAAGGAGAGAGTCTTTGAGGCCCTAAAGTATCAGTATTCTGAAATGAATCTGTGATCTCCTCAATGTGAGTACTCCCTCCTGGGATGCAGATCACAGCCCATGCTTCTTTTATCATCCTCAGTAACTTTTGTTCATTTTTTTCGCAGAAGTTCATATAAGAATAATGAGGCTGCTGGTGGTGGTGGTGATGGTGATGATATTGTTTTATCAGTTAAAGTCCTAGTTACTTGAAAAAATATTTAATGAATAAACTGTCAGAGTCAGCTGGATGGTGCAGTGGATAGAGCACTGGCTCTGGAGTCAGGATGACCTGAGTTCAAATCTGCGCTTAGACATTTACTAGCTAGGTGACCCAGAGCAAGTCACTTAACCCTGATTACCTCCCCTTTCCCACAAATGAATATAAAGTCTCAGAGAATTCTGTAAGAAAACAAAAACCAACAGTCCAAAATGCCAAAAGAGGAAATATTCGGTCATATTTATCTTCTTATGACTTTTGTTAAATAGAATTAAATCTAGGGACAAAAATAATATTTTTAACCCTCAGACTTAATACAGCTTGGTAATAATAATAGCTGACATTTTTGTGACACTTTTAGGTTTACCAAAATACAAATATCATCTTATTTTATCCTCACAACAACCCAGAGATGTAGGTGTTATTATTGTCCCCATTTTACGGAATAGGAAATAATGGCACAAATACGTTAAATCAATTGTCCAGGGTCACATGGCTATTAAATGTTGGAAGCTGAATTTGAACTCAGATCTTCTGATGCCAGGTCCAGGGCTCTATCTACCATGCCATCCAACTGCCTCCTCATTAAAATCCAACAATTTCAAAAGTCAGTGATGGATGAGAAGTATAATAACAGCTTAGTTTTTAGACATTATTGGAGTTAACCTTCTATAATCTTAATAAGTGAATTTTCCCAGAAATTTAAAATTTAATCTTTTAATTAATGGATTTAGTTTTCACCATTGTTTTTTTTTGTTGTTTAAAAAAAACTAAACACAGTGTATTTTGTAAATGCCATTCTCTTGTTTGGGTTCAACTTGAGACTAAACTCAGCATGTATTAAGTATGGCTAGGTCTTTACAATGAGATAATTATTCTTTTTTTAAATAAAAATGTAATTATTTAACTTATTACATTCATTTTCACAAAATTTTGAGTTCCAAATTTTCTCCCCTTTTCTCCCCTCCCCCCACCCCAATACAACGAGCAATCTAATTTTCTCTATCACCAATCTGCCCTCTCTTCTGTCATCCCTCCCTTCTCTTGTCCCCATCTTCTCTTTTGTCCTGTAGGGCCAGATGACTTTCTATTCCCCATTAACTGTATTTCTTATTTCCTAGTAGCAAGAACAATACTAAGCAGTTGTTCATAAAACTTTGAGTTCCAAATTCTCCCCATCCCTCCCTCCCCACCCATTCCCTTTGGGAAGGCAGGAAATTCAATATAGGCCATATCTGTGTAGTTTTTCAAATGACTTCCATGATAGTCGTGTTGTGTAAGACTAACTGAATTACCCTCCATCCTATCCTGCCCCTCATTCTCTTCTCTCTTTTGATCCTGTCCCTCCCCGAGTGTTGCCTTCAAATTGCTCCCTCCTCCCATTACCCTCCCTACCATCATCCCCCGCCCTTGCTTATCTCCTTCTCCCCCACTTTCCTGTATTGTAATATAGGTTTTCACACCAAAATTAGTGTGCATTTTATTCCTTCCTTTAGTCAAATGTGATGAGGGTAAACTTGTTTTTTTTTCTCAACTCTCCTCTTTTTCCCTCCACTAAAATGTCTCCTGCTTGCCTCTTGAATGAGAGATAATTTACCCCATTCCATTTCACCCTCTTTCCTCCCACTACATTTCTCTCTCACCATTTACCTTAATTTCTTTTAAGATATGGTCCCATCCTATTCAATTCACTCTGTGCTCTCTGTCTCTGTATGTGTGTGCATGTGTGTATGTGTGTGTGCGTGCACACGTGTACATATGTGTGTGTGTATATGTGTATATGGTCCCACCAACTACCCAGATACTGAAAAATTTTAAGAGTTACAAATATTGTCTTTCCATGTAGGAATGTAAACAGTTCACTTTTGGTAAGTCCCTTATATCTTCTCTTTTCTGTTTACTTTTTCATGCTTCTTCTCATTCTTGTGTTTGAAAGTCAAATTTTCTTTTCAATTCTGGTCTTTTCACCAAGAATGCTTGAAAGTCCTCTGTTTCATTGAAAGACCATATTTTCCCCTGAAGTATTATGCTCAGTTTTGCTGGGTAAGTGATTCTTGGTTTGAGTCCTAGTTCCTTTGACTTTGGAATATCCTATTCCATGCCCTTCAATCCCTTAATGTAGAAGCTGCTAGATCTTGAGTTATCCTGATTGTATTTCCACAGTACTGGAATTGTTTCTTTCTAGCTGCTTGCAATATTTTCTCCTTGACCTGGGAATTCTGGAATTTGGCCACAATGTTCCTAGGAGTTTCTCTTTTTGGATCTCTTTCAGGCGGTGATCAATGGATTCTTTCAATACTTATTTTGCCCCCTGGTTGTAGAATGGCAGGGCAGTTTTCCTTGATAATTTCATGGAAGATGATGTCTAGGCTCTTTTTTTGATCATGACTTTCAGGTAGTCCCATAATTTTTAAATTGTCTCTCCTGGATCTATTTTCCAGGTCAGTTGTTTTTCCCATGAGATATTTCACATTCTCTTCCATTTTTTCATTCTTTTGGTTTTGTTTTGTGATTTCTTGGTTTCTCAGAAAGTCATTAGCCTCCATCTGTTCCATTCTAATATTGAGAGAATATTTTCTTCAGTGAGCTTTTGAACCTCTTTTTCCATTTGGCTAATTCTGCTTTTGAAAGCATTCTTCTCCTCATTGGCTTTTTGAACCTCTTTTGCCAGTTGAGTGAGCCTATTTTTCAAGGTGTTATTTTCTTCAACATTTTTTTGGGTCTCCTTTACCAAGGTATTGACCCGTTTTTCATGCTTTTCTTGCATCTCTCTCATTTCTCTTCCCAGTTTTTCCTCCACCTGTCTAACTTGATTTTCAAAATCCTTTTTGAGCTGTGCCATGGCCTGAGCCCACCGGACATCCACCTGGGATGTCTGGGTACAGAGGCCCCGACCTCCACATCTTTCCCTGATGGTAAGAATAGTTCCTCGTCATCAGAATTGAAAGGCGGGAACATCTGTACCCCATCAAAGTAGCTTTCTATAGTCTTATTTTTCTTCCCTTTTCTGGGCATTTTCCCAGCCAGTTACTTGACTTCTGAGATTCCTGTCCACCCTGCCTAGATCCTCCCAGCTAGTGCTTGGGGTCTGAGATTCAAATGGGCTTTCTGCCGCAGGCATGGCTACTATTCAATGTGAGCTTAAGTTCTGGTGCTTGGGTGGGGGCAGGGTTGCCTCCCAGGATCAGTTCCCTCAGGGGGTTTATGCAGAGACCTTCGGTAATGGAGCTCCTGCTTGCTCCGGGAGTCTCGGGCCTCTGCCACTGCCTCTGCTGCTGTCTCTGCCTCTGCTGCTGCCTCCTGAAGGGGCCCGAGCCACAGAGACACCCCGCTCCCCTCTCGGCCAGCCCAGATGTCTCTCTCACTGACCTGTAGCATCTGTGGGCAGAGGGACCTTCCTGGCTGCCGGAGGTTCCGTCCCTGAAGCCTGCTCGGATCTGCTCCTCTGGGGCTGCGGCCAGGGCAGCACAGGGGTGGACTCTGCTGTCCGGAGCGTGATGGACTCCTGGGGATGGCTCTCCAGGGCTCTCTGGAACAGAAATCTTTTCCACTGTGTTTCTGCGCGCCTTGCAGTGCTCCAGAATTTGTGGGGAGTTCTTCTTGCAGGAAATATATGGGCTGTGGGTTTGGAGCTAGCATACGTGAGTCTTTCTACTCCACCATCCTGGCTCCTCCCCTCTAGTTTTCACCATTGTTTTGATGGTCATTTTTCTAAAGTGATTTACCTGCTTTCTTATTTTATTTTTTTGAATACTTAGATTCTTTTTTTTTTTTTGAATCGTTTTTCAGTTCTTAACATTCACTTCCACAAGAATTTGAACTGAAACTTTTCTCCTCATCTCTCCCCACCCCCCACACCAGGACAGCATGCATCCCATCTACCCCTTTCTCCAGTCTGTCCTCCCTCCTGTTACTCACCCTTCTTCCAGCCCCCTTCTCCTCTATTTTTCTGTGGGACAAAGTAGATTTCTATACTCCATTGCCTGTATAGCTTAATTTCCAGTTGCATGCTAAAACACTTTGAGTTCCGTATTTTCTCCCTCCTTACCCACCCTCATTGAGAAAACAAGCAATTCAATATAGGACATACATGTGTAACAATGTGAAGCACTTCCATAACAACTATGTTGTGAAAGACTAACCACATATCCCTCTGTCCTATCCTGCCCTTCATTTATTCCATTCTCTCCCTTGAACTGTCCTCTCACAATAGTGTTTGCTTCTGATTATCCCTTTCCCCAATTTTCTGTCCCTCCTATTATCTTCCCTCTCCTATCCTCTTCCCCCTTGCCTTCCTGCAGGGTAAAGTAGATTTCCATATCCAGTTGAGTGTGTGTTTTCCCTCCTTAAGCCAAATCCCATGAGAGTAAGGCTCAATTATTTCCTTTCATCTCCCCCTCTTCCCCTCCATTGTAGAAGCTCTTTCTTCCCTCTTTTATGTGAGATGATTTGCTACATTCTACCTCTCCCTTTCTCTTATTCCTAGTACTTTCCATTCAACAGTAAATTTTAATTTTTTTAGGTATTCTCCCTTCATATTCATCTCACCATGTGCCCTCAATCTATGTGTGTGTGTATACATACATACATGCATGTACATATACATACATCCATATGTATAATATATGCATATATGCATACCTGTATATACCTACATATATATATGTATATATATATATATTCTCTCTAACTACTCTTATACTGAAAAAAGTCTCATAAGTTACAAATAACATCTTTCCATGTAGGATTGTAAATGGTTCAACTTTAATGCATTCCTTAAGGCTTCTCTTTCCTGTCTACCTTTTCATGTTTCTCTTGATTCTTGTATTTGAAAGTCAAATTTTCTATTAAGCTCTGGGCTTTTCAACAAGAATGTTTGGAAGTCCTCTGTTTCGTTGAAATTTCATTTTTTGCCCTCAAGTATTATACTCAGTTTTTCTGGGTAGGGGATTCTTGTTTTTAATCCTATCTCCTTTGACCTCTGGAATATCATATTCTAAGCCCTTTGATCCCTTAATGTAGAAGCTGCTAAATCCTATGTTATCCTGATTATATTTCCACCATAATTCAGTTGTTTCTTTCTGGCTGCTGGTAATAGTTTCTCCTTGACCTTAGAACTCTGGAATTTGGCTACAATATTCCTAGGAGATTTCCTTCTGGAGTCTCCAAGAGATGCTTGGTGAATTCTTTCCATTGCTACTTTACTCTGGTTCTAGAATATCAGAGCAGTTTTCCTTGATAATTTCTTGGAAGATGATGTTTCAGCTCATTTTTTGATCATGGTTTTCAGGTAGGCCAATAATTTTTAAATTATCTCTCCTAGATTTGTTTTCCAGGTAAGTTGTTTTTCCAGTGAGATATTCACATCATTTTCTATTTTTTCATTTTTTTTGGTTTTGTTTTTATAATTTCTTAGTTTCCCATGATTATTACCTTCCATCTGCTCCATTCTAATTTTTAAAGAACTATTTTCTTGAATGAACTTTTGAATCTCCTTTTCCATTTGGCCCATTCTGCTTTTAAAGCGTTCTTCTCCTCATAGCTTTATGGATCTTTTTTGCCATTTGGGTTAGTCTATTTTTAAAGGTGTTACTTTCTTCAACATTTTTTTGGGGTCTCCTTTAGCAAGCTGTTGGAATTGCTCTTCATGATTTTCTTGCATCCCTCTCATTTCTCTCTCCAGTTTTTCCTCCACCTCTCTTACTTGATTTTCAAAATCCTTTTTGAACTCTTTCATGGCCTAAGAACATTGAATATTTTTTTGGAGGCTTTGGATGTAGAAGCCCTGACTTTGGTGTTTTCCTCTGATGGTATGCTTTGTTCTTCCTCATCTGAAAGGATAGAAGACAATACCTTTTCTCCAAGAAAGTAACCTTCTATAATTTTATTTTTTTCCAATTTTTGGGCATTTTCCCAGCCAGTTACATGACTTTTGAGTCCTTTGTCAACTGGAGGGTATACTCTAGGGACCTTTAAGTTCTCAGTTCCTCCAAAGTGGCACAATCAAGGGAAAGGAGTTTACTCTTCTCCTGGCCTGTGCTCTGGTCTGTGAGCAACCATAAGCACTCTTTTATGCCCTGGAACTATGAGTAGGGTTCCCTCTCAAGAGCCTCCACTAGCTCTACCACGCCAGTGCTCCTCCTCACTCCAGTACTGCCACTCAGAACTGAGACTCAGATCAGCTGCTCAATTCTCCCAGGGTCTTTTGGGGGAGGGCTCCAAAAGGATGCTGCTGCCACACTTGGGCCAGGGCAAGGCCTGGACCACTCCCTTCTCACCCAGGTGAAAGAGCTTTATCACTGACCTTTGAAACTGTCTTTGCTGTTTGTGGATTGAGAAATCTGGGAACTTCAACTGATACCTGTGATTTCACACCCTGAAGCCTGCTCCAGTCCTGTCTGTACAGTGCTGAGCAGCCCAAGCTGGGCTGTACTCTGTTCTGAGTCTGGTGCCATAGACCTTGTCTGTTGGCTTTCCAGGTTGTCTTGGGCTGGAGATCTCTTTCACTCTGTTGTTTTATGGCTTCTGCTGTTCTAGAATTTGTTTAGAGTCATTTTTTACAGGTATTTTATGGGCTATCAGGGGAGAGCTGCAGCAGATCTGTCTTTCTACTCTGCCATCTTGACTGCCTCCTTATTTTCTTAAATATAGTTTTTGGAACATAATTAAATCTGTTCTTGATTGGTTAGGATGACTAGTTTGATCTGTAACCTTGGGCAAATCACCTTCTCTCTCTGGGCCTGAGTTTTCTCATCTATAAAATAAAAATTAGAGTAGTTGGAGTATATTTCTTCTACCAGATCTAAAATTCTATGAATACAAGATTACAGTGGAACCAACAACCTGGAAGTCCTTGTTCCACATGATTGACTGGTATTCTTTTATTTTTGTAAACAGAGTTTTGTTTTTTCCAATTACACGTAAAGATAGTTTTCAACATTCTTTTTTTCAAATAAGGTTTTGAGTTTCAAATTTTTTACTCTTACGTTCTCTCTCATAACCCCTCCCTAAGATAGCAAGCAATTTGATATAGGTTATACATATGCAATTATGTAAACATATTTCCACAGTAGTTGTGTTGTGAAAGAAGAAACAGAACAAAAGGGAAGAAAAACAAAAAACAAAAACCAATAGTTAAAATAGTATGCTTCGATGCTATAGTTCTTTCTCTGACTGTGGATAGCATTTTCCATCACGAGTCTTTTGGAATTGTCCTACATCACTGCATTGCTGAGAAGAACTAAGTCTATCACAGTTGATCACTGCATAATGTTACTGTTACTATGTACAATGTTCTCTTGGCTCTGCTCACTTTACTCAGCATCAGTTCATGTAAGTCTTTCCAGGTTTTTCTGAAATCCACCTACCCATCATTTCTTACAGAACAATAATATTCCATTACATTTCTATACCACAATTTATTCAACCATTCCCCAATTGATAGGCATTCCCTCAATTTCCAATTCTTTGATGCTACAAAAAGAACCACTATACATGTTGTTGTACATGTAGATTCTTTCCCCTTTTTTATGATCTCTGGGATATGGATCAAAAAGTATGCACAGTTTGATTGCCCTTTGGGCACATTTCTAAATTGTTCTCCAGAATGATTGGATCAGTCCACAATTCCACATTTGTCATTTTCCCTTTCAGTCATATTAGTCAGTCTGATAGGTATGATTTGGTACCTCAGAATTGTTTTAATTTGCATGTCTCTAATCAATACTGTTTTAGAGCATTTTTACATATGACTTTAGATGGCTTTAAATTCTTTCTTCCTTTGAAAACTGCCTGTTCATATCCTTTGATCATTTATCAATTGGGAAATGACTTGTATTCTTATAGATTTTACTCAGTTCTCTATATATTTGAGAAATGAGACCTTTATCACATCTTTCTGGATTCTTTCTAATCTTGGTTGCATTAATTTTGTTTGTGCAAAACCTTTTTAATTTAATGTAATCATTTTTGCATTTCATAATGTTCTGTATCTTTTATTTGGTCACAAATTCTTCCCTTCTCCATGGAGTTGATAGGTAAACTATTTCTTGCTCTCCTAATTTACTTATGGTATCACTCTTTATGTCTAAATCACGTACCCATTTTGACCTTATCTTGGTAAATGGTGTGAGATGTTGGTCTATGCCTAGTTTCTGTCATACTGTTTTCTCGTTTTTCTAGCAGTTTTTTTTTTGTCAAATAGTGAATTCCTATCTCAGAAGCTGGAGTTTTTGGGTTTATCAAATAATAGATTTCAATAATAATATACTACTGTGTTTTGTGTACCTAATCTATTCTGCTCCATTTTTTAGCCAGTTATCCAATACTTTTGAAGATTGCTGCTTTATAAAATAATTTTAGATCTGGTATGGCTAGGCTACCATCCTTTGCTTTTTTAAAAATTAATTCCCTTGACTTTCTTCTAGATGAATTTTGTTATTATTTTTTAAAGCACTGTGCTAAATGCTGAGGATGCAAAAAAAGACCAAAATATAGTCCTTACCATCATCTCAGGCTTCCCAACCCCATTACTGTCCTCTTGACTTAGTTTCCTTATTGAAAAGATCAAACTATCTGGGGTCCATTTCCCTATTCTATTCCTCTAACCTTTTATCTTTTTTACTTCTTCATTGTTTTCCTATAACTTGTGTGCCTTTCCACCAACAAAGTCAAATCAATACGCATTTCTTTTTCTCTGAGATCTTATTTCTAGATGTTTTCAAGTCACTGTCTTATTCTGTTTGTATCTTAAGCTTTCCTGTCCCCATAGTAATTTTTTATGATCCAGTTCTTTTAGTTATTGTTTGCTTGTTTTTTCAACCTACTTCTTGAGTTTGGAGTTCATATTAGTGTTGGACTTTGCTTGCTTCTGGTTGGGGGTGGAATGGGAAATGTCTGATTTGAGTTTCTGTCTTTTATGTCCTTGTGAGGCTCTCATAACTCAGTTTCAGGACCTCTAAAGTTTTGTTGCTTACACAGTGGTATGATCTGGGAAGAGATCTGTTCACTCTCCTCCTGATCTGCAAATTCCTGATCTGGTTTGGGTCTGTTGGCTTGTGTGAGGTTGAATTCTCATAGCCTGCTACTAAACTCAATTACAGTTGGCCTGTTGGGAGGTTCTACAGGTTCAGAGTGATTAAACTATTGACTCCTCCTTGGTTTTGGTCTCCTATGTGTAGGGCTAAAGTTAGAATTGAGTCCCAACTCTACTCTTGGACCCACAGTTATGTTCTGTAATTTATTTCTTGCTCCTTACACAAGGAGGGCCCCTATTTTCTATCCCTTTTTCCATTTGGCCAATTCTGCTTTTAAATAAGTTGTTTTCTTCAGTGGATTTTTATGCTTTCTTTTCAAAGCTGTTGACTATTTTACATAATTCTTTTACCTAACTTGCATTTCTTTCTCCAATTTTTCTTCTATCTCTATTGCCGTGTTAGACTTCCCAACCCCATCACTGTCCTCTTGACTTTGTTTCTTTATTTAAAAATTAAAATAATGTTTAAAAATACATAAAATATAATTTAGGATTAGGTTAGCAGTTATATTGAAATGCATTTATCAAAATATTTTTAAACAGTTTCCTTGGCACTGTTCTTCTCCACATTGGAACTGTGACTGAGGACTGGATAATGAATGATCATCAATCTGCTCTAGCTCCTTCTCCCAGTGCTAGTACAGTTTCCTGGGATCTCATTCATCATAAGTTCAGTCATCTTACCATGCTTGAGCACTGGACTGCTCCTTGCCATGCTTATGTAGCCACAGTCCTTGGCTGCTTCTGCCTCCTGTACTACTGAGCTCTTGACCAGCCCCCATCCCAGTGTCCTCAGACCTCTTTGTCTGTCTTCCTAAGCTGCCCTGGGCTGGAAAAATGACTGTGCCTTTTTTCTTGACTTTCCTAATCCGAATTTGGTTTGACACTCTTTCTATGTCATAGTGTGAAAGAAGCTTTGGAGAAACAAAGACAGAATTGTGATCTCTCACTCTGTTATCTTGATTATGCCCCTAACAAGTGCTTACTACAAATCAAGCACTTGCTAAGTGCTAAGGATACCAAGAAAAGCAAAAAACAGTTTCTGCTCTCAGGGAGTTGAATGGAGGTGCTCACAAGCTCAGATCTTCTCTAGCCTAAAAGACAAAAAAATCCTCTTCTTTTCAGCTACAGTTTCAACTGTTCTCCTTCGTTTTGTGGCTCCAATCCCCCCAGTTCCCTCACTTTATTGCTTAGCTTCCAAAAGGGGTACCTGCTGTTCCTTTTGAATTCTCTTTCAGTTGAAGGATGATTATCTACTGGTTTATTTAGCCCTCTTTACCTCAGTTATCCAGGTTGGATTCTTCATCCCTCTTCCTGCCTTTCAGTCTCTCACCAGGTCCTACTGATTCCACTTACACTATATCTCTTGAATCATTCTCCTTTCTATTCTCAATGCCACCACCTTACTCAATTTCCTCACTAATTCCTGGTCTTTTCCATATTTTACTTTGCATCACATTTTTTTTTTGCTCATATGCAAGCTTCTTGAAAGCCAGGAATTGTGTTTTATTCGTCTTTGTGATCCCTAGTACCCAAGTGCTGTGCCTTGTGAATAGTCAAGTTTGCTGAATGAATGGCCTAGTAGAATGTTAATCCTCTGAGTAACAGACAGAGATGAAGAAATTAGAAAAGGAAAGAAACACAATGATTTCCATTTTTGACTTATTGAACATGTATGTATCTTGCAGCCTGGCACTGGAGTTTGGGAAAGAAGCCAATGAGAGATTTGTAGATTTGGAAGTCATCATAATTAAAGTGATACCCAAAGCCAGAACAGTGAATGAGCTTGAAGTGTATGATTATATAGATAAATATATAGAACAGGAGTATAAAACTTTTTTTGTGTGTCCTGGACCCATTATGCAGTTTGGTAGAATTTAATACTACTCTGTGGGTTTTTTTCCCCTACCTTCATAATGGAAAGAAATGCTGAATTTCACTTAGTGGTTAGTGTAAATAAAGATGTGATCATTTTCCCATCCACGTTCATGGACTTATTGAACTCTAGATGGGTTATGAGCCCATGATATAGAGAAAAGAGAAGAGAGCGTAGGACCTTCTTGCTTAGGGAATGGGAGAGGAAGCTGCCAGCAAATGTGTAATCTAAACAGGAGAGAGGAGCTGTTTGTGTGGGTTGGATTAAGGTCAATTGACTTAGACATTCTAATTGTTTATATGTGTGTGGATGATTTGTTGCATGGCAAGTTTCTTTTTAAACCAGACCTGCAATTTCAATGGGACATGTGGCTTCCAGTAAAGAACTCCATAACATCTTTGCAGCTAAGCACCTGTTCTGTAACTTGTAGGTGTAGAGAGCTTGCCTGGGGAAACTGAGAGATTTAGTTACTTGTGATCATGCTACCTGGATCTATCAGAAGTAGGCTTTGAACCTCAGGCTTTCTAACTCTAGAGACAACTCTCCATCCATCATGCCACACTGCTTCTCATGAAAACTCTAATTTCCTGAAAAAGAAGCCTTATTCTATTACTGTCTTTTAATTAAAATGAGAGATTTTATCATTTAAAAATTAATTTCTTCAAAAAGCCACTACTGAGTTGCAGTATCTCGGGCCAATGAGGATGGAGATAGAGCACTACCCTTTAAAACATACACAACAATTAATGTCATAATGTTTTATTTATCCTGCTAATTATGCCCAAGACAAGCTCCAGTTTGTCCACCAAGCCTGCGAACAAAGAAGCTTTCTCTGAAGGCCAAGGCTCAGACCTCATTAAAATGTACATATTAATTATTGTTTGCAGTCTTTGCCCCAGTGGTCGATTACTTCTAACAAAAGGCTCGACACATGTACATCTTAATTGCTGTCTGTGATTGTGTGGCAGCACTGAGGAAACCTGAAATACCCTTTTGGGACTTTTCAAAATGGGAAGAAACCTGAAAGTAAAGAGAAAATATTTTTGTAGCATCATACTTTTGGTGGTAAAATGTTCTCGAAGAAAACAGCCAAAATGTCAGCAAACACAGTGTATTTATATACTACATGATGAAGCTGCTGTAGGACTTGAGGAGACACATTTTGCTGAGGAATTAGGAAATAACAGGAGATATACCTTCCCCTCCCTAATATTTTGCGCCTGCTGTAGTTTTCCTGAGCAATGGTTTTACAAATCAAATAGTAACTTAGAATTTGACATAGTGGGAAAAGTGATTAATTATTGATTTATTACTCATTTTTACATCTGGCTAAGTACTCATAAGTCTGCCTGTCTTCCTTAATTCAGTTCAATTCAATAGTTATTTATGAAGCACTTACTATATGCTAAGCACTGAGAATTATATCCCTGTCCTCAAGGAACATAGTTCTGTGGAGAAATAATACATATACAGGTAAACAAAATCAAAATAAAAACAAGGTAATTGGGGGGCAGCTGGGTGACTCAGTGGATAGAGCTCCAGGAAGGGAGTCTGGAAGACTAGATATCAAATCTGACCTCAGACACTTATTAACTCTGTGATCCTAGGTAATTCATGTAGCCCTCTTTACCTCAGTTTCCTCATCTGTAAAATGAGCTGGAGAAGGAGATGGCAAACCACTCCAGATGGTATCAGCTGGACGTGACTGAAATGACTAACAAGAGTGATTTCTGTGTGTGGGTAGGGGCGTGGCTCACCAACAAGAGGGGAATCATGAACCGTATATATCTAGTTCTTTCACTATCTCACCTTGAGTGAGCCCCTGCTCTAAGCCTCAGTTTCTCCATCTGTCAAATGTAAAGGTTGAAGGTTGCAAAGTCCTGTTCTAACTATCCACCTCCAGAGAAAGAATTGAAATTGTTTGAATTCAGATCGAGGTGTGCTATTTTCACCTTATTTCCTCCATTTTTAAAAATTTGAGTCTTCTTGTAACAAAATGCCTAATATGGAAATGTTTTATGTGATTGCACTTGTATAAATTATATTGGATTGCTTACAGGCTCAGGGAGAAGGAAGGGGAAGGAAGAGGGGGAGAGATAGAATTTGGAACTCAAAACAAAAAAATGTTTAAAAAATAATTGAGAGGAATAAAATATTATATTAAAAAGTTTATGATTCTGAGATGGAAGTTTGATTATCATACTGGTTGCCTTCCACACTTTCACCAGCCCCACCAGCTGCTCCTGTGTGTGCTACATCTTGTCAATATCCTTCTCCAGATGTGGTGTCCAGAACGAAACACAACATTGGAGATATTGTCTGACCAGGGGCCGGTTACCACTAATGTAACCTCACATCAGATTGAGATGCAGCATAGTGTGATGGCTACAGGCTGGCCTTGGAGTCAGGAAAGCTTGGATTCTAGTTATGGCATTAACACGTTATAGACAACTCACTTAACCTCTCACTTCCCCAGATATTCTCTAAGTCTTAGGGAATAAGTTTCTGATGAGTTACCAATCTGCAGATATTGGGGGAGTTTCCTATACCAACAATACCACAGGTACAGAGAAATCTGCCCTCCTCCCTCCCTCAAACCCACTCTAGATATTGCATGAACTTTGAGGCTTTGTCTTTTGTTGCCTAACTATCCCTCTTTTGTACTGTCTGCAAAGACCTTGACCTAAAGGGCTCAAGGTCTCCGAGTGCATCCTGGGTCACCTCCAGTCATCCTGATGAATATCTGGTCACTGGATTCAGATGGCTCTGGAGGAGAAGTGAGGTTGGTGACCTGCACAGCCCTCCCTCACTCAAAACAAAGTCAAGTGCAAGTCATGTCATCATTTCTCTGATGGCATGGTCTTCTTTGGCAACAAAAGATGAACACATTCCTGTCTAGTTAATTCTTTCTTAACTCTCTATAGTTTAAGGCCATAAAATTACTTTTATCAAAGTCAGTGCCACATTCTAGTCTGTGAATATATTTTGGGATCCTAATAAGTCATCCAGTGTGTTAGCTCTCCCTTCCAGCTTTGTGGCATCCTGTAATTTGTCTGTTGTTTGGTCCTTCATTCTTGAAGAGGACCATAACATCAGGGAGGTGATGCTGTGACTTGAAAATGAATTGGATTTAATTGGATTTAAGTGAAAGTGGGCTGTGTAAAGCCATCCGTTTCACTCTCTCCTCTGGAGCCATCTGGGTCCAGTGGCAAGATTTGGATCAAGACCAGTAGAGATGATCCTACTCTACTTTGAATATTTAATTGAACAAGGCCAAAGACAGACTCCAAACAGTTCTCCATTAGAAGTTCTTCCAAGATTACAAGTTGATGTTGATCTATCAATCACTCTTATTTAGATCTATTCTTTTCAATCTATTCAAAATCCGTGTAATTTCATTATTATTCAGTTTTTATCTGCACATCTTGTTTGCAAGGATATTGTGAGAGAATTTTTTTAAATGCTGAAATTCAGGTATGTTATAACTATGGAATTCATCTGAATAAGAGTCTATTAACCTTCTTTAAAAGATAAATGGAATTAACCTTTACGACCTATATTTGATGATACCATGAATCTCTAGTTTCTGTCCTGAATCTCTGATTAAAAGCCTTTGGACCTCAGTTTCTTCCTTTGTAAAATGAGATTAATCTAGATAATTTATTTACTTAATATATTTTTATTGATATCTTTCTTATATCACCTACATTTTCCCTTCTATGCTTTCTGGTACCTCCTTCCAGAGAGGCATCCCTTAAAGAACGAAGAAAGAAAAGAAAAAAAGTTCAGTGAATCCATAAGCACATTGAAAAAGTTTGAAGACATAAACATGTGTGTAAAGAAACCTCTACCCCTAAACAGGAACAGGGGAAGACATTTTTCCATGTGTTTTCTTTGGGATCAAGCTTGGTCATTATAATTTTACAGCATTCATTTTGTGGTTGTTCTTTACATTCACATAGTCGTGGTCATTATTTCCTAGTTCTGATTACTTCACTTTTCATCAGTATGCATGTCTTTCCTTGCTTCTCTCTATTCTTTATTTTTGTTTCTTACAGCATAGTAATATTTCATTACTTTCTTGTATCACAATTTATCTAGCCATTCTCCAGATGATGGGCATCTATATTGTTTCTGATTTTTTGACACCACAAAAAGCACCGCTATAAATATTTGGGTGTCTGTGGAGCCTTTCTTTTTGACAGTGACCTCCTTGGAGCTTATGCCTAGCATCTTAAGATTAGATTTGAAATTTCCTTCTACGTCAAAAAACACAGAATTAATAAAAATTTTAGTTTGTGATTAAAAATATAATAAACCCAAGTTGCTGTGGTACGGCTGTTCTTTGTGCATTGCTGATTTCTCCACAACAATAGTTAATTAAAAGACATCAACCTAAAATGAAATGTTTCATACAGAAAATGCTGCATAGAAGGAAAAAAGCAACCCCCTACGCAGTAAAGTGTTTTGTCCTACAAAACTTTTGATGGAGTCAAGTAGAAAATCAACGGAAAAATTTAAACCTGACATAAATGCAATACATTATTTATGATAACCTTCAGGATTTGAAAGTCACTTAAAGGTAATCATCTAAAAAAAGCTGAGGCAAGTTAACAAAATGACTCCAGCTTATCCCAGCTGTCATGCACAAGTAAAAAGAAATGCTGGCAAATAAAACAAAAGCAAATAGGAAAAACACCTTATGTTTCTTTATTCTTATTATTTTTATTGTTAGTAATAATGATGTCTTACATTTTTTAAGCGTAGGGGTTTTAAACTTGGAGTTTGTGAACTTGTTTTTAAAAAATATTTTGATAAGTATACTTCAATATAATTGGCTTCCTTCATAATCCTACACGTTTTATTTTATGCATTTTAAAATGTTATTCTGAGAAGAGTTCCATAGGCTTCAGCAGACTGTCAAAGGTGTCCATGATGCAAAGAGGCTAAGATCACCTGATCTAGTACTTTACAGTTTTGAAAGCAAAAGTTTTTTTTTAAGCTATTGGATTAAAATATTATGCTAATGTGGCTATGAGTACACCGGATAGAGGGATTTGGAGTCAGAAAGATCTGGGTTCATGTCCTGCCTCTGACATTTATTGGAATCATGACCAGGGGAAAGTGAGATGACATCTTAATACTACAGGCTCTGAGACTATGGAAGCTGCATGGTACAGAGGAAAGGGTATTGAATTTGAGGTCAGAGGAAGCTGGGTCTGTCCAACCCATGTGACCTTAAGCAACTCAGTTTAATGTTCCCAGTCTTGGTCTGAACAACTGTAAAATTAGAAGGGTAAACAAAATGCTCTTCCAGCTTGAAAACTATGACCCTAGTGTGATTAACAAATGTCAATATCAGGCAAAATCGGCTTCACTAAGGAATGAAAGTAACAGACTGGCTCTTACTCCCTCACTGTTAAGTGCGGTGGGACAGATTCTTTTCAGACCACATCTTTCTGTTCCCACTGGGAAGCAGGGGAGGCTGGACCCTCCCTTGGTGACCTATTCCATTCCCTTGGGGTAAGAAGCAATCATATTCTAAGCCATCTGGTTCTGGCAAAACAGTTTTAAACTGGAATAGCCCATTCAGCTGAGTCTTCTCCCTGCTATTTTAGGACCTTGTTAAAAGCCATTAATAAAAATTGTCCCTCCCCATCAATTCTCTCACAAATGGCTCAGTCCCAGCTAGAAATCCTAGAGTTCTCAGTTCATCAAGAAACATTTATTAAGCACCTACTTTGTGCTGGATGCTGTGTTAAGGGTATCTAAAGAAAGGATATATAAAGAAAGGCAAGACAGTGCCTGGTTTCAAGGAACTCACAATCTAAAGGGGGAGAAAATGTGTTAGCAACTATGTGTAAATTAGTTACACACATGATAAGTTGGAAATAATCAACGTAGGGAAAGAATGAGAATTAGAGGGGATTGGGAAAATTTTCCTCAGGAAGATGGGGTTTTTGCTGGAACTTGGAGGAAGTCAGGAAAACCAGGAGGTGGAGTTTGGGGAGGAAAGCATTCCTGGCATTGAGGAAAGCCAGTGAAAAGGCCTGCAGTTGGGAGATGGAATGTCTGGTTTGAGAAATAGCCAGGAGGCCACTGTTACTGGATCATAGCTGGGGGGAGGGAGGATATAAGGTTTAAGAAGACTGGAAAAGTTGGGGGAGGGTCGTGATGGGCTTTGAACACTAAAAAGATTTTTCATATTCAATTCTAGAGGAGATAGGGAGCATCTAGAGTTTATTGAGTGTGTGTGTGTGTGTGTGTGTGTGTGGTGACGGGGGAGTAACATGGTCCACCAACCTATTTTTATATTACCAGATATTCACTGGCATCTTCTCAAATCAGAAGGAAGTTATGATCTATCATAATTTTAGGTTAAGGGTAAGACTTTTCAAAGATACAAATTAAATTACGAGTTATAAATAGACCTAGAGAACATGGAAACTTTGAAATAAATTTAAGCTACTACTGTACCGTGCTGCACAGTACGGTAAGAAGTGTATAGATAAAAGCAGCTCAGTGGAAAGTGCTGGACCCTGAGTCGGTAAGACCTTAGATCAAATCCAGCCTCAGATACATACTGTGGTACTGTGGGCAAATTATGTGACTGCCGTTTACCTCAGTTTACCAATCTGTAAAATGAGGATTGTAAGAGCATCTACCAGGATTGTTGTGAGGATAAAATGAGATAATATATGTGAAGTGTTTTGCAAACCTTAAAGCACTATATAAATGCTAGGTTATTATTTATACTTTCCCTCTGCAGGCAGAGGTAGAAACAAAAGGAGGGGAAGTTAGACCTTTATTATTTTTTGCATTAATATTCAAGCCATTGTGAGCACTGTCAGTTGTAGCCATCCTCAACTTCTCAGTGAGAAAGTGACATTAGTAGAGACTGAGTCACTGTAGCTAAATACTGCAGTCTTCTCTATCTCTGCTCTTTCTCCAATTGCTGTGTTGACAGCTCTTTTGTTATATCTGTTCTATCCCAAAGCCCTCTCAGCTCAATGGTTCTGTTTCCAGCCCTGCAGCACAGGAGAACCTCTCCCGGGGCTTGGAGAAAGGCAACCTATCCCTTTAAGACAGGACTCCCCTTTTCTTCAGGGCGAGAACTGAAAAAAGTCTGGCCTCACCAGTAGGTTACTTCCTTCTTGGCAGGTTTGGTATCTGGGTGGTATCCAGGGTTCTTTCTCCTTGGCAGAGATTGATACTCCAATGGTATTCAGGGTTAATTCTCAGTAGAGTTCAGTGTCTGGGTGGTATTTGGGGTTATCATTCCTTGGCAGAGATCAGCACGTGGATAATATTCAGCATTACATTGGGATAGGATGATGATAAATTACAGACAAACTGCTGATCTGCATCAGTGAAAGTAGTTTCTTGATTGATAGTTCTTTAAATCAGTGAAATCACAAGTTTGACCCCCTTCCCCCAAAGCCCCCCTTTCCCATCTTCACGATGAAGAATGATGTCTTTTTTAAGCGTTTCTTTTACCGGTGTATTCTAGTCACCCAGACTGGACAAAATTGCTTTAGCAATGATTAAGTTTGTTATCTAATTCTACGTCTTGGTCACTTTGTGGAGTAGCAGGGGAGATCGCTTTTCAGGAGGATGAGAGGGGTGTTATAGGTGGTAAAGTTAAACTGATTCCAGCATCCTGCTACTTTTAGCCAAGAAGTCTTCCTAGAATCTGAAGAAATACCTGTGACTAGTAGTGGGCAGTCTTTCATAAGTGGTCAACAAGTAACCACTCTCTTAGGCTCCAGTCTGCTCCCTCTAGTTCAACCTATATGTCTCAATCCTGGATTAATTTTCTTACATCACCAACTTCATTGAGTCACTTTCATGCCCCCAGATTCAAATGACTCTTCATCAGTTTAATTCAATTTATAGTTATTATGCTGAATGTTAGGAATTGTGCTAGGCATTGAGAATCCAAAAAAAAAAAAAATAGTATAGTCCTTGCTCTCAAAGAACTTACAGTCTATGGTGGAAGGAGGCCAGACAGAGGGATGTAATTTATAGTACAGAGTGTATTGATAGCTAATTCAGAAGTAGACTACCTTATCACAAAACTTTGAGATCAAAGAGACTTTTCCAGAAGGGCAACCATACTGTCACAGCATAAGGAGGCCCCTGAGGTGAGAGTTTTAAAAGGAGCATGAGGGAAACTGGGAAAGAAACAGAAATAGGTGAAAGACTTGCCTGACTTATTTTCTCGTGACTTATAAGTATTGAGTTTTTCCCCTTTCCTCTTTTGTGATGCCGGACTTTGGACTAAATGCAGAGCTGTTGTAGGAAGATTTCACTTGCCAGGACCAGCAGCAACATATTTTTTGAAGATTTGGTATTCCTGTGGTGAACACCAAAGCTTATG
This sequence comes from Bettongia penicillata ogilbyi, assembly GCA_023548195.1. Classification (NCBI taxonomy): domain Eukaryota; kingdom Metazoa; phylum Chordata; class Mammalia; order Diprotodontia; family Potoroidae; genus Bettongia; species Bettongia penicillata. Next base: position 7,093,831 of record JAJHZJ010000466.1, read on the forward strand.
CACACATCAAAATACAGTAACTTCCGTACTCATCAAAAGGGCAAGTGAGGCCACTGAATCCTGCCCCAAAGTGAGTATGGCGTTAATAGCAGTGGCAGAGGGTGCAAACTGGGCTGGAGCTAGACTTTATGTGGAACTACAGGGTTAAAGTACGGATTTCTTTGTACAGCAAGAGTTTAGAGTATTTTAACCTGATTCTATTTTTAAACAAATTGTTCTTTTTTTCTGTCTATAACATGATATATCATTATTATTATAACTGGCCAGAGGAAAAGAGCTGGAAGAAAATGGGGTGCAAAGCAGTCTCCATTGGTTGTCTAGGTTCTGTAGAAGGAGGCTGCTTACTACTCTATTTAGGATTCTAGAGGTAATTCTTAAGTGTCTGAGATTTCCAGTACTGTCACTCATGAGATCCCATCAGTGCACTCCCTATGGATTAACCGGTTTTTTTCTCCCTTTGTGTAGTCCTGAAGTACTCTGTAGGTATAGCCCTCTGCTAGGCTCTGAGAATCAATGCACTTCACTCTGAAATTGCTTTTTTCTAATGTGTTTTGTTTGTGGTTGGACACTACTATTGACTGCAGCTACCACTACAGGTCCTTAAACCCTGTGACTGACCCCTGCTCTGATGAATTCACCTGGAGGGAGAGAGAGGAGAAAAATTTGCTCCTTCCTCCCTCATAGGTACTTATTAACACCTCGTTTTGAATCAGTCAAAGTAAACTAAGTGTGAATAAGTCTTTAATTAATATGAAGGGGGTTTTTGTCCATTGGATGGAAGCAGATAATTCCACATAGGAAATATCTTGTGATTAATTGAATAAGACACAATTCTTGGCCTAGGATAACAGAAAGCAAGTTAAAATTCCAGCCACAATGAATTGAGTGCTGGTCAGGTGAGAGATTCCTGAGAAAGAATTTCCCTGAGAAAGCATCCCTACCCCTATAAGTAGATATTCAATTTCATTCAACAAACATATATTTAAAGTGCCTACTCCATCCACGTCAAGCATTTCATTAGGTGCTAGAGATTCAAAGTCAAAATAAAACAGTCCCTACTCTCAAGAATCTTGTTTTCTGTTAGGAAAGGAATAGAAAATAACATGTATAAATAAATGCAAAATATGTTATACAAAGTAATTTCCAGGAGGAGAACATGGGTTTAATAAAAAAGACAGTTTGGTAATAGGGAACAGGGGTCCAAAAAAGTCAAAATTGAAAAGTAGGAAAGAATAGTATAGTGACACAGGAGAGATGGAGCTAATATACGTAGGTCTGAGGGACCACGCATGGAGTGGCCACTCTAGGCAATCTATTCCTTGCAATCAGAGGGATTCTGAGTGAAGTCAAAGGGCAGCAGAATAAAAAAGGTAACATTGAGTTAATGACCAATTCTGGAGAGAGAATTGGTAAAATATTGCAGAATGATGATATTATACATGTGCAGTTGCGCATTGGACAGAAATCCAATTCCTGGTCTTACCTAATCGCAAAGTCAGGAGTCTATGAAGTCCTAGGGTCAGGCTGGTTATAAAAAATTGAGACATGTTTGAAGTACTAGCCTCATCTGGGTCATCTGTACCCTAGAATTTCCTCTTATGCTGAAGAGATTACCTCACTCATAGTGGAATAGAAATATATCTAAAATAGATTCCTGGGACCTAGATGTAGCATGGCATTTTTATAAATGTGTTAGAGCAAAGGAAAACTGTAGACAGAATTGTCTAGGAAAATTTGAAATGGGGGAAACACTTGCAATTGGGGATGATGGAGATGAAAGCAAAGTTTTCATGTAAGAGGTGGTACCTATACTGAGCACTAAAGAAAGAGAAGAATTTTAACAGGTGAAAACAAGAAGGTAGCAAATTGAATACAAGTCATTCCCCAATTGATAAATGGTCAAAGGATATGAACAGGCAGTTTTCAGAGGAAGAAATTAAAACTAACTATAGTCATATGAAAAAATGCTCTAAATCACTATTGATTATAGAGATGCAAACTCTGAGTTACCACATCATACCTATCAGATTGGTTAACATGACAAAACAGGAAAATGATAAATGTTGGATAAGATGTGGGAAAGTTGGAACACTAATTCGTTGTTGGTGGAGTTGTGAGTTGATCCTGGAGAGCAATTTGGAACTATGCCCAAAAGGCTATAAAAATGTGTTTACCTTTTTACCCAGCAATACTGCTTCTAGGGTTGTACCCCACAGAGATCATAAAAATGGAAAAGGACCCACATGTACAAAAATACTTATAGCAGCTCTTTTTGTGGTGGCCAAGAACTGGAAATTGAGGGGATGCCTATCAATTGGGGAATGGCTGAACATATTGTGATATATGAACATAATGGAATACTATAGTGTTATAAGAAATAACGAACAGGAGAACTGCAGAAAAATCTGAAAAGACTTATATGAACTGATGCTGAGTGAAATGAGCAGAACCAGGAGAAGAACATTGTACACAGTAACAGCTATTTTGTGAGATGACTGACTTTGTTAGACTCAGCCCTTCTCAGCTATGCAAAGTCCTAAAACAATTCCAAAGGACTCTTGATAGAAAATGCCATCCGGATCCAGAGAAAGAACTATAGAGTTTGAATTCAGAGTGAAGCAGATTACTTCCTTTTATTGTTTTTTTTCTCATGGTTCCTCCCATTTGTTCTAATTCTTCTATACAATATGACTAATGTGAAAATATGTTTAATAGGAATGTATGTGTAGAGCCTATATCAGATAGCATACCGTCTTGGGGAGGGGAAGAAAATGTAAAACATATGGAAGTGAATGTTGAGAACTAAAAATACATAAATTAACTTTAAGAAAAGGTAGCAAATTCCCAGGAATGGGAGAATCACCCATTTCTGGAGATAATAGAGGGAAGGAATTATTCAAAGAGCACAACGAGGTGGTATAGTGGATAGAGCACTAGGCCTGGAGTCAGAAAGACCTGAGTTCAAATCTAGTCTCAGATCTGACCTGTGTAATTCTGGGCAAATCACTTAACCCTGTTTCCCTCAGGTTCCTAATCTATAAAATGAGCTAGAGAAGAAAATGACAAACCACCCTAGTATCTTTGCCAAGAAAACCTCAAATGCGGTTAGAGTCAGACATGACTGAAACAACTGAACAAAAATTATTAAAGGAACTAATTCAGGTTGACTGATATGGAGAATGTGTGAAGGAAGTAAGGTAGAATTAAGGTGGAAATGTAGGTTCGACCTGAAAGGTCAAGCTAAGAAGTTTATATGTAGATGTATGTATATATATATGTGTGTATATATATATATATAGTTATAATATATACATATATTATATATATATTAGGGAATAGGTAGGCACTGAAGGTTTTCAAGTGATTTGGACAAACTTATATATTAGAAAGATTACTTCAGCAGTTGTTTGAAAGCTAGATTTGAAAGGAGAAAGATGTTGTCAGAGGGGCCAGATAGGAAAATTATTACAGTTGTTTAGGTCAGAGGTTCCCAAATTTGTTTGGCTTACCAGTCCCTTTTCAAAAAAAATTACTCAGTACTCCCATGGAAATCTACTTTCTTTAACCCTTTAATGTGTTTTGTTTTAAAATTTGCTCCATTTCAAAAAATTATAAAATGAAAAAATGATGCAACTTAAATTTAATAACATCATAAATTTGAGATTTTTTCCCTACATTGAAATTTTGATGAGGTAATATTGTGTCATGTAACCGCATAGTATTGTATTCTAAACAAGTCATTACACACACACATATTCCTGCTGATGCATGCTGGACTTCCCAACAATGCACGATAGGCTCACCTGCCAACACTTGTTTGTTAAGACCTGTAAGCAGACTTAATGCTGATTTGTTATAACATATTTGGTGCATTTATTTGGAAAATAATGTAATAACTATGACTTTAACTCAGTTACAGAATATATGAAATATGCACAGTTTTAAAAAAAAATTTCTTCTTTTCTTTCCTTATGCTTCTACCTCCCCCTTATTTTTATTCAATGTCCACTCCTTATTCTACCCAAGGCGACTACTACCACCACCCCCAGGGGTGGTATTGCCCACTTTGTGAAGCTCTAGATGCAATGAAGATCTGAATAGATGACGTGAATAGAGAGAAGATGATGATTTCATGAGCTATGGAAAGAAAAATTGACAAAACTTATCAACTTATTGGAAATAGAGATGACAGAGAGAGGAGAATGCTAAATTTGAACATGAGTGGCTAAGATAAAAGTACTGCTATCAAGAGTGATAGAGAGGGAAGACATATAAAAGGTCATAAAATACTTAAAAGAGCAAAGAAAAAATGTCTTTTGTAACTATGAATAAGATAAAAGTTTAAAATCAGACAAGGAATTGATAGAATAATTGATGTTAAAATTAACAATGGTGATTGCATAAAATTGAAAAGTTTTCGCATAAACAAACTCAATACAGATAAAATTACAAGGGAAACAACTGGGGAAAAATCTTTTTAGCAAGTTTCTCTGATCATGCTCTTGTATCCATATAACAATGGCAGTCACTCCTCAACAGATAAATGGTTAAAGGATGTGAATAGACAATGAGAGAGAAATAGAAGGGCTGAGAGAGAGAGAGAGAGAGAGAGAGAGAGAGAGAGAGAGAGAGAGAGAGAGAGAGAGAGAGAGAGAGAGAATACTATCAATGAAAGAAATGAGGGCACAGGAGATACAAATATTGAGTAGTTTAAAGTCAACTTTGACAGCAAGCAGTTGGAAATTTAGGACAAGGGGGCAGCTAAGTGGTGGGTAGCTAAATGGTCAGGGCTGAAGCTCTAGAATTTTGGATCTGAGTTGATTTGGAGATTTTATCAAATTCCCTACAAGTCCAGAAGAGTTCATAAGCAATCAATCTTTTGGTTTGGCACATAGATCTCCCTTTAGCAGTCATCCACTAACCATACACCGAATCAGTACCTACTGGAAAATATTCAGGTAAACATTTTAAACAATCTTACATATGGGGATGATTTTTTTAAACATGGAAACTCTTTGTAGTTGCCATTTCCTGAATTAGCAGGGTAGATTTAGATGAGCTGAGATGTGATCTTTTTCTGCAATTTAAGTGTCATTCCTTCTAGAAGGAAGAGCTTTGTTTATAAACAGTGAGGTTAATAGGAAATGTAGTCTCATTACCCGCATTCTTCCTATAGGTTTCCATTAGAGCAACAGAGTGTAAATGACATATAGAAAGATAAATTCCAGCTGAAAAATGATCAACTAGATTGAATTTTTGTTCTTATTTTAGGGTCAGGGGGAAGGGTAAAGGAGCTCATTCTCTTCAATCTTGGAATACAAATGAGGCCAAGTTGGATTAAAACCATTACTTTTTTGTTATCACCAAGGATTCTGACATTTACCAAACATCTATGAACATAAGATATGACTACTATTTATTTTTTTTCCTTTTTAGCTCCAGAATCTGATCTTGAATCACACACTGAACTCCTTTTAGGTTCTTTATGTTCAGGGACATGTTTGCCAAAAAGCCTCCCTTTAATTTGCAGAGGTTTTCATTGCACAGCTGAACAGCTGCACAACTGGAGATTATGGACCACCAAAGCCAGAAAGAGCATTCCAGGAAGAAGGAAGTCGAAGAGGAAAACGATGATTTGGTTTGGGAATGCTGTTGGAAAAATACTGTTGAGAACTTCTGGAGGGCAATATCCAGTGTTCAGTCAGCCAGCATTTACTTCGAAACTGATACCTCTGAACAATTCATCTCAATAGAGCCCAGACCCAGAGGAATAGAAAAATTTAATCACCCGATGTGGAAACGAACTAAAAAGGAAGAGTAAAAAGTGCTAAATTCTTGACTTTTTCCATGTTCTTTTTCTTCTAAACCAGTGAAATCTATCCACTATTATAGAAAATGATGAATAAAGCAGGCTCTTTGGTACAACAGAAACATTTCCCCTTTGCTCTCCTGGGGGCCAAAAGTTCTGCCCAGGTTTGAGCTCTCTGCAGCTGCTAACATTCACAAACTGTGAGTTCAGGCCAATTACAACGTGGGATTGAAGCCATAAATTATAGATATGGTAGTAGAGGTGGAGGGGATAAAAGCAAACTAATCTACTTTCTAAAGGAGAAATGAGGAATTCTAAATTTGCAGATGAGGTCCATAGAAGGGAAAGAATTTGCCCAAAGTTACAAAATAAATTAGTGATGGAGCTATGATTAGAACCCAGTCTGGGAGTCATTCTACTATAACTCTACTAACCTCTCTTCTGCATAGACTAAAATCAATTGAGAATGTCCTTGGGACTGCTGAGTGTTCAGATTGAAAGGTATTTTGAGTGTTTATAACATATAGTAAGGCTGAGTCTTTTTTTATGCTCATAAATGGTAGGTAGGTATACTTACCAACAGAGAAAAAAAACCCTTTATATAGATAGATCGCATATACATTGCATTGCATATATAAATCAAAATATTATCTATATGCATATGAAATATGTATTACATCTACATATGCATATTTACATGTATACATCTATATAATCCTTCTCTGTCTCCCTCTTATTTCAAGCCAGGCTAACTGAAGCATTAAGGCAACCTGAGGGAGAGACAGGAGGTGACCAGGAAAGTCAAACCATCGCCATCCCTCAACTACCAGGTCCCCACACACCCCAAGGTAGCGTAGGACCCTAAATTGAAGGATCTTTTCATCAGCCCTACTTTCAACCTGGACCCGGCAGCCATCATCTGAGGAAGCAACTCCTGTGAAGATGCAGACTGGCTACTGTCTCCGTAGATGTGGCTGCCATAATCATCAAAGATCCAGAAAAGAAAGTTCTCAACACCAACATCTTTGACATTGTCAAATAGTTTAATATCAGAAATGGGCATATTTTATCACTATCTATTTTACTTCTGCACCCTAATAATTATGGGGATTTCCATTAACCTGCACTGAAAACTGTGATATGTATTGTCTGCACCCTTAGAAAGTAAACTCCTTGAGAACAAGGGCTATCTCTATTTTTCTGTTTGTAAAAATAATAATAAATGCTTTTTCATTTACCAATCTATCTGACAGTCTACATAGCTAAATAAATAAATGATATTTTCTTTCTAGGAAAAATCACTTAATTATTATTAAGTTACTTTTTTTGTAAATTAGAAGAAAGGGAACAATCCTCTTTCATTCTTAAAGACTGGGATTTTGCATCAAGCATAAAGCACTGAAACATTTTTATAACTTATAAATCTTTAATTGTAAATTATATATGTGCATATACATATATAGCTTACTATATGTAGTTTACAATGATAATTTATAACTTGCAAATCTCTAATTGTAAACTATGTATGTATATGTGTACAGATTTTGCAATTAAATATTTAATACTTACATATTCATAAGTATGCAGATACATGCACAGATAGTTTAAAATGAATTTCATATACATTTCATTCCAAACTCCAAAGCCATGCCTTCCCCTCTCTAGATGTGTCACTACTACACACTCACCTGGTAAAAGATAAAGGGATATTCCAACAAACAATCCCAGATCAGACTAAATGTGAATCTAGCCTAGTATGTGCTCCTCTGCTGGTGTAACATGAAGAACTAGTTCTATTGATGAAATGCTGATTAGCTTGCTTTGTGCTGAACAATGGACTCATGGGCCATTCTCTGTTTCTTGTCAACTTCAAACAGCCTGAATGTGTTTTGACTCCACTGATCCTCAAATACTTTTTGTCTTTATCAGCCTCTATTTATTCTTATCTTTTCAGAAGTGGACTTACTCATCTTTTTCCTGTTTCCTCATATTTCTCTTAAAGATGTTCAGGAATCAGGAAAGTTCTAAATTTAGATTCTTTTTCAAATTCCTATTTGTGGAAATCTTCCAGTGTCCCTAGTCCTTCCTGTATGTCACAGCCAGGAATTTGATTCCAATTTATCTATTGGAGCAATTTGATTTGATTAGATTACATTCCATTGCTTCAATCCCATTTGCATTTGTCTAGTGTCTACTCTGTGCTTGCCACTGGACAAACCTGCTGGGAATACAAAAGAAAAGCGGAGGGATTGATCTTTGTCCTGGATAATTGAGTTGAGCATGAGAGACTAAGGAAAGCAAGAATAAACCAATAATTTACTTCTAGGCCCCTGAAGTCACTTATTTAGCTTAATTATCAGTTAAAAGCAAATTATTGATGAGCCAAACCAAAGAGGGACCAAATAGCTCCATCAGGATCATATCTCAGATACTGATACACTCTGTGCAAAATTCCACTTCATGAGTAATGTTGTTGTTGAGTCGTTTCAGTAGTGTCTGACTTTTTAATGACCTCATTTTGGGGTTTTCTTGGCAAAGATATTGGAATTGTTGGCCATTTCCTTTTCCAGCTCATTTTGCAGATGAGACACTGAGGCAAAAAAGGGTTAAGTGATTTGCCTGGGGTCACAAAGCTAGTAAGTGTCTCAGACCAGATTTGAACTTATGAAAACAAGTCTTAGTCCTAACCCTAGAGCTCTGTCCGCTGTGCCACCTAGCTGCCCACCTGAGAGATATTTAAATAATAACACCAAGAAAAGTTGAATCTATCTTGGATGTTGAAGGGATTTAACTTCCTTTCAAGTTATTCAAAACTATTCTTACTGTGGCATAAAAAAAATCCAATCAATGTAGGAGTTAGGAGGGCACTTTGCTTCCAGTCTCAACTCCTTCGGGTTATTGTTGGGGGCATGGTGGGAATAGTAAAAATTTCTCAGTATTTCTGAGAGTAATATTTGTCTCTGTATTTCTAAAATAAAAAAATCTATTTTTTATCATTCTTAATTTGGCAAACAGAAACTAACACACTTTTTGTATATGATACAAAGTGAAAAAAAGAGGACAATATATGCAATTGTGAATTTATAATATCTAACTTTTAAAAAACATATCACATTGGTTTTAAAATATATCACAAATATATCACATTGGTTTTTAAAGTTGTACTACTCAACTTTTTATTTTTCTGTGTCTTTGAAAATGCTTCAAAAAATGCTTTTCCCCCTCTTATTTTTGTGATATATCATATTCTCTCTTGCTCTAAACCTTTCCATCTAATTAAAAAAACACTCCTTTTTATAGCAAGTAAACTTAGTCAATCAAAATTAAAGCCAAAATTTGGCCATATATGAAAAAGTATATCTCATTGGTATCACTAGTCCATCACTTTTCTGCAAAGAGGTGAGAAGCATGATTCAGCACTAGTATTCTGGAGTCGAGGGTGGTCATTGCATTGATCTGAGTGCTTAAGCCTTTCAAGGTAATTTTTTCTTTGTAACTACTGTATTCATTGTATACATTGTTCTGGTTTTGCATCATTCTGTGCTTCATCCTGTATCAGTTCATATAGGTCTTCCTAGGTTTCTTTGATTGTATCATTTTATCATTTTTTATGGTGCAATAACACTTTATTAAATTTGTATATTGTAATTTATTAACAATCCACCAATTGAGGGGCACTCCCTTAGTTTCCAGGTTTCTACAATAAAAAGGGCTGCTATGTTTTTGTGCATATAGATCTCAATTTAAAAAAATCTTTGGAGAGTTATCTAGTAGCAATACCAGTGAGTCAAGAGGTATGATTTTTGGGGTCAATTTTCAAATGGCTTTCCAGAAGGACAAATTCACTGAATTTCTTTTGTTATTAGAGATCTTCAGCATTTTTATATGGTTTTTGATAGACTATTTCTTTTCTTAAGAACTGCTTATTTATACCCACTGACCAATTTTTCTATTGGGAAATGGCTCTTATTCTTATATATTTGAATCAATCCCCTCTATATCTTGGATATTAGACATTTACCAGAGAAACTCACTGCAAAGATTTTTTCTAGTTGTTTCCTTCTAATTTTGACTTCACTGATTTTGTTTATGCAAAGCCTTTCCAATTATATATAATTAAAAATTGTAAAATATATCTTATGGTATTCTTTATCTTTTGTTACTCCTCTCCTGTCCATAGTTATGAAATGTATTTCTTTCCTTACTCCTTTAATTTGATTATGAAATGACATTTGGTACCTAGGTCATACCTTCATTTGGAGCTTATTGTGGTATATGGTGTAAGAGGTTGGTCTAAATCTAATTTCTGCCAGATTTTTTTCTATTTTCCCTAGCAGTATATTTTGGCTAAATAGTGAGTTTTTACCCCAGGAGTTGGGGACATTGGGTTTATTGAACCCTATACTACTATATTCATTTTAAAAAATGTTGTATACTTAATCTTTTTTTCTTTTAAACCAAATCATTAAAATATAGTAAAAAATATTGCCATACATATAAAAAGCAAAATGGAGAAGAGGACTGCACATACAGCACTGAATTTTCAAAGCTCTATATTTGCATTTCAAAGTTTCTGTTTACACCTTGTCTTTTCATCAGGAATGCTTGAAAGTCCTCTGCTCTGATAAAAATTCATTTCTTCCAGTCACTCTTGGGGTGCTTGTGGCCAAGGCATTTTTTTTTTCTTTGAAGCTCTACTTATGCTTGTGGAGTTACCCTCTTCTCCTGCTAACCCAGAATACTATGAGCTTTTCTTAATTCATAGGGTTGTGAGGGTTTTTTTGCATTGTGTTTGTTGTGATTTTTTTTTGTTCATATCTCCAACCTCAGTTTCTCTATTAGGACTTTCTTCTGTGGTCATGCTCCTCTCTCTTTTACCCTTTTGAATGGAGTAGGCAAAACCTTTTTGCTCCTGTCCTTTATATAGCTGGGGAACAAATGCCTCTGAAGTTCTGAATGGGGTGTCTGGGTCTTTACCCCTTACCATGGTCCCTGGATTCTGATCCCTCTTCTGGTTGCCCAGGGCAGGTTTTGGCTTCAACTTTCATCTACTTTTGGAATATGCTTTTGTTAAATCAGCCCCATTTTTTCATAAGTGAGTTCCTACTGGGGCCTCCATTTTGTGAAAGGGTTCAGTTCAGTCACGTTTCATTCCCTCTCCTATTCTGCTCCTAACTTTCCAGACTTCCAAACTTTTTCCCTCTCTTTTTGAACACTTACCCAATTTTTCAGCTCCCATTTGCATGTTGTCTCCCGAGTAGTTATCTTTTTTTTTGCTTGCATTTGTATCCCTAGAGTTTAGTATAGTACCAGGCGCATTGTAAGCACTGAATAAATGCTTATTTCCTTCCTTCCTTCCTTCCTGTCTCTTCTGAAAAGGGCCAGGGATTACGTGATATGCCCAAAGTCACAGAGACAATACGTATCAGAATTGAGATTTGATCCAGGTCCTCTACATCTTAGACTTATGCTCTTTTTAGAGGCAGAGGGGAGTTAATGGATATAATGTTGGATTTGGAAGTAGGAAGAACTGTGTTCAAATCTTGTTTGACATTTACTTGCTGTGTCATAGAGGCAGCTAGGTGTCATAGTCGATAGAATGCTGGGCCTGGAGTCAGGAAGACCTGAGTTCAAATCTGATTTTACTCGCTTGCTAGCTGTGTGACCCTACGCAATTCACACAACCTCTCTTTGCCTTAATCCCCTGGAGAAGGAAATGACAAACCATTCTATTATCTTTGCCAAGAAAACCCTATGGACTGGCCCAGGGGGTCACAGAGAGTCAAACATGACAGAGTGACCGAACCACAACAGCAAAGCTATATCATGGTGGCCGTCAGTTAAGCTCTCTAAGCCTCAGTCTCTTCAGCTATAAAATGGGGAACATTAATAACTGTAGTACCAACAGAGACCACTCGATGGCGTAGTAATGGATACTGTGGTGGGCCTAAAGTTAAGAAGACTTCCATTCAAATTAAGCCTCAAGTACTCACTAGCTGTGTGACCCTGGGAAAGTCATTTAACTTTTGTCTGCTTGAGTCTCCTCAAGCATAAAATGAGGATAACAATAGCATCTATCTCCCATGGTTATTGTAATCTCAAATGAGATAGCATTTATAAAGTGCTCACACACTTAATGAATACTTGTGTTATCCTTTCTTTCCTTTTCAAAGGTTGTTGTATAGCTCACATAAGATACTGTATGCAAACTTTAAGGAGCATATGTCAGTCATTATTTAGTAATTCAATACTGTGCATATTTGCCAAAAATCACTAATAAGGCAACCATTCTTAAATGGAAATTGATTAAACTGTCTTGGCATGGCTCACCTCAGGAATTTAAATGAAATATTGAGTATTTCTTTTTGGAATTTGTGCTCTTCTCATGGAATAGTCGCTGGATTTGGAAGTCAACTGCACCCAAATGAGCACAACAAAGTGAAAGTGAACGTCCCCTCTGCCACCTAAACCATCTCTGTCGACTTCAAAGAGAGTTCTCTGCACAGAAGGGAGAGGCACCCGCAGAGTGGCAGGGAAATGAAAATCAGGCCCTCAAATTTGCTTTTCCAAGACTCAGGAGGTCAGTAAGCTCATACTGTCACTTACAAAGCCATGCTCCAGTCAATTTCTGTTTGAACTGGAGAAATTTTCTTCTCCCTTCCCCCTCCCCCCAAACACACACACACACACACACACACACACACACACACGGACCAATTACTATTTGAAGTGACTGTGCCACTCTTTACACGGATGCTCAGAGGTGCAATGAGTTTAGAGGAAGTTAACACCCTCTGGGGCTTAATTATCACTGTGACCCATCAGTCTCTCCCTGAGTGCTAATGCTATTCTGGATTTTTCAGCAGGGATTCTTAAGCCCTTAAAGAGTCTTAACTAATTAAATAGACAAGCGCATCTCTGGGAGCTAAGCAAGGGCCAAGGACTCTAATGAGAGCTTGGTTTGAGTTCTAATTCAGATTTTTCCCTCTGATTTAACAATGCCAAGACTACATTAATAAGGAGAACCATAGAACTGAGCCAAAACTTAAAATAATTAAAAGAAAATGTCTGCCTCTGTGTCAATCTCAGAATCTCAGACAAAGTCTTGTGTGTATTTGAGGGATGTAATTGCCCTGGTTACTCAGTATAAGCAAGTATAAACTTGACCCTAGAGACCCTTAACCAAACATAGAACCTTCTTTAAATTCCCCAACTGTAATAATGATATTTGTCATTTTTTTCTGACTGTTCTCATGGAGTAACTTTATGGGATTATATAATGCTATATAAAGAAGAAATAAGATAGAAGGTGCAGTGTCTAGAGTACAGTATTTAGAGTTAGAAAGTTAAAATTCTGTCTCAGATCCTTGCTTGCTGGGTAACACAGACAAGTCATTTTGTAGCTCCTTTTCCTCATCTGGAAAAAGCTTATAATATTAGCACCTGCTTCCCAGGGTTGTTGTGAAGAGCAAATAAGTTGACATATGTTAAAGTGCTTTGCAAACCTAAAACCACTATTATTATTAATATTCTCTACAGTAAAAATATAATTAGTCTTAAATATTAATATTTAATAGCAATATTTTTATAAATGCCAACTTGAAGGAGAATAGTTATAGGAAACAACTGTAAAGCACCAACCTCAAAACCACCTAATTCCCCTAATTTTGTGTCAGTCATTGTCTTAGTCATTTATTTGATTGGGCTGTTCTGAGCTGGACTTGACTCAGCCACTCTCCTGGTAGTTTATGGTCAATACTGGAATGGAATGAGATTTTCCATGGTCAATGAACAGTTAAAGAAAGAAAATTTGTTTAGCCATAGCAAGAGAAGATATTTAACAAGGACACCCAGAGTTGAGTGAGTGGAGCAAAGCTCCTTGAACTGAGTTGCCCACTGGGGTCTACCAACCAAGCAACAGAGGGTATCTAATGTTGCATGTGACTGTTTTCTTCTCATTCCACCAGGAAATGATATAATCAATCTGAGTCTTTAGTCCTTTGAACCATTCAGGGCTGAAGATGGTTTCAATAATTTGAGGCAATAGGGGTTTAAGTGACTTGCCCAGGGTCACAGTGTCAGGCATCTAGGTTGGTTGTGAACTTAGGTCCTCCGGATTTAAAGAAAAAACAGTCTCACTTACATGAGGCATTAGGATATTCATCTTGCCATATATAACTTTGAAAATGTAACAATATATATTTTCCATTTTGTTTATGCCATTCAAATGTGACATTTATTGCTTAAAGGAACTTGTTAGGGTCTAAGTCAGCAAGATTTCAACTTTGGCCTCTTGGAGCAGCAGTGGAGGAAAGAGCCGATGACCACTACCCAAGGAGACAGTCCAGGAAGTGATCCCTTAGAGACAGAGTAAGAGAAAAGACTGGCTCCTTCCCACGTGCAAGGTCTGTGCCTTGCTGGAGATTTAAGGCCAGTTTAATTCCCAACAATTATTTGGATCCTGTCTGGGCCACAGCAAGGGACAAAACCAACTCTTAGTTGTACAATGGAAGAAGACAGAGAAGCTGATGCCAGCACCTACATTAAGACACCAGTAGAAGTAAAAGAGGGTGATACAGAAAAGACCTGGGTTGAACCACCCCATCCAGAATTTTTTATTTTGTTTCCTTTTATTTTTTATTCTGAGCCTAACCAGCATCATATACAGTGAGCATCTCCATATACAAAGTAGTACATAAAAAGAGGCTTCTACATGGAATTCTACTATTAAAACTATATGATAGCTTTTTAAATACTTCAGTTTCTTTTAAGTACTAGTTATCTCTTCTACATCCTGGGGGTGAGGGGCACATGTATGCCACCTTGTCCTGCCCCCCATCTGGAAAGTTCATGTAAAATGTTCTGGCCCTCCCTTCTCACCAGAAAAGAATTCCGAATTATTATGGTACTAAGATTTAAAATATGTTGGTATTATACAATACTGTATATATATCTTAGGCATTTCTGAGTTTCTAAACTTTTTGTGTATTATCTGTTGGCCTTTATATGTTCTAAACAGCTTCTGTAAAACTCCCCCAAAATTCTTATTTAATTTCTTTTGCCAACCTGTGATGTATTGAAACCATGACAGGGAAAGTTGAGATGTGGAAGGGATAACTGTATAAAATGAGTTTGCCACATAACTTTTACAGCTGTCCTGTTTGTCTATTTTCTTCTGTCTTCTGTGCATTTAAAGAAAATGTTTCAATGACTCTCATTTCTTTTTATTTTCTTTTTCTATTTTTTTGGTCAATGCTATTGCAATTTGCATTCCTTTTCATCTTCTTCCCCATCCATCCCCACCCCTACTGAAAAAGAAGAAAAACAAAACCCTCTTAACAAATACATGTAGTCAAGCAAAGCAAATTCCCACATTGGCCATATCTGAAATTATCTCAGTCTTGAGTCTATCACCTCTTTGACAGCAGGTTGATTGGTAACATGTTTTTATCATCAGCCATCTGGGATCACACTACACAAAATTGCTGCAAAAGACATCCTGACTGTAGAAGGGACAGGAGCAAAGATGGCTTTGCCTAGCCTATTAAAAGTATGGGAGGGGGTGGGACAAGGTCATGGAACAAAGTCCTAATGCAGAAACTGAGGCTGAAAATAGGAACAAACAGAAGAAAACACTGAAAATAGTGAAAAAATACTCTGAGTTAAGAGAAATCCATGATGTTCTGGGTTACTGGAAGAGCAAGCATTTATCAAGCACTGTACTAAATGCTTTACAAACATTATTTCATTTGATCCTCACAATTCTGGAGGGTAGGTGTTATTTCCATTCTCATTTCATACTTGAAGAAACTGAGGCTGATAGAGGCTCAGCGACTTGCCCAGGGTCACACAGCTAGTAAGTGTCTAAGGCCAAATTTGAACCCAGGTCTTCCTGACTGGAGGAAATACTCTGAACTGCCTCAAAAAATAATTTCACAATAAGCATAAAGTATTCTTTGATCCAGTACTATTATGTCTAGGTATATACCACTAAGAGATCAAAGAAAAAGTGAATAGATCCATTTGACAAAGATATGTATAGTAGCACCCTTTTTATCTTTTTTAAAATTAAAAAAATTATTTATTTTGCACTTAAGAAATAAAACAAGCATTTCCATAACATAGTAGAATAGAAAAAGATGATTGTGCCATAGATTCCCAAAGTGGGCAATATTGCTCCCTGAGGGATGTTAGAATAATGGTGGGAGGTGTGGAAGTACCTTGGGTGTAACTGGGGAGTGTTCAGTAAAAATAAGGGGAAAGCACAAGGAAAGAAGAAAAGATAAGAAAATCTTGAAAAACCATTCTTACATTTTCATCTGTTGAGCAACAACATTAAATTGTAGTGATTACATTATTTTCCAAATAAACACACAAAATGCAAGTGATAGCTGATCAGTGGTCGTCAACTGACAGGTCTTAACAAACAAGTGTTGGCAGGAGAACCTGTTGCACATTGTTTGAAAGTCCAGCATGCATCAATAGGAATATATGTATGTGTATATATATAATATATATGTATATATATATAACAACTTGTTTAAAGTACAATACCATACAGTTAACATGACACAATATTGTATCATCAAAATTTCAATGCAGGAGAACCTCCACAAATTTGCAATAAATTATTAAACTTAAGATGTATCATTTAAAAAATATATAGCTTTTGAAATGGTGCAATTTTCAAAAATCCATTAAAGGGCTAAAGAAAATAGATTTCCAGGGGGTGCACTGAATAATTTATTTTTTGAGACAGGGGTGGTAGGCCAAATAAATTTGGGAACCTCTGGATACATGAAGCTGCAAATCTATTATATATGACTTGCTGTCCATTTTATTTATTATTTTATTTTTAATTTATGGAATAAAACAATCATTTCCATAACACAGTACAATATAAAGATGATTGTACATGAAACTGCAGATCTAAAATGTACAGCTTGCTATTCTTTTCAAATATACAATAAAATTATTTTTTTCCTTTTTTTCTTCCCTCCTGCCCTAGAGATGGCTACCATTAGACACAAATAGTGTGTGTGTGTATAACTTATTTTATATATACTTTTATTTATCAGATCTTTCTCTGGATGCCAAGAGTTTCTTTCTTCATATGTCCTTTATAGTTAATTTGGGTATTTCTAATAGACAACATAACTTACTTGCTTAAAGTCATTTTAAAAACAATATTGCTGTTACTGTATACACTGCTGCCTTGGTTTTGTTCATTTCCTTACATGATATAGCAGGACTTTTTTGCTTTAAGCAAAGAACTGGAAAGAAAGTGGATGGCCACCATTTGGGAGAATGGCTAAACAAATATGAAACATAAATATTAAGAACGTTATTACATTGTAAACAATGATGAAAAAGATAATTTGAGAGAAATCTGGGAAGACATATGAATTTATACAACGTCATGGCTATTTTGAAAATATACCAAAAAGAGCAGAGTGGCAGGAAGGTCGAAGACCAGAACTGAGCCAGACAGTGTTGGTACTACCATGTTAAATGCAAAAACACAGGTTGTATGTAGAAGACATTCACAGTGTTATACACTATCTTCTTTTTTCTCTTCTTTGTGTTTGGCAAAGTTTGTGTCTATTGATGTTTGTCAAGTTTATAATAAAATTTAAAAAGAAATGTGTCAGGTGCTAAGCAAGAGAAGCAGTAGAGTATGGCAGACAACAAATATCCCGCTGAACCTGGTTCTAGAAAGATCTATCTGAATTCTATCTCTGCCCCTTTTAGCTATGTGGTGTTGATCTGCTTTGAGCCTCAGTTTTCTCATAAATGGAAAGGAGATAATAATATCTATAGTACCTATCTCTTGTCCATGTTCTCCCAAAAACTGACCACAAGGCATTGTCCAATATGCTCAAGGCTTTCCTTGCTAATAGAGCACTCTGGCTGTCTATCAGTCGTTCTTTTTTCTTTCCGCATTCCTAGCCCATCTTCTTTTCCTGTCCTACAATCATTTGATGACATTCATTATGCCTGTTCTTCAGAATTACTTGTGGGTTATATGTTGTAGCATGCTCCCGTCCACCACACACCTCTCTGTTTCTTTGTGTGATACTCATAATTCTTTAAGGACCATGGTGTTCCACATCCACATAGCAACATCAGTGAAATGCTATGGAAAAGATGGGTCTTTGCTTTTATGGGAATCTTGGTATCTGCAAAAGAGCAATCTAGGATGGTCACCTCCTCCTTTTCATATCTGGGTCCAGCTCGTTGTTCAGCTGAACTCTCTGTCCTAGATCTCCATACTGGTTGGGCAAGTTCTACAGGATATGTCCTCAGATGCATGTGAAATCTGGACCATTGGCATTCTTCCACTTGAGGTTTTCTGAATGAATGGAGAGGCCAAATCTCGTTGGAGTAATTATAATTCCCTTCTACCTGGACTTTGCTGAACATCTCCCACAATAGTGGTGAATACTTTTGGAAAAAACATTTCCCTGTTTTATGCCTTACTTGATATTTATTATAAGAGGGTCATTGATATCAGGATTATTTCTGCTATTATATCTTCCAAGGAATTCTGAAGGATCCTGATGATTAAATGGGAAATTCATTGCTATGAAAAAGTCTATAAGGTGGTGTTTTGTTCTGCTGAATCAAATGTTTTTCCTAATCAACAAAAATAGGTGTAGTTGAATCTTAGATTCTCTGCCTTTCAGTTAATTTAGAACTGATAAAAATGTGGTCCATTGTTGAATATTGCTTGTGAAATAGTTTGTTTACAACTATGCTTTCTTTAAGGGTGCCTTTAATTTATCTAAATGACTCATAAAGATTTCATATAGATGTGAGAATAGGAATAAAAGGTCAATAGCTATTAATGTTCATTTATTCACCTTTTTCTATATTAATAATGTCCAAGATTTTGCCCATGACTTTGGTATCTTTCCCTCTTTCAGATTCCTTGCATATCAGTTCCTCAATGTCCTCACAACTATATTGCCTCTGGTACAATATCCTCCATAAATAATTGTTTAACAAAGCTGCTTTCCCCACCTTTGTTCTCTTTAATGTTACATCTATATCCTCTATAAGCATCTAAGAAACTTTGATGATAAGATCCAAGTATGGTGGTTCCACTCTCCTTCATGCAGAAAAAAGTTTGTTGATATATTTTCTTTTTTTTTCTCCAAATCTTTTCCATTTTTCTCCTGATTATTGTCCTGCTTACATTTTCCTTTTTGAATACCAGAATACCCTTGGGGAAACTTTGCTTAGTTGCCATGATTTCTTTAATCTGTTTTTTCCTTCCACTGCTTCTTTCTGCTTTTTGAAACTTCTCATAATTGTCCATCATTATTCTTTGTGAGATTTCACAGATGAATTTATATTTTAATCTGGTGTTGCTTTTAGCAGTTACCTCTCTCTTTTTAGCAAGTAAGACAGATATGTTCTGAATAAAGAAATTTCTGGGCTTTTTTTGTCCGCCTGTTATAGAAATTACATTGTTATGGATGAATTTCTGTCATTGATGTTCTTTTTGTCTATTTCCCATTTTTTATTTTTCAATAACTTGTTTCAGTTATTCAGTTATATCCTTCTAAACATATACTATCTTTCTCAATTTTTATTTTTTCTTTTTCTCTTCTCTTTCTTCTTTTTAACAATAAATTTTGATATTACCACTGACAAGTTGATGGTTTGATTGTATGCAGACATCTGACTCAAGGTTAAATCTCCTGTCAACAATATGTCTTTTCCTGTCTGTTAAGATACAGTCAATTTAATTTTTTGTTGTATTATCTAGTGCTTGACATAAGAAAGTATTCATGATACAGAAATGAGAAGCTTCTGTAGAGTCATTCAATAAGAATTTTTAATCACCTACTGTGTGCCAGCCAGTCTGTTAAGCACTGAGGATATAAAGAAAGGCTGGGGATCAAAAGATAGTCATTGCTCTCAAAGAGCTCTTAAGTTGTTGGCCCCTCTTATTTAGTTCTCTTGAACTATATGTTCCCATATATTTGTCTTCCACCTCACTTTTTCCCACTTTTGAGTTGAAGTTATCATAGTAGAGTGCAAGTTGATTTGATTTGGAGGGTCCCTAGCTAGTTCTTACAACAGTTAAGTGGCACAGTGGATAGAGTGCTGGGCCTGGAGTCAGGAAGAGTCATCTTCCTGAGTTAAAATATGGCCTCAGACACTTCCCAGTTGTGTGACCTGGACAAGTCTCTTAACTCTATTTGTCTCAGTTTCCTCCTCTGTAAAATGAACTGCAAAAGAAAATAGCAAACCACTCTAGTATCTCTGCCAAGAAAACCCCAAATGGGGTCACAAAGAGTCAGACACAACTGAAAATAACAACACAGAAAGTTTCTCATAGACTTTTTCTACCACTTTGACCTGAGGAACTGACTAGGGTATATAAGCTGAAATTGTTCTGTGTCCTTTTTTTTTTTTTTTTAATACTTAGTGAAGCACATGTGCTGGAGATACTCTCTCAGCTCCCATTGCAGTAGCAGTCTTGATCCCCAGAGGGTGGCTACTATGTCCCCTCAAAACTCTAATAGCAATCCTGAGGGTTTGATGTTTTTCTAGAGCTATCGTCCATGAGCCCCTACCAATATGCCTGCCCCCATGAAATCCTAATGGATGGACAGAAAGAAGCATATGCCAACTGAGTTAGACAACTGCCCTCAGATCCCAGTGGAGTCAGCCCTGGAAATACAATTCATCCTCCACACCACTAACTCTACTGCCAACTTGGAGATCCACAGCCATCACTTTGGAAAGCAAATCTTATGGAGAAGGGACCAACCCTTCTTGCCATTGCTAATACCATTGACTGATCAACTGCTACCAAAAGGGAGAAAGTCTGAATTAGCAGTACTCCCTAGACCACTAATTTCGCTTCTAGCCTGAAGCCATCATCACCCCAATAACCCCAATGAGGATATATCCTGAAAACTTCTTTTGAAAATGCTAAAATCTCAACAACCAAAGCTACCCAAGACCCAGAAAATTCTTGACAACTTTATGCTATCACAGTTCGAAATCATAAACAATCATGATTTTATCCATGGAAATTATGTTGAAGAAGATACATTACCATCTTTGAGAGCAGACACTATCTCTGCTTTTCTGTTTATAGCTGAGACCTAAACACAGTAGTTTGTACATAGTAAGTGCTTCATAAATGCCTTTTAATTTATCAATTCTCCTTTGATATTAATTACTTAGATTATTCATTCTTAGAAAGGGATACTTACAAGGGAGGTATGATAAGAACATTTGGTATAACACATTCCCCTCCAAAATCTGTGACACATTCTCCCCCAAGTACATAAGGAATCCAGGGGAAGATGGGCTCAAGTTTAGAACCTAAGTGACAAAGGAGATAACTCATGGCACCTGAGTTCTGCTGAAGATGTTCCCCTTTGGCATAGTGAGGCTTTCCTTCTGGGCTCCTTGTAGAGCCTTGATTAAGACTTTCCTTACTGTGCCCAGTCTATCATTGTCTCTTGGTAACAGACCCTGCCTTTAACTTTTTCAGGCTTGCATGCTGATGGGAAATATGAAAGCCTCAAATACTTCAGACTCTTCAAAACTCAGAAGAGCTTCCTCAAGGCAAAAGGGTAGTGTATCAGCAAGGACCCTGGCATACACAGGAGGGCCTGTTGTAAAGGTTCTTAGATCTGCTTTTCTAAAAGGAAAACAGCTTTTGAGGGGTCAGCAATCTACTTTAATCAAACACATATAGTTAGTTAAGGGGAAAAAGTCAGCACCTTGAGCTTCAGAGAAAATACAGAGAAATAAAGATCAACAGACAGGGCTTCCAACTATCTGACCATAAGAAATATATGCATCGCAGATCAACAGATAGATCCAGCTGTCTGACCATTACATACATACTTGGTTACCAGAGAGAGAAGCACCAGTATCTGGGTTTTCAAAGCCAGGGTGAGGGACTCCTTAGCAGCTGTCTAGCATCTCCTCTGACCAATGAGTAAGCCCCCAAACAAACCTCACCTCAGAGTATTTATACACATTTCAGAACAGGAGGGCATGCATGACCCTCTGATCCAGTGCTTCAGTACAAATTAGCAAAGGGTACTGAAGCCTATTAATGGGTGAGGAAGATCTTTAACCCTTCTCCCTACCCACCATTAATCTTACATTTATATTACAGGTGGGCATGAGAGAAGAAAACTGAGATAGAGGCCATGGTTGAACCTAAGACCAGGGCTCTTCTCAATCTCTCTCTTTCCCTTCCCTACACCCTGATCAATTCCTTCTCAGGGTTTTCACTGAAGGATTCCACCAAGCTGCCAGACGTAGAATCCTTAAGACTAAAACTAGGCCACTAGTTTTATACAAACCCCACAGCATATGACCAAGTCCTTAAATCAATCCAAACAGACTTCTTGTAGTAAGTAGCTTCAGTGTACCCAGTGAATTTAAAGGACTCCTAAGCTGTTCAAATATTTTGTGCCTATCTTTTTCCATATTTCTATTGAAATTCTTACCCCTTGGTACGCTATTGTGCTATAAGAAATGATGAGCAGGATGCTCTTAGAATAACCTGGAAAGACCTATATGAACTGATACAAAGAGAAATAACTAGAACCAGGCTAACATTGTACATAATAACAGCAATACTGTAAGATGATCAACTGTAAATGACTTAGTTATTCTCAGCAATATAATGATCCAAGGCAACTTCGAAGGATTTATGATGAAAAATATTATTCATCCCCAGAGAAGGAACAGATGGAGTCTGGATACAGATCAAAGCATACATTTTAAACTTTGTTTTTCTTGTAGTTTTTTTTTAGGTCCATGTTTTCTTTTACAACATAGCTAATATAGAAATATGTTTTGCATGACTACATATGTATATTAACTTGCTTGCCTTCTCAATGATGGTGGTGGGGAGGAAGGGAAATACTTTGAAACTCAAAATTTTAATAACAAATGTTAAAAACTGTTTTGACATGTAATTGGGGAAAAACAAAATGCTAAATAATTAAAAATTAATAGCAAAAGAGGCAAATTAAAATAAAGTTGTGGTTAAAAATTCTTATCCTTGATGGTCTTGATCTGCCCTAACTGAAAGTGATCGATGTCTCCTCAATTCTTGTAATGTGTTGTCTAAACCTTTTTTTTCACCTATATCACATTGTAATTTGTATCTGTATAGATGATGCATCTTTCCTTTTAGATTGGAATCTGATAGAGATCAGGGATTCTTTTTTTCATCTCTGTATCCCCAGATCCTTACAATAAGAGTAATAACTGACATTTAAATAGCATTTTACTATGTGCCAGGCACCATGCTAAGGACATTACAATTGTTATTTCATTTGATCCTTAGAACAACCCCGGGAGGTAGTTGCTATTATTATTCCCATTTTTTTACAGATAAGGAAACTGAGGCAAACAGAAATTAAGTGACTTGCCCAAGATCATACAGCTAGTTAAATGTCTGAGGTCAACTTTGTACCTGTTTTCCTGATTCCAGACTCACACTGTGCCACCTAGCTTCCCCTTATACATATCAGGTACCAAATAAATGTTTGCTAACTTTATGTACTAGAGAGGCATCTTTACTTAGTGGAAAGAATGCATGTCTTGGAGTTGGGAAACCTGAGTTTTAATTTCACCTTTAACATTTACTGGCAGAAGGGAATGGAGAAATATTTACTATTTGACAAGAACTAAGAGCTGGGAACACAAAAAAAAGCAAGGCAGTTCTTGTTCTCAGGAAGTTTGCATTCTAACTAGAGGAGACAAGACCTATAGCAGGGTTCAGCTGCCAGGTTGATAAGTGACAAAACCTTGGAGTGGTTAGGGAACAAAAGCAGGTCAAATAACAATGCCTGAGAGTCTAGAGGGCATAATAGGCAGGGTTAATGGTAAGGATCAGTGCACCCTAGGGAGCAATGGCCAGAGGGATGGCCACATCCAGTCACCCAACACCTTACTGCTCATCCCAGATAGGTGAGTCCGCATGTCCATGGGCAAGCTATTTTACATCTCAGAGTCTCAGTTTCTTCCTCTGCAAAATGGGAATAGTCATGCTTGTACTGCTTACTTCCTGAAATTGTTGGATGAAAATCACTAAGGAAACCTTAAAGCACTATTTTAAATGAGTTATTATATTTTCCGATAATTTTCCAAGTTGAAACGGTATAAATTTGATTTTTTGTTATTTAAAACAAATCATAACTAAAGCCACCATTTCTAACTTACAAAGAAATACTCTGTAACACATTTGAAAAAATTCCCCTTATATGAAATTCAGATGACAATGCATCAGCCCACGAGATGAGGAAAATAAAAATAATTGGGGGAAATGAAATTGATCAAAAATTAAAACTTGTAGAGTTTCAATGAAATTAATATAAAAAGGCTAACAATTTAATTGATTAAAAAGTCCATTTTAATTAGGTATGGAGTGACATGTTTTTCATAATATCATTTGTATACTCAGTGTTTTGCCCAGTTCACCACCAGTGAAGATTTTGAAGAGGATGGCAGATACAGTAGCCAGAGGAGAGGGGCAGGTGGCAGAATAGTTGATTAAGAACATGGGAGAAGCAAATCATTCCATAGAACTGACAGATAGGATTGACTTCAGAATGGATTGTATTCATGGTTAGAAAGTCCAAGATGCTGAAGAAGTTATTTACCAAACTTGATGGATGCAGGTTGTGTCCTTTTAACAGAAACCTGCCTACATTTTACAGTAGGATAGTTAGAAGCCAGCATGATCTGCCTTTCTTTCTGAGGATAAAGGCATATCTTGTCCTGTAGCAGTGTAGTCCATGGGAGCTGTATCTGACTCCGCAGTCTTCCAAACATGTCAAAAGTTTGCTGCGTGCTTTCCTCTGCCCTTCTTTTATTCTCTTCTGCCCTCAAAAGGCTTTTAAAAGTGTCCAGTGCCATGATGATGCCCAGTTTTGCTACCAACTTTCCTTTTTCCTTTAATTTTTTCAATGTCCGCTTTCTTCCCTTCAAATTCTCATTGAAGCTTAATTGCATATCCCAGCCTGTAATTAGCTTATATATAAAGTTTAATTCACTATGGCCGGCTTTGAAGTCTTACTAGAGCTTTGATCCCAAATCCTCAGCTTGGTGGTCATTGCCCCTGCTCAAAGGATTGCCATTTACTTTTTTTCCTTCTCTTATTCTGAGACAGCTTTCCCCAATTACATCATTTGTGTTTGTTTGGCCATAAAAGCTACAAGGCATCATTTTGTTGCCATGCTATATTGTAAAGTGTGCAATTGATGTTCCTGGCCTCTCTTTGCTGCAAGAGAAAGCTCGCTGCTGGACAAGACATTTATATAGAATGATTTTCAGACACCAGTGGCAATGATGTGGAGCTCTGAACTGCCAAATGTAAGGCATCAGACTATACATCTGGGTGACCCTTCCTGACATTTCCCAGGAAATAGCTTCAAGCACATGTTAAGTAACTCAAACACATATTAATTTAAGCCACACACTTATATCAGCAAATCTCTCTAGGACTGATTGCTAGGCTTTCTGGGTAATGAGAAGCAGCATAACTGGGAAAGTCAAAGGGTGCAATGACTAGTGAGGAGATAATGAAGTAACCGAACAAGGAGCAATACAAACTACTTAAAAAAAAATCAGAACAGCAGGGGGAGGTCAGATCCTGCTGGCAACAGAGGAAAGCAGTGGGTGATCTGTTTAAACTGCTTTCTACGTACCTGCAACCAAAACAAAGAATCAAAGAAGAAGGAAAAAGCAAAGGAACCAGATTGGAGAGGAGAAAATTAGGTTGCCCAGTTAAGAGCAGAATAGGAGGCAACCCGACCCATCACACTTAATCTTCTGATCACTTAGAGTTTTCCCTGAATAACAATTGTGGCATTGAGCCCCTAGCTTCTAACTTTGACAGCCTGTGTGTTTTAATTGGCCTTTGAATGAACTGCATTATTTATTCATGTATAATAGGCACTTTGGAAATTATAAACTTTTCTCCCCCTCCTAGTTTATTGGCAAAATATCTGCTGCATTTATTTTGAGACTAGAATATGCTAGGAGAACTTTTTTATGGTGATTTGCAAGTGGAGCTGTTATGGCAAGTGCCATGTTTTGGTCTAGTGACAGAAGGATGGAGGGAATGTGTGACTTAGTTGACTTACCTTACATTAGAATTATGTTAAAAAGCATTTGACAATTTGTTGATTTCTTTTCTCCCCGTATTGCTTGTGCTTAAAGTTAGAGGCCCGAATTGCACATACCTTCTAAATAGAAAAACCAATCTCATTAAAGAACTAACTGGCAACAATTTTTAGAGAAAGGCAGGGAAATGACAAGGAGCATAGATGAATGCTATTGGGCAGACAGAAATAGGTAATATAGTCCTTTAGGCTCTGAGACCTATCTATAATGAAGTCTAATAAGTACTGTATTATACACTCAGTGAAGTCGATTAATTTGTTTTTCATCATGATCATCTGAAACAATTTTATATTTGGATCTGACTTAAAATAAACTTTTACAAATGTATTAATTAATATTTTATTAATTCAGAATGAAGGTTGTAGAAGGGTCAAATTAAATATGTATAGGGAAAAAAGTGAAAAATCCAAGGTATATTTTGTAAAGCTATGTAACGAAATGTATTATTATTATATTCAAATTATATTTTGATGTTAGATGTAAAAAGATATTAATTAGTAAATAATAGCTAGTATTAATATAGAGATTTAAGGTATAAGTTAATGAAAGCATGACTAGGATAGAAAGAGGAACTAAAGCTTTGTTAAGGAGAAAGCATATCTATATGTATATATCAGGCACACACACACATATATGTGTCTCATTTGTACACATATACATAGCAAGTGCATGTATCTGACATATACATACATATGTGCTTTCTCCCAAATTGTATAGATACAAGTGCATATGTCTATGAAGCCTATTTCAAATAAAAATGCCTTACATCTGTAACATCCTTCTTTCCTGATCCTCATATGGCCTGATTTCCTTTCACCTCACAGTATTGGTTGTCTCTCCTTGGACCCAGTCCAGTTTGGCAATCTCCTTCCTAAATGTCACTGTGATTGAAACACAATAATCCAGATGTGGTATGCACAGGGCAAAGTACAAGAAGACTATCACTTTTCTGTTTCTGGACACCGTGCTTCAATTGACACAGCCTAAGATTTCATTAGTTTTTTTGGATGTCATGTCACACTGTGTTCTGGGGCCATCTGTAGGCTGGGGCTTGAGATAAACTACAAAGAATAGTCTTCCTTTCTTGAAAGGGAGAACCTCATGGGCACAGTTGAATTACATACATAGATATAATATGTAACATTTATTTGAAATTCATTCAAAATCATTAATAGCAAATATGAGGGACTGAAAATTTTGATTTGAGTGGGATCCAAATGAATAAGGGTGTGTGTGTGTGTATGTTACAGTCTTTTTCCCATTTAAACATATTTTCAGCAAAGAACCAGCTCCTAGTCATTTACTACACCTTATGACATTAAATCTCTTTGTGTCTAATGTCCTAAGTAGAAATAATCATGCTGCATACAACGCTATCAAGAAGGAAAGTATCCTGTGAGCCCCTCTGGAGAAATTAATCATAGGGATTGAAGGTGGAAAAAAGCACTAATATTAGGTCACCTCTAGTGCTCCCCGAGGACTTAAAAGACAAGGCAATTGCCTGCAGTCTAGTTTTCATTGATTTTCTACAGTCCAGTTTCAAATACCTTTCTTTTATAGTGAAATCTCCACCACTGAGGGGTGGGGGAGGCGATCTAAGAGTAAACGAGTTACAAAGCTCTCCCTCTTATAACTTTAAAAAAGAAAATCCAACAGATTGTGCAGAAACAAACATTTTTTTTGGCGGGGGTGGGGAATAGTCCCGGTCACTACTAGAAAAGAAACATGAATTTAACATAAGTTGATATGAAGAGTGGTTGTGTATAGAAAGGGTTAAGATTTTGTGCTGAAAATCAGAGTTTTTGAAAGTTCTCAGGGGAGCCCAACCGTTTTGTTATTTCGTGGACTTTGGCTCCAAGTCCGATTGTAACTGGATACTGGGACTCAAGTCAGTTGCCCCTTGAGTTGTGCGAAATAGGAGAAGCAATAAGGAAAAGAAAGGGGAAAAAAAGTGGGCTCAGTGAACGGGAAAGGGGGGATGGGTGACAGGGGGAGAGAAGGGGTAAGAGAAAAAAGAGGGGGACGGGAAGGGTCGAGTGACTAGAACAAGGAGCTGAACGAAAATAGAAGAGAAGGGTGAGCCTGACAGGAGAGAGGGAAAGATAAAGCGAGAGTGAGAAATAGACAGGGGGGCAGGACCAAAGGGGAGGATGTGGGACTGAGCGTTTGCAGAGCTGCTAAGCTGTGTGTGACGTTGCGCCGAGCAGCATTATCAGCACAGGATCCTGGCTGGGAGGAGACCTGGGAGAGTCAGGGGAGGGGGCTGCCACCCAAGGACGGACGGGTGGGTGTGCACAAGATTGGCTGGCCAGACACTGCTCCTCCGTGGCCGTCTCAGCTGGAGTGGAGAAACAGGGACTGTGGGAAGGGAGGAATTTCCCTCCCTCTCTTGCCCGGTGTCCCCCGCTCCCCACCCCCCAGGCCTGTGCAGCATGAACCCCTCGCCCCGCCTCCTAGCCCACCAGCAGTAGCTATAGCAGAGGAGAAATTGATTTCTTTTCTCCTGCACACACAGCGTATTGGGGAGCCTCGACTCCACCTGCGGAACGGCTCCAGCGGGCACAGGGGCGCACACGCCTCTTCCAGTCGGATGAGGGCTTGGGAAGAGGGCGAAGGACATGAAACCGAGTTCAGCCGTCGCCACGAAAGAACCGGAGCCACAGACGCCCCGGGCAGAGCAGCGGGCGGTGGAGCCCGAGGGGCGCTGGCGGGACAAGGGCGAGGCAGACACTGAGCGACAGCGCACCCGGGAGCGGCTGGAGGCCACGCTGGCCGGGCTGGCGGAGCTGGAGTTCCTACGGCAGCGGCAGGAGCTGCTAGTCCGGAGTGTCCTCCGAAGTCCGGGGATCGTCGCCGGGGCTGGGGCTGGAGCCGGAGCCGGAGCCGGGGGCGTGGCGCCGACTCGGGCTGGGGAGCTGCTGGCGCCCGGAGAAGCCTCCCAACGCAGTCGCTTGGAGGAGAAGTACTTGGAGGAGAACATCTTGCTGCTGAGGCAGCAGTTGGTAGGTAGCGCCTCTGGGCGGAGACCCGGGGGTCCCCGATTGTTTTTTTGGGGAAGAAAGGGTTTGCTTGGGGCTGCGGGCATTTGTAGCGCTGGGGATACCAAGACAAAAAACGAAAATGTCTCTGACTTGCAGGACTTGACGGTCTGTTACGAAGACACTCCCCTCCCCACTCCCAGGTGTTGCTTCTCTCTGTCTTCTCTCCAATGTCTCCCCCCGCACCCCTGGCGCCAGTGCCGCGAATGCCTTCTCCACTTTCTAGTTTTGGTGTCACTCTGTGTGTGCATGTGTGCGCGCGCCTGCATTGTGTCTGGATCAGGTTAGAGTTGGCAGTAATTTGGGTACACCTCCATTCAAAGGCTCAGCACCTTCTCTGCTCCGTCTGGTGATGACCTTCCTTTCCTTTTCCTTTCAACTAGTGAAAGTCATTTAAATGCTTTCAGGGGGGGCTGGAGAAACCCTTCCCTAACACAAAATTTCATTTGGAAGTCTGTGAGTTCTTTTCCTTTTTCTTTTTCAGTCACTTTAAAAAGTAACAAAAGCCAAGAAAGGGCTCTTGTGTGATTAAAATTTTCACTTCAAATGAAATGACTTTTTTAAAAAAACCATTAAACTGAAATGACCTTAGGGAATAGGTCGGTTATACATTGTCATTACCAGAACGCTCTTTTGTCGTGTCAGTTTTTGCAGTCGATCTGAAGCTTCATTTCAGATGTAAGCTCCTTTGCATAATGGAGCTAAAACTAAATGCAACTGATGTAAATTGAGTGGGAATGACTGACGCCCCTCCCCCAGTGGATACTATTTTATATCTACTGTACTCTGAAATTCAACTGTGATTTAAGGGGGAGGGGAAGGGAAACCATCTTATTGGATTCTATCAGAACGGGCCATTTTAAACAGTCTTCATTAAAGGTGAAGAAAAAACTAAGAGGCATCGATTAATGTCTTTAACCCAGCCTCGTAGCAATGGCGGAGTCTTTTGTTTTCAATGCCCTCAAAATGCAGTTTGGAAAACAGCAACTAAACCCTTATGTGAATTCTCCTCCATAACTTTGCTGAAAGATTAATGGACAATAAAAACAATGAGGTGCCGTGGACTCATTGTTTGCCGTCTACATTTTCTTGTAACTTCAAGATTCTTGGTTCACTCAGCAAATTTTCTTCATCAGATGGTTATAGTTTGTGCCCCAAAGCTTTCAAGCCTATGGATATTCAGGAAGGATACTGAATATTCATGCAATTTTTTTTAAAAGTAAAAAGCTACCAGCATAGCCTATCCTATATCCCTAACGTGACTTGGCTTTTTTACATATTTTTTTGGCTGCAGACCGAATTTGGATATGACACTAGCTTGAGCTAGTTTTGGTTGGTCATGCATGTTTAATACATTATTGCTGTGCAATAGCATTTTTGTCTTCATAAATAACAAAGTCATTTACTTATGATCATAAATGGCACGTATCTATTGTCTGTTCCAGATGAGTGCAACATTCATTGTATCAAGAGAAATCTAGCTTGGCCAATGTTTGTGATACTATTTTAATTAGTACACTTGACATTCTTGATTTGAACCAGATGCGTTCTCTGGGTTGTAGTTTGTTTTTCTGGCAGACCACTAGATGGCACTGACGAGTTAGCAGAACTGATGCTTTATTTGGGAAATCTGAAACTCGTTTAAATTCTACCTCTTAGTCCCAAATTCTGCCAGCTCACACTGTACTTGGCACTAGCTAGCGTTTGTAGTTTCTCATTTTCAAAGGCGCTTATGCTGATTGTTCCCTAATTGTATGCTGATTGTAACAAAAACTTTATAGAGGCGCCAGAACACAGTCTAGATTAGAACACAGTTACTGTTAATAGTGATCTTAAATTATTGTTTCCTATAAAATAATTTATTTTAGATGATTATAAGTAAAAGCATCTGGTTCTCTGTTTTTGTTTTTTCATTTTCCATTTAACTTTTGAAATGTGTAGCTTGAATCTTGTAATTAAATGTTAAAGATATTTGGTTTATGTCCTAAGTTTTTGTATATGATAATACATTTTATTCTAATATGTAATGTATAAAAATAAAATGGAATTTAATGAGCTTATCCTTTTGAGGTTTTCATTTATTTCCACTCTCCTGGGTAAATTTTTGACCTTGGAAAAATGAGAACTGTTGTGTAAGATGAGGTAATTTTAGTATATGTAACAGAACATCTGTTTCTCACTAATGTGTCTTAATTTTATTTTCTTTTTTCCACCTCAGAATTGTTTGAGAAGAAGAGATGCTGGTCTGTTAAACCAGTTGCAAGAATTAGACAAGCAGATAAGTGATTTAAGATTGGATGTAGAAAAAACATCAGAAGAGCGTTTGGAGACAGATAGCCGCCCTAGTTCAGGTAAAGGTCTTATGCTTTCTACTAACTGATTATATTCTTGTGTTACATAGTGACTGAGCACAAATGTCCCTTATTATCAGATTTTCAAGACCTGTCAAATTGTAATAGATTTGTGTTTTCAATGTGGGAAAAAAATTCTCACTATCCTTTTGAAGGAAAGAAAAAAACCCAATCCAAACAAAAAAAATAGTGACATTAATAAGAGTGAATTCTCCAGTTTAAAAAAAAAATAAGGCTTTTATTTAAATTTCTCAAAGAGCTTTCCTTCTTTGAAATGTGAGAGAGTCAGCAGTGAGCTACAAAATTAGTCACACTTCAACTTCCTGAGACTACTTCAAAAGTTTGTTACCATTTGGTTCACAAAATAGATTTTTGTTTACTCCCTGCTATCTTCTCTTGAACTTTTTTCCCCTAAATCCTGATAATAGTAAAGACGAAGTCATAGACATGCATGATTTTTCTATTTGTACGTTGCATTGTATTTATTTCAGTATCCATTTCATCTCTCATTAAGTATGAATAGAAAGAACTTAGGAAAAAAATAGAAGGAAACTCATCTTGAATGTAGATGATAGTAACTAAGTATTTTTTAGAATCCGCTTTCCATCCGATTTCCAGAGTCCTCAGAAATTGATACAGAGCTGTAAAATTAAAATATGAATCTGGTGAATTTCACCTTCAAACCTTCTCTTAACTTTTCTAGAAAAAAAATTCCTTTTAAGTAGGAAATGTGTAGGTTGCTCAAAACAGTCTAATTCCAAATGGTGTTTGTATTCTTAGGGTTTTATGAGCTAAGTGATGGGGCCTCAGGATCACTTTCCAATTCCTCCAATTCGGTCTTCTGTGAATGTTTATCCAGTTGCCATTCTAGCACCTGCTTTTGCAGTCCTTTGGAAACATCT
This sequence comes from Bettongia penicillata ogilbyi, assembly GCA_023548195.1. Taxonomy (NCBI): domain Eukaryota; kingdom Metazoa; phylum Chordata; class Mammalia; order Diprotodontia; family Potoroidae; genus Bettongia; species Bettongia penicillata. Next base: position 7,126,115 of record JAJHZJ010000466.1, read on the forward strand.
TTGAATATCTCAGATGGACACGCCAAATCTGCAGGTAAGAGTCACACCAATTTTAGTCCTAGAAAGGACAGTTAGACAACATATAGCCCCATGATCCTCAAAGGGTATGTGCTGTTATTGTCCATTTATTTCAGTTGTGTCCGACTCTATGTGATCCCATTTGGGGTTTTCTCTGCAAAGTTCCTAGAGTGGTGTGCCATTTCCTTCTCCAGTTTATTTTACAGATGAGGAAAACTGAGGCAAACTAGGTTAAGTGACCTGCCCAGCGTCACACAGCTTGTAAGTGTCTTAGGCCAGATTTGAATTCAGAAAGGTAAGTTTTCCTGACTCCAGGCTTGGCACTCACTTTGCTACCTAGCTACCTTCAGAGGGCGTATAGCAGCACACTAGTGTATTTCACACTTTATAAAGTATGCCATAAAACGCTTCCTCTTTCTCTGAGATTCCCACATTCCCCAGACCCTGTCTCCAGTTGCTTTTGGTTATTTGCTCCTTCCTGCTTGGTTTTGGAAGGTAAAATGTGTATTTATGTCTGGGGAATCACAAAGTCACCCACTTTGGCTTGAGTTTTGGGGAAAGTAAAGACAGAATGAATTGAGGTGATGGGGAGGGAAAGGAGAGGTAGAAGAATTCCAAGGTCTGGATAATGGGGTTGGAAGTCTCCTTTCTTGGGTATCCTTCTTGGTTGACAAATTAAATGTTCAGTATCCCTTGATTCCTCATATTTCTGTAGTAAGTTGTGCATCAAAAAAGTTTGGAATCTAGGATATAACTCCAACTTCTTGCTTTAAGTAATCATTTGAGACCCAGAGAGGTGAGATGACCAGGCCTAGGTCAGATGAGTAGAAGATTGCAGAGCTGGTACTAGAATCCAAGGCCTCCGATTCAGTTACTTTTGAATTGCATCATGAGCTGTATTTTCAAATACATGCTATAGTTATCTAGTCTAGGTTGAATTCTCATACATGAAAGGCTATCTGGTTCAGAGCATCAGTGGGTTGATAATTGGATCATAGAGTGCATTTAAGTCATCTTCTGACTTCAGATGACTCTTGTTTATCATCAGAAATGTTATGCCAAGACTGGAGATCTGGAAACCTGAAGTTCTAATATTAGTTCGACTATTTCTTCTCATTTCAGAAGATAATAGAACTGATAGATGCAGTCAGATGTAGAGCTGGAAGATGTCTTAGAGGTCTTCTAGTCCCACCCCCCTCTTTTTTACAGATGAGGAAATTGAGGCCCAGAGAGGTGACATGATTTGCCCAAAGTCACTCAGGTTATAAAAAGTGGCAGAACTAGGATCTGAATCTGCTTATTCACCAATTTAGAAGTGAAGTTATCATGAAGTTAATCTTATTCATCAGGGAAGTGCCAAGGGCTCGACTGTTTTGTATGTTCTTAGCTCCCAGGGGATCAGTGGTCCTAGTATGTCTCTCAGAATCCTTTGGCTGAAAGATTAGCTTCTTTTATGTACCTTACTTTGCAGAGAGATGAGATATGGACAACAGTGTGAATGACACTATTCTGTCTCTGGAGAAAGAGTACAGAAGAGTATGATGTACAAGAATGAGATATTTTATGTGCTATCTTAAGAACTATTTATTTTCATGTGCACCTGTTCCGTCATTGATGCACCCATGACATTTTCTGCTTGCCCTCATGTTTCTCCTTATCACTCAGACTCCAAGCAAGAGAAAAGGCAATTCAGTGACTATACTCTGTGGTATTATGAAAAGGGACAGGAATATGGTGCTATATCCTTTGTCTGACTGCAATATTCATTTGATGTTGAATTCGCATCTATGAAAGATAGGGCTGCTTGGTACAGAGCAGCAGAGAATTGGTAATTGAATGGTTTCTTTGTTTGAGAACAGTGTATTCAGTCCCAATAGTTTGATATAAAAACAATTTTTTATTATCTAGATTGGCTACCTTATGCTGGCCAAGTATACAAATTGCTGTATTCCATTCTGTACTGAATTGTTCTCAAAGGACATTTTTATAAAACTATTAAAGGCAATTTGGTAGAAGATTGGATGATTTCCTTGGAAACTGATTAGTGACTTCCTCCTCCCCCCCCAAATAAAGCTCATGGAAAAATCTCATAGTCATGTAATTTAGAAACAATGGGACTCATTCAATTAGGTGAGGATCTAGGAACTGGCATATCTCTTCGGGTGTAATTTTTCTTTGAAGTTAATTTACATCTTGGAATTCTTTTACTCCTCAAAGGAGAGAAGATGATGATGATGATGATGTGTGTGTGTGTATGTGTGAAAGCTATTTTCAGAGCATTTTATAGTCATATTTTAAGATAGTCTATAAATAGGGTTATTGCTCCTGGAAGAGATAGAGGGCAAGTCTCTCAGATGGATAACTTTTCTTTTTGGAGTGCTGGAGATAAAAGGGAAGGAAGTATATGATTGCTAGTTGTCAATAAGCTTTTGGCATATTTCCCTTGAATTGGGCAGTTATCTTAGTATCTCTGAAAGAAGGGAAAGACTTGTGTTTTTAGAGTAAGAAAAAAAACTTAAGAAAAAAGAACCTTCTCACTCATATTCAAGTATAATGAGAAGTGGATGCACTTTTGGTTTCATATACTGCTCTTCAAGGCAAAAATCTTCTAATTAGAGGGAACGTTAATTGAGCAGTGTTAATCTTAAAACTTTGTTCCCTCCAGATGATTGGGAGACAATTAAAATATTATTTGATATTTGTAATTAATTTTATATTACAGAAGAAATATTAATAATGCATTACTACAGAAAGAAAGCAGATGAAAATGATGAATAACATCAGAAATCTTTGAATTGTTGGTGGATGTTGGAAAGTCTTCTTTGATCCAATTTCTCATTAAGTTACATTTTAAAAAACTGAATTCTAGGCTGGAGGTAAAAGATGAACCCCAGGAAATATGACTGAGGAAAGGTCTTTTCCTGGATAAAGAATGTAGAACATCTTCCTCAGGGCATAGCCCTGGCAAAAATACAAATTATTTGCCTGCCAATGGTTTCTAAGTTCACTGGTACCAAGAACTCATTAAGTTGCTTATTAAGGGATTTTCTTCCCCTCCAAAACAAATTGCTTTTTCTTTAGATTAATTGAAGGGTGGTTCTATAAGTGTGTAAGAAGTTGTGCACCGAGGATATGTACACTTGGAAAGGAGGTGGGCTGGTGATTGAGAAGGGATAACTGCTGATGGAGATTGAGCTTGGCTTTAGTAACTATGAAGCATGGAAGGTCTTAGAGAAAGACCTTCAGTGCATTTTGTGGCAGAGGTTCTTTTAGATAGGATTCATGGAAAGACATGGACAGGAATTCACTTGGACGAGAAAGTTTGGATGGGTGGAGAGATATACTAGTCGGAGTGCCTATGTTAAATCATGAATACATCAAAATCTTACAGTTGAAAATCTAAAGAAGCTATTGTTGTAATTTGATCAGTCCTCCTAATAATCAGGTTTTGGTAACTGGTCCACTCTTTGTGATTTTCTTTGTGGAAATTATTCCTGAATATTATAATGCCAATCAAGGTAATTTGTTTTCTTAAGGAAATACAAAAGAATAAATGATATTGCAATAAATCATACAAGTAAACTAATAGACTATGAGCTCCCTGAGGGTGGTAATAGTCTTATTTGTAACTTTGTATCTCTAGTGCCTACCAAGCTCAATGCCTTGCATAATAATTCTTATTAAATATTTGAGTTTAATGGAACTGATGGGAAAACTACAAATAATAGTAACAATAGGAATAAGAAAAGCTAGCATTTATATAGTACTTATATAGTACTTTAGAGATAGCTCAGTGAATTGAGTTCAACTTCAGCCTCAGACACTTAACAGCTGTGTGATCCTGGGCAAGTCACTTAACCCTGCTTTCCTTAATCCACCAGAGAAGGAAATGGCAAATCACTGCTGTATCTTTGCCAAGAAAACCCCATGGGCAGTACTGGCATGTTGTGATCAAGGGGGTTACAAAGAATTGAACGGAACTGTACAGAAATGACAAGATAGTGCATTAAGATTTTTAAAGGGATTTACATATGTTACATATAATCCTCACAAGGACCCAGTACTATTATCTCCATTTTATGCATAAGGAAACTGAAGCATGAAGAGGTTTAGTGTCTTCCCAGGGTCACACAGTTAGTAAGTTGTCTGAGGCAGAATTAGAACTCAGGTCTTCCTAACACTTATCTTCAATACCATTCATTGTGATACCTAGATATTACATCATCATCATCATTAGCAGCATCATTGCATATAGCACTTTAAAGTTTATATAGCCTTTACATATATTTTTTTCATTTGATCTCCACATCAGTCCTCTGTAATGATACTATTATTATCCCCATTTTACACTCAGGGAAGTTGAGAGTGGCAGAGGTTAAGTGACTTGCCCAGGGTAATACAGCTAGCAAGTATCTGAGGCAAGATTGAAACTCAGGTCTTCCTGACTACAAGTTAAGCATTTTGCCTACTGTTCCACTTAACTATATAAAAAAGATAAAAATATAAGCTCAAGATAGAGGAAATATTTGCCCAGAGACCTGTAGGAGACAGTTAAGATTATAGAAAATAGATTGTAAAATGTTAGAAATGGAAGAGACTTCATCTTGCTCAATTTTCCCATTTTATAGATGAGGAAACTGAAGGCCAGAGAAATGAAGTGATGTGTCAAAGGTCACACAGTGAGTAATTTTATTATCATTCTCAGCCTTTTCAGATCAATCAGTAAACATTTATTAAGTGCCTGCTATGTGCCTGGCAGTTTGCTAAGTGCTGGGGATACAAAAAGAGACAAAAGACAGTCCCTGTCCTCAAGGAATTAATTTTTCCATCTGCACCTCAAATATAAAGTAAGGGTGGGGAAATTAATGAGCATTCATTTTCCAGAATCCTTAAAAGGAAACTTCACAAGCATGAAATATTTTAATCGATTCATCAGTGTGTACATAATATTGTCCATGAATCACACTTTAAGATTTTTGAATAAGTAATGTTCTCCCTATTTCAGAAATTAGTCACAGAGTCATAATAGAACTAATGAATAAAATATTTTTGACTTTTTTTCTCCTCAGATCTCATAGGATGGTTGGATCACAAAGAAGGTCAACGTGAAGATGTTTGCCGTTCGCTGTCTATACCACAATCCAATTCCCTTGATGTCATTGCGGATGTGAATCCTAAATATCAGTGTGATTTGGTATCTAAAAATGGGAACGACATATATCGCTATCCAAGTCCTCTTCATGCTGTAGCTGTACAGAGTCCAATGTTTCTTCTTTCCATGACCACCAGCCCCTTAAAAGATGAGGAACAACTTGGTAGCAATGCTAATGATGTTTGCATTGGATCCGAACTAGATTCTGCCAAAGCAGATAATTCTTCCCTTCCACAAAGCAACTCCATGTCTTTGTCCTATCCAGCATCCAATAAGAAAATAGATGGCTACATCTTGAGCCTAGTGCAGAAAAAAACACATCCTGTTAGGACTAATAAGTTGCGAACAAGCGTGAATGCTGATCCCACAAAGGGCATTCTTAGGCATGGGAGCATGTGTGTCAGAGCGACTGGCGGAATTACACACAGTAACAGTGTTAACCTTAAAAATTCTAAACAAGCCTGTTTGCATTCTGGTGGAACAACCACTCTGGAGAATGGCACGTTCTCCCCACTGAAGCAGTGGTTGAAAGACTCAAAGGGAGAACAGCTGGAAAGCCGAAGGATGCCTGTGTCTGTGGGCTGCCCGCCAAATGTAGCCGCTGATCATCAAAGCAAGCACCTGCCAAAAAATGTCAAGCCAGGCTCCCAGGAGTTTGCATGGTGCCCTGCTTCTGGGGCAGGGGATTCCCCTAAAGAAAGTGGTCAGCTCTTTACTGCCTCTCCAAAAGAAAGTCCTGGCCGAGTCCCAGCTCTCCAACAGGAGAACAAAGTTGTCCAGCCCCTGAAAAAGATGTCACAGAAAACCAACTCACAGGCAGCTCTGCCAGCAATCTCTCCTGCTGTGCCACCTCCTCTGCCCCTGCCTTCCTCCCTTCCTATTGAAGAGAGACCTGCCTTAGATTTCAAGAGCGAGGGCTCTTCTTCCCAGAGCCTGGAGGATGGGCTTCTCGTCAACGCTCAGTTCATTCCAGGGCAACGGCAAAATAATAAGTTACATAGAGCCAACAAGAGTGTCAGAATCCTAAAGAGTTCGACCTTGAAGCACAGAGCCCATGCTCTTAATGGGGTGGAAGGTGGCTTCCAGACAGTGAGAGAAAAAAGCAGAGTTGTAAGCAAGAAATGTCATTTCCCTGATGACTTGGACACAAATAAGAAATTCAAAAAAGTCTCTTCCAGAGGGAAGAAGGGTGGAAACTCCCAGGCAGAGGCTGGTCTTTCCAGCAGGCCTACAGGTAGCCTCCATAGGTCTGTGACTAAGTTCCATGGACATGGGCATGGAAGGGAAGCAGTTGTGGCCAAACCGAAACACAAGCGAACCGACTATCGAAGGTGGAAGTCATCTGCAGAGATTTCCTATGAAGAAGCCTTGAGACGGGCAAGGAGAAATCGCAGGGAACCCATGGGAGTCTATACCCAGGTCCCTCTTCCATATGTGAGCCCATATGCGTATGTGGCTAGTGATTCTGAATATTCTGCCGAGTGTGAGTCCCTGTTCCACTCCACAGTGGTGGACACCAGCGAGGACGAGAGGAGTAACTATACCACCAACTGCTTTGGGGACAGTGAGTCGAGCTTGAGTGAAGTAGAATTTGTGGGGGAGAGCACCACCACCAGTGACTCTGAAGAAAGTGGGGGCTTGATTTGGTCCCAGTTTGTCCAGACTCTCCCTCTCCAGGCAGTCACAGCCCCAACTCTTCATGACAACCACACAAAGGCTTTTGTAAAAATTAAGGCCTCCCATAATCTCAAAAAGAAAATTCTTCGTTTTAGGTCTGGCTCTTTAAAACTGATGACCACAGTTTGAAGTGACTTTCTGGTATAGAATGTATATGAATTAGTTGCAGAAACAAGGTGGTTCTCATTTTTTTGTTTTGGGGTTTTTTTATGCAGCTTTTTCCATGTTTTTTTTCAACACACAAAAAAAATCTAAGGTAAATGATGTCATCCTCATACTATGTGTGGCTGTGAGTGCCTTTAAGTGGAAAATAAAGAATGTCATAGTAGGAAGAAGTAAAAAGACTGCAGTATTCATGGTGGTAACATTGAATGTTTTGTATCAGATGACTTTATTTTGAATGTCCTGATTCATCAGTCTAAGAGTGAATGTTCTTCATCTGACTCTTTTAACCTGACTTTTCATCTAGGAGTACTTTTTACACCAAGGATGGAACTTAATGATTTTTGTCTTCCTTTTGATTCTTTTTTTTTGGGGGGGGGGTTGGGGAAAAAAGGAGAAATGTCTGAACCTATAAGTTCTACTGAGGAAGTTCCCTTTTCCCAATGCAGATGAAGAGTTAGTTGCCTGGGAGACTGAAAGATCTAGTGATTTGCCCAGGATCCCACAGGCAGAACGTATCAGAGATCTGAATCTGAACCAATGGCTTCCTGGTTCCCAAGTTCAGCTCTCTATGCCTCTTGATTCTTCAGGGCGATGGTCTTTATAGAAAGTTTCCTGAGTGTCACACTCAAGTGTGTGAAGAAGTAAAGAATAAATTATTATTTCATATCATTTTCCTGCCTATGTCATTTATGACATTTATTTCTCAGGCAAGTTTCCCTTCTTTATTATTCCTCCTTTATCTACCTGCTTTTCTTGATCCAGGTCCTCTAGACCAGAAGTAAATCACTGGGAAGAGGTAGAAGCTTCAAGATAGGGATGTACACAATGAAAAAGGGGAAACTAAAGGGCTAAAGGAACAGGACCACTTGAAAACTGCAAAGATGGGAGTGTGGAAAACACATTTCTAGGGCCATAAACTAGAAGTTAGTACATGGATTCCTTCCATTCTAATCTCTATATCTGACTATGGTGTCCTAGAATGACTTGCCCTTGGGCAAGTCTACTAGAATTCATAGTGGTATCTTCACTATCGAAATAACTAGCTTCTCCCTTGGGAGTGTGAATCCAAAGCCATAATTAGGTCCTATGTATTCTTCTAGAAAGTTGCCTCATTCAAGGTGTCCAATCATCTTGACAGTCTAGATCCTGAACATGTTAGTGCAATCCCTTACAGAGTGAGGCATAGGTCCCTCTGGGAAGGGTTTATTTACTATTTAGTAAACAGTATTGTGTAAAATTGCTTTTTTATCAAAATGTATGTTGTGTAAAAGTAGTAACTGTTTTAAATGTTCTTATTGATGTCAACTTTTCTGTATAATATAAGCAGTATGTTTTTATATCTCATTGCGTAAATTAATACAACACATATGCTGTAATAAAGTTTGTTTTAATTCTATTAAGTTTGCTGCATTTTTATAAAACCAAATGTTCAGACTTACAGGAATTATCAGTGCTGATTGTGAAATACTCATTCATCCTACTAACTGATCTGTAGTAATATGGATATTTTAGCTATGTTAAATGGGGTGGGTAATAAGGAATAGTGCTGAGTAAAAAAACTTCTTTAGAGTATCAAAAACTTTTTCTGAAGTTGGTTTTAGTTTATGTTTCTAATTTAAAAATGTTGATGCCTTATGCTTATGGGAAAATTCCTCTGCTTTTTTTTTTTAAGAATTCAATATGTTCTATTTCATATCATAACTTCTTATAGAAAAGATCAGCCTCCTGCCTTTGAAATACATGAGATATGGTAAAAATGATTTTTTTTCAAGGGCCAAATTTAACTTCTTGGTGCTCTAGAGAATTCTCTAGGTCTTTAAGTTTCAGAGAAACTACCCACCAGTGACGGGAGAGAGGGTGTTAACTCATGAGGAATTTCCCTATGCCAATGAAATTATATGTCCAGTCTTTCTCCCTGTATAGTTCATTTCTTAAGGTAAATAGAGAAGCTGATATCTCAAAACTTCTTGCAGTTTTTTTAAGAAGCCATGTTCCCCCCCCCACCCCCGCCCCCCGACATGTGCACGTGCACGCGCAAAACAGATGAGAAATTCGAAAGGGAAGTCTCTCAATGTCCTTTCTCAACTTTGTTTTTAGTGTATCTGCCCTGAAGATGTGGTGAAAAGTTGATGTGTAAGGAAAGGGGACTACAAATTATGTACTGTTTCCTTTATAATTTGTTCTCAAAGAGCATTATCTTTTGAAGAGATCACTTTCTGAAAGCCAGTTACTAAGGAATTGGCATTTTTTAAGGTATATGAATGCTAAGCCAAAGGAACCGTGAAGAAATGGGATTTTCTAAGAATCCTAGTCTCAGTTTCTTCCTTTGCAAACATGCAGGATTTGGTACTAGATAAGATAAATTAGTGGTTGCCCATTGTTTTTAGTTACAGAAGAGCCATTGAAATAAGTATAAGTGAAGTACTCAATTATTCACCGGGGGAAAAAGCACCAAGTTATGGAAGATAGGTGCTATTATTATCTCCATTATACAGTTGAGGAAAATGAGATGAACAGAGGTTATGTGATTTGCCCAGAGTTACACTGCAAATAAAAATTGGAGGTTGGATTTGAACTCAGACCTTTCTGACTCCAAACCCAGCAATCCATTGTGCCATATAATTTCCTGTTAAGTGAAACTGATCAAGATCAAATGGAAACGGTTTAATAGCACGTGTTCTACGTATGCAAAGTTTTCCATCCTTCGCCAGTGAAAGGAAAAAGGTAAATTTCCTCATCTTTTCTCAAGGACCAAGCTCTGTCATTATAATTAAACGGAGTTTGATTTAATTTTTTTGTTCTTTTCATTTATGTTGTTCTAGGCAGTATGTATAGGGTTTTGTTTTTTTTTTTTGTTCTGCTTATTTAATTCTTCATCAGTACATACAAGTCAGGCAGTCAATAAACATTTATCAGATGCCTTCTACATGACAAGTCTGTGCTAAGCATTGGGGATACAAAGCTCACTGTCTAATGGGGTCTTCCTATGTTTCACTTAATTCTTCCTATTCATCATTTGTTTATAGGAGAGTAGGATTTTATTACATTACATACCACAATGTGGTTGAACATTCAGCAACTGATGGATGTGCACTTTTTTTTTTTAGTTTTTTTGCTACTGCAAAAAGTGCTAGAATATTAAAAAAAAAAAAGGTCTAATGATCAGGGGCAGGGATTCAGTCAAAAGACCACACTTGAGGACCTAGTTCACATGTAGCCTCAAGAATGCAGGTTTCCTGCCCCTGGAATCTAACTCCTTATTTTCAAAACCTCACAAGATAATGTGCGTAAATTTCTAAAACTGCTGAGAGTTTTTTTTAATTGTAAAATTCCTTCCAAATAAGAGCTTCTTGGTTCTTCCTCTTTCTAGAGGGATTCCTGAGCTTAGTTTCATTTTTGTGTTTTTTTTTTCTTTTCTTAACCATTGAATTCATCCTTTTGGCTCCCTACATCACATCTCCCTTTGAAGTGACTGGAGTCTTCACTTTCATTCACACGGGAGTCTATGCCTTGATCCCAGACTTTTCTCAGACAAAGAGACTCTTTGCTTTCAGATGTGCTTCCTACTTGGCACTGTGTGTTTTGATTACTTTACTACTAAGTATACGCTCATGTTTTGATGGGCCAGATGGCAACTTTAAAAGTACAAGGACAGAAACTCCCTTACAACTGTTTCTATAGATGAGGAAATTCAAGATGGGATAACAATAATGGAAAATCAGAGAATCTGAGTTGAAAGTGACCTCAAAGGTTATTTAATCCAACTAATATCTGAATGAAGAATATCTTCTAGAATGTATGAGTAGGGGATAGGGAAGCATCACCCAAATATGGAGTAGTACATTATAATGTATAAAGTACAATGTGGTGAGGAGGAAGACTCAAAATTTGGGTCAGATAGGAATGAATTTTTATCTTAATGAAACTTACAGTATAATGTGATGAGACACAGAAATATAGATGACAATAATATATAATATTCCATGACAAAGTGCATTAGACATGTAAAAAAAATTGTGTGATGCTTGACAGGAAAGATCACACTGCTGGACTGGAATTAGAGGAAGGCTTCATGGAAATAGTAGCATTTGAATTTGACCTTAAAAGATGGATAGGACCTCAACAAGCCAATGTGTGTGGGGTTAGGGAGAATATTCAAGGCATATAGCAGAGAATTAAAAAAGGCACAAGAGAAGGTAGACTCTAGGGTGTTTTCTAGGGAAGGGAGGAGACGGAGAGTTGTACGGTTTATGGATATGTTGGAAAGGTAAAGCAGGATTTGTCTGTAGAAGGCCTTGGATACAAGGTGAAGGAATTTTAAGTTTACTTGAGAGGCCATTGGAAGTCACCGAAGAGTTTTAAACATAAGAATAAATGAAAAGTTCTCTTCATATGGAAAATTAATCCAGTATCAGTATGAAGAAGATTGGAGAGCATAGACAATGAAAGCAGGAAAACCTGGTAGGAAATGACTATGATTGGTCAGGTGACTGGTAAAGAAGGCCTATGTTAGGATGATGGCAGTGGGAATAAGGGAGGTGGGACATGTTTGGGAGGTGATGAAGTCAAGCACCACCTCTTACTCAGCTATCTGCTGAGATAAAAGGTCATGCTCAATGGTTCCATCGTAGGCTGCCCTTGAAGAAACAGGCTGAGGAGGAAAGTTTCTGCTTGGTGTGTCAATAACAATAGCAAATTCTTTGAAGTGATTATAACACACTTTGAAATTGTGGCCTTCGGGTGTGTGTGTGTGTGTGTGTGTGTGTGTGTGTGTGGTAGAAAGGGACACAAATATTACCTCTCCTTAATTTGACTGGTTGGCAAATCCATAAGGTATCTAGAAAGACTTAAATCACTTTTGAGTATAACCAAATGAGAAGTAGGTTAATAGTTACTATCTTGAAAGAGAAGATAGACCTGGATCCTTGTGGTTTGAAGTTTAAAGAGCCAGGGATTAGATTATTAGGTGACTCTAACACTTAGACATATAAAATCATGGACTTTCCAATATAGCAACTGAGGCTTTGAAGTTGTAACATTTGAGTATGCCTTAGACCCACAATGCAAACTTCCTGGAGGAACATTTGGTTTGGGTTTTAAAGGAGAGAGAGATTCAATAGGAAAAGAAGGTGAAGGGGGACATTGCAGATATGGTGAATAGAAAAGGCTTAGAAACAGGGCTACATAGGGCACTGTGGTATGATGCCAGAAGGGTAGGGTAATAATAGATGGAGGTGGGGCTTGAATTAGGGATTGAGAATTGATTGTGGAGGGCAAAATAATACTAACTTCCCCCGGTTGGCAATGGGGAACCGCTGATTTGTCTATCAGGAATACAAAGAATGGATTAAAGGTGGGAGAGCGAGACAGAGAAGCAGGAAGATCCGCAGTAATTTAGGTAGATGATAATTAGGGCATATACCAGAATGGTAGCTATGGGAATAGAAAAACAGGGATGGATGTGAGAGATATTACAGAAGTGGATTTAATAAGACTTAGTAACCAAGGAATCAAAATAGGGAAGCATCACCCAATTATGGAGTAGTACATTATAATGCACATACTGTGTTCAGTACAATGTGGTGAGGAGGAAGACTCAAAATCTGGATCAGATAGGAATGAATTTCTATCCTAATGAAACTTACAGTCTAATGTGATGACACACAGAAATATAGATGACAATACTATATCATATTCCATGACAAAGTGCGTTAGATATGTAAAAAAAATTCTGCGGTGCTTGACAAGAAACTACATTCAGACAGGACTCTACATTCAGATGTAGAGTGCTGAATGAAAGGTGGACAAAGGAGATTTTTTCTCTGCTTCCTCCTTCCTAGCCTCCTTTTTTCTTTTTTTCCTTCCCTTCCTTCCACCCTCCCTTTTTCTTTCCTCTCGCCCTCCGTTCTTTTTCTCCCTCCAAGTCTCTCCCTCTCCTTTTTCCTTTCCTTCCTCCCTCCTTCCTTTCCTTGCTTCATTTCTTCCTTTTTCTCCTTCTTCCCTTACTCTCTTTTTTCTCTCTCTTTCTGAACAGTATTAGTTCTTTCAACAATTATTTATTGAACTAGGTGGTATGAAACTATGAAATATAAAAGATGAACCCTAGTAATTGGGTTTAAAAATCCAGTTCAGTAGATAAAAACTAATGCACAAAAAGTTAAATAATATATCAGAAAGTTATATGATTAGGAGTTTCATGGTGTAGTGGGATGAGCACTAGACTTAGAGGCCGACCTAGGTTTGAATCTCACATCTGGTAATTATTAACTTTGTGACCATAGACAAATCAATTAGCCTTTTTGAGCCTTGGTTCCTCTGCTATAAGTTGAGGGTAATACTGTATCTATAATATCCCAAACTCACAGGATAAGAATCACATGAGAGACTATATGGGACTTTGTAACCACTGAATCCAATTGCAATCTCAGTTCTTATTTTTTGTCTGGCAGCTAGGTAGCATAGTGGATAAAATACTGGGCTTGGAGTCACAAAGACCTGAGCTCAAATCTCACCTTAGACATTAGCTGCATGACCCTGGACAAGTCACTTAGCTTCTTACCCTCAATTTTCTCATCTGTTGAGTGGAGATAATAACAGGACCTCTCTCATTTGGTTGTCCTGGGGAACCAATGAGATAATACATGTGAAGTGCTTTGTAAACCTTAAAGCATTTATAGATTGTACTGAATAAATGATACACTCAACAAGTGTTACTAGAGAAGGAAGAGAGTTCACTGCAGTGTGATCAGTAATAGGTTTCGCTGTGAAAGTGCATCTAAAGGCAGATAAACTATCAATAGTCAGAAAGGGGTGAGACATTCCAGGTAGAAGCAGTGCATGAATGAAGCCTGGACATAGGAATGAGCAAGGCAGAGTTACAATCCTAATGAGAGAGGCTTTATTTTGGGGAGTGGAAAAACACGGAAGAGTAGAGTAGCAGTTCTTAAAGTGTGGTTTGTGGGTCCTTGGGGTCCCTAAGACCCTTTTAAGAGGGTCCATGAATTCAGAACTATTTTCATAATAATACCAAGACATTATTTATCTATTCAAATACTCATCCCTTTTCCAATCATATATCTTTTCAAGGCCAGATTTTCTTCATGTATATCAACCAAAACAACATATCGCAACAGATTGAATGCAGAAACAGATAAAACGATCCAGCTGTCTTCTATTAAGTTAGGCATTAAAGAGATTTGCAAAAAATATGTAAAACCATGCCACTCTTCTTACTATCTTTTTTTGAAAATCGAGTTTTTCATTAAAATGTTATTTATGATAATATGTAATGGTTTATTATTATTTAAAAATTAACTAATAAATAAGAAATTTTAAATGTATTAGTTTTAATTTCTAAATTGGTATATATCAATAGATATAACCCACATAAACAAAGGCCCTTTGAGTCCTTAATAATTTTTAAGAGTATAAAGGGAGGTCCTGAGACCCAATAGTTTGAGAACCACTGCAGAAAACAAGTCACAGTTGTTATGAATTAAGTCCGATTTGTCTTTTATCTTCTGGAAGATGTCTTAGTGTAGTTTCAATATAAATATTTCTGTTTGTAAGTTTTTAAACCTCAGAGATTTAGCCAAATCCCTCAAGCAGTGATTCTGAAACCACGACTCTCAAATCACATGTGGCTCTTTCACATTTAACCAGAGGCTCTTAAAGACCTCTAATTTCTATATTAGAATATTATCTTATATTAGACCCTATGTAGCCCAAACAGAAATCATGTGGCTCTTTAGCTTCATGGTGATTGCAAAAGTGACTTGAGTCGCTGAAATAGACGTACCATTCAAATTCTTGAAGGCTGTACTTTCTCGTGATAGGCACATAACAAATGCTTGTTGAATCAAATCCTTTTGAAAGTTCCCAAAGCAAAGAAAGGAAGAACATAAAATGATACCAGATATTTGGTTCCAACTAAAGAGTAACTTTCAAGCAAAATTTACCTTCTTTTTAATCTGACAATTTAGAGAAACAATGAATGAATTAAAAATGGACTTGAGCATAAGGCTCTTAAAAGAAGGTCATTGAAAAATGTTAGCCATGACTATGCCCTGAAGCTATAAGAGTTAACATAATACCTGGACAACTGGTCCAAGAGACTGGCTAGACACTCTGTTCCCTGAAAGAGGCTGTGCTGGAGACACGGGCTGTCAATCAGCACCAGCTTAGATCAGTATCACATTGCCTCCAGAAGATGATTGGCATTCAGGTAAGATATTTGCAATGAACAGATGGCTGCTGAAAAGTCACCTGAAGCCCATTATTGTTTGGAATCCAATTCTCAACCACCTTTTACTTTTTCTGACTAAAAGAGAAAAAAAAACATTAGAAAGAGCTGTCCTTTCAAATTGGGCATAACCCTTGTTTCCTTAAGCTACTCTTTCCTGAAGCCCATGACAAAATCTCAAAACAAAACAAAACAAAACAAAAAACCCCAAACCAAAAGCACAACCTAAAACAAATCTTGTTAATAATAATCTGTTACTAGTATGAGATACATGTTTAAAATAATTACTCTATCAGTTAGGGATATTTAACGTTTAAGTCTTACTCAAAAACCTTTTAAAAAGAAAACTCAGATTAGGACAGTACTTGGTGTAGAATATTTAGTTATTCCTCCTCCAGTTACATAATGCCTTTCCTCAGTAAATAGAAAAGCAAAGAAAAAAATTTTTTTGAAATGTATTTATGTATTTTTGCTGTGAAGTAAGGGAGGGGATCTTTTCTCAGTCATGAAATGGATCCTGAAAGATGTTGAAATCCTGGTCCTAATAGTAAGTTCATTTCTGAATGGAAAAAGTATATTTTCTTGTTTTTAACAGTCTTTGCCCTACTGAATGGTCGCGTTGATGTTACACAAATGTACATAAGTGTACACATCTTATAATTCAGATTCTAAAGTGCAAAAATAAATGTTATTTTTTGCCCACAAATGGCCTAATCATTTGCTGGATTTAAGGTTATATATTTGAAAATATAGTAACTTTTTTACTCCTTCCCCCAATAAATTAGGACCACTAACTATAGCATTTGGAATAAAGGCTTCATGAGTTTTAGGAATTTGAAAATGAGGAAAAGACTTGATCAGTTTCTCCTATTCCTCTCAATTTATTCCCTCTTTTATATCAATTTATTATTTGGTGGCAAATGTCTCTACAAATTAATGATGGTGTAGTAATTCTGTATCCATATCAGAAAGGGGAAAAGGAAACTCACACATAAGACTTATGTGTTCAAGGGAGACTTGTTATAGAATATCCTGTCCAGTTGGCTTAAGATGGGTGTGGGATACTACAAGCTTCTAAATCTATGTCCAGAATAAGGGCATTTAAATGTAGTTATCAAGATTGGGGTAGTAGGGCAAATCCAAAGATGACTTCCTAGCTCCCCCTTTTTTTAGGAAAATTTCCATGCTTTAGAGAAGCTCTCTCTCTGTTTTGGGGTTCCAGTATGATCATTGGTGGAGCAAGGTGTTATCTGCTACCTCTTTTTCCAGATCCATGCTTTGGCATCTTGAAGCATAGTAACTGGTTGAGGGGTGTGAGAGTATGAGATTGGAATATTCTTTGATTCACTCAATGTTGGCTGAGAAGGGAAAGGTGGCATCTTATCTACCAGATTATTATTAAACAAAGAGGAAGAAATGTTTCTAGCTAGTTTTAGGAGCAAAAGCAAAAAAGCAAAGGACTGTTCGTATTTAGAGGATACGTGTCAATTATCTGGCAAGTACCATGAGGTACTTTAGAATGTTCTCTTAATTGAGGAGGCAAAGGTCTTACAGAGGTGCCTTGTGTGTTTTTCCCTTGAAATTCTATATGGGAAATGATAACTTGGATTTGATAGGAAAGGGAGAAAAATGAAAAGATCCTAACAAGGGGCTATAAGCTATAGGCCTTATTGATATATTCATCCATGCATTCAGTCATTTTCAGTTATGTTGGTCTCTTTGTGACCCCATTTGAAGTTTTCATGGTAGATATCCTGGAATGGTTTGCCATTTCCTTCTCCATTTTATTTGACAGATGAAGAAACTGAGGTAAACAGGGTTAAGTGACTCGTGCAGGGTCACACAGTTATTAAGTGTCTGAGGCCAGATTGGAACTCAGGAAGATGAGTCTTCCTGACTCTTGTCTGGGTCCTCTATCCACTATGTCACCTATAGCGATAGTAAAAATGAATGAATGAATAAAAAAGGCTAATAGGACATTAGTAACTATACATAGAAGTGTAGCATTAGATGATCTGCTAACTTTTTCCTTTACACTTAACATTACTTTTGTTGTAATATGATGCCTAAGTCTAGCCTCAACATGTCATAGGAGACATGGAGAACTTAGAGACGGTTGAAAGGAGAGTCACGATGATCCTTAAAGAGCTGGAGAATAGGTTGATGAAGAGAAGCTAAAGGAACTGGAATTATTTGACCTTAACAAGGCCAATGCTTGATTTAGTATCATCTTAGGTATGTGATAGGTTATTATTTAAAAAAAAAAAGATGACCAGCTGTTCTCCATTTCCAGTAAGGACAAAACAAGAGGAAACAGACATGAACCACAGAATGAACATTTGCATTAGATAAGAGATTAAGATCAGCAAGGCACTCAGGGGTATTAAAATGCTGTAACAGCTTTTTGAAAAAAAAAATTGGAGACTCTTCTTTAAAGATCTTTAAAAATAGGAGATTTTGATCTGTCAGGAATGATATGTAGTCCTGTCTTAAGGTAGGGAGATGGAGTAGATAATTTCCACAAATCTTTTCTACTCACGTGATTTTGTATAATCACTGTTTCCAGAAAGTCTAATAATCCAGTAGTATGAATAGCGGCTCTAATTTTGTACAGTGCCTGTGTCCAAAAAGGCTTTTTAGAGTCTTGGGTTTGCTCAGGCATAAAATTATGATGTCATTAAATGTTAGTTATAAGTCTCAAACATCCACCCTTAGCTTTTGAAAGGCATTCATGTAAAATTCTCAAGTTTTTTTCTTGACACATTTTTTTCTTTACACAGATGATGACTGGATCTATCTAACTTTTACATACACAGTTTTTCCTGACTATTCAGCAGAAGTGACTCTAAAATTTGTATTCATTATATGTAAACATAACTATCTATGATTTTATCAGTGTATGGCATTTCTGGTGTGGGAACTCCTTACGTTAACATAAATGCAACTTGCTTTTGGTTTAGTAGATAAGTTTTAGGGAATTGCTTGAGATATATTCTGGGTGCTCCCATTTCTCATCTTCAGGTATATTCCTGGCTATCACCCATGCCTGGAGTGCTCTCCCTTCTTAACTCTGCCTCCTGACTTCCCTGGTTTCCTTTAAGTACCAAATGCTATTGCTCATCCTTCATTCTGGAAGAGGACTAATCACATTCCTAGAGTTATGGCTTGCCTTGCGGTTGAATTGGATTTAAATGAGCCAGCATCCTCTTTTGCCTCAATTCTTACCTAGCCCGTAGTCATTTAAAGGACATTGCCTCAGTCAGACTGAGGCGTGGTTACCCACTGTATCCCGGGCCATGATTAATCATCTTGACTTATGTTTTGCTACCAAATAAAATCTCATCTTTTACTGGAAGCCTTCCCCAACCTCTCTTAATCCTAGTTCCTTCCTTCTGTTACTTATTTCCTATATTTTACTTTGTATGTATGTTTGCATGTTGTTTCCGTCATTTGATTGTAAGCTCCTTAAAGGCAGAGACTGTCTTTTGCTTCTCTTTGTATTTCCAGCACTTAGCACAGTGCCTGGCACAGGGTGGGCACCTAACTGGTTAACTGATTAATTAGTTAATGTTTATTGGTTGAATGACTTGGCAGGTTCATGAAACTTACAGGTGTCAGATGCAGGATTTGAACTGAGGTCTTCCTGATTCTAAAACCAGCTTTCTATCTACTTGCTTCTCTGCTTGCTATATAATCACACAACTTAATTTAAAAAAATTTAAAAATAGCTAAGTTTTCTTAAAAATCATTTGCTACTCACAGCTTTGCCAACCCACCTCCCATCACAGAAAGGCTGGGTTCAGTCCTTAGAGTCTAACCCCAAAGGTTTTTATCTTTGGCTCCCTGACCCTACTAGGAATTAAAAACCATTTCTAAAATAAAACTGAAATATGAAATATCATATCTAGTTTTTATCCAAGCTCAGTCCCACTTCCACATAGGATGTAGTGTACAGTATGGACTTTTGGTTATAAGAAAGCCTATATATTTCCTACCATGGATAATGCATGACATCAAAGGCTCATCAGAGCAGGGGAACATCAGAAGCACAAAAAACTCAGAAAGTTCATCTGCTTCCTTAGCTTCCACCCTTCTCACTCACTTAAGGAAGATGAAGACATTTTAGGATTGCTGGACAAATACTCCTCATTCATCTGTGCTATCGGAGCAACTTACCAAGGAGGATTGGTGAGATATATATCTCCTGGCCTGGCATTACATGACGTTAGTTCTCTAACTGTTAACTAGTTCTCTTCCTTTTCCTCTCTCATCGATTACTATTGAGGAACTCTTTCATTGGAAGAAGTCCCCTGTCCCTGAAACCACTCTGGGCTTTGATGGATGAGCTTTTGCTTTATCTTGTGGAAAACCAGGCCTCCCTGACTCACTTCCCAGCTATCCTTTTTGACCCTTGTCACCACCCTCAAACCCCTTCCAAGCCCTCCTTTATGTTTTCATAGATTTGTTTCCTCAGAGCTTAGCAGTGTTTGACACATAGTAAGTGCTTATTATGTGCTCCATCGATCTGTCCATCTATCCATCCATCCATCCATCCATCCATCCGTCCGTCCGTCCGTCCGTCCGTCTGTCCATCCATCCGTCCGTCCATCCATCCGTCCATCCATCCATCATCTATCTATCTATCTATCTATCTATCTATCTATCTATCTATCTATCTATCTATCTATCTATCTATCTATCATTCTATTCTTCACTCCTGGGAATCTAACAGAAAGCTAGGAAAATTGAGAGAATCAAGTGATTTCACTGTTCACTCTTGGAAGTCAGGAGAAATAGCTATATCTTGTCGAATCTTTTCTGACAAAAGCCCATTTCCACCCTTCAGTTGCCAGTAATTTTGGAGGTCCTTAGGGACCAATCAGAAGAGTTCCTTTGTGCCTTCTCAGCCAAAGGCTAGAGCACATACTTAGAAACCTCAAACTGAACAAGAGTTCCCTTACCTATTCCTTTATTTCAATTTTAAAATTATTATTGGTTCAAGTATTTAAGACGTTCAGATTATAGCATGCTACAGAGAATAGGAGAATAACTTTCTATTATGAAATTTTAAAAGCCAGTTATGAACGTTTGCTGTTATGTGTTAATTGGAAAACCAAAGAGTTGGAAGAAAAACATTTAGTGAAAACTTTAATAATTTTCAGCAGGAAAAAGTGCCTTCAAATGTTCACTAGATAATAGAAAAATTAATGAGAGACAGAGAAGTGTTGGTATGGTTGTTTAGAGACTTGAGAGTCATTAGAATAAAACTCATTCTCACATTTGCATACCCTTTCCCTGGAGCATTAATCACTCATTGGAAAGTCTGCCTCTGGGTTGGAGGTGTCTATCACCACTTGGAGGTAGTTTAGTGGGGAATGAGAGCTGTTTTCAGATAAAAGGAAGCTGTCACAAAAACTAATCCATCTGAATCAAAATAAACAATGATTGCGTCTGATAATTACATACAAACTAGGTAGGCACCAGCCTTAAAGATAATAAAATGTTTTCCTTCCAGCTGGATGTCTGTTTTAAATCTGCCTGGAACTCCTATCTCTCATCTACTCCCGAAATAAGAAGGTATTCACAACATCTTATAAAATTATGGATCCAATAGTTATGCTCAAATATCGTGGTTTGCTTTTTTAACACAAGGTTTGGGAGCAAGCTTCCTCATCTATAAACTGAAAAGACTGATCTTTAAGGATCTTTCAGCTCTCAAATATTTCAAAGGATTTCCCAAAGAAGGTGGTTGTTTTCTGGCCTAAGGAAGTAATCTCCATAGATCATTGATAGACATCAGAAAATTTTGTGATAATTTTTTTGTCACATTCAGTTTTATTGATGTATTTTGTTTTTATATTAAAATATTTTCAGAGTACTTCCACTGTGAGAGGTCTCTTGTAATAAAACAAAACAAATTACCTCATCTGAAAGAGCATGCAATACCAGATCTGTAGCATCTTCTTTCATGTTTCTTTAAAAAAAACCCAAACAAACCAAAAATCTATTTTCTCCCCTTCATACCCCATCCCATTAAAAAGAAAAGAAAAATATTTCTTATAGCATATACATTTTATATGTAGTCAAGCAAAACAAATTCTCCAAATGGCTGAATACCAAGTAAACATATGTCTCATTCCGCACTCCAACCCTTTTACCTCTCTGTCATGAATAACATGTTTCATCATTAATCCTCTGGAATTATAAATTCATTGTATTGTTTTATTGTAACAGTGTTGCTTTTATTGTATAATGTGTTCTCTTGGTTCTGCTTATTAAATTCTTTATTAGTAAATTAAAATATTTTTATAAAGTATTTTGCTGCTGTGAAAGTTATTATGCCAGGTGGATTAGAGTTAAATAAAACTGCTAGAAAGGGTAAGGTCTTAGGAAAATACTTCACTCTAATGCTATCAAAGAATAAGCAAGCATTTTAAAAACACCTCCCTATGTACCAGTTATCGTGCAGGTCCTTGTGAATAAAAAAACCCAAAAGGACAAAGTTTGTCCCTCCAAGGAACTTGCATACCACTGGGGTCTACAATATGTTCACAAGTAAGTAAATTCAGGATATACCTAAAATAAATACACAATAATTGGAAGGAGAGGAGGCAGCGAGTCAGTCATTACGCACTTACTAAGTGCTTGCTCTGTGTCTGTGTGGTGATAAGAACTAAGGATGCAAAAACAAAAAAGTAAGACCAGACTGTCTTTAAGGAGAGATCATTCTAATAGAGGAGGCAACAGGCAAATATATGGGTGGATTATAAGATACATACAGAGAAAATGGAAAGGAACCTGCGAGGGGATGGCAGGGGCAGCTGGGGGGACCTGACAAGACCTCCTGGAGAAGACAGGACTTGAGGTGAATCTTGAAAGAAACCAGGAAAAGCAAAAGATGGGAGGGCAGAGCATCCCAGTGGGGGTGGGGGTGAGGTTGAGGGAAAGGAGGAAAGGGGGCTAATCAAAGTAAAGGCAGTAATTGTGGCCAGTTTGTAAAGTTGGTGAAGGGGTGAAAGCATAAGACTAAAAGGATAGGAAGGGAACCCGAAATGAAGACAGAGAATGAATAATAATAAATAAATGCCAGACAGAACAAAATGGGAGTTTAGGGCGGGGTGAGTAATAGGAAAAGTCTCTTGAAGGAAGTGGAACTTGAGCTGACCTTTGGGACTCAGACACTATCTGTGTGACCGGGGACAAGCCACTTAACCCTGTTTGCCTCAGTTTCCTCATCTGTCAAATGAGTTGGAGAAGGAAATGGCAAAGCGCTCCAGTATCTTTGTCAAGAAAATCCCAAATGGGGTCATGAGGAGTAAGACACGACTGAAACACCTGAACGATAAGATTTTCAGGGGAAGGAAGAACATTCCAGGAGTATGCTAACAGCAGGTCTGCACCACATATTGCCCCAAATCCTCTGGCAGGGCCCTGTAGTTCAGGTGCGTGCTACTTAGCCTGTGAAAAGGTGTGAAAAGGCAGAAAATAGTGAGTAGGCATTTATTAAGGGTCTACTTGCTACATGGCACCATGCTAAGTGATGGGGATGCAAAGAAAGGCTTGTTTGTCTCAGTTCTCAAGGAACTCACAGTCCAATGGGGGAGACAACACAAAAATAGCTATGGAGAAACAACATGTATACATGATAAGTGAGGGTAAATCAACAAAGGAAAGGCATCATCAGCATTGAGGGGAATCAGGAAAGGCTTCTTCTGGAAGGTGGAATTGATGTGATGAGAATGACAGTCTTGGAGGTCCTTTAAAAGAGGGGCTTATATTTTATTTTGAGGCAATGAAGTTCTTGATTAGGGGACTGATGCCATCATACCTGTACTTTGGGACCATCCACTTGGCATGTGCGTGGACAATATGCATTGGAGTGGTAGAGATGCAGGGAGACCAATTAAAAAGGGTATGGTGGTAATTCAGAGAAGAAATGATGGAGGCTTAGTGAGTGACTGTGGTGAGGGGTGATGACGGATGTGAAGAGAGAGTGTCAGGAAGTAGAACTGTTAAGACTTTACAATATATTGGATACCAGGGCAAGTGAGAGTGAAGAGTACTTGAGAATGACCCTGAGGTTTTGAACCTCAGTGACCAGAAGAATTGTGGTGTCATTATATACATATACACGAATGGAGTGAAACAGGGCTACGTGCTGCTCCCATGCTTTTCAGTATGATGTCTTAAGCCATGTTGTCAAATGCTTTCAATGAGGATGAACATGGCGTCAAGGTCAACTACCATACTGATGATAAGTTCTTCAATTTGAAAAGGCTACAAGCCAAGACCAAAGTGGAGGGAAAGTTGGTGCATGATTTTCTGTTTGCAGATGATTGTGCACTCAGTGCAGTCTCTGAAGCTGAG
The DNA here is from genome assembly GCA_023548195.1 of Bettongia penicillata ogilbyi. NCBI lineage: Eukaryota > Metazoa > Chordata > Mammalia > Diprotodontia > Potoroidae > Bettongia > Bettongia penicillata. Next base: position 7,149,736 of record JAJHZJ010000466.1, read on the forward strand.
ATGCAACAAAGAATGGATCAAGTCTCTGCTGCCTGTGCTAATTTTGGCCTAATAATTAACACCAAGAAAGCAGAGGTGCTCCATCAGCTACCACCACACCATCATATGTGGAACCATCGGTTACAACAAATGAAGAAGCTTTGAATGCTGTAGATAAGTTCACTTATGTTGGTAGTGTACTTTCCAGGGATGTACACTTTGACAATGAGGTTGATGCATGCATTGCCAGAGCTAGCTCAGTGTTTGGGAGACTCTGAAGACAAGTTTGGGAGAGAAGAGGTATTAGACTGACTATCAAAATGAAGTTCTACAGAGCCGTTGTGCTGACCTCATTGTTATATGCCTGTGAAACACGGACAGTCTACCAGTGCCATGCCAGGAAACTGAATTGCTTCCATTTGAACTGTCTTAGGAAGATTCTGAGGATCACCTGGCAGGAAAAGTTACCAGATATTGAAGTCTTTGCTTGAGCTGAACTGCCAAGTATTCAAACTATGCTTCAGAGAGCACAACTCCGATGGGCTGGCCACGTTGTTTCAATGCAAAATATATGCTTGCCAAAAAGACCATTTCATGGAGAACTCACATGGGACAGGCAATCACATGGTAGTCAGAAGAAGTGATACAAGGCCACTCTCAGGGGTCTCTCTCAAGAACTTTGGATTTAACTGTGCAACATGGGAGACACTGGCACAGGACTGCTCAGCAAGGCATGCCAACATCAGAAAGGGTGCTGTGCTCTATGAATTGAGACAACACAAAATAAATATTGGATACACAAATTTGGAGTAACCACTCCAAATATTCATATGGACTATCTGTGCCCAACCTGCGGTAGGGCGTTCCAGGCTCGTATTGGTCTGATCAGCCACAGTCGGACACTGAAATTTCACTTTATCATGGTGATGTCATTTTGGTTCTCTTCAAAAATGAAGGACAACAACCACCACCACTACCACTACATACAAGGGGCAGGACGTGGATGGTGTGTTTGTCCTTTGTTGCCAAAGAAGGCCATGCCATCAGAGAAATAATGACATGACTTGCAGTTGACTTTGTTTTGAGTGAGGGCTGTGCAGGTCACCAGCCTCAGATGACCCAGGATGAGGCAAGTGGGGTTAAGTGACTTGCCCAAGGTCATACAGCTAGTGAGTGTCAAGTGTCTGAGGTGAGATTTGAACTCAGGTCCTCCTGACTCCTGCACTGGTGCTCTCTCCACTGCACCATCTAGCTGCCCCAAGGGTGTGGATGGTAATCATGCAGAGACTGAAAAAGGAAAGCCTGACAATTAGGAAGAAAACCACAACAGAACAGTGCCACAAAACTCAGGGAGGAAAGAGTATCTAGAAGAAGAGAGTGACCTAAAGTGCCAAATGCTGCAGAGAAGTCAAGATGGATGGTCCATGGGAACACAAAGAGTCAGGCATGACTAAACAATATTAACAAGGATAAAGACTTAGAAGACTATTGGAATGGTCAATAAAGAGATCATCCGTGGCCCTGGAGAGAAGAGTTCCACTTGAGTGGTGGGAATGAAAATAAAGTTGTAGAGATGTAAGAAGGGAGTGGAAGGTCAGGAAGCACAGTTAAAGTGTAGAGACAGCTCTTTCTAGATATTTAGCTATAAAGAATAGGAGATTCAGAGGTCATCAGCTTAATGGGATGGTAGGATCAAGTGAAGGGTGGCTAGGTGGCACAGTGAATAGAGAGCCAGTCCTGGAGTCAGGAAGATTCGTCTTCCTGAGTTCCCATCTGTCTTCAGACAGTTACTAGGCATGTGACCCTAGACAAGTCCCTTCACCTGTTTGCTTCAGTTTTCTCATTTGTAAAATAAGTTGGAGAAGATGGCAAGCCACTCTAGTATCCTTGCCAAGAAAACCCCAAATGGGTCACAAAGAGTTGGACATGACTGAAAATCGCTGTACAATAACAAAGTCTAAAGTAAGTTTTTTTTTTTTTGTTTTTCCCCCCAAATAGGGAGGATTTGGACATTTGAAGATAGTAGGGAAGAATTCGGTAGATAAAGAGAATTTGATCATTAAGGAGAAGGAAGGATCTAAGTACCAATATGCCAGAAAGGCTAGCACTGGCAAGAACTGTCTCATCCTCTGAGACTATGGCAAAGAATGGAAAATGAAGTATGAAATTGGGGAGGAGAGGGGGCTTAGGGATGACTTCACTTTTTTCAGTGAAGTATAAGGCAAAGTCTTCTGCTGAGAGGGAGGGGGAAAGTAGCAGAGTAGGTGTCTTGAGAAGAGAAGGTTTGAAGCAGCTCCTGAAGGGAGCATGACAGCAAGAGGAAAAGGCTTAAGGTGTAGCAGTGAGAGCTTAGTTAAGACTGGACAGCACAAATATACAGTTTGTATGAGTATATGACTTCTTCCAGCACAATTTGAACTTATTTATACAGAAGTGGAAAAGGCAGATGGTGGAAGGAATTCCGCAGTGGGATTTGGAAAGAGATTAGGGTGGACAGGAATGTTTAGCAGCTAACGGGCTAAGAGTTGGATGTACTGTGGCTTTGTGCAGAGTGCTAGATTTGGAGTTAGATAATCAAGGCTCACATTCCAAATCTGTCATTTACAACTTATGTGCAGTCAACCGCTGTGGGCCCATGCACTATAATTCTTTACCCCCATGCTCAATCAGCAATAGCAGAGCGCAAAACTTTTGCACTGCTGTTCTTTCACCTTTATTGTTTTTCGGTGTAGAATGAGGCAGCAGAAAGAACATGGTTTGATTCGGTTTTTTAAAGTTTTATTGATTTTTTTTCACATTGTACAAACATTTACAAGTTACCTCCACTCTGTGAGAGGCTTGTGTCTTGTAACAAGGAAAAGCATGAACTTTCAAAAGAGTGACCTCAAAAGAGGAATGAATAGGGCATCCTGAAGATAATAGGGAGCACCTAGAGCTTAATGAGTAGGGAAGTGTCATGTCAACGCCACACTTTAGGAAAATCACTTTGGTGTGGAGGATAGACTGAAGTAAGGCAAGATATGAGGCAGAAACGTAAAGATAAACTACTTATCCTTGCAAAATCTCATAGTCTTTGGTTGCCTTTAGTTGGGCATTGGGCAGCTAGGTGGTACAGTGGATAGAATGCTGGGCCTCAAGTCAGGAAGATTTATCTTCCTGAGTTCAAATCCAATCTCATATGCTGGCTGTGTGACCTTGGACAAGTCACTCAACACTGTTTGCCTCAGTTTCCTCATCTGTAAAAAGCCAAAGAAGGGAATGGCAAACTAATCCAATATCTTTTCTCAAATGGGGCCATGAAGAACGACAACAACTAAACGACAACAAAACCGGACATTGGTACATAGTTATTTGAAATATTTTTGACTTATAACTTGTCTTCCTCTTTGCTAAACCTTTGTGGATGCTCAGTATTCACTGTGCCCTCTATCATGTGTTATATCTGCTAATTCCACTTGGATGGACACTGGATCTCAGAGCTGAAAGAGACCTTAGAAGACCTCTAAGCTAGAAATTCTCATTGCCGTTCTGTCTTCCTTAGCTGTCATTTCCCTTAATGTTATATTTTTGCACCTCTTATTTCATTTCTTCCAGGTAATCTTGTAGGTTGTTGTTTTTAAATTAATTTTTTTCCTAAGGCATTTTATTTTGTCTGAGGCTAGGTTTGAACTTGTTGCACAGTTGCTTTCTACTTCTGGGTTTACCCCTTGGGAATTTTAGTCTAAGGTATTTTCTTCACTGTATTTTCTTCTGTTTACTCATATCTCTAGGCTAAGTTTCTGACTCAGAGTCTTTGCACCCCAGGGTGAACTCTGTCTCTGCTTCTTAGATCTCCATTTCCATGATGTTGGTTCTGTGGGCCATAGTTTCCAATGAACCAAATTAATGTTTCCCTCTCAAGTGATCACAACATATTTTTGGCTATCTAGCCCACTTTCCCAATGAAAGATTTTTAAATCTTGTGCTACTTTATTTGTTGATAGCGTCCTTGTATCCGACTGTCATTAATTCTGTTTTCTCTTACCATGACTTCTCCCATGTGATGGTTTTATATACTGTGCCATTTTATAGCATATTTTTCTGAAATCTCTTGAATGAAGTTCTGAGTGATCAGTGGTGTGTTCTCTTGTACTGCTTCTGTGGATAATACATGAGATGATCTGGAGATAGAATTGGATTTTCCTAAGCTATATCACTTCAAAGCTCTAGCATTGTTCTTAAACTGACTTATTTTTTGTGGTGACTAATCAAAAACTAGCAGCTCCCATTCAAACTTAAGACTAGTTAATCAGATATACCTTTATTTCTCGGTTTATATCATATTATCACTAGTCTGACCTCATCTGCTTCCTCAAGATTTATGACTTCTCTATCAGTCTCTGCAGTTGACACGTTATACAGATTACAAAATCAGAAGGATCTCCCTAAGTAAATGTTAAACTTTGGTATACCCTGGCCATGGTGCCTCTACCACAGTGTCAAACCACCTGTCTGATGTTTGTGAACATCCCTGCCATTTGATTTCAAACTTTGTGGTATTCATACTGCACAGTTCCAAAAGCTGTTCCTTAGAACTTACACAGAAGCTTATCTACCCACTTCTACTTTTTTCCCCCCTAATTCAGGTACATGCCAATAATGCTTCAATAATTCAGTCACATACGTGACCCAGACTTCCCATAGTTCTTCCCCAGGAGGAAAGGAGTCCTTTACTGAGATGAATTATACCTTAGATATGTGATTTTCCTGTGGTACAAGAAACTCAGGGCGAATCCTATGCACTGGAAGTGTGGCGTCCTATCAGCATCTGTAGCATCATTAACCTAAAGATTCAGAAGTGGAATTAAGCTACATCCTATGCCACTATTATGAATCCAAAAGGAAGAGAGGAGAATACTTCATATAGCCAAGAGAGCGATCATATAATCAAGAGATGTGGTATTACAATACTCTAATATTCTTGTCATAACACGAATATGATCTTGGGATTTTGATGGCTAAGCAAGTTTGGCAAGATTGAAAAGATTTGAATGTGGTCTCTCTGTCTCTTCTTTGAGGCTCAACCTAGCTAATTTTGGAGAGGTTCATCATCAGCAGGGTTGCCGAATTTATTTAGTTCACATCAACTTTTGAGGACCATCAGCTAAATCTTGGAGAAGTTGTAATATATGTTAGGGAGAGGATCTGCACAGACCTAATTTCTCCTATTTTGAAGTGATAAAGTAACACATTAATACAAAAATACAAATTATAATATGAAGTATTTATATACTAACCTTCCAAATTCAAAGAGGGAAACTACATCATAGTATCATAAAATTTTAAAGTTGGAATAGATCTTGAGATCATATAGTCTAAGTTTTGATAGTGTATCTCAAATGAAATTCCCTAAATTGGTTAAAAATCATATTAGGGTTAAGATATCTTTTTTATTTTTGAGGGGAAAGACTAGAGCAGCTCAAGTTGAGGAGCTTCTACCAATGGCTCATTTTTCTTTGTCTCCTTAAGTACATAACATGGTGTCTGGCACATAGTAGACACTTTAAAAATTAAATTAATTCACTGATTGAATAACAATCTTAGAGGATTGCTCAGGGGCCTCGATAAGTTAAGTGTCTTAGTTGCCAGTATGTATCAGAAGTAAAACTTGAACACAGAACATCTTGACTCAGTGACTTGCTCTCTATTCACTATGCATCACTATGTCTTAACATACATATAGAGGGGGAATTGTGAAGGTAACCTGAGCTCAGGTGAAAAAGTAAGCCATCCAGTTTAGAGGTGCCACAAAAAGTCAACTACAAAAGATGTGATCATGTTCATCTGTGTCTGTTTGGTGTAAGTAATAGTCCCTTCTCCCAGTTTGGTCTGGATTAAGTATGATTCTAACTAACAGTGGGAATGCTGGGCATTCAGGTAGGTGAGATATTTTGGGGGGCAAACCTACCTTCTGAAACTCCTAAATCATAATATTTATAATGCGTTTGTGTAGGAGGAAGGGAATAGAGAGAGGCTGTACTCTTGTATTTTGTCCTCTTTCCCCAGAACTTGGGAAGTCTTGACTGGTAATATTACACATGGAACTGTTGTAGGTCCAAAGGAAAGGGGTACTTATCCTCTCCCTATCTAGGTAAAGGAGCATTTGCTCAGAACCCACATATGCACAGATAAGGTTCAATCCTGGAGAAGTCTGTTCCCTAAAGAAAGGAGCTCTTTTTCTATCACTCTGTGACTCCTTCTATCCCCCATCTTGTTGTTCAAGGGGAAAATCATTTACATTTTAGATTTGGCTCAAGTCTAGGATCTTCCTGAAAGGGTAAGAGGGGAGAGAAGGGCACTTTCTGTACAATTTAAATCAGGCATAGAGAAGCTATTTTTTTCCTCCACTAAAGGAAATATTTTTCCTAAAGAAGTTCTCAATGCTTTTAAGAAATACTTAAAAGACTCACAAGTGTATATTGTCAAAGATTTAGATGAGCAGCAGTAACTTATAACTACTGTTAGACTCTGATGAGATTGACATTTAAAACACTGAAGCATATAGCTGAACAGGCATATTACTTTCACCTAGGCTCTGCACTATACAAACTCCTGTTAAACCTGTTTTTTTTTTTGACAAGCCAGGCCAGAGCTCAGGTCCCCCTCCTCCTCCTGACTGTCATCTTCTTCATATAGAACACTACTTTTACCAGTCAGCTCATATGGGAGTTCCCAACTTCTTGAACTGACAGGTCTGCATCCTAGACTGACCATGTCCATACAGAGATTGCTCTTCAGTGATATATTCTTGGGGTAGGAACACAAAACAGAAGGGGCAGCTGGAAGCTGAGGTTCAAGCTCAACTAGCTGAATCCTTATTCTAGCTGCCAAGAATGAACTGTGACCACTTTTTCCTGGGTGGGAGAGAACACCTGTCTCTCTTGCACCCCACACAGGAAATCCAAGAGAGGAATATTCTCAGGCTTTGTGTGGTCCAGAGAAAAGAAGAGAGAGACAGAGGGAAAGGTCACTCCTTTTAAATCCTCTGAGTGGGCAATTCTTCCTGCTCTTGTGGCCAGTCCTCTTTGACATAGCATCTCCCCTCTTACAGTCATGGGAGGGTGAGGGGGTGGGGTGAAACTGGATAGGGTTTGCTTTATCACCCCAAAGCATTAGCATAGTGTTTAGCACACAGGGAGAATAATGTGAGTATTTTTTATCCCTTACTATGTTCCAGGGCTAAGAGCTTTTAAGAAATATTACCTCATTTTATTCTCACAACAACCTTGCAAAGTAGGTGCTATTATTACCCCTATTTTCCAGTTGGGGAAACTGAGGCAAATGGAATTTAAGTGACTTGCCCAGGGTCACACAGCTAGTAAATATCTGAGGTAGCATTTAAACTCAAGTCTTTCTGATTCCAGGTTCAGTGTTCGATCTAGCCACCAGTTGCCTGCTCATCAGACACTTAATAAATGCTAGTTGACTGACCCACATTAAGCTCTATAATGTTGAACCACAAGTCTCCCTGGAAGTTGCCATGTCAACTCAGTACATGGTTCAATGAGTGAGCTCTAGCCAGAAGTGACTGGGATTCAGGAAGGTTTCCCAGGACTGCGTCCATTTCAATGTCATCAGTCCTATAGGTAGTTAAGCAAGATTGTGGTGATAAGGCGCTAAAAGACACACTTCTCCTCCCCTCCCTGTGTATAGTTTTAAAGAAATGGTGTTTGTTGTAGCTGAACTACTGTTCCCACGTCTTAGTAATAATAACAACTGTCTAATGCCTTTTCTAAATCCCCTTTCCAAAGGTAGTTATCTTGAGTTAGATCAGGGCATTCACAGTTGAGGAAGCTCATGATTTTTAATTACCTGGAAATCATACTCTTTCTTTAAGTGAAAAATAACTTGGATGAAGCAGATTAAACTGATTTTTTTTCAGAATTATTTTTTAGGCCAGGAGGTAGTAATATGAAAGATTACATCAATTAATTTAGCTCTGATAAAGATAAATTAATACTAGCACTCCCCTTTTGAGTATTTACAAACTAAAGTCCACTTTCACATCTGAAAATGGGTTTCTCTGTCAGGAGTAGGAAAAGACTGGGATTTTGAAATTAGGTTGGTTTATTAATCCTTAAGAATCAAGGGAATGATTGATTTGCTTGAGTATCTCTGAGATACTCAAGAGTCTTTGGATGAAATTTTGGAACCTCTTGCAATTTTGTCAGTTACCAGATGTCCTTCAGTCTGTGCCTCCCTAATAAAAACTGTAGATTTCAGCTTTGCTCTCTCCATAACTTTCTCCACTAAGGTAAAATAGCTTTCTCTTTTGTACCTATCATTTTGCTTTAAAAGTTTTAACTTTTAGTTCTGAACTTAACCACTACAAGTAGCAGAACATAAAAAAGAGAATTCTCTATGAAATCATGAGTCTCCATGGTATACAATTTTAAAAAAATTATGATAAATTCTACTGATTACTTTCAAAACTGTCTGACTTGTTTGTGCTTCCTTCTGTTTCCTTTCACTGTCTTTCATGTATTAAAAAAATGTTTCAATGACTCTCTTTTTTATTGCATCATTGTTGCTAACCACTTATTCCTAGCCTTTCTTCCTCCCCCAAAGAAATGAGAAGGTATAGTCAATCAAAATAAATCCACTCTGTAGCCATTCCCAAATATATACATACATACATATATATGCACATGTATACGTAATACACACACATATAAACTTTCTACATTTTGTACATTCCATTCAAATTCTATCTGGAAGTGGCTAAGATGCTTCCTCATAGGTCCTCTGGAGACATGGTTAATCATTGCATGGATTAGAGTTTTTAAGGCTTTCAAAGTTGCTTTTCTTTTTTCAGGGAATTTTCTTGACCAAGAGGAGAAGTATACTATCATTGGGGGTTCCAGTTACTGTGGATCAATGATAAAAGGCCAAAATGACCACAAATAAATTTATTATCATGTTAAGGAAGACTTCTCACTGATAGCAATTTCAGCTTCCCTAAGGTGCAGATTTAGTCATGAAACTTTTCAGGTCCACTTAGACTACGCAATTAGCAGCCTGTTGAGACAATGTAAGACAAAAGACTAAAACATTTCATAGCAGAAGGAGGATAGAGAAAGGGAGAATTAGCCAAAGGAAAAAGAGAGGCTTCTCTATTTGTCATTCAATTGGCAGGATTTATAATGAAAAGACGTTCCCCATTCAAGGACAGGAGACGAAGAGGGGACTAAAATAAAATGGCGAAAGAAATAATTTTAGACAAATCTATTGGGTTGAGGTAAACATTTAAATAAGATTTCACTTGTCTCTGTGCAACAACAAATGGTTTTTTACAACAGTGTGCAAGAACATTTGTTTTCCTATATTTTTCTATAGTTTGTTACATTTTATTTTTCCTTCAATAGGAATTGGGGATGTTCCAGTATTAGGCCACCAAGAGGTGAGGGGATTAATCCATTAAGATGTTGTAAAATGATTGCAATTCCTTTTCCCCAATCCTTCCTCCCTTGTACACCTTACAGTGATGCTATCTGTATATAAATTGTTCTTTTAGTTGTATTCACTTACTCTTTACCAGATCTTATAAACTAGGATTCTTTTATAATTTCTTATGGTATAGTAATATTCCATTATATTTATGTAACAAATGTGTGTTCAGCCATCCCTCAATTCTCTAAGAGGCTATCTGAGAAATCCCTTATAATTCTAGTTCTCTGCTTTGTTTCCTTCCCTTTTACTTCCTCCAACAGCATCTGGAAGTTTCGTTAGCTCACATCTTATTTTGCCCTAATATTATCTTGTTTTTCCACATTCCCCAAGATTATATTCAGTTTTTCAAAGTAAATTGCTCTTGGTTGTAAATCTGTCTCTTTTGCCTTCTGGAATATTGTATTACAAGCTTTCCTCTTGTTTATCATAGATGCTGCCAGGTCTTGTCTGATCCTGACTGTAGTTCCCTGGTACTCGACTACTTTTTTCTGGATGCACACGCCACTTTTTCTTTGATGGGGGGAGATTTCGTATTTTAGCTACGATTTTCTTTTTTTTTTTCTTTTGGAGGTATTAGGTAGTTTCTTTTTATTTTTACTCACCTCTTTGGTTCTAAATATCTGGGCAGTTTTCATCAACAATTTCTTGAAATATAGTGTCCAAGCTTTATTCTTTTTTTGATCCTGGTTTTTAGGAAATCCAGTGATTCTTAAATTATTTCTTCTTGACTTACTTTCCAAGGTAGTTTTTTTTTAAATATCAGACAGCTTACATTTTTATCTATATTTTCACCATTTTGACTTTGTTCTAATAGTTCTTGCTATTTTATCTCATAGAGTACCTGATTTTTGTTTGGTGTACTTCAATTTTAAGGGATTCCATTGATTGGGCAAAGTTTACATTTTCTATTCTAAACTATTCTCCCTCAAATTCTTTCCTTCTTTCTTATTTAATTCTTTAATCTCTCGCCTTATTTCTTCTGGGTATTCATGCTGTCCTTATGGAAACTTTACTTTTCCCCCTTTGTGTCTGTACTTGCAGTTCTTACAGAGTTATCCTCTTCTTTTTCAGGAATGAATCTCTAAAGTTATAATAATTTTTGGTACTATTTGATATTTTCTTTGATTTACTCATCACTTTAGTTTTAGTTCCTGAAATGAGACTTTGTGCCAGTGCCAGACTCTGCCAATTGCTTTGTTTTTGGGTGAGGTGGTTGGTCCTGCTTGGACCTGCCTTGGGTTACCTGAGTTCCTACACTGCAATAGGTTCCCTTGGATTTTTGAGGTTCAGAAAGCTCTACATTCAAGAACTTCTCTGCTGTGTCAAGACAGAGTGTTAGGGATCTCATAACCCTTGGACCTTGAGAATTCTTGTCTGAGAACACTTTGATCGCTGTTCATAGCTGTCCCAAGGACCTTCCAAGATCTCTTCCTTGAAGATTTCTGGGACAATTTTGGATAAATCTTCTCCTCTTTCTACTCAAGTCCCTGCAAGGGCAAGATACACACAATCCCTGGATAATGTCTGGTTCTCTTGTCATATTGGGAAGCTGAGTTTGTCTGTTCTGTCTCTGCTTTTGCTGGTAGCTCCCTTTCTTATTGCATTCTGACTTTTGCTTGATCTATCATGCAATTCTGGACTACAAAAAATCATTTTGAAGTAGTTTCATGTTCTGTTTCTTGATTAATTTTCACTCAGATATGAATTTCAGCATTTTACTGGAGTAAGTATATGAAATCTAGTTGGTATGCCTTCTCAGACAGCCATCTCGGACATAAGTCCTGCCCCTCATACATTCCTAAATCTGCTTGAAAAGAAACAAATAAATCTAGAAGTCAAATGTCCTTTATTTGGAAAATATTTATATTTGTTTTAACATTTTTAAAGCTTTATTGAGCAATGGAAAAGCTATTGCCTGACATTATTTCCTGTATTTGGTATGTGACAGGGTCATTCCACAAATTTACCTTGATCCATACAGCAATCATACCAGCTCCTTCTGCAAAAAGCCAGTTACAAATATAAGGAGCATAAGCAAATGTAAAGCAAACCATATAACATTTTATGGACTCCATTCTTACATAAAGGTGAAACTGAAGAAACCTTTGATTTCATTGGTACAGGGAACTCCCAAATAAGGTAATTTCCTCAACAAATGCCGACATACAATTTTAGTTTCAGAGAGCTACCTAGAGTACTAGAGATTAAGTGAATTGCACCAGTAGTGTCAGAGGCAACTCTTGATCTCGGGTCTTCCTGAGTTTGAATCTGATTGTCTGTGCACTAAGTCACATTGCTGAATATTTCTTTGAAATAAGCTTTATGTTTGTGGTACCAAAAAAAACCTTCTCATTCATCTTTCTTTACTTTTAAAAAATCAATATATCACCCCTAATTAAAGGGTGTTTTAATTAAGTGTAAAAGGAAATATCAATCAATGAGAATTTAGCTAATTAGAATTCTAGCTTTACCAGAATTCCCAAATTCATAAGATTAATATAAAAACAAAAACCAACTTACCTTACCTCTGGTCCACTTTCCTTGTCTTTTACTCCATACCACATGGGAAAATGCCTTCTAAATCTCTGAGTACTTATTCAATGTGAATTGTTGATATTCTCTGTAATACTGTTCAATGAGATTCTAATCTAATATCTGAAATCAACATAGATTTTATTCTCTTTATTATAGTGATTTACTGGACTAATTTGATCATTTGTAAGTTCTTTCAATAAGGATTAAAATCTCTACCAAAGTGTCATTCATATGTCCTATTATATCTTCTTCTTAAATATTATTGCCAGTGAATTACTAGCTCTGGTTGTTCCTACCAAACTGGAAATCTATCAAATATACCATAAGCCATGTACTACAATCTTTCAAATATACTATGGACTTCCACTCAAGAATCAGCTTGACTCAATTCAGGGAGCTTATCACCAGAAGACTTTTCACTAGTTGGATTTTGCAGCACATGAGGTCTGAAGGGATTAAAAGCTATATAATTTTGTTTTTGTTTAGATATTTTGGGGGAGCACCCATGCTGATAAATTCTCCTATCTTTTGAAGTACTGAAGAAAGATTAAACCAAAAATAGTTTCTTAATTAACCAGACGATTCGAATCACCTAAATTTTGCTCTTTAGTATACAAGTAGTACTTGAACAGACTTCAAGAGAAAGTGGAAAACAGAAAGGCCTGGCAAGCTGTGGTCACCGGTCATAAAGAACTGGACACAACTGAATGAATGAGCAACAAAGTTTTTCAGGGCATTAGCATCTCAGGTTATGAGAAAACATAAGGAATAATTTTCTGAATATTAAGATTTATTGAAAATTACAATGGAAGTCTTTTACATGCACACACACATGCAAGCTCACACATATATACATTCTTTGAAAATGATGCTGCTGATGGTGATTTCTCAGTTTCTTTTTTCATAGTTCATGCATAAACATTTTTCTTTGGTTTGATGCAAGTTTAACGGATAAAACCAGCTTTAAAAAAATTTGGTAAGCTATCTAATTAAGACTACCTAAAGATATCATTTTTTAATGGAAAGAAGACAATTAGAAAAAGCAGAAAGAGGGTTATAAACAGAAGAAAAATGGAAAAGATTTGCAAAAAATCATCTCAACAAATTATATCTTTTCCCATCGGGTATAGTAGAACCACCCCTTTTGGACACTAACATCCCAGAACAGTAACAGGAAAAACAACCAGTTTGGATCAATTATATGTAGAGGAGATCTGTACTGGAAGTGATGCAATTATGAGGGCATTGAGGGATTGATAGGCAAAATAGCATCAAAAAGAAAGAAAGAAGGAAGGGAATAAACATTTATATAGAATCTATAATGTACCAGACACTATTCTAAGTGCTTTATGACAACCCTGGGAGGTAGATGGGGATACAGACTAATGTATTAAGCAATAGACCGGACCTTCCAAATCTGAGATGCTGTCACTTTTATAACATGTCAGGATAAAACCTCAGGTCTTTCCATTCCATTATGCTTCTAGTGGGCATCTAGGTTGCACAGTGGATAGAACACCAGATCTGGGGTCAGGAAGACCTGTCTTCATAATGTCAAATCTGGCCTCAGACACTTACTAGCTATGTGATCCTGGGTAAGTCATTTAACCCTGTTTACATCAGTTTCTTCATCTGTCAAATGAGCTAAAGAAGGAAATGACACACCACTCTAGTATCTTTGCCAGATAAATCCCAAATGGGGTCACGAGGAGTTGGTCATCGCTGAAATGACTGAATAACAATAGCCCTTCCTCTAAGTGCCATGAATTTTAGAGATAAGACGTTATGTAAAACACTAAAAATAAAACAGAGTAAAATAAAAGCGCACTAACATTTATGAAAACCTATGAGATAAAAGAATCATGCCCAACAATCTCATTAATAAGTTGTGACCTCAATTTTTTTCATTAAAATTGCCAGGTTTTAAAATTGAAGCCAGGAGCAGATGTTAGATGTGAAATGAATGGACTAAAAGTTGTCTGTAAGCCCATAGAGTGCAAAGATGGATGACAAATTATCCAATTTTTGTGTGAACCTAATAAAGTGGCCCAGAGGTCAGATGAGCTCTACTTAGCATCTCTAATAATCTTACGGAGGAAATAACAGCTTGTTAATGCAGTCTGAAAGTGATCGTAATTGACAGGTAATGAAAACTAGAGTGGTAGGAGCTGAATACAAAATGAATTTGATAAGTTTCAGAGTTGAAAGAAAGAAAAATCTTGAAAGGTAAAGCATAACTATAACAGGGCAAGAAATATGTAATTCATACTTCCAGGCCATGTGATCAACACTTCCCAGGACCTTTCAAATTTCTCCAAAATAGAAATTATATGTCAAAGATATGGACTTCAGCTGCTTCCGTAGTCAAGGTCCACAGTGGGATCAAACTTAAATAGAAAGAGGCAGCATATTGATTTAGAAAACCACAAATTAACATTTTCTATTTTATTGTATCTTTATTTATTTTGTTTAACATTTCATAATTATATTTTAATCTGGTTCTTGCTGTGGGGACATTTGATATACATGGCTAGACCAACCAGAATCCAAAAGAAGGTTTAAAAAAAACCCCATAAATTGAGTCTACCCTGACCTCATTCAGCACCTTCTTCCTAACTACCCACCATGCTACCCTCAGCGATGCCCCATTAGCTGAACCAAGGACCTGATATATGGACTTACAGCAAAACCTAACCTCACACCTCAGTGTCCCCTCCCCTCTTTCCATGGCCATGGAGATCTAGACTTGAAATAGAGCGCAAAACTACAGCCCACTTCATCCCATCTTCTAAGGTCTCAGAGACTCAAGACTCAGAGACTTTATTACAGAAATAAACCTTATAGCAGCAACACAATAGTTCTCTAACTGCCAAGACCAGGACAGAGAACTGAAAAACAGAAGGAGTAGGACAGAACACTGGGGTAGGACAATGAATGTGTGTGGGTTATGCAGCATTCCACTAAACCTGAGCCAAAGAGCTCAATATCCAGCTGGAGCCAATTCTGCCCTCCTTTCCCTTCAGTTACCTTGGGCATAGGCCCGCACTGGTGAACTGTGAATTGCCCAGAATGGAAGAAGTGTGAGAAACTTTGAAGTCTAGCCCCCAAAGAAACCACAATCAGAGAGTAGGGAGTCAGAGAATGAACAATAGGGGAAAAGAAGAAGCTTTTAAAAAGATTGAAATTATCAAAGATCTCAGGAAAAAGAAAACTCAAAGGCCTTGAACATAAGCAGATAAATCAATAGGAGAAACATTAATAGCAGAAGGAAATATAGCATCCAGATCTAGTAAACAAAATCAAGTATATATGAATAAATGCTACAAAACAAAAGAAAATGATCTAACACTTTATAAGACAGAAAATCCCGTGGAATTTGAGGAGAACATGGAATCACAACACACTGTTCCTGATTGTTTTAAAATGGAAATGACAATCATGAGAACAGAAATTTATGGCCTGAGTAGCAAAAACAAAATTGACGGAATATAAAAACTTGAATCTGCCATGGCAAGTACCACTAAAAAACAAAAAACAAAAAAAAAAAAGGAGAGCAATAGATAGAACAATACACAGAACTGAAAGACAATCCAGAAGGAGAGAAGCTATAACATTAAAGGAAAATATTCTCACCAGCCAAACAAAACATATTGATCTGGAAAACAGTATGTATAGAGAAAACCTAAGGTTCCTAGGTCTCCCAGAAGAACACAAGACAAAACACCCGAACACTATAATGCAGAGCATAATAGGACAGAACTGCCCAGAACACGGAAAGCGAGATGCTAACTGAAAGAAACCCCAGAAAAAACCCAAGATGCACAGTGGTTAAATTTAATAATCCAATTTAGAAATAAATTCTGCAAGCAATTAGGAAAAAAACCTTCAGACACAAAGGAATGGAAATTTGAATAACACCATCTCTTCTGCCTCCACTAGAAATTGCAGGAGGGAATGGAAGAATATACCGTATTTCACTGCATAAATTGTCACCACCACAAAATTGTCACACCCTTTTTTCAGTCCAAAAATTGGTTTGTAACTTTTCATCGTGTGGTTTTTGCATGGTACGATTCTGCCTGCCCCTCTGCCTTAAAGGTAAACAGAGCAGCAATGTATTTGCCAGTGGCATATGGATACACATTTATCTGTCACACGTTGAGAGCCACGAACCTAGAATTCTCAGCATACACATATTGTCAGTATTCAATTTTAACACATATTTATGAGTGTTCTGTGCATCCTAATTTTGCACCAAAGATAGTATAGTGATAAAAGGTTTTTAAGTAATACTGGCACAATTTTTTTTTAAAGTTTCACGTAACGGTCGCACTCCACTTTTTTGCAAGGATACATTTGGCATACAACCTACGATGATAAAGAGCAGTAGAGCTCAGGATGCAGCCCAGAGTGACCTACTCTGCAAATCTGAGTTCAACCATAAATTGTAAAAATTCAATAATAAGGAGGTATCTGATGAATTCTTAGAAAGAAAACCAAACCTGAAGAAACTATTAGCTTATCAAATGAGAGGTGAACGAGTGCAATAGCCAAGGACAGTGATATAGTGACAAAAGACGAGTAAGAGACATTTCTAAATGCACAAAAAGAGACAAGGGGTGAAGATGGAAGTTAGTTGAAGTAATAGTAAAGAGGCAGGTTTGAGCTATTTTGGACCTGGCAACATCCTACTTAAGGGCAAATCAATTTTTTTTTTTTTTGGGTGGGATATATTACAAAATGAGAGGTTTCAGGAAAGGAGGTAAAGGGAGTAGGTAGATAGAGGGTGGTACATGTTGTGGGTCAAAATGAAGTCAATTAAGGACTAGTAATGAAGGGAAGGTAAACTGTAGTTTCTCAGAAAGAGAAGAACCTGTAGGGGAGTAGGTGGGAAAAAGACTTGAAAAGGCAGGGGGAAAGGAGGGAAGGCTTGCTTTGGTGCTAGGAAGGGATTCCTCTGGTAAATGATCCTATGGATGACGAGAGATATTCTGTGAAGGGACACGTAGATCTTGGGCAGTATATGGTCTGAGGGATTTGGTGCTGAACAACCCTTCATCCTACCTCAAAAAGGGAAGAATTAGAACTCCTGGGAGCAACTGGCATTTGGGGAAGTGAGGGAGCACACATAAACAGGAGATTGTGAGGCAAATGGGGAAAAGCAGGTAACTGGGAGAGGGTATAGGTAAATTAGAGACATGATGTGAAGGGATCTTATCATGGGGTATTGTCCTCTTTGTCACTTGTAGAAATTGACTTTATTCTGGAAATGAGTGGAGGAAGGGAATCCACAGGGCAAGCTCTTCAAGGTTGTGGTAACAACTACCTACTTGGGAGAGCCCAGAATAGGTGCTCTGGAGGTTTGGATTTCATGAGAAATACAAAGAATGGAGAGATACTACCTAATGACAGGGGCCATGAGCAAAAGAATAAGATAGTGACTGACAGTAGAAAAAGAGAGAGAGAAATCCTCCCTGAAAAGGGATGCAAAAAATTAAAGTTTAAAAACTAATTAGCAAGACTAGTTAAAGGAGAGGAAAGGAATGGAGAAATCAACTTAACTGAAGGGGAGGAAAAGGGGGAGGGAAGAATGAAGTAACTAGATAAAAACAGGAAAGAGAAAGGAATCCATAAGCAAAAGCTCAATTTGAAAGGTGTACCACATTGGAAAGAGGTATCAGGGGTGAGAGGAAGAGAGCCAGTGGGAATAGAATTGCCTTAAAAAAAGATTAGGCTAAAGCAACTGAAGAAACATGGTACTAAGTTTATAGCAACAGAGGGGAAAAGTCACATTGGAAACCCCCCAGTATTAGAGACCAATAAAGGAAAATAGAACCTTATATCTCATAACTTTAAATGTTATATGTTAAATGATAAATGTTAAAAGCAATCCAATACAACAAAAAAATTACATATTGGATAAGAAAACAAAACCCTACAATCTGTTGCTTGCAAGAAGCACATTTAGAATGCAAAGATATACACAAAACAAAACTGAAAGAATGAAAAGAGAAAGACCATGGTAAAAAAAGGAGTTGCAATCACGCTATTTGACAAAGCAAAAACAAACATTTAAAAAATAAAAAGAGATGAATAGGAAAAATATATTAAGGTGAAAGGAATCAAAGACAAGTCAACATCAGTAATAAGATTATGTGCTCCAAATGCCTTAGCATCCAAATTCATAAAGGAAACATTAACTGGGATGGAAGGAATCATAGACAGTAATACAATAGTGACAGAAGGCTTCAGTATTCCTCTCTGTTTTGTAAAAGTAACAAAATGATTAAAAAGAAGAAAAAAATAAGGAACTGAATGAATTGTTGGAGAAACTAAAGCTTAAAGACTTATGGCATCTTCTAAATGAAACCATAAAATCATATACATATTTCTTAGCTTTACATGGAGTTAAAAAATGACCAGATTTTAAGACTCAGAGATATTGAAAAAAATAAAAAGAGGCAGAAAGAGTAAACATATCCTTTACAGACCAGAATGAAATGAAAACAGTAATTGGTTCCAGAACTACAAATAAAAGACACAGACTCAAATGGAGACAGCAATGAAATCTTAAATAATGAATGGATCAAAGAACAAATCATAGAAACAATTAATTATTACATGAAAGAAAATGATAATGATGAAACAACATTCCATAACTTCTGGGATTCAGCTAAAGCAATCCTCAAGGGGAAAATCATATCCCTATAAACATATATTAACAAAATAGAAAAAGAGAGGATTAATGAACTGAATATGCATTTTAAAAATCAGAAAATCAACAAATAAGCAAAATAAGTGGAGGAGAAAATATTAAAAATGAGAAAAATAATTAAATTGGAAACCAAACAAATAAGACTAAAAGATGGTTCTTCGAAAAGACTAATAAAATTGACGATCCTTTAGATAATCTGATTCAGAAGAAAAGGGCAGAAAATCAAATCAATGACATACAAAATGATTAAAGTGAAATTATAGCAAAATCAGAAAAGACAAAAAAATCAGAACAAATTATGCACAGTTCCATGCTACCAAAACTGCTAGCACAACAAAAATAGAGGAATATCTTCAAAAATATAAAATAGTCAAACTATCAGAAGACCATTTGGAGATCTTAAATACCCCGTCCTCAGAAAGGGAAATAGAACTAGCTGTAAAGGAACTAGCAGACAATAAAACGTCTAGTCCTAATGGATTTACAGGAGAATTCCACCAAATTTTAAAAGAACAACTAGTATCCGTACTTCACAAATTATCTCAGAAATAGAGATAGAAAGATACCTGCCAGTATTCTTTTATGAGAAAGAGAAAAACTATAAGCCAATATCCTTCATGACTATTAACTCAAAAGTTTTAAATAAAATCCAGTCAAATAGACTGCCACCTTTTATCCAAGAAATTGTTCATTATGATGAAGTGGGATTTCTACCATGGACACAAGAATGCTTTAACATTAGGAAAACAATCAACATTATTAATTATAGTAAAACCTCAAACATCCCAACCACATGATTATCTCAATAGATGAAGAAATACCCT
The DNA here is from genome assembly GCA_023548195.1 of Bettongia penicillata ogilbyi. NCBI lineage: Eukaryota > Metazoa > Chordata > Mammalia > Diprotodontia > Potoroidae > Bettongia > Bettongia penicillata. Next base: position 7,169,278 of record JAJHZJ010000466.1, read on the forward strand.
TTGACAAGGTACAGGAATCTTTGTGCTAAAACTCCCACAAAGTATAGGCAGAGCCCCCTTTTTTTTAATATCACAAAAGGCATCTATCTAAAACCAGAAGGAAGCGTTATATACAAAGGTGATACACTAGAACCTTTTTCCCAATAAATATGAGAGTCAAGCAAGGATGCCAATTCTATTATTTTATATTGTCCTGGAAATGCTAATAATAAAGCAATAAGATAAGAGAAAGAAATTCAAGACATAATGATAGGTAAAGAGGAGAAAAAAGTGTCCCTATTTGCTGATGATAGGATGGTATATTTGGAAAATCAGGCTAATAAATAATGATAATAAATGATAATAATAATAAGCTAGCATTTGTATAGTTGCTACTATCTATCAGATACCACGCTAAGTGCTTTTACAAATACTATCTCATTTGATCCTCACAGCAACCTTGGGAGTTTGGTCCTATTATTATCCCCAGTTGAGGAAACTGAAGCTAATAAGAGAGGTTAAATGACTTACCTAAGGTCTCATAGCTAATAAATGTCTAAGGCTATATTTGATCTCAGGTCTTCCTGCAGGCCCAGTACTTTATCCACTGTGCCACTTGTCTGCTTTTCCCAATTCCTATTCTGCCTCTAACCCTCCAAAGCAAATGTCTTCCCTCTGAGGTTATCTCCCATTTAAATCTATATGCACATAGTTATTTTCATGCTTTCTCCTTCATTAGAATCTGAGCTTCTTGAGGCGCTCAGCATAGTGCTTGGTACATAGTAAGCATTTAATAAATGCTTGTTAACTGACATTGATTGAAGTACAAAAGCAGTTATTTTTTCCATTTCTGAAATAGTCCAGAGGTCTAGAGGAAGGATTTGGATCTGTGATTTTATTTATGTAGGAAACTCCTGGGTGAGATAGCTTCCACCAATATGTTCTCTGTGATTTGTAGGAAGAGAGAGGTGCCTAGAATACTAAAAGTTTAACTGGCTAGACCTTTCCTTTCCTTTCCCAACCTTTCTCAAAATCTAAAACCTAGTGCACCCTGAAGCTCCTACATTGGAGGACAGTAGGCCCCTGCCTAAGGGCTCTTCTGGACCCTCCTGGCTTAAGAGTGATTATCAATAGTAACTGTGGCTGTTACCCTCCCAGTCTGATGTCATTTTTTCTTCTATGCTTCTTGAAAGGGGTCTTGCCCTGGCTACTTTTTAAAGAGGTCTATTCACTGAAGGAACACTACTCCACCCTAAGTACTGCATAGACCTTGGTCAAAAGGGGCCAAGGGCTTCCAGTGCATCCTGGGTCATCTCCAGTCATCCTGATGAATATCTGGTCACTGGATTCAGATGACTCTGGAGGAGAAGTGAGGCTGGTGACCTGCACAGCCCTCCCTCAGTCAAAACAAAGTCAAGTGCAAGTCATATCATCATTTCTCTGATGGCATGGTCTTCTTCGTCAACAAAAGCTGAACACAACAAGCCAGTATGGATCAGAGATGGTACCTAGACCCAGGTCTTTTTGGCTTCCAGTTAACTAGACCATGCTTCTTTGTAACAACAGTAATAATAAAATCACACTTACATTCCAATGTTTGCGAAGTGCTTTACATACAATATCACAATAAACATGTGGGAGTCAATGCTGTTATATCATCATTATTATTAATATTATTTCAATTATCTAGCTTAAAGTGTTTCAGTGACTTGACCAGGCTTTTACAGGGTCACATTTAGTGTCTTCTAATTTCCCTATCTCTAAAGCAAGAGAGTTGGGCTGGATGTTTTCTAAAGGTCCCTTAGGTTCCTATGGTGATGGATGTCTGGATAAGTATGGAATCTATTGCAAGTTGAACATCTAGCCTGCATTTTTCCCACAGTGATGTACAAAGAATGGCTCTCTCTAATAGGCACACAAAAATTTTGGCAAAAAAGTCCAGATGTGTTTTCACTTAAGATAAGATGACAGCCAACCCCAAATTCTTCCTGAGGAAAAATCCCCCACTAGGATTTTTCCCTGGATTGTTCACCATCTATAATGTTGCTGCTGGGTTTTTTATTTTTTTTGTACTGGATCTTGAGATTCCTTGCCAAGTATTTCCATTTTAAAGTTGGAAAATGAATATAATGACTTGTTGAGTTCAGGGCATAAACAGTCAGCTAGCTTTCTCTCCAAGTTTTTTTTTGACTTACCAGCTCATTCTGAACATTTCAGTTCAATATGCAAGTCTCTGAAAAGTACTCTGATATAATCACTAACTACATTACCAGTCTGAGGAAGCCTATAATATCCCCTTGATTAAGATGGTGATACTGATTTTGCTGGAAATGTATGTAAGTTGTGAAATTCAGGAAATCATAGCTTTTCAGTATGTTAGCACAGTATTAATATAATTTTAGTAGCAATGCAATAGATTCCTCCCACTTCCATTAAAAAAAAAGGACAGCAATTATACAAATAATTATGTCCTAAGTAGTTACTGGTGGAAACTTCAGCAAACAAGTGTTCATGTGGATCCTTTGTTAGGTAGCTCCTATCAAGGTCAATCATCTCTGCTCTTCTATTTACCAGAGTGATTGAATGGGGCCCTCTTGACTGGATGTGAAGAGGTCATGGCACTTCAGAAGGCAGACATGTACAGGACATGAATGGAAAAATGTCTTTTAAAAATATCTTATCAAACAATAAGAGTTATCTGATAACCTACCGTCACAAAATGGTCTGTGTTTGGTGGAGGAATGCATGATAAAACCATGATAAATGTGACTTTTCTGAGCCAACAATGGCTTGTTCATTTGCTAAATAACAAATAGGGTAAAAAGGTGTTTTAGAAATGGGTAGGTATCTAGCACCCAAGACAATGGTAATCCCTCAAGATCTATAGTAAAGGGTTTTTTGGAACTGATGCAAAAATTTACCTTGGAAGTGTGGAGAATTCTAGACAATAGCAAAATGGTAGCCCCCTAAAGTTAACAAAATCTTAAACTGCATTGTGGAAGAATGAGAAAGGTTAGTCCTGCTCTACTGGGTCTTTGATCGAACCACTTCTGGAATGTTGTGTTCTCTCCTGGGTTCTACCTCAGTCTCTTCCCTGAAGGACCATTTTTTTGGATGGTGAAGCCCAAGACTTATGGGACGAATTAAAATCATTGGAAATGATTTTAGGAATTGCAGTTCCCCCAGTAGACTATGAAAGGAGAGAAAAAGGCCTTGTCTTTTTCTTTCCCTTCTCTTTTTTGAGCACCTCTCCCTTGTATTTCCAATCAAGGGTGGACAGAGGGAACTTTTCTCTTCCCTCCTTATCTTGCCCAATGGTTATAGCAAGCAAGAACATGGATTGGCCTAAGAGAATCTGGGACTGAACTTTGGTCACCTTGTCTGTTTTGTGTTTCTTTTCCCAAATACAGGTGACCAAATAATAATCCTGAGGGACAGATGCTGGTGGATTTGAAAGGTCAAGAGTTCCTGAGGCAGTCCCAGCTTCCCAGAAGGGAGGTATTTCCTGCAATGACATTGATTTTCAGAGGAGAGGAAGCCCCAGGAGGATTCTGATGCTGAAAGGACTAAGAAATCCCAAGCCATACCCTAGCTTGCCAGTGGGGAGCCATATTTGCTCAGACAGTGAAGGTCAAAGTGAAAAATCTGTTCAGCATCCCTGCAAAGTACCTATATCTCTTGGGGACATTATAATGATTTATAATGATTGAATGAGTTGTTTTATATTTTAAGTATTTATTAATGCATACTGATGAACTTTGTCTTTTAACCATTTATTTTGTATTGGAAGAAATAAATAGCTGTTCTAAATTTGATACCTACCTTTTATATTGCCTTTTCAGGACTCCTTTTCAGGGGAGATATTGGAGAGAAGCCATCTTGAAGCTCTGTTTTAGAGATTTCCCTTGGAGCTCCAAGATAGAGGCAGTGAGCCAGAGAGTTAAAAAAAATGTCTGATCATCCCTTTTTAGGGTAAGGCTCCCCAGGGCAGAATTAGCCCAATCTGAGATCATAGTTAGAGCTCCTTGAATAATCTGCATCTACATTCTCCTTCCCAAATTTAACACTTACATACTCCAATTAATCCGACTGGTTCTGTCCCTTTCCCTCTCTGTATCTATTTAGCATTGGGAGTTCTCTTTTTACTATATTATCATTGTACAAGTATTGCATGATACTTTTATATTCTTTTATCTTTGCCTTCCAAATTAAAATCTAAACTTCTTTATGACCTGGATTTTGCATTTTTTTTAATGTTTTCCTTGGCTTTTGACGGTGTTGCCTTCAGAGAAGGTCTTTAACAAATGTTTGTTGAATAAGTATAAATGCAACAGCATTTGATGAAAAACTAATTGGTCATTGATTTTTTTGTGGATTTACTTGGAGGGAAGCAGTGAAAAATGAGATTCTGTCAGTAACAAAATAAATTAGGAAAGGTTTTTCCAACTAGGAAGCATCAAGAAATTTAATCATGGAAGGAAGTTTTCATTAAGGGAAGACATAACAAGCTAATGACTATTTAAAAAGATCTTAAGCTTTTTTCCTTAGTTATTTGTCCAACATTTCTCTCTTTATACTCAAAACCTCTGGTTTTGGGCAGAGAGACAGGTATACTGATGAGATAGACCCCTCCCTTGTCATTGCTAACTAAACTAGGTTTAGTAAAGTATTATGTAAATGTGAGCCATCAGTATTATTAACTCAAAGGTACCCTCTTGTCCAATTTTGTCTTTTAGTCTTAGGTTGAAGGAACATGATGCAGTAGGAAGAGCACCGGATGTGGAATTATCTGGCTCTGCTTTGTCATTTTTGTGTCCTTGGTCAAATCGTTCAAGTTTTCTGGGCCTCACTTTCCTTATCTGTAAAAGGAGGTGATTTAAGTAGGTGACCTGTCAATTCTAAATCTATGGATCCTCTGACACATCCATTCATCCATTCTCTATCAGGTACCAGCATCTTCTTATGTTCTGAGAGCATAAGGAAAAGTACGTGATACCTTAAGATTTCATTCATTTTTTTCCATAGCCACTTATTAAATATTTGTATGGAAAGAATGGTGGTTGGTACTGTAGGGATACTGAACATTGTAAGATGTGGTTCAGGACCTCCAAGGTACTTATAGTCTGTATGAGAGATAAATTATGGGCACAGTCAACTGAAGGAAAAATAACAAATATGGTAAGTGATTTATAGTGCTATAAATAACTACTAAATAATAATGTTATAATAAATATATGTATATATATATATATACATATATATAATCAAAGATGTCAGCACAAAAGAGATCCCTTTTGCCTGGGGAAAATAAAAGGAGTTTCATGGAGGAACAAGCATAAATTTAGGTAGCATTTTTGCAGCTAGGTGGCACAGTGAACATAGTGCCTGGTCTGGAGTTAGGGAGATTCTTCTGAGTTCAGATCAGGCCTCAGACACTTACTGACTGTGTGACTAATCCTGGGCAAATCCCTTAACCCTGTCAGCCTCAGTTTCCTCATCTGTAAAATGAGCTGGAGAAGGAAACGATAAACCACTCTGCTATCTTTGCCAAGAAAACCCAAATGGGGTCACGAAGAGTCAGACACAACTGAACAACCACAAAAAGTATTTCAGCAGGCAGATACACAGGGAAGGCATTCCAGGCTTAAACCTTGTAGTCTGTTCTCTTACCTTTCTGAGTTTGTCCAGTGATATGAAAATAAATCTTGTGATGGCCCCTCAAAGAAGAAAGGACACGAGAGCACTGACAATACTGGAAAAGGAGGAAAGCTTTCTTTTTTTCTTGACAGTGATCTTTAATCATCCTTTGGAAGCCTAGGGAGAGACCAAAGAGTCTTAACTCTCCTTGTGCCCTAGAAATTGGACCCCCAGAGGAGGAGCCCATCAATATCCCTTGGAAGGTTGTCTCTCTTAAGTTGTGCCAATATTTGAAATAACAGTAAGCGTGGCAATTTCTCTATTGTAACTTATAAGTTCCTTAAAACAAGAGGGGAGACTTGGCGGGAAAATAACCACAATACACATTGAGATAGGAGCATGTATTTTGTGGGGGAGGGTATCGTTGTACAGTGCACATTAGCTTCTCCAATAACTTTGGAGACTATAAGTGGTCCCAGCAGGGAAGCAGTTAATATATTACAGCACAGTTCTCAAGCCAGAAGAATTTGACCCCCACCTGTGGCTTGTTTCTAGCTGAGTTGGAGGATTTAGAAAGGATTGGAGGGTGGGTGTGGTCTCAATATTTCAGTTTCTAGGAAATAAAACTATCCTTTTCTTTGACCTTTAATGTGACTCAGATGAGTGTTTTCTTAGCATTCAATTTTACCCAAGTCATTATTAACTGGAAGCTGTGAATTGGTAACTTTATGTATTCTCCATATTAAAGATAAGGGTCCTGAGACTAGAAACCCAAAACATTTTTCACTCAATTAACTGCTTCTCTTTCCTTATTTGTAAATGGCTAGTGAAGGAGGCCTCCTTAAATCTCTCTCACCATTACCACAATCCTACTCTTATCTAGGCTTAAAGATGATGGGCAGGAATCACTCAGACACCTTTTCACTGATACGCATGCTGAGTGGCATACTTCGGATTCGGAAGAAGCCTCAGTTCTCATGCTAGAAACTGAAAGAAAAGTTAAAAATCTCAGACAAAGGATAAACAAAACAAAAAAAAAAGCATTGAACCTTTCCCCAGGCCTGGGATTTAACAAAATTTGACTATGAGTCATTATGTATACACAATTCTGGGCTCTGCTTCTCTAATTATCACTGAAAACTTGTAGTCTGTGTATTACCCTCATTTGTCAGCACCGGTATGTTACGTATCTGGCTTCCATTGTGTATCTGATGGAAATTTCATTGTAGAAATCATGTGCAGGTGACAATATAGAGAAAAGGATCCTGGCTTGATTTTTAAACCCTTAAAGTATAACTAAGGACATAATTTTGTCTTTCTGGTTGAGGACATTTAAGAAATGCTTGCTGAATTGATTTTAAGACTGAGATGATGGCAATCGGGTAATTGATTTTTCTTCAGAAATTAATCTGTCTTGCACAGGTATAACCTGTGTCAAGATTGCTTGCTGTCTTGGGGATGGGGAGAAAGAGAAAGGGAGGAAGAAAATTTTGGAACTCAAAATCTTTCAAAAAATGAATGTTGAAAATTGTCTTTACATGTAATTGGGAAAAAATATTATTAAAAATTAAAAATAAAGAAAATCTGTCTCTAGCATTCACTACTCCTTCCTACCCCACAACGGAACAAATTAAAACAACAAGCCCTCAATAAAATTTTATCTCAATAAATTTTGCATAGTCTGGCAAAACAAAATCCTATATTGGCTATGTCTGAAAACACATGCCTTTCCTGCATTTTCAGTTCATTCCTTTCTGTCAGGAGGCAAATGGTATGTTTCATCTTCATCCTTTATCATTGCATTGATCAGAGTTCTAAAGTCTTTCAAAGATGTTTTTTTCTATAGTGGTATCTAAATTTAAGGGGAAAAAAGTTTCTTTTTCTTTCCTTAACGTGCTATCCTAATGCTTCTTATCAAAGTAAAAGTGACCCAGGTTGACTGCTACTCTGGGAATGGTGAAAGTGAGAACTTGGTTAACTTATATTAATTAGAATCCTGGAGAGACCTTTAGAGATGGAAAACATTTTCGGGATTATCTAAAATTCAACTGAAGAATCAACAGAAGCCCAGGGAGGTCAAACTGTAACGTTTTGCAGAGGATTACTGGTTTTTCTCCCCCTGAATAAGTGCATAGGTATATATCTGGTAAATTCTGAGTCCTACTATAGTGAATATAATCATACTTGGTCTTTGTTTGAATTTCCCAAACTTTTAAAATGCAGAACATTTGACCCAGAGATGAGAATCACTATCCGTCATTCTGACAGAGACTCCTGGGAGGAAAGAAACCTTGAGCTCGGGCTGTCAAACTCATCTGACAAGACACAGACTTTGTGACTTGGACAGACGATGATTTGTTTACTTTTCAATGCTAATGGAAACAAAGACTTTGATCCAGGTAATTACTAATAATCTTGAATAATCTTGAATCATGCCACATGTATGGATCAAAGGGGCAACAGCTGGTGGATGTTGCCACCAGAAATTTTTGAGAGAGTTTGAGTTATGCTTCATCCATAATAGAGTTAGCCTGTAATTTGCAGCATCTCTCCATCTGTGCCTCTATTACGTTCTCTCCAAGTTCTTGTGTCCTTGTGAAGTGGATAGGACAAATACGAGGTGGGGGGTGACATTTGTGTCTGAAATATTATTCAAATATAGTAGGACGTCTATCTTGAAAGATGGTGTGAATTTCAATTTTCAAACATTTCATTCAAAAGAGCACATGCAGGGGAACAAGATATAAATCATTTTGTTTTATTGTTTCATCATTTGGTCTTTTTTGTCCATAATGTTAAAAGCTGCTTTTTGGACAATTCAACAAGTTTCTTACTACTAGTAAACATTTCTGTAGCCCTAGTCAGTGAAAACATCTGTGGCAATCACAGTCTTCTTAACCACATGAAAAAATTCTTATGAATCATGTTCATTCCTCTATTTCAGTGTCTGTCTGAATCTGGTTCTGAAGAAATTCAATGAAAAACAGCTTTATGGAGCATGTCCTTTTCATAAATCTCTGCTCTTAGGCTTTTAGCTTACACTATCCAATACTTAAACTTCCTCAAGAAACTATTTAACATTTTGGTTGAACTTTAGCTACCCCCTAAAACACTTGGTTTGTAGACAAGTTTGGGAAGGGAAGCCTAATTAAGTTTCTAGGTTGCTTTGTCTGTGAAATGTAGCTAGGGAGGCTGGCTGGCTGGTTGGCAATTAGACTGCAGTTCTTCCTGGGCTGATTTAAAGTTGTAGAAGATTTTGGCCCCACGTCTCAAAATTATGTCATACCTTAAGTTTCTATAGGGCTTTCAGGCTTTTAAAGTATTTTCATATAATCATCTCCATAATATTGGGGAGGGTAGACCCAGTAGGAAGTATATGAAAGCATACGCTAGCTTCTATGGAAAATTACTAATAGAACCATTTGGGAATATGTGAAATGCCATGTATGTTGCCACAGATGAAATGTGTGGAGGATGCTCCTAATCTCATTCTAATTCATGTTATGTCTGAGACTTCTCTGTTTCCCCTTCTGTTTTCTACTCTTGCTTGTTTCTCATCACTGATGCTAACCTATTGACCTGATGTTGAGTGAACTCTCACTAGTTCTAAAAAACATGCCATATTGCATATTTGTCTTAAGAAACCTTTGTTTTGCCAAGGATGATTCCTCAGATTTTTCTTTAGGAATTTAATCAGGAGGTGTTTGGTACCAGGCCTACAATGGTGTGTGTGTGTGTGTGTGTGTGTGTGTGTGTGTGTGTGTGTGTGTGTGTTTGACTCTACGATAATATGAAATAGAGATGGGTTTTGAATTTTCCATTGATTTTGCTTTATTCAAACATTTTCCTTCCATCCCAGCTGGAACTTTAGAGAATTAACTGCATCTTACAATCAAATGAGAATTAACAATTGTAATGTACAAGTAATGCTATATGATTCTTCTGTCTTTCATTGTGTTGTGATGTAGCAAGAAAAATCTCATCTCATATAGCTCTTTTTCACATTATGTTCTACTCAAACAGGGGAAGGGAATAAGCATTTATCAAATACTATAATCTAATCACTGTAATAAGCGCTTTACAAATATTTCATTTGATGCTTTTAATAACCCTGTGAGGTTAGTTCTATTATTATCCCCATTTTACAGTTGAGGAAACTGAGGCAGACAAAGATTAGGTGACAGTCAGGGTTATACAGCTAGCAAGTATATAAAGCTGAATTTGATCTCAGTTCTTCCTGACTCCAAGCCCAGAACTCTCTCTCTTGCTACACTACCTCACTATTTAGGGCTGTTTGCTGTTCCCTGTACATAGTCTATACTAATTGGAATGCTTTTGCTTTTATTTTTCTTGCTATAACTTGAAAGACCTCTCTGTCAAAAAAGAAAATGCCGATTTGAATAGGAATTAGGAGACTTGAGTTCTGGTTCTTCCTCTGCCCCTGACTAGCTACATGACCTTGGATAAATCATTTAGTATCTCTGGGCCTCAATTTCCTTTTCTTTAAGATGATGAGAGTGAATCCTTTAAGATTCAATGGCTCCATAAATTTCTTCCCCACTATTTTATTCATGCATCGGAACTTGGAGTGGTCTCTTTGGACTAGATAAAACTGATCATTTTGATTTATTTTAAGTTCATGAAATATTAAGACCCGAGGAACCACCTATGTTTCCTTTGGCAAGTCATTTAAGCTCATTGGGAATCTTCTTTATTTCCAAAATAAAGAATGTAGTCCAGATGATCACAAAGATTCTGTTTTTAAATACATGAATTTATTTGTAATCTTCCATTCTTATCAAATAAATGTAGGGACGATGGTCCTTTTATGTTATGAGAGTGATGAATTGGAAAATATTAAATGCAGTCTGAGAGAACTATTATTGACTGAAGAGTTAAACCCCACTTTTTTTTTATTTGGTGCTCTCTTGCAAGAAAAAGTCATTTGGGACTAAGCAGCCAATCAATCAATTAGCCAGTATCTGTTAAATGACTACCATGTGCCTAAAACTGTGCCAGATCCTGGGGATACAAACTACTGTAGCTCACAATAACTTTACATTCTAAAGAGGAAGACAAGTAATATACAAAAATATATAAAAAAAACATATAAAATTGCATACAAACATATATATGTAACCTAGAACTTAAGCCCATTTGTGTAAAACTTTTCTTATTGGTGGAGATGATATCTCAATGTTCCATGACTGCACTAAGTATTGAGTTGGTAAGAGCTTGGCAAAAGAGAGATCTTGATCTTTTGGCTTCTAGCTTTTAGTGCATGCTTTTCAGATTCCCTTCAAGGAGAGGTCCCTGAAAGAAGAGAAGAAGTCTGGGAAGAAACCATCATGTAGAGGACCTAACACTTTGATTACGTCCACTTCTTTCCAGAGTTTTCCTCTACTGTCAGAGACCTCTCTGAAGAGAATCTGGGACCATGTGTCTTTTCCCTCAAAGCTGGAAGCCAGGTGACCAAAAATTCTTCTTTCCCAAGCTCATCATGTAAATGGGTTTGAGCCCTGAATTACATCTATATACACATCTACAAAGTGATTAAATATGTGTTACCATGAGAAGGAGAGCATTAACATTTGGGGTATCAGGAAGGGCTTTAATAGAGAAGATGGCGCTTGAGCTTCGTCTTGACCGATTGACTCATCATAGATTCTTGATATATCTTGAACATTCACAACGAGTAAGGCTAGATAAATTTAGGTCCCTTCAAAAAAATATGGAAGTGGTAACTCTGTATTTAAAATATTTAGATTATTCCATTCTAACTGTTTGCCTTTTCCTCAGTCTCCTTTGTTGGATTTTTATCCTTTTTATCCCCATCTATCTGAAACTTAATGTTCTTTAGAACCTGGACCCTTTCTGTCTTGCTCATCTTTCACATTATTCCCCTTCATGCACTCTGGGTTAGTTAGAGTGGCACGTTTGCTATTCCTCACCCTATGGTTTGTGTCTTTTCCCTGGGTCTTTGGATTGTCTGCTTCCCATGCCTGGAATCTTTTCATCTTCACCTCAGACTCTAAATTTCCCTGGCTTTCTAGTTTCCCTGACTTCCTTTGAGACGCAGTTCAAATGCCACCTTTGGCAGGAGGAATGTCCCTTCCCATTTTAAGGTTACCATCTACTTATTCTGTATGTATCTTTTAATTTTTTATTTTTAATAGTATTTTATTTTTCCAATTATGTATAAAGACAATTTCTAACATTCATTTAAAAAAATTTTTGAGTTTCAAATTTTCTCCCTCCCTTCTTCCCCTTCCCTAAAATGGCATGTAATTTGATTTGGGTTATATATGTGCCACCATGTAAAACATATTTCCATATTAGTCATGTTGTGAGAGAAGAAACAGACCAAAAGGAAAAAAAACCACGAAAAATAAAGAAAGTCAAAATAATATGCTTTGATATGTATTCAAACTCTATCAGTTCTTTCTCTGGCTATGGATAGCATTTTCCATTATGAATTCTTTGGAATTGTGTTGGATCATTGTATTGCCAAGAAAGACTAAGTCATTCAGAGTTGATCATTGTACACTGTTGCTCTTACGGTGTACAATATTCTGATTCTGCTTACTTTACTTTGCATCAGTTTATGTAAGTCTTTTCAGGCTTTTCTGAAGTCTGCCTGCTCATCATTTCTTGAAACACAATAGTATTCCATTATATTTATTTAGCACTACTATTTGTATCTTATATATTGTTATATGTGTACATCTTTTGTTTAGGAGAATGCAAACTCTTTGAGAACAGGGACTATTTTTACACCTTCATTGTGTCCTCTGTACTCAGCACAGTTCCTGACACATAATAAGCACTTAATAAATGCTTGTTGTGTGACGAATTCTATGCTTGTTTGAATATATGAAAAATAATTAAGCGTCTATGTTTCTGGCATTGTGCTAAGTTCTGGTAAAAGAAAGTGATATTTTAGAAAGTGATAGTTCTTGCTTTCAAGGAGTTTACATTCTAACAGAGGAAGACAACACAGATTGGGGAGTGGAGGTCAGGGAGGAATATTTTATTCCAGGAAGTTTTCAGACGGTGAAGGGATGCAGACATTTGGTGAGATGACTAAACAGGATTAGTGTGAAACATGATCTGGTGTCCAGGGCCAGCCAGTAGCTGTAGTAGTCTAAGTGTACTAGTCTGCACACAGACACCAATCATCTGATTTGGACCCTAGGGAAGGAGCTCCAAAGATGAATCATGTTAATGTCTCAGAGACTTGATTTCTGGAAGAATTAGGTGTGGAGGTGCAAGTCCATTTTTGATGTTGAAGATCCAGGTTGGGACGAGCAGTGGAGAAGGGATTGAAACCAAGTATATATGATGAATTTTAGAGAAAGTGATAATAACTCTTCTTTTAAATCATGAGAAACAACTAAGGAAAAAAATTCCTTCTAAAGCAAGTCAATTCTTTTGCATTTGTGGTATGAAAACAAATTTTTCTTCACCCTGAAAATAAACTTGATATCCTTCAGGTTCAACACAGCCATGGCACTTTTTTCCAAAGAAATTGATTTTCCCAGTCTCTCTAATGTTCCCCTTTGCCAGATGAATTCTGACATATTTTTAATTTGTTTAAATAGTATTTTATTTTTCTAATTATAAGTAAACTTTTTCAACATTTTTTTTAAAATAAGATCTTGAGTTCCCTCCCTTCTTCCCTCCTCTCTCCCCAAGACAGCAAGCTATCTAATATATATATATATATATATATTATATATATATATATATATATATATATATATTATATCATATAATATGTAATCATGTAAAACATATCTCCACATTAGTCATCTTACATATCTTTTAAGATCCATTTCGGATACCATCTTCTCCATGAAGACTTAATCTATCTCCCTGGATGGTAATGGCAATCCCTCTCACTCCCAAATCTTATATATGATTTTGCCTATTATCTACTTATCTATTCATTGGTGGCAGTTGGCCATAAAGTATTGATGGTAATGGTAAGGAAGGTGGGGTCCCTTTCCACAATGACTTGATTCCTCAATGAGGGCTATAGAAGCTAGACTAGCCCACTCTTCCCATAGAAGCTATATTACTTATGAGAAAGTACTCCCCCAGATTTTTTTGGGGGGATGTTTTATACTAGATTATTCTTCCTATACCATTTGAATAAATGCCTGTGATAAAAGCTATTTGAGTCTATTGACTGATTGTTAATGTGCAGCATGTTGGTGGAGGCTCATAAGCATTAGAAGTAGCCATTCACAGGATTACCCCTGGAACCCCTGGGTCATATATTATTGCTCTCTCTGGATCCAGACTGTGAGTGAGAGTGCAGGTTGGGGGCATTTGCTTCAGAGAGGGTATTAAATAAGGAAGAGATTTAGTATTCCTTACCATTCAAAAATAGACTCCTCAAGCTCATGTGATCACATATATGAATAAAAATGCTTTTCAGACCTAGTTGCACAAGAGCAAAATTACTTTCTTTATTTTTCTTTCTGTGAGTTTTTCCAGGAAATTGCTTTTTCCTTCCACCCTCCAAATAGCAACAAAAACACCCTTTGGGTTAATTTTGTTTCTCCTAATACTCCTATGATGTCCAGAGTTCACAGAACTTGTCTGAAATGATGTAGAGAAATTGGTGACAAATTCATCTTTTCCATTTGGATACTTCCTTTAAAAAAGTTGTGCTAAGGGAATTTTCACCCAAATCAACTTACATGCTGTCTAGAGTTACAGACTTATTTGAAAGTGAAAGAAAAGGTCAAATTAAAAATTTTGGTAATTTTGAAAATAACCAGTTAGCAACTAATGACAATGAAATTGAGATATCTTTGTTTCATCCCTCCCCCTCCCACTCCAACTGCTGTTCAATAATTTTATAATGGGTTAACTTTAAAACTTTAGAAACTTATTTTTACTTTTTGGTTTCGAATTTCCTTTGTTACCTTTAATTGTCTGTACTTTTCTTGTCCTCCTAATCTTTTAAACATTTTAAAGATTATTTTAGAAATATTATGACCATATCCAGCAATCTAGTTAGTCAGTAAATGTGCAAGGCATTGTGCTAAGCACTGGAGATAAAAATAGGAAAAAAAATAGTCTCTACCCTGAATGAACTTAAAATTTAATGGGGATAGGGAAGAGGGAGAGAGAATGCACAAAAGGATTCTTAAAAGGGTAGAGAGAGAGGGAACAAAATATCTGATTATGAAAATGATGGAAAAGTCCCAAATTAGTGTAGCCAGGTGAGTTAGATACTCTGATCTGAGTTTCCTCCTTGTTTGGAGGTTTTGGAGTTCATGGCTTCTTTCTTCAATCAGAGGGACAGAGGGTCATATGTTATATGTCTTTTACAAAGCACAATCACTCCCTGCTTTGGTTCTGACTGCTTAAAAGTACATTTATAATGGCTCCCATAAATTCAAAAACTAAGAAGTGATAGGTTTATTTGAAAACACAGCAGTGGCGCTGCATGATATATAAAGCAATACCAGCTTCAAATGCCTTTCCCACAGATACTGTTACTGTTTCTTTAAGAGTTAATGGAATCTTGGACCATTACAGTTTAACTGTCATTCTTTGAGAAAACTATAAGAATATTTTCAATTTTAACTATCATTTTGAAGAGATTGTTAACTGCAATAGCTTAAAAAAATGTAAGAAGATGGTGAAAAAGGACTTCTTTTTAAGAGAACTGTTTTTATTAAGAAAGATGAAGAGTGTTCCTGAGAATAAACTTAAATTGATATTCTGCTAGAGTTGATGGTGGGACTGTGTTTCCAGAATTGAGGAGGTCAGCCATTGTGGTGATGGTTCAAAGTAACTTTGGCTATGTATTCTCATAGATTATACATTATAAATAATTATTTATATCTTCGTTTTGTTGTTTTGCACATTGTTAATATGTTAAATTGACAGTAAACTTTATTTTTTTAAGCCTAGGAGATTAGAAAGGAGAAGAGCAAAATCTTAATGGGAAAAAGGTTTCTACAGTTTATTTAGTAAATAATACTTAATAAACTGCAGTAAAGGGCTCAGAGCTAATTGATGAGATGGTTATGATTTTAATAATTTATGAAGAAATATCGAAACACACCTGTAAATTTCCTTGAAACTTGGAGTAAAAATGATTAAGGAAAATGAGTTAGCATCAGGTAGAAGGAGGGGTGATCACCCTACGGAAAAACGGAAAAACATATAAGGGGCATTGACCCTAAAACCTTGCTACCTTGATATCCACAAAGAAAGATTTCTCCCAACATAGGTCAAAATGTATTATTATTTTGCAATGTTCTCTACTGTTGAATCCTTTACTCCCTTATCCTACATCCTATTACCTAACCTAGTCCTAAGCTTGGATTATTCCTTCCAACCATATCCTTTATCCATATTCCTGTGCTATTTTTTGTGTCCAATATAGATCTATGTTACCTAAACTCCACTGAATTTTCACCGCACGATCTTTTTACTCTTTCTTACTTGATTCTCATTTGTACTCCTTGTAGCGACTTTTCTAGATATTCTCTCTTTCTTTCTTTCTATGCTACTCCTCTCAGCTGAAGTACTCACTTAATATTTTACTGAGAAAATGGAGACCATTTGATGTGAGCCTCCCCTTTTCCTCTTGTCACTCACTCACTCCTCCTATCTCACTATACATCAGTATCCTTTGCTAAATATTTTCCCATATACTATCGCCATAACTGTGTGTATCCCCATTTTGAGAGCTCTTCTTTCTCTATGCTCTCTTAATGATCTCATCATCTCCTGTGGGTATAATTATCATTTCTATGCAGATGGCTCACAGAGCTACATATTCAGCCCTGGCCTCTTTCTTGAGCTCCAGTCTTGCTTTACCAATTGCCTATTTGACATTTCAAGCTCCATGCTCCATAGATGTCTCAAACTCAACGTTTGAAACAGAACTCATTATCTTTTCCCCTAAATCAACCCTTTTTGTGAAATTCCCTCTTTCCATTTAGTGTCACACTATTGTTCTAGTAAGCCAGATTTGCATCTTTGGAGATTTTCTTGACTCCTCACCCAACCTCACTCAACATATTGGATCAATTACAAAGCCTGCTCAACAAGCTGGAGACAATCATGAAACCATCTCCTTTGCTGGGTCTTCATCCAAGTCATGCCCTCTAACTATAAATGTCCCACAGGCTCTGTTTCAGCTTCTCTTTCTTTCTCCTTCTATCTATTTCACTATCAATTCCTATGGATTCAACGATCTTTTCTATGCTGATGATTTTCACTCCTTATCTAGTCCTAACCTCTTTGCTGACCTCCAATCTCATATCTATAACTGCCTGTTGGACCTCTTAACTGGATATCTCATAGATATCTTAAACCCAATGTGTCCCAAAGTGAACTCATCTTTCCCCTTGCCTCTCCCAAGTATTCCTCTCTTCCTAACTTCCCTATTACTATGGAGGGCACTGCTATCCTCCCAATTACCCAGGCTTACAACTTAAGTATCATCCTCAACCCCTCATTCTCTCTCAACCTATCTAATCTGTTGCCAAGGTCTATTGATATTTCCTTAATAACATTTCTTGCATATATCCCATCTCTCCTCTGACACAGTTACCCCACACAGGTCCTCATCATCTCACATCTGAATTATTACAATAACCTCCCTTGGTCTCCCTTTGGTTGGTCTCCCTTTCATAAAGCTTTCCCCATTCCAGCCCACACTCTACTCAGCTGCCAAAGTGATCTTCCTAAGGCATAGAGCTTCTTCCCCTGAGCCCCTTTCATTGGCTCCTTATTTCCTCCAGAATCAAATACAGAATTCTCTATTTAGCATTCAAGTAATTCAACTTCTCCCTACTTTTCCAATTGTCTCTGTGATCCAATAAGATTGACCTCCTTTCTTTTCCTCAAATAAGCTCATCTCCTGACCTTGGATATTTTCCTTGATTGTTCCCAATACCTGGAACACTCTCCATTCTCATCTCTCCCTCTTGACTTCATTGAAATATCAGCTAAAATCCCACTTTCCACAAGCAGCCTTTCCTGATTTTATTCTATTGCCTTCCTATTGTTGATGATTTCAAATTTATCTTGTGTATAAATTGTTTATACATCTGTCGTTGTTCAGTCGTGTCTAACTCTCCATGATCATATTTGGTGTTTTCTTGGCAAAGATGCTGGAGTGGTTTGCCATTTCCTTCTCCATCTCATTTTACAACTGAGGAAACTGAGGCAAACAATATTAAATGACTTGCCCAGAGCCATATGGCTACTAAGTGTCTGAGGCCAGATTTGAACATAGCAAGATAGATCTTCTGGATTCCAAGTCCAGTGCTCTATCTACTGAGCCACTTCTTTACCTGTTTGCAAATTGTTTTGCAATATTTTCCCCCATAAGACTGTGAACTCCTTCACAGCAGGAATTGTGTTGCATCTTTTTTGGCATTCCCAGCACTTAGTACAGTGTCTGGCACATCGTGGGTGTTTAATAGATAATTGTTAACTGGCTGACTCTACCTCTACACCTCTCATTCATTCCCTTCTCTCTACTTACAAGTTAGCACTCCAGTTTGAGCACTTGGTACTTTGTGCTGGATTGTTGCAATAGATTCCTAACTGATATTCCAGTTTCTTGTCTCTCCCCTACTTTAATTTATCCTCTACACAGCTGCCAAAGCTGATATTTCTAAGGCACAGGTTTGACTACATCAACTCTCTGCTTAATAAACTCCAAAGGCCTGCTATTATCTCTATAATAAAATTAAAAAAAACCTCCTTTGGCATTTAAATCCTTATGTAATTGGGCTCCAAATTTCTTTCCCAGGCTTATTGTATGTTACTTTCCTTCATTCAGTTTCCAGTCCAGCCAAACTAGCATTCTTTCTTTTTCTCACAAACAAAAATCCATCTCCAGGTCTTTGCACAGTCCCCCATGCCTGGAATGCATTGTCACTTTAGCTTCACCTCTTAAGAATCCTTAATTTCTTTCTAAACTCAGTTCGAATGTTACTGTCTACATACAGCTTTCTTGTCTAATGACCAAATCACTTGTATATATTTGGCAAATGCTTGCAATTTTTTATTGTCTATCTATCTATCTATCTATCTATCTATCTATCTATCTATCTATCTATCTATCTATCTATCTATCTGTCTGTCTGTCTGTCTGTCTGTCTGTCTGTCTGTCTGTCTATCTATCTATCTATCTATCTATCATCTATCTATCATCTCTATATCTGTATCTATTTGTCCCTTCTCCAGTCTTTCCTGGTCTCTAATCCCATCCTGTCAGCTTGCCTTATACTTCACTGGAAAAATTGAGACCATTTACTGACAGCTTCCCTTTGTACCCTCCACCTCATATCTCTTCCAAATGTCTTCTTCCACTATCTCTTCATTCTGGTCTCAGATGGAGATGTAGCCCTTTTTGCCAGAGAATACTCTTCTGCATTTGCCTTTGATTCCTTACTCCCTTGCAACTTTACTATTGGATTGCCCCGCCATACTTTCACTTTGTTGTCTTCAATCTTTCCCTATCAACTGACTCCATCTCTATTTACCATAAACATTCTTGTGTCTTCTCCATTCTTAAAATAAACAGTTCCTCCAAACCCAACTCCCTCCCACAACTCTCATTTGATCTGACCAGCCCTGCTAGCTGTCATGCTGTAATCCTGAGAAATCTATCTAAAATCATTGCCTTCTCTTCCTCTCCTCTCACTTTCTTCTATACTCTCTATAGCCTGGCTTTCATTCTCATTAATCAACTGAGAAATGCACTCTCCCACATTACCTGTGGTCTCTTAATGATAAATCTAATGGTCTTTTCTCAATCTTGATCCTTCCTGACCTCTACGAAACCTTTTACATTGTCAGTCACCTCCTCTTGGACACTTTCTCTTTTCCAGGTTTTTGTGACACTATTCCTTCCTGGTTTTCCTCCCTAACCTTGCCTTCTCAGTCTCTTTCCCCAGTTTTCATCCAGATTATACTCAATAACCAGCAGTATTTCTCAAGGCTCTGTACTCTGCCCTCATCTGTTTTTGTACTATATGACCTTACTTGATATTCTTATCAGAATCATAGGTTCAATTATCTCCATGCCAATGATTCCCACATCTATCTCTCTAGCCCTAGTCACTCTGCTGAGTTAAACTCATGTATCTTCAAATGTCTTTTTGACATCTCAAATTATATGTCTCATAGGCATCTCAAACTCAACATACCCAAATATAACCCATCATATCTGGCATACTCCTCTTGTTGGAACTTCTCTATTACTGTTGAAGGCACCAACAACTTCTGAGGCACAAAGGGCGTCATCGTCCACTCCTTACTCCCACTCACCCCACATGTCCAATCTCTTGCTACATTCGATCATTCCTACATTTACAACATATCTCATATACATATCTGCACTCCTACAACCATGACCCCAGTTTAAGCCTTTATTATCTCTCTCATAGATTATTGCAATAGCCTTTTAACCCATCACATTGACTCAGCTCTCTCCCCACCCTAGTCTACCACTAAATTGCAAAGTGATCTTCCTAAGGTTCAGGCTTGGTCACGTTATCGCCCTGCTTGGTGAGCTCCAGTGGTTCCATATTGCCTCTAGGATCAGATATAGAGTTATCTGTCTATCATCCAAAGCTCTTTGTAACCTGCCCCCACCAGTCTGTGGTCTTCTTAGACTTCACTACCTTCTATGGATGCTAAAATCCAACTACACTGCCCTACTTGAAGTTCCTCCATTTCCTGTCGGTATGCTTTTGTCTTGGTTGTGCCCCATGATTGGAATGTTCTTCCCTGATCTTTACTTCTTAATTTCCCTGGTTTCCTTCAGTTATTGTTTACTTGTTTTAGTTTTAGTTACATCCAACTCATTGTGACCCCATTTGGGGTTTTCTTGGCAAAGATACTGGAGTGGTTTACCATTTGCTTCTCCAGCTCATTTTACAGATGAGGAAGCTGAGGCAAACAGAGTTAGGTGACTTGTTTAGGGTCACACAGCCAGGAAGTGTCTGAGGGCAGATTTGAACCACCTAGCTGCCTTGGCTTCCTTTTAGAATAAACTGAAATTCTGTCTTCTGTAGAAGGACTTCCTTAGTCCTCCAGTTGTGTTTTCCCATTTCAGATTATTTTCATCTACCTTATAAATACCAGCTGTTTATACACACACTCACACACATGTATATATAGTATGTACCTAGTTTTATACATGTAATCTCCCCCATTGGAGTTTACATCCTTAGGAACAAGGACTGCTTTTTGCCTTTCTTGGTATATTCCCAATGTATTAGTAACCTTCTTTTATTATGCCTGCCTTCTCTTCCTTTTTTTTTTTTTAGGGGGGGATGTCTTTGATTAAATCAGGATTATTTGGCTTTTTCTTCTATGCTAAAAAAAAAAGACCTATTGTTTTCAGCATGAACTGGCTCAGTTAATTATTCTACAAAGTCTCTTGATGTCTCAGCAATGGAACCCTAAAGAAAATAGATAAATGGGATGAAGAGAAGAGAAATGAGTGAAATCAGAAAGATGACGAAAAGGAAATTTTGAATTCTGTACTTCATGTATTTCTAATGACACTGAATTCTTATTTTACTTCTAGGGGATAAAAGCAGTCAAAGATTTCAGGAATATTCAATTTTCAGCAAAATTTTTCTCCCATCTGGAATAATTCAATATGGAGCAAAATCTAGCATTATTAATTCAGCGTCTTTCCACCCCCGCTTACATACCAGGTTAGCTCTGGGTTGGCTCTGGGGATACTGTCTTGAACCAATGTGGGAACTGTCCAATTTGGATCAGAGGAATGATTTGAACACATTTTCCCTGGCCCCAGAATGAATTTGGTTTCCCAGACCTTGTCTGGTCCCTGGAAGAACAGTGTTTGCCTATTCCGACAACCATTCCAAGCCATCCTACTTCTGGACTACTTCTAAGGTGGAGCCTAATGCATCAGTCAGTGTAGCAACAGCTCCTGGCTTAAATCAGAAAGTCCCTCCCCCTCCAAAAGCTTCTAGTTCCCACAGACTCTTGAAACAAAACCAATCTCTTTCTGGGGTAAATGAGCTGTCTACAAACCAGTGTGATCACTTGAAGAGGATATTTCTTTTCTTCTAGGAAAAAAGTTGTTTGCCATTAATTATACATGTATATATGTTTTCTTAAATTTTTTTAAATTAGGGTTCCTATTTGGTTGTGTGACAAGTTCCATAGATTGAACAACCTAATTTGTTGGTCACGCCCTCCCTCAGCTTGCTTCTTGACTTGTTTCCATATTTCCATATCATTTTGCCTGAACTATAAGGAAAATTAGGGTATGTTTGTGTTCATTAGTAACATTTCAACATCTCTCAGTTCCTCTTAGAGGAAGCTATGTGGTAGAATGGATAGAATGTTGGACCTGGAGTCAAGGAGACCTGAATACAAATCTAGTCTCAAATATTTATTAGCAGGGTGACCCTGGGCAAGTCACTTAAGTCTGTCTCAGTTCTCATCTGTAAAAGGAGGATAATAATAGCACCCATCTTCTAGAGTTATAAGAAGATAAAATGAGATATTTTTCACAAACTTAATGTACCTTGTAAATTTTAGCTATTATTAATCAATTAAGCTCAGAGTACCCCCAATTAATCAAATATTATTTATTCAAAAACTAGAGAAACCTTCTTTCTTAGTAGTAGGTAGCCATATCTTTACTAAATCCCTTATTAATCTCTTGGGATTAATATTCAAGTTAATGAACATGTAATTTATACATAATGAAATCAATCATTAAACAAAGCTATGGAAATTTTTACAATATTTGAGGTAGAAAGAACACAACCAGTCACTTCAAACCCTCACAGTAGTAGCAGAAGACTTCACTTACAAGAACGTGGTTTTATTGTTCAGTTGGCTCAAGATACCAGAATTCTCAAAAATTCTATTTATCTTCTTCACAAGATAAAAGTTAGAGAAGGTCTATCAAGTTGCATCAGTCACCACCTTCTTTTCAACCAATATAGGAAAACAACCTTTATTGCTTTCCTCAAGCCATCACTCTTAAAAGCTTCTCTACAGTCTCACTCCTTATAAATTTCTCTTTATGTTTCTTCAGAAACTAGTTGGCAGTGCTCACAAGAAAGATGTCTCACTTCACCTTCTTTCTTTCTTTTCCATAATTGATGTCCCAGATTCTCATAGATCAAGGTCAAAAATAGACACTACCAGACTCCATTAGAAGAAATACCTTGTGGAATGACAATTACAACTGTAACTTTTGACTTCTGTGTTCTGAGAGAAGAGATAGTAATAGTTTCTATAGCTTTTTAGGATAGACTTTTGAAACAGGTGTTACACTTGTAAAGCTCAAATGACCAGCTCATTCACCCAGATAATGGCTTCATGCTCCAGACAGACTATAGATTCAGCAGGAATGCCACTTAATCCAAACACCTCCCAGACAAAGCTTTTCAGCCTTTCTTGAAGGAAGATAAGGAACAAAATGAGGGTGTTTGAGTGGTTTCAGAATAATTGGAAGCCAGCATGTTGTATGCTAAGGAATGTGCAAAACCTTTGCCAGCCAATATATTTGATAGATGATAAATGTATTTGTAAAATAAATTTGCACTTGGGCAGGCGCTCATAAGCAACAGCTGCAAGGCTTAAATGGGATATCCTGCAAAAATATCTTTCACAAACACAAAAACATAAATATAAATGCCAGGGTTGTTTTAAATGGACCCCTTCACCATTAAAATGTACTTTCTAGAGTTAAAAGGTCTTTTTGAGAGTTTCATTGCTGCAAGAATGACCCTAGGTTATTTATATACTGGTTGGAGGATAAGGCTTCTTTCCTCTCTATACTCACTTTACTGAGCTGGGAAATCTAATGAAGTTGAAAGGGTGGAGATGAGTGCTTTATTTTGCATTATGATAGAACAAGCATGAGTACTCTTACTGCTGAAACAGCTGCATCATAAATAATCCATGTAGAATTAATGCAAATTTATCTTGGACAGGATACTTCACTGGATTGTTGGTCACAGTGAACTATTCTGTGTAAATGTTTAAAAATAAACAAAATAACTGGCTCAAACTTTTTATTGAAAAATCTAAACCATAAACTTAGATCTGAGGTTTAATGCTGATGTGGTAGTTTTTTATGAATGCCCTCTATTGAGAAGAAGACATTACCATGTGGCCAATGGCATTAGCAGATACTTGAAGACCACAAAAAAGGCTTTGGGTGAAAGTTTCTCATTTTTAAAATGTGGTTTATGTAATGTATTTACTGATGAGTACAAGCTAGTCATTTTATTGCCAAAACTTGGTAGTAGGAAGTAGTGATGAGGAAAATTTAAGTTTGAATCAGCTGAAAAAACACTTACCACGGTTATAGCTTTTCAATGTACAACCTGCAGACCACCAGCATCTCTGAAGACCATACTTGGTGGTCTACTTCACACCTCCCAGTAGACAGAGGGGTTTTGTTGAGAATAGGAAGGGTGAAAAAAGGAGTGTAATACAAATGTTCAAAGTAGAAATGTAGGGAAATATACCTTTGAATTGATGACAAATGTTGAAACAGAGTCACTAGGTCCAAGGAGGCTAGGGTACTTGCCTTCTCCCATTTGGAGGAGGGGGCAAGTTCTTTTGTTACCATAGATTTTTAATTTGGAGCTCTGGGGGGGATATCATTTAAAACTTAAATATAACAATGAGGTACTCAATGTGTAATGTTGATCAGGTATATTGGCTATTTATTTCCCCTCATACAAAACTAATGCTTATAATACAAAAGGCTAATAAGCACTCATTAACAAAGATTTAAAGTTTGATACAATAACCTGTAATTCCTGTTGTGGACTTCTAAGAGGATGATACTTAAAACATGAGTAGTTTAGTGGGACTGTTGAATACATATTTCATTTTCCCTTTGATTTGATACTGTCTGAACAACTCTATCAAAGTTTATGGCTTCTCTTAGGCCACACCAGGGCCTAGATTCCTTCTCCTTTTGGTCACCATCCTCTCTTTTGAGAAGCACTGTGGCTACTTCAGGGAACATCTGCTGAAGACAAGTGACACCAACTGAAGCACACAAAAGTTGTGGACCGCTCAGACTCACCGTGCCCTCAGGTAGGAAATGTCAGGATTATTATTCAGTCAACTATGTATAGGGAAGGAAACACAAAATAGAAGGAGCCAAGGGCTTGATGCCCAGACCTGAGCTGTCTTGTGGCTGTTGGAAAGCATCTCTCTCATGTCCCAGATAGAGAAAGTTCCTTGCTATATGATCTGGGGAGAAGAAAAGAGGGAGAAATATTAGATTATTTCTCTCTTTATGCCTACCAAGTGGATAATTTGTCCTGCTAAATGGCCTATAAGAGTACCATTTAATAATCTCAGTGTCTGGGCTAAATCACACAATTGACTCATTAAGCACGTACCCAGAAGTCCTCAAAGGTAGTAGTATTTTTTTGTCCATTATCTTCTAGGCAAGATGACTTTTTGTTTTATAGTTTAAGGGCCCTGGGATAGAATTATAGGAACCAGCAGCTTCTTCTTTAATCCTGGGAAGACTTGGAGCCTGAATTTATTCATACTGAACACTAAGGGAACGACTGACTGATGAAGGCTTGAAGAGTGGGAGTTAGGAGGAGGATGTGGGCCATATCTATCATGACTAAGAACTAAAACTAGGAGGAAAATATTAAGGAACAGCAGTTAGGAAGTTCCAACTTCCTTGACCTGTATGCAGCACTCTAGAAACCAGGTAAGGATTATTAAATAGAAATGGTCCTGTATTTTAATCCTGTAAAATATAGAGTAACAGGCACTTAAACCTGAAAATATTCTCTTTTAAAATATTCTAATATTAATAATGAAAATAGTCTTACACTATAGAATCTCATGTATTTTAAATTAAATTAATCTTTTGGGTCTTGAAAAAGACCCCAAAGTTTTTAATTAAGTGTATAATTTACTTAAAACATCTCAGTTTTCTTCTACTTACTTTTCTGTTCCTTCTATTCTATTTCTGGTCAGTAGAATTTATTTATCAACTAAGCAAAGCAACGCTATTGTCTGGGAAGGAAACTGACATGCTGGATGACATTCAAAGGAAAACAACCAGGATGGAGAGAGCAGTATTTTTTGATTAGGCCTGACTCAGGTTGAATCCAATGGTTCAGGCTTGGGTTTGGAATGATGTGAAACATGTGTTGAACATCTAATCTTTAACAGAAAAGAAGCATGCTTAACAATAAAATGGAGAGGCCACTTAGCAAGTGCACAATGTTGATTAAGCTGGGCACAGATTCTTTGACTTTACATTTGCCATGGTGGTGCATCAGAGGATCACTTGAGTTCTTATGAATGACTTTTGTACTTAGTTGGAAAGATAGATACATCAACAGTTTGAATCTTAGTGTCTCTCCCTGCCCCAGCCCCCATTAACTCTAAAGAATAATTTAATTATCTTTTAGAGAAAAATTACTTTTGCCTGTCTGGGGTAGATGGTAGTCCTTTGCAGCAAGATCCGGATGTCTTTCAGAGGACCTTCTACCACTTAAATGGGTTTAGGTCCAACTCCTGACAATCCCAAACTCTGGAATTTAAGAAGTCTGCCATAGGCATCAATGGAGAAAGAGTGCAATTCAGGCAAAAGGAAAATTGAAAATAGAAAGACACCATAAAAGACAAAAGCAATATTGCAGCCTCTTGGAGGAATGACAGAATATACACGAGACTAAAGCCCAGAAACTACAGGTTTTACTTCCTCATATCAGAAGGACTGAAAGTCAGATCTTAATTATGTGGTCCATGTGGTAGGTGATGGTAAACATGGGCTGATACTACCATGTTTCTACATGGTGATGATGAGCTCCTGTTTCACAAATCCAGATGGCATGTTCTCCATGGAGATGTACCAGGAAAGGTAGAAGTGAGTCATCAATATGGTAATTCAGGCCTGAAGTAGGTGGGATCATGCAGAACAGCATCAGGGGAAGAAGCCAGCTATCTCCTAGGTCACTGCTGAGGGAGACAGAGCAGGAGATACCTTGGCGCATTTGAAACTACAGCAGGAACACAGGCCAGTTCAACAAGTACATATAGTGGGGAGAGTTGGGGGTGGGGAGGGAAATCTTACAGAAGGCTTCCAGCTAACCTGATCTAAAACATCTGATTGGGTCCTGTCAGGGTCACCACAAAGGACAAAAATAACTCTCAGTTGGGGATAATGCATAGAGGGAGGGACAGAACAAGGCTGAAGCCAGTACTTATATTGAGCCTCCAGGAGGAAAAGGTCTGTGGCAGAGGATGGGGCCTCGTCCTAGAGGCCCATGTAGGCCCTGCATACTGAAGTAGAAACAACAGTTGTATCTGGATTACAGAATATTTGAGACAGAACAGAGATCTTCCGTCTCTATGTAAGACTATGGGAAGGGAAAGAAATTGACTCTTGCATAAATTCCCAATTTGGGAATCTGTGGCTGAAGATGTAAGCAGAAAAAAGAAAACACCAAACTTGATTAAAAATTATTGTGGGTTAAAAGAAACTCTTGGGGTTTAACCCAGTAGAATAAAATAAGTCAACAACCTATACAAACAGAGCCTCAGACGAAAGAATATCTTGGTAATGAGGACTGCAAGAGGGACTGTAAAAAATGAATCAATAGACAAAAATAAAATTATAGCTTGAGAAAAAAAATTAGAGATAAAAAATAGCTTAAAACAGAAAGTAGGAAATCTTAACTAAGTAGTTCACTTCCTGAAAAATGAAGAAATCATAACTTAGTTATTTCATGAGACATCAAGAAGTATTAGAACAAAATTAAAAGATTTAAAAAAATAGACTAACACTTAGGCCATTAAATACTAAAAATAAGTAACTTGGGAAAATAGGTTAAAGAGATAATTTAAGAATGATCTGACTTTGAAAAACATGATCAAACAAAAGTATATTTCAAGAATTTTTATTTTTGAAAACTATTCAGATCTATTAGAATCAGAGGGCAAAGTGAAAATAGAATTAACCAATCATCTTGAAAGAAACTCCCAACTGAAAACCCGGCTGAATGACATGGGCAAAATTCAGAGTTTCTTTATTAAAGAAAATAATAATGTAACCAGCTAGAAAGAGAAGCAAGGAATGATGGGCTCTCACAAGACTACGTTACAACTATAATGAAGGGATTTGGGATGCTATTTCCCACAAGGAGAAAAACAAAGGCTTATAATGAAAAGTAATTTACCAGCAAAACTGAATATAATCTTATAGGGATTAAACTGACCTTTAATAGAATAGAGATAAACATTTATGATGAAAAGACCAGAGTTGAGTAAAATATTTGAAATGTAATGACAAGATATAAGAGAAACACAGCAAAGTAAATCCATTTGAGCAATCTGAAAAATGGGTAAATGATGATGAAGAATTTACATGCCAATAAATGGAAAGAGCTAATTCCAGCTGCAGAGGTAGCTAAGAAAAATGGAGTCCCTGGATATTATTTTGTTTTCATTGGTTTTAAAGAGGAAAGAAAAGGGAGGGAAAATAGAATACACTAGAGAAGAAAATGAGAAGAAGAGGGAAAACCTCACTAGTTCTCAAAATTAGGATGTAAAAAAAGAAAAAATATACAAACATGAAAGGGGTGCATGAAATAAGTACATCACGAGCCTCACTTTTATCTGGATTGGATTAAGGAAAATTTGAACAGACATACATACACACATATACACATAAGGAAGTTAGTGTAGAAACTGTTTTGTACTTACTGTTCTACCTGTTTTCAACTTCACCAAACAAGGTGCCACCTCCCCCCTTCACCCTCCTCCAAATTTATCACTTCTAATCTTATTACCATGATACTAACTCAATCTTTAATTAACACCTCCCTCAGCTTCCTCTTCCCCTCTAATTGGAGGGCTGGAAAGTGGAGTACTAAACTCCTCCCAGTGCCTTCCTTTATAAAGGGCAAAAATTGAATATCTCATTCCACTTTGCATCTGCTGTTTTGCCATGGAATAAGATGCCACCCCATTTTCCTACCTTCTTTTCGATGTTGTCTCCCCGATTTGGTTATAAGTTCCTTGAGAGCAAGGGCTGTTTCTTTTTATTAATTGTATTCCTAGAGCTTAGCTCAGAACCTGGCACATAGGAGGCCCTTAATAATTGTTTATTGAATTGGAAAACAGGGGAACAAATGGGAAGGGAGAGGGGAATAAGGAGGGTAGAGTTGGGGAGGGAATAGTCACATGAAAAACGACTTGAACCATTCATTATTTTTAATCATAAAATATTGCGGTTACTGCATACAATTTGAGTTCCAAATTATTTTCCTTCCTCCAGTTTATCCTCTGACCACTGAGAAGGCAACCAATATGATGTCAATTATGAAATCACGCAAAATATATTTTCATATTAGCCATGCTGCAAAAAAAACCTAGAAAAATAAAGCAATAAAAGTATATGCCACTTTGCACTTAGAATTGATAAGTTCTCTCTCTCTGGAGATAGAATTTTTCATTATGAGTTCTTCAGAATTGTCTTGGATCATTGTGCTGATCAGAGTAGCTAAGTCTTTCACAGTTGATCATTTTCAACAATATTGTTATTACTTTGTGCAAGGATCTGGTTTTGCTCATTTCACTCTGTATCCATTCATATAAGTCTTTCCAGGTTTTTTGAAACTGTTCACGTCATCATTATAGCACAATAGTATTCCATCACAACCATATTTTTCAGCCATTCCTCAATTGATGGGTATCTCCTCTCAATTTCCAATTCTTGACCACTACACACAAAAATCCTACTATAAATATATTTGTACATATAAGTCCTTTCCCTTTGATCTCTTTGGGATATAGATCTAATAGTGGTTTTGGGGATAGTTCCAAATTATTATCCAGAGCAGCTGGACTATTTTTCAGCTCCACCAACTCCAGTAGTATCCCTATTTTTCCATTCTAACATTTGTTATTATCCTTTTCTGTCACTTTAGCCAATCTTACAAATGTGAGATAGTGCCTCAGAGTTGCCTTAATTTACATTTATCTAATCAATAGTAATTTAAACCATTTTATGTGATTATAGATAGCTTTGATTTCTTCTTCTGAAAACTTTCTTTGACTATTTACCAATTGAGGAATGGCTCTTAATTTTCTAAATTTGACTCAGTTCCTTATATATTTGATAAATGAGACCTTTGTCAGAGTCACTGTAAAATTCTCCCTCTTTCTGTCTTGGTTTACTGTTTTTCTTCTAATTTTAACTGCAATTGTTATATTTGTGCAAAACCTTTTTAATTTCATGTAATCAGAATTATCTATTATCATTCCTGTAATCTCTCTTATTTGTTCATAAAGTCTTTCCTTATCCATATATGACAGATTATTTTTTTGCTTCACCAATTATGATATACACCATGATATACACTTATGTTATCATCTTTTATCTCTAAATCAGTTACTCATTTTGACTTTTTCTTGGTATATGGTGTGAGTGGTTGATCTATGCCAAGTTTCTGCTGAACTCTTTTCCAGTTTTCCCAGAAATTTTTGTCAAATAGTGATTTCTTGCTCCAAAAGCTTGCATCTTTGAGTTTATCAAAAACTAGATTACTTTTACTAACTGTTACTAATTTACTGTTACTAATTACTAACTTACTACTGTATTGTGTACCTAATCTATTCCACTGATCTGTTACTCCTTTTCTTAGCCAGTATCAGATTATTTTGAGGATTACCACAGTGTTGAAATTTGGTAACTCTTGAACTTCTTTCCTTCACATTTTTTTTCATTGACTCCCTTGATATTCTTGACCTTTTTCCAGATGAATTTTGTTATTTTTTCTAGCTTTATAAAATATTTCTTTGGTAGTTTGGCATTAAAGAAGTAAATTAATTTAGGTAGATTTGTAATTTTTATTATATTGGCTCAACCTATCCATGAACAATATTTTCCAGTTATTTAGATCTGCCTTTATTTGTGTGGAAAAATATTTTCTAATTGTGTTCATGTAGTCTCTGGGTTTGTCTTGGCAAGTAGTGAAATGGTGAAACTTTAAAAGTGAATTGTTATAGGAGCAGTGTTCTAAGTCCCACATAGACCAGTTTTCTTAGGAGGTCCTAAAAGTATCCTTGTGACTTTATTGTTTCAGGGAACTAAGGGCTAGGGCCATTTACATAGCTTTTGGATGACCTTGGTACAAAATCCAGGGCTCTTTATTTAGTTTCTAACCGTAGATCACCATGGGCAACACAAAGACAGAGAACCCTACTCAAATGAATCCAGTGCTATTTACTTCCTATATATTCTTTTCCTGCTCTGAATGTCCTTACTTTGTTATACCTAAGTAAATATCCTTTTTTATAAACTGCAAGATATTTATAAAGGTACAGTCAACTGAAGAACTTTGAAAAGTGATCAAAAGACCATCAATGCTCTGTGCACAGATTCATCAAAGGAAATTAAACTCTCAGAGGGAACCTAGGGAAGTAAGATCAGGACCAAAGAGAGTCAAGCTACCCCATCCAAGAGTGTGGGAGGGGATAGACCTTAGCACCAAATTTCAAATCAAGAACCAAAACTAGATATATGAGCAACAGAGGAGACTGAACGCTATGAAGCATTATGGATCAAGAATGTTCCCTGAGAGAGACTCAAAAGGAGATAATAACAGGACCACAACTACAAGCAGAACTTCAGAGAAGAAAATGGCTTGTCCAGAAGGATTACAAGAGTACCTGGTAGAAACCGTTCCAAGAGGACTCCATTCGAGATGGAGTCTCTCTATATAATTCTACTTCAGGATCTCATAAGCTCTCATAGATTCAATTGTTGATTATTCTTAAATCTAATTATCTAGCCCTATCCTCTCTGCTGACTAAGGTTTTGCATCTCCAACTGCCTATTGGGCATCTTGAACTAGATGTCCTGTAGATATCTTAAACTCAGCATGTCAAAAACCAAACTCCTTATTTCTCTCCCTCCCTCGTCTCTTTCTAACTTCTTTTTGCTATTAAAGGAACAACTATCCTCTCAGTTATCCACATTCTCAATTTAGATATCAACTTTGATTTCTCACTATATCTCACTCCATTTCCCCCATATCCAATCTATTGTCAAGGTCTGTCAATTTTATCTTTGCAACATTTTTTTGCATATACTTTATTCTCGACTCCAACACAACCACCACCTTGGTGCAAACCTTCATCATCTCATGCCTGTACTGTAGCAATAGCCTGCTGTTTGACTAGTCTCTCCTTATTCCAGTCCATCCTTCACTGAGCTGTCAAAATTTTCTAAGGAGTATATCTAACCACATTACCACTTACCTCCACTCCAGCAACTTTCTAACACCTCCAGGATTAAATATAAAATCCTATGATATTCAAAATCCTTCAAAACTTGGTCTACCCCCTGCCTTTTCAGTCTTTTTACATCTGACATCTCTCTATATACTCTGTGATCCAAAGACCATGGACTCATCCTTCTTCTTCCACAATGATATTCCATTTTCCAGCTATAGGCATTTTTGCTATCTCCTATACCTGTAATGTTTTCCCTCCTCATCTCCACCTCCTGACTTCCTTTGGATTCCTTTAATTCCCAATTAAAATCTTATCTTCTACAAGAGACCTATCCTGGTCTACATTAACTCAAGATCCTTCTCTCTGTCAATTATTTCAAATTCATCCTATATATAGCTAGATTGTACAATATTTACATGTTGTCTCTCCCATTAAACTGTGAACTCCTTTAGATTAGGAACTGTTTTTTACCTTTCTTTGTATCTGCAGTGCTTAGTACAGTGCCTGACCATTTATTAAGTACTTAATAAATATTTTTTGATTGACTGAAATGAAGCAAGAGAATATAAATGAGATGAAAGCTTTGTAGGAAAGACTTGGAGGACAATCAATAGCTTAGAAAAGGAAGTGCTAAACTATACCAAAGAGATGGATTTACAGAAAATTAGAATAAACCAAAAAGAAATCAGTGACATTGTGAAGCAACAAGAAATATTGGAACAAAACCAAAGGACTTAAAAATGGAATAAAATGTAAGGTATCTACTATTAAAAGTCAGTGACCTAGAAAAGAGGTCAAGGACCTCTACCGGACTATTTGAAAATCATAACCAAAATAAAAGACCTGGATGTCACATTTTAAGAAATCGTAGATGAAAACTGTCTAGATTCATTAGAACCAGAAGACAAAGTGAAAATATACAAATCCACAATCACCTCATTAAAAAACTTCAGAATATAAATTCCCAGGAATATCATAATTAAAATTCAGAGCTTCCAGGTTAAAAGAAAAAAATGTTGCAATTCATTGGAAAGAAAGAGTTCCTTTCAGCTCTATGAAACGAGAATCAGGATCATATAAGACTGGATAGATACAACATCAAAGGAGAGATGATAGTGGGATAAACTATTCTAAAAACCAAAAGATAAAGACTTTCCAACCACAAAAAATTTACCCTACAAACTGAATATTCACCTACAGGGAAAAAATGGACCTTTAATCAGAGGATGTTCAAAATTCTTGATTGGAAAAGACCCCCCAACAATTTAATAATTGAAATTCAAACACAGAAGTGAAAAGAAAACCATATGCAATATGTACTTAATATATAACATATATATGTGATATATATACATACATACATATGCACATATATGTACTTAGACGGAGCTATATGATGAAATATTCACATTCTAGTATAGAAGAAATCATCTCTTCAGAATCCTAATGCCTTCAAGGCTGATAGAAGGAGTTAAATAAGGTAAACGAGTTTTGTGGGGGTGATTTTGTTCTGTTTTGATGATTTTAAGAGAAGAAAGAAAAAGGAGGGTAAAAAGAATATACTGGGTAAGAAAGGAAGATGAAGGGGGTGGAACTTACTATTTCACATAATTAGCAGGTGTGAAGCGGAGTATACAGTCATGAAGAAAGTGATGGAGGTAATGGGCATCACATGAGTCTTGCTTTCATCTGAAAAATCTAAAGGACCATTAAATATGCAAACAGACAAATACAAAGAGCTTTGTGTAGAAATACATCGAACTCAAATGAGAAATAGGTGGCGGGGGTGGGTATTCAAGTGGATTAATGAAAGAGAAGTCAGAAGAAGCAAAACAAATGCCTGCATGAGAGAGTGGGTTGTGAATAGAGGATGAAAAGGAAAGAAACAGAACCTGAAATTTGTGGCTGTGCAAGGGGAAGAGAAGAGAAGCAGTAGAGTGAATTCTAGTAAATTCTAGATCACCAGTATCATGCGCACTTCTTTTTTATACAATGTTCTTTTCCTGTATAAAAAATGGGATGGGGGGGAAATGACAAGGTAGAATGAAGGAAAAAAATCACAATTAACTGTAATCAGGAACAAGAATGGGATGAACTTGCTCATAAAATGGAAGAGGATACCAGAATTGATTATAAAGCAGAACTGAACAATATGTAGCCTACAAGAAACACATTTGAAACATAGAGTTCACCATAGTTAAAGAGATGCAGCAAAAGCTTTCATTCTTCATATGAACTCCCAAAGTAAGGATAGAATTCATGATCCCAAACATGACAATAGTAAAAATAGATGACTAAAAGACATAAGTAGAGAAACTACATTATGCTCAAAGGTACCATAGATAATTAATAAATGCAAGTTTTAATATATGCACCGAGTGGCATAGCATCTACATGCTTAAAGGACACAGGAATCAAATCACCAAGAGAAACAGCAAAACTATAATAATGGGGAACCTCAATGCATGCCTTTCATATAAAGACAAATCTAACAAAAAATGAAAAAGAATGAAATGAAAACCTGAATGAAATTTTAGAAATGTTAGATTCAAGATCTTTCTGGTGATTATAGAACAGGAACAGAAAGGAGGGTGCATATTTCTCACATGCACATAGCACCAGAGCATAAAACATCATAAATCAATACAGAAAAGCAGAATACTGAATACATCCTTATTTCCTTACTAATGGAAAAAGGATGAAGTATCAGACACTAAATAATTATTGGTGGATCAAAGAACAAAAGAAAAAATAGATAATTTTATCCAAAATGATCATGCTAATAATAACATACTGAACTTCTGGAATTTATCCAAAATAGTCTTTGGGGGAAATTTTATATTTCTAAGTGCTTTCATTCATAAAAAGAGAGAGAATGGGGAATGAGTTGAATACTAAAAACTAAAAAAAGAGAGAAAATCAATAAATAAAAAAACCTCAACTAAATATTAAAAGAGAAAATTTAAGAACCAAGGAAAAAAACTGAACAAAATGGGAAACAACAACAACAAAAAACCCCCAAAGACCCAAAAATTGAAATGTTAAAATTATGAAATGGTCTAAAATAATCATCAGTAAATGACCATTTACCTAGTCTGATTTAAAAATAAAAAAACCAAATGATTAATTTCATTAAAATATAAAAAGGAGCATCCGTAAAACTGATTATGAAATAAAAGAAACTATTGATCAGTATTTTGTCAAATTACATGATAACAAAACTTAGAAATTAGGTGAAATAGATAAATATTTACAAAAATGTAAAATTTAAAATTAACACAAGAAATAGAAAATTTATGTAATCCAATTTAAAAAAAAAAAGGAAGTCACAAGTGAATTTCCAAAGCAAGGGGTGGTGGTGGTGGGGAGAACAAAACCTGATGGATTTACAAATGAATTTGAAGAATAATTAATTCTGGTATCATACATAATGTTTGCAAGAATAGGAAAAGAAGAAATACTTGCAAAGTCCTTTTAATATATTGATATGTTCTTGATGCTCTATGAAAGAAAAAGAAATAGGGTGTCCTGTGGCAATCACAATATGGGGTCTCTCTCTTAGTCTTTGCCAACAAGATTCTTGCCTAATCCTTCACCTGAAAGATGTTCTTCTACCCAAGAATTACTGCACCTTCAGAAAGGGTCAGGAAACAACTGATATGGTGCTTGCTGCCCAACAACTCCAAGAGAATTTCCAGGTGCAGAACAGAGGTCTGTACATAACATTCATTGATCTGACCAATACCTTTAATTAATCTCTGACTGTCAGTCATGAGGGCTTGTGGAAGATCATGGCAAAGTTTGATTGCCCAGAGAAGTTCATTAGTATTGTATTCCAGTTCCATGACAACATGCAGGAATTCTGGATAATGGACAATGCCTTCATGCTACCCCAGTCACCAATGGAGTAAAGTAGAGCTGTGTGCTTGCTTCCATGCTTTTTACCATGATTTTTTCAGGGATACTGTTGGACACCTTCAACAAAGACACAAACAATATCATAATCAACTACTGCACTTGAAAAGGCTACAAGCCACGATTTAAGTGGAGGGAGAGTTGGTGTGTGACTTTTTGTTCACTTAATTGTGTACTCAATACAGTCTCTGAGGCTGAGATGTAACAGTATGCATTAATTCTCTGCTGCTTGTGCTAATTTTGGCCTAATAATTAATACCAAGAAAACAAAGGTTCTCTACCAACCAGTACCACACCATCTATGGAACCATTGGTTTCAGCAAAGGAGAAATTTTGAATACTGTGGATAAATTCACTCTCCTTGGCAGTATACCTTCCTGGGATGATGAGGTTGATGCATGCATTGCCAGAGGTAACCCAGGGTTTGGGAGGTTCCAAAGGAAAGTGTGGTGGAGGACTGTTAGGCTGCCTACCAAACTGAATGTCTTCAGAGCTGTTGTACTGACCTTATTGTTGTATATCTATGAAACTTGGACAGCATACTAGCGCCATGCCAGGAAATGGAATTGCTTCTATTTGAATTGTCTTAGGAAGATCACCTGACAAGATAAGGTACTTGATGTGGGGGTCTCTTCTCTAGCTTAACTGCCAGGCATTCAAACTCTACTGCAGAAAGCACAACACCAGTGGGTTGGCCATATTGTTTGAATGACAAATGAAAGTCTATCAAAAAGACTATTTTATGGAGAACTCACACAAGATAAGCATTCATATGGAAGATACAAAGATACTCTCAAGGTCTCTTTGAAGAACTTTGGAATCAATTGTGAGACATGGGAGACAATGGAACAGGACCATCTAGCATGGCGTGCTTGCATCAAAAAAGGCACTTTGCTCTATGAGCAAAGCAGAACTGCAGTAGCTCTAAAGAATTGTGAGATGTACAAATTTAGACACATCTCCACTCCAAATGTCCATATAGACTATTTATGCCTGACCTGCTGAAGAGCCTTAGGAGTTTATGCTGGTCTGATAAACCATAGTACATGGTATAGACATACCTTACCTTGATCCCAATAGAGTGATGTAGTTTTGGTCCTGTTTGATCACGAAGAACAACAATGATGGTCTTGAAAGCTAGATCAGAGAGGGATGAAGCAGAGGAAAAAATTGTATCTCTAATGAACATCATTGAAAGAATTAAGTATTAGCAAAGAGGTTATAAAAACATTTTAAAAGATTATACAACATTTATTTTTATGCCCAGATTCTGATATAGAATGCCATGGAATATTATTGTGGCATAAAAATGATAAAGGGATTGATTCAGAGTTACCTGTAAAGACTTGAGTGGTTACAGATCAAGTGAAGAAAACTGGGAGAAATTGTTTTTTACAGTGAATGCAGTAATGTTAAAGGAACTCAACTATGAAGAACTTGAGAACTCTGCTCAATTAAATGATTAGTGATGACTCTAGAAGCCTGATAATGAATCATATACTTCCTACCTTTTTTCATAAAAGTGACATACTAGATATGCAGAATGAAGCCTGTGTTTTCAGACATGGTCAGTTGTGGATTTGTTTTGCTTGGCTGTACTTGTTTATCTAGTACGATGGCTAATTAGGAAGTTAGGCTGCAATGACAGCTTGGGGACCTTCACCAATCCCTATTCGTTTCCTCAGGTTTGGCCTGAGTTCCTTGCTCCGGAGTTGCTTGCCTTCTCAAGGCAAGGGAACTAGGCTTCTCAACAAGGGAGTTGGGCTCTCCAGAGCTTCAATTTAACTCTCACTTCAGATTCCTGAGAAAGTTTTTGGCTCTAGTTTATGGAGTCCCCTCCAGCAAGGAAGGAGTAAGTAAGAAAAGGTGTTCATTATAAAAATGCTTTATTTCCATACAAAAATGAGAGTGCTAAGCAATAAAGTCATGGAATTATTACCATCAGTTGAGAGGCTAATATTCAAGCCTCGTTGAGATATTTGCAGTTTCTTCAAATATTGGTCACTAAGCTTCTTCTACTGTTGCTACAGCTGCTCTGGTAGCTGCTAGCCTCTTGGTCAATGGCTAGGAAAAAGAGTCCAGCTACCTCTTAGGATCCCTCAAGTCCTGCTATATATATGCTAGACATTATGCTAAGTGCTGGGGATACAAAGAAAGGGTGGGGAAGTCCTTACTCTTAAGAAACTCAGTTTAGTGCAGGAGATAACATGCAAACAAACTCTGTACAAATAAGAGACATACAGGAATAATATTAGATGGAAGGCACTAAGACTAAGGAAGACTGGGAAAAGCTTCCTGTAGAAAGTAGAACTTTAGCTTAAACTTGAAGGGAGCCAGGGGAGCCAGGAGACACAAAAGAGGAGGGAGAAAGTTCTAATTATGGGGATTGTTTAATGAC
Source organism: Bettongia penicillata ogilbyi (assembly GCA_023548195.1). Taxonomy (NCBI): domain Eukaryota; kingdom Metazoa; phylum Chordata; class Mammalia; order Diprotodontia; family Potoroidae; genus Bettongia; species Bettongia penicillata. The sequence goes on from JAJHZJ010000466.1 coordinate 7,207,493, forward strand.
AACTCTTGGAGTTAGGAGATGGAGTTTTTTGTTCGAGGAACAGCAAGGAAGCTAGTATCACTGGATCTCAGTGTATATGGAGGAGGGTGAGGTGTTGGAATACTGGAAATGGAGGAAAAGTCAAGGTTATGAAGGACTTTGAAAGCCAGAGGATTTTACATTTGATTCTGGAGCCTATACGGAGTCATTGGAGATGATTTGGTCAAACCTGTATTTTAGGAAGATAAATTTGAATAAAGGATGAGTTAGTGAGAAGAGGCTCTATCCCAGACATAGACTTTCCTAAGAGACCATGATCTCATAACTTGTGGCTGGATCAAGGGAAGGGCAGCCTTTGTCTCCCCTGCTCTCCAACCCAACTATCTTGAGCTCAGAGAGTTATCTTTTCACTTTTAGGCTAGTGGGAAGAAGAGACCTGAATATCATGAATTGCCTCTTTAATATATTTATGGACTTTTGGCTCAGCATCTAATTAAAAGACATTTTCTTGGCACACTATATGCTCTCTTGGTCATCAGGGCCAACAAGTTGGAGAATATTTGTGCATGCTTTGAAGGCTGCCATTGCAGAGGTAGTAGAAGATCTACTGTCCATAAGTTTCTCAGACAAGCTGTCTGGACTCATGTCACAAATAAGGCATTCTCATTCTGTTTAGAAGTAAAATGAAAATATGTACATTTATGAGCTAATGCAATGTTCTCTAGGCAAACTTGTAGCCACTAGCATTTTAGAGATACAAAATCATATTTCTCAGATCAGCTTCAATATTCATACAAGATGCAATAATACAGCAGATTGGTTGATTGGTATATGTATTGGTTTATATTGGTTATAAATATTCAGGCAGACAAAGGCTATCTCAAAGGAATTGGACTGACTTTAAGGCATGCACCCAACAAGTATTTATTTAATCATTTACTGTGTGCCCTGTCCTTGGGCTAAAACTTGGAGATACAAATACTGGCTAAAAGAAAGGCAGGTCCTGCCCTCTAAGGGGCTTACATGCTAATGGAGGAAGACCCATAGAATGGAGAGGAGTGAGAGAAGGAACACACATGAGGCCCTGGTGGCAAAGTCTGTAGGGTCAGAAGTTCAGCTGAGAAGGGAATAAAAAATGGTGGGTCTGGACCTATCCCCAAAATAGAGGCCCCAGAAGGAACTCATCAGTGGGGGAAGAAGATTTGTAAAGAAACACACCAGAAAGATTGACTGCTGTACCATTACAGTATAAAACAAAAGCAGGGGAAAAATGCTAATTTTTAACAGGTTGATCTAGGATACCCAGTAATGTAAGTTCTGGATAAAGAATCTCTCCAGGGAATCCTCAGCATTTCAAAGGGCTCAATGTTTATTGAGGCAAGGCCCCTATAATATAATTGTGTGCAGTGTTTTCTTCTCGTTATGCTTTCTCCTAATTTGGTATCGACTGGTCTTTTGATTTAGTCAGTTGCTTCTCTGAGTGCACTTGAAGAGGTCATTTGGAAACAATTTTCACATTTGCAACTAATCATTTTCTGTTGATTAAGATACAGTCACCTTTATCCTTTTTTGTGATAATGTTCTGTATTTGTCATTTAAAGTACTTTCTGGCTTGTCTTGAATAAAATATTAATAACATACAGGCATGAGTTTTTAGGGAATCTCAAAGCCTTTGACCTCCTTCAGTTCTTGATCCTGAATCACTTTCCATCACTTTTTTCATCTACCCTTGTGCACATTTCACAGTTAAGTTAGAAAATATCAAAGTTCTACATAAAATTTTTTTACTTCTTCAGTCTCTGCAATAGATTTTGGTTCATAGGTATTTATTTATATTATTATTTATATTATAATATATATTATATAATATATATTATTCATATATTTATGTTTATATATATTATTTATATATATATTATTATATTATTTATATTCACCATGACCACTGCAAGGTGACCAAACATCCTACGAAATGATACTTCTTGCTGCCTTTGGCTGAATGATAAAAACTTACTCTTCCCACTCCTATATTTACTTCTTAAAGGGGAACTTGTGAACCACTTAGCTGTAATTTCCTTACATCTTTTGTTTAAATATGATAAAAATATACTTATGAATGTGCTTTAGTTCCTCTTATAGTATATTTTTTCATTTATCAGTACAAAGATTTCCAATTAAGTATATTAACCTAATTACCAATTAAACAAATGTTTTAGGCATGTAAAAATCATGACTCTTAGCATCCTTCGTCTTTTTTTTTTTATCCATTTTGTCATTATCATTGTGGAAGCGGAGGGATTCCAAGTTATTTTGCATTTTTAACCATTGCATAGGACAACATGAAATACAGGGAGTCGTTATTCATCAGCAAACACTTGTTTAACACGTATTATGCACAAACATGTTTTTGTTCTGTTCCTCCCAAGCCAAGTGTACGAGTGCTTCTGTCAAATTGGAAAATTATTTTGCCTGAGCATAGTAGTGATTACTCATGTTTGTATATGCATGTATTTAATAAATATTACAGTTGTTCACCAGGGTTTTGTCAGGCTTTCCAGTTCTGTAGTAAGTAACTGACTGCTAATAAATTATGACCTAATCTTGACTCACTTCCTATCTTTGATTTATAATTTTCTCCTGACACTAGTTTGTTTGAGGTGGGTGGTTTAAAGGTTGAGTAAATACCAAGGAACTTTCCATTACACTCATTTAATGTATGAGTTTAGTTTTCCATCAACTAATTTTAGAGGGCTGACAGTTTTTTGAGCACTCTTTATCAGACTATTAAGTTTCGTGCATTTAGTTCTTGCCAGAAAGTGACCAATCACATTCTCTCATAGCATAGTGTGCAGCTCTCTCATCCATCTTCATTTGACCTCTCTTGTGGATTTATCACATCATATTGATCATATATTTCTTGCAGTCGTATTGTACGCATTTAGCAAATCAGGATTTATCCTGCCATATCGTATTCCAAAGGGCAGCTAGGTGGATAGAATGCTGGACCTGGAGTCAGAAAAACAAATCTTCCTGAGTTCAAATTGCCTCAGTTTCCTTATCTGTAAATGAGATGAAGAAGAAAATGTGAACTTCTCTAGTATCTCTACCAAGAAAACTCTAAATGGGGTCACAAAGAGTTGGACATAACTGAAAAATGACTGAATAATAACAAATCATATTCTGATTTGTGTGTGTATTTATACAAGTATATACATACATGTATTTATCACATATATATTTGTTCGACTATATTCACCCAAATGTATAAATATATCACACACACCTTCCCCCAACAAATGTTAAGTTCTTTGAGGCTAGGGACTGATTTTATTTGTGTCCCCATTGCTTAAGATGGAACCTTGTACATAATACATGCTGAGTAAAAATGTGCTAAAGGGAACAGTGGGAGAGAAAATTGTGTGTCAGAGAGAAACATTTCCATCTTAGAAGCTCACTTCAGTCCTGAACTTCACATATTAGAAGTACCTTCCAACCCTTCAGTCCCTCCCTCTGATTGGTTGGTTCCTCCCAGAACCTCTCTTTTAGGGAGGCTGACCAGACTTTCATCCTTTTCCAGGCTGTGCTCTTGACTCTTCTATTTCTTTGCAATATCCTTATGCAGGGACCTTCACCCCTTTGTGTCCCCTTCTCCCTTTCCAGCTTTCTTTTATATGTTGTGTTTCCCCCCTTAAAATGTAAACTTGAGGGTAGAGACTGCCTTTCTTTCTGCTTCTATTTTTATTACCAGTTGATGTATGCTCAGGGAGCACTAATGCCTCTGGTACAGCTTGCAGAGCTCTTTTAAGGGCTACTCATCCCACTTTGGTGTCTACCTCTCCCTCAGCTCTCACCTGTGGTTCCAAGATGCTGTAGACTTTGCAGTGAACTGCAGTAAACCATCTTTGGGCAGATGAATTCAACCAAGTTGAAGGTTACTGCCAGTCCTCAAACCTGTCAGTGAGGTAGGGAGATGTCTACCCCAAGTATTTGAAGATTTTCCTCAACAGAATGGGCGGATGAGAATGACTTGTTGCAATGGTCGTGAAGGTGTTGAAGCAGATGCTGTGGGGTTCTTAAAGCTGGGTCAGTCATTGAAGATGCCAAGGTTGTCCACTGCATCCTGGGCCCCTGATGGTCATCTCCCTGTCACTGGACTTCAATGACTCAGGAAGAGAGAGTGAGGCTGAGGACAGTGCCACTCTGCCTCACTGAAAGCTGATTGACCAGAAACTCAAGACATCACTGGGGATGTCATCGGTCATCTTAGAAAATGAAGGACAAACAAGCATTTCCAGTACTTTCCATACTATATAATGCTTATTGGCTTGACTTGTGTTGACTTGAATATAATGCTGCCATATATGCATTCCTTCTTCTAGTTCAGGAATTCTTAACATGGGGAAGTGGGGTGGAGTGGGGTTGAGGAAGGAGAAAGGATCCTGTGGATAGATTTCAGGGGATCCATGAGCTTGCATGGGAAAAAAATTGCAAATTTATTTTCACTAATCTCTAATTGAAATTGAAAAATATTTTGAGAAGGTATTCCTAAGTTCAAACTGCCCTTGGGGTCTATAACTCAAAGAAAGTTGAGAACCACTGTTCTAACTTTTGGAGAAATCTTGTGGTATAGGCCAAATTTTCTCCATTGTAAATAGGGAAATCGAGGAACTCAAAACTGAGGTGAATTTCCCTGTGCTAATCAGGGAGTAAGAACCTTTTGCTTGTATGCTCCTATATGCCTTTGTGGTCCAATAATCTGTAATTTGTTCATACCCCCAGCCTTTGTGGTTGGGTTGGGAATGTATATGAGAGAAAAAAAGAGAGATGAAAATGCATGTGTATGCTTTCTTAAAAGTCAATACAATAAACGCTATTTTTATTTTGAGCATTTTGTTAAAATGCTCATTATAAATAGCCCATCTGGGGCAGGACATATTTGTCACCCTAATTTAAAATAACCTGGCCCCCAAGACATTAACAGTTCTCTAGTTTTACCAGGTGGGGGGAGATGAGGAGAAGTAAGGGGAGAGAAAACTAATAAATACATCTATAAATATATATGGGAGCAAATGCATTTTTAAAGAGTGCTAACTAATATTACTAATGCCATCTAGAAGAAAATTTATTTTAATTTGGAGATAATTGTTATTTGCCTTCATTCTCTAAGAGGATCTTGTCATAAGGGAAGTGACGCCAGACATGCAAGTGAATTGCATTTCAGTGAGAAAGGGCTGTGCAAAGTCAGCAGTCTCATTTTATCCTCCAGAGCCTTCTGAGTTTGGGGTGAGAGAGAAATCAGGACCACTGGAGATGACCCTGGATGCAGTGGGAAACCTTGGCATTTTAAGCTAAGGTCTTTAACAGGTTTCTGTCTGACTGAGGCAACCAGTGAACACTCAGTGATTAAAGCTAGGTAAGAAATGAGGCAGAGAATGGCCTTAGTAAAAAAAAAAAAAAAAAAAAAGAGATGATTAGGATCTTAATTTGAGGAGATATCAAGAATATCAAAATCTAGTCTTACCTTTCCTTATGATAAACCACAATGGCTGACACTTTCAGTAAGATGGGAGTCACCTTTACTACAAGAGACTTCCAAATCTACGTTATTTGAGACTTCAAGTACTATGAAGCCATATGTATATGTGGATGGTGTCTGTGAATGGGGTGTTATGTAGGAAATACATAGCACATATAATAACTCATTTGGGCAGGAGTTAAGAACTTTGGGTTTTCAACCAATTAAAAAATATTCATTTAGGACTTAGTTAGAAAGCAGTATAAGTTACATTTTCTATACTCACAGATCTCATAGAGATTCAGTTTGAAGTTTGCAGAATGCAAGGTGTAGATAACAGAGCCCACGAACTGAGTTAATCTCTGAGACTTCGTTTAGCCCATTTTCTCCTTGAAAACAGATTTACCCTTTCTAGGCTTAGTTTGAACATGTGCATATGGAAGGACTAGCAACCTAAATGGCAGTTTGGAAGAGACAATGAACTTAACCCTACTTGGGGATGGCTTCATTGAGAGTTTAAAAGCAGAGCAAAGGAGCTAGGCAAAAAGGGAGGTAGTCAGGCAAAAAAAAAAAAAAAAGCAGCAGCTTTGGAGAAAGTTCATTGCTGTTGAGAGTTCTTTCTTCACCTTTCCCTTGTCCTGCTTGGAGTGTGTTCCAAGGGAGACAAGGGGATTTCTCTACCTCTCCTCCCACTCCTCTCCAACAATGACATCTAGCAGTAGAAGCGCATAATCTTAAGAGTGAAGCTGTAGAATTGTGTTGAGTCAATGAAAGAACAGAAAGTCCAATACCTGGGGTGTGGATTTTACTCGGGAGACTGCAGAACCTAGAATTGAAACTCCTGTTGGTTTCCAAGTTAGGAATTCTGGTTTCTTCCAAAAGAGGCAATCAGTACCCTAGGTCAAGATTTCTGCCTAGTCTGAAACTGGAAACAGTGGAGACTGGGATCAAACGGTAGAAGTGCTTCTTCCAGAGAAGAACGAGCCCAGTAGCCTAGAAAAGTGACTTATTCAACAAGGATGCCCCATTCTTCAAGGAACAGCCTGAAGACATTTTGATAAGACTCTGGAACTTCTCGTAGCACTAGAGGAAATTGTAGAAATTGACTTGACTACATTTGTTCTTTGTGTATGTGCCTCTGCAGTTTTAAAGTCTATGGCCATTCTTTTTTTTTTTTTTCCTACTGATGTTGTGTATATTTATAGAAGAGTGTGTCCCTGTGTTGGAGGGGTTGGGATAAGGAGTGGTAAGCTGAAAGGGTAACGGTACTACAACTACAAAGTACTGATGTGTTTATAGAAGAAACAATAGAAAATAAAGTCCTTGTATATTTATGTTGCATATAGACAAGAGGATATAGGCAAAACGTGTTACTATATATGGCTGAGGCAAAAACTGCTGCTGTTATTTTTAACATTTGTTTAATATAGGTTTAATATTATTAATATTGTTTAATATTTGTTTATAATTATATATAATAAATATATTTGTTGCATATAGACAAGAGGATATAGGCAAAACGTGTTACTACATATGGCTGAGGCAAAAATTGCTGCTGTTATTTTTAACATTTGTTTAGTTTCTGCACTATGATGTTGGACAGAACTCCCTATGGTCTTCTAAAGACATGTTCATACAAATATATAATGTATAATATATACACATATACATGTGTATGTGTGCATATATACACACATATGTGTATATGTATATATACATATGTATATATGTATATATATGTGTTTAAAGCCATGAGGAATGTTTTTAGACTAGTCATAAGTTGGAGATTATGATAACAAAAGCATGAAATCAGCATTCATGCCCAGTGTTAGTGTTACTCCTTCATACATAAAACCCTCGTAAGACATCCCCATTTATAAAGTTTTCCCATATGCTATATTCTGTTTCTATATGTCCACATTTTTTTTTCTCACAGGAAATTTTCTCTATTCAAGTAGTTTTTGAATGTTGTCCCTTGGAAGAAGATTTTCAAAGAGGAATTCGCTTAAATGTTTAGAATTTATTTCCTTGTAAATTTTCTTCTTCTTTTGTCCCTTAGACAATAGGATGCTTTCAAAAAGTCTCAAATAAGGAAGGTGATTATTGTGTTTCTTGTTAAGAGAAGTACATTTAGAAAATGTAAAAAAGAAAAATAACAAAACTTCCAGCTGGAGTGAGAAAAAAATCAAACCTTCACAGACATTTTTGGCTGTGGCCAACTGGTGACTTTCCAGTGGGGTCTGGTTTGTCCAATCTGTTTCTCTCATTCCAAAATGAAATTTCAGTTGAGTCTTTCAAAAGGGAAGTTTTCACCAAGTTGTCAATTTAACTTCATAAAGGAAAGGAAGAATGTTTGTGAGAATCCTAGGGAAAAGTTAAGAATCATATTTCTTAGTTGAATTCATATTCATTGAGTTTTTCATTATATTTCCTTAGACTTAAAAACTGTTTCCCATTGGAAAACTTCTCTTTTTAAAGCCTGCATATCACCAGAAGTCTTTTAAGAATCAGAAGCCTGAACTGATGAAAAGTAAAAGGGCTTCTTAAGGTAACAGTACGCTCTGCAATAGCCAGTCACCCAGTATCATCTTCTTCCTTTGGGTGCATTGATCCGCTGGCTATGCCTTCATTCTTTGAGTCTGACTGTGAGACAGACTCTCATGAATGAATGAAAATGAGTGAAAAAAGTATTTATTAAGCACTTATTATCTGACACATTCAAGGGATAAAGCCTGGGGAGGAAAGAGGGAGAATGACTATAAACAAGGACATGGCCCATTTCTTGCAGAGGAAGCATGTTGATACAATCTTTCATGTGGAAGAGACTAGGGAGTTTACTTCTGGGAAGGTATGATGTTGTAGAAAGGAAGTGCCTTCTGTTCTGCTAGCCATGTGATGAAGAGGACGGTTCTTTTTTTGATAGAGGGGTTGGGGAGCTTGGCACGTAGCCAGAACTTGAGCATTCAAAAGTCACTAGTCAGACAGGGTTAGTCTCTTGGTGAAGGAACTTTTTGATGTGCTGGCATTGAAAATGGATGGGTGGTGGATTGCATCTGGCATTCCCAGAGCTGGCATAAAGCTAAGAGCCCTGCTGTTGCTTATGTGATGTGTTCATTGCTTTTAGGTAAGTGAAGATGACTGTGACCTTGCGAGCTTTGAAAACTCAAGAGAGCAAGCCACTGAAGGCCCAGAAATAGAGTCCAGCCTGGGTTTTGTGTCCAGCCAGTCTGACCTTGAGATCTTGCGGAATAACCATCAGGACCCAATCCAAAAGGAGCTGAAACAGGACTCATCCACACATTTGCCATAACGCATTTGGAAGTGAACTCAGCCAGATGAGTGCTAGATAGAAACTTGGTGAAGTTTGAGCCCACACTCCCCAGGGACAAGGGTGGTCGAGAGGAGAGGGTGCTCCCCAGCTGTGGGGGAGAAATGTTTATGCTCTTTTTCTTGTCATATCTTTGAAGTAAACATCTCTTTGTAAAAGCTAATCAATGGTAATTGGTTAATTGGAACTAGAGCATTAATTATTGGTGGTTGACAGTGAGGTCAGAGGAGTACACCAGATACATTATTCACCTGGACTTCAACGTCTCAAGAGCAAGAAACAGTAACTAATAGGAAAAGTCCATAGTGAATAACATTTGCTTGCCCAGGAAGCCTGAAGTCATCAGACCTCATGTTCTTGACGTTTTGTTTTTATTTTTGAGCACAGCTTCCAGATCCCAGCTCTAGAAAGTGGGCTTTCTGTGCCCAAGATATGACACCAGCAGGCACATGAGTGGAGGCAGGAGGCAGTTAGATAGAATGCTGGGCCTGGAGTCAGGAAGTCTTGAGTTCAAATCCAGCCTCAGATACTTATAAGATTGCATGGTCTTCGGCAGGTCACTTAACCTCTAACTGCCTCCAGTTCTTCAACTACAAAGTGGAGATAACAGCAGGTATCTCCCAGGATTGTTATAAGGATCAAATGAGATATTTATCAAGCACAGTATTTAATACATAGGAGGCTCTACATAAATGCTTATTTCCTTTTCCTCTTTCCCCCTGCTTTGTTGTTGTACAGTTGTTTTTCATTTGTGTCTGACTCTTCCTGACCCCAGTTGGGGTTTTATTGGGAAAGATCCTGGAGGGGTCCGCCATTTCCTTCTCCAGCTCATTTTACAGATGAGAAAACTGTTTAAGTGACTTGGAAAAGGTCATACAACTAGTAAATGTCTGAGGTCAAATTTGAATTCAGGTCTTTCTGACTCTAGGTCAGGTGCTCAATTTACTGTACCACCTAGCGGCTCTAGCTTAGGTCCCCCTATGTAGTTCTCCTAAATCTATTTTTTCTTCACTAGAACATTCTGTTCTGTAAAATGAGGGAACTGCACTAGATGGCCTCTGTGATCCTATGACTACCCCCTGAACCTCTTTAATAGTGTAATTTTTCATCAGAGGATAAGGAGTTGATTTCCAGTCAACCCCAGGGCCCAGATCCTTCTTTGGAGAGCCGAAAATACTGATGGGAGAATTTAAAAATTATTATAAAAATTTTTAAAACAATTTCTTTAAAAAAATTTTATTGCTATTTTTAGTTGGTTATTAATTTTTTTTTTCTAATCTATTTTGGATTACGATAGGCCCTACAGTCACCAGATAGACTATGAAGATGTAAAAGCATTTGTTGTTGCTTGATTGTATAACTGTATATTGAGGTAGTTGTAATTTTTAGGTAATTTTTATGCATGGGAAGTCTGATCCTCACAAAGACTTAATTTTGGAAGTGTCTAGGGACCATTCTACATTAACTTGACTGACAGCCTTAGCATAAGGCACTGGAGGGAGGCAATCAAGAAAAGTCAATGTCAGAATCTTTCCATATCTCTAAGAACTATACAGAATTGGGAGTATGGACGATTATGACCCAAAGTACCTCAGCCTGATTTTCTAGAAAGCAAATATTTAACTAGAAGAAGATTGTAAGAGGGCTGATCAAGGTATCCTCTGATGAATTTGATGAGTCCTCTACTCAACTCCCTGGTATTATAGAATGTACAAACCCTTTTTCTGAATGATGGAAAATAGACGTGAACTATGACACCGTGCTGAGAGAACAGAAGGAATCTCTCTGATAAGATTTTAGTTTTTCAGCTACTTGTCTTGGAATAGCTTTCCAGTGATCAGCTATCCTATGTTTTCCCTGTACACTAAGACTCATCAACAAAACCTCATCTCCATGCTGAAGACCTTGGCAATGAACCGAAGCACCCCCCTGTTGCTCGTTTCAACTGAAGCTATTTTTTGCTGATATAGCTTGACAATAGCAGTTCTTCAGTTACCTCTCAAGTGAGTGAGGTACTAGCAATGAATCCCTAAAATTTTTGTTTTTTCAGACTCCATATCAGTTTTATCTATCTAGTCAGTAAACTGTCTAAACTCAGCAGACATGGTGTAAAGTCTATAATGTACAAGGTTTGTTCAGGGGAGCCTCTTTTGGAAGAGCAGTCCCTTCCATTCCCTTATTTTCAGTTCTATTTATTGACAACTATAGAAAAGGCCTGAGGGATGTGCTGGATGCTGGGGACAGTAAAACAATGAATTAGCCCCTGCCTTTAAAGACACGATATTCTACTGGAGATAGTCACCATGAATGCAGGCAAATAAATATAAAGTAATTTTGGAAGAGATGGAACACCAACAACTGGGAAGATCAGGAAAGATTTCCAAGGAGGTGATGCCTGAGCTCAGCTTGACAAAAGCTAGGGATTCTACAAGGCAGAGGTAAGGAAGGGATGCATTCCAGAGATATGAGGAAACCCGCATAAAGAGACAGAGATAGTAAGCGAAATGTTGAGTTCAGGGAGACCTGAGAGGTCAGTCTGGCTTTAACATAGAGCGTGTGAAGGGCGTTCATATGAAAAAAAGTCTGGAAAAGTAGGTAGGAGCCAGTTTGTGGAGGGTTTTCAATGCCAGGCTAAGGAGTTTTTATATTGATTGAAGAGTTTTTATTTTATCCTAGATGCAGTACAGAATCAATGAAGATAATTAATCAGAGGACTGACATGGTCAAAACTGGGTATTTTGTTTTTGTTTTGAATATTAATCTTGCAGCTATGTGGATGAACTCAAGATAAGGGAGATATTTTCTAGGATTTTGGTTTTGAAAAGAGGAAATATAGGATAATAGCTTGAAGGGATTGCAGGGAATTTTTTTTAAAAAGATGAGGGAACATGGCCATATTTGTATGGGAAGGAAAAAAAGATGAGGAGAAACAGAAGATGAGAGAAAGAAGCTCCCAGAGGATATGGGAAGACCACACAGATAGAGGGGCTAGCTTTGGCAAGCAGGACTATGATAGGCTCGCTGTTTATTAGGATTCTTCTTCCCTTGCCTCCTCCTCCCCAAAGGTTAAACACATTATTTCCTCTGAAAGACAAGGAAGCTATTCCAAAGATCTGATTAACTTGGAGGACTAAGAGCATAAGCCTCATCTTGGTTGAAGGATCTTTCTGGTGGTCTTTGGCCACATTAATGTGGCTTCTTGGTCATCTAAGGGGATAAAAAAGCCCACCCACATGGAATCAGGGCCCTTAACACTTGACTGACGCATGAGGCACCACGCCCTTTCTTGCTCACCAGCTGTGTTTCTGCATGGAGACAACAGAAGTCATATCTACTCAAGCTAAGTGCTGTAGTATCTTTGCTGAATATCCTTCCTATGCTATGGCTAAGTAAAACCCTGTATTAACTGTTGAGTGCTTATGACTGTCTCATTTCATTCCAATATTGAGCCTAATGATGACTGGCCTGAATAAAGCCTGCTCACCACAAGGGTTGTCTTTTTTCTCAGAGACTGGAGCAAATGAGAGAATGGAGGATGATGTAGAGATAGTTTCTATTTTCTTTTCAAAGTAGGACTTGAGATCCTCTGCTAAGAGAGGAAAAGGGGTTTTATGAAGAAAGATCATCAGTGGAATAAGAGGACAATAGAGCAAGAGATTCAAGAGTAGAACGTTGTTGACCTACTCAACCATAGTGTCAAGACTATGAAAAGAGGGTAATGAATATAGAATAGAGAGGAAGGACTGGGATAACAATCCTGTGGAGGGGACCATGCAGTTGAAAAATAGCTTTAGGAGGAGTGAGGCCAAGAATAGATGGAAGGACAAAAATAATAAGAGGAATTTCAGCATTCTGGATGATGAAAGGAGCAATGCTGGTGGTGAGTTGAAGATTACTTGGCAGTTCAGCTCGAGCAAGGACTCTGATAGGCTGGCTACGTTGTTCAAATGCAAAATGTACGCTTGCCAAAAAGTCTATTTTATGGAGAGCTCACATGTGGCAGGTTATCACATGGTGGCCAGAAGAAAGGAAACGAGACAAGGACACTCACAAGGTCTCTCTCAAACACTTTGGATTTGACTGTGCAACATGGGAGACATTGGCACAAGACCTATCAGCATGGTGTCCCCACATCAGAAACAGTGCTGTGCTCTTTGAGCAAAGCAGATTGAAACAGTACAAAGTAAATTCAGGATGCAAAAATTTGGGATATTTACCCCAAATATTCACACGGACTATCTGTGCTCATCCTGCGGTAGAGCATTCTGAGCTCCTATTGGTCTGATCAGCCACAGTCAGACACACTGAAATTTCACTTTATCATGGAAATGTCATTTTGGTCCTCTTTGAAGACGAAGGACAACAACCACCACTTTCCCATAGGTGACTGAGATGGATTAATGAAATAGTTCATGGGTATTGAGGATGCTGATGGCTTGATAGACTTTGGTATCGTCAGTAAGATGTTGGGATGTATATTGAAATCTTTGAAAAAAAGGGCAGGGGTTGAGATAGAGATGAAGGCTGTGAACTAGATTTTGAACTCCTTGAGAAAGGTGAGAGATTTGGTAGCTGACTATGACAAGGATCTGACCAGAGGAGTAGATAGATGGAATGAAACTTGAAGGAGAAGTAGCTACTCAGTGATAGTAGAAAAGGGAAGGCCAGGTAGTGTTTCTTTCTGAGGTGATCTATTAGGGAGGGACAGAAGAAAGAATACACAGTTTACCTTTGACCAATGGAAAGAGTGGACAAAGTATCTTCTGGAGCTGTGGTCTCCAAATATTTTTGACTGTGTAACCGATAAGTAAATTTTTTTGAGTATGCACTCCCAATATACGCACATTTTACATTACATACATATGCTATTGTACCAACATATTTTGCATATCATAAAACATATGCAACAAATAGAAATTTTTAAAAATGATATAAAAATAGAATATATTACATTTTAAAATTTATTAATGGTACAAAATGTTTTTATTCTCACTAAAATATGATCATAGATAACATAATATAAATTATAAAATATAAATGCTATTAATATTTTAGTGGAAACAATCTGATTGAATATGTAACATTATTTTTGAAAATACACTGTGATACAGCAATTCAAAATTCTGGTTCGAAGCTCAGTTTATTTCATTCCTTGTCTATCATAACTGAAATGTGCAAGCATTTATAGATTATAAGCATCAGAATCCATAAAAATCATTTTAAAAGGTGAATTGCCAGGTGAAAAGGTATTGTTGTATTTTCTACCTCATTAAACTCAGCAGTTTCTCCCTAAGCCTGAAAAAGCTTACAACAAAAAAATCCTTAGTTCCTGGTGATACAGCCTCCTACAAGAGACTTTTCAAGATCCTCTCAGTTATCAACATTTCGCCTCTAGCCTCCCTGTCAAATTACTTTGTATGTATTTTATCTGTGTAAGGGGGTGGTGTGGGCTGGTTTGCCCATGTAGGTTATATATGTACACATGGATTTGTCTCAGTTGGGCTTGAGAAAGGCAAGAATAGATATTGCTAGAATCTTTTCACCCTGTCGTTCTTCAAGGAGATTGATTCCTTCCGGGAAGGGAAGCAGGAGATTAGGGCTAGAAAGGCTGCCTGCTCTGCTCTCCTTAGAAAGAGGGGTTCCCAGATTAGAATTATTTTGATCCATTTCCTTAAAGGTCATCATCTTAGGGGAAATGAATCTTGTTTGAAAGTGCACTCCTCATTACTATTCTTCAATAGGAAAGGATGGTTTTGAACAATTTATTGGAGACTTGACCCCTTTCCTACTAGATGCCAGTTCTACCAAGAACACACATAGCAAATAGCAAAGAAATCACTTATGCAAACAGATGGCAAATGGAAATGAGAGAAAGTATACATGTGAAGTTACATACCAGACAATGCACAAGACAAAATGTGCTCTCCTTCTGGGAGTGAGATAACTCAGCTCATCTGAGAGAGTTCCAGATCTCATCCAAGGGGAAATTCCCTGAAGTCTCTAGTGTAGGAATTTGGGGAGAAGGATGTGATTGAGACAGCCAGCTTCTCCACATGTTGTCTTTTTCTTGGAGTTTTTCTTCCTCTAGCGGCTTAAAGAGAGGTTGGAATGATTTATCTTCTTTCTTGAACCTGGAAGCCCCTAAAGACTGGATCTCTCCTCTCTTCAGCCCTCACCAACTTGGCCTGTCTCTTACCCAAGTGCAGGCACTGAGTAATCAATCTTCACCAGTGGAGATAGAGTCCATTTAGCACTTTGAGTCAAGGGTTAGATATGTATTTTGAATTTGCTTATCTGAATTTGAATTATTCTGTGTCTCTCCATCAACCTTCTCCCTAAGGATGTAGAATGTAAATTTCTTAAGGGCAGGCACAGTTTTGCTTTGTTTTTATGTAACTTGACTTCCACGTGCTCATATATATCTTACATATGAATCCATAGGGCCTGCTCAATGGATATTTAATAAAAGGTTGTTGAATTGCAGTGATGAGTCTTTGGGCCTACCTTTCTCTATTATGCACAGCTCTTACTTGCCTTCATTTAGTGGGAAAGAAGTAACTCTGAACACCAAGGAATAATACTGTTTGTAAAGGACAGTCCTGTGAGAGATGACAGAATTGTCCAATAAGCTAAAGCAGCCACATTGGCCTAAACTCTGTTCCATATAACTTTTCCACTTCCAGTGTTAATGACTATTCCATGATCTTTCTCCACTCCTGAAATGTACATTTTGTAGTTGCCTTCAGCTTCCCTTTCTATTACAAAATCCACCAGGCCCAATATTTTAAGCAGGTAAAATTCATTAGAGTGGGCTTAGTGGAGGAGGGAAAAGGCAAGGAGTAGTGGTGGTAGTAATGTGCGAGGGGAGCCCTTCCTAACAAAGTATTTAAT